>OV277870.1:0-1200000 GCA_922989275.2 Gari tellinella
TATATCGCCTTTAAATTCCTTCTTTATTTTAACGGGTCCCCCAATAGACCATACCATAAAACTACTAAGTTGGATATAAGTATAAGGAGCCACTTTTTTAATTAAGTCTAAGAACAAAACATGTTCAGAACACCCAGCTTAAAAGAAACATACAGGTTTAAAGCTCTCAAATACTCTCCAAAAAAATACTAGATCACATTAAAATTCCTTCTTTATTTTAATGGGTCCCCCAATAGACCATACCAAAAACTACAAAGTTGGATAATAAGTTAAGGAGCCACTTTTTTAATTAGATCTAAGAACAAAACATGTTCAGAACACCCAGCTTAAAAGAAACATACAGGTTTAAAGCTCACAGATACTCTCAATAAAAATACTATATCACTTTAAAATTCCTTCTTTATTCTAATGGGTCCCCTAATAGACCAGGGCTGGGTCCCCCTATAGACCAGGGTCCCCCGCCTAGACCATTTCTTGGGTCCCCGACCTAGACCGTGTCCCCAGATAGACCATATTTGGGTCCCCGAAAACGCCACTAACCCTAACCCTAACCCTAACCCTAACCCTAACCCTAACCCTAACCCTAACCCTAACCCTAACCCTAACCCTAACCCTAACCCTAACCCTAACCCTAACCCTAACCCTAACCCTAACCCTAACCCTAACCCACCCACTACCCACTATTTTTTTTTCTGTTGGTTTTTTATTTATTTATTTTTTCCTATTTTTTTCTGTGTTCCACTACCCACCCACTACCCACCACCCACTACACACTATCCATCCACTACCCACCCACTACCCACCCAGCACCCACCCACTACCTACCCACCACCCACTACCCACTACCCACCCAGCACCCACCCACTACCTACCCACCAACCACTACCCACTATCCACCCACTTCTCACCCACTACCCACCCACTACCCACTATTTTTTTTTCTGGTTTTTTTTTTCTATTTTTTTTATGGTTTTTTTTTTTTTTTTTAAATAATTTACAAAATGACGGTAGTGAGACAGTAATGGTGATTTAACCCTCCAAACCCATTTTCATACTCAGGGTAATATAAGAGTAATGGTGGGTAAAACCTCCAAAGGCATTTTTATACTGAGGGTAATAGAAGACTTATGGTGTGAAAAAACTCAAAAATCATTTTCAAACTAAGGGTAATGGAAGAGTTATTGTGGTTAAACCTTCCAAAGTCATTTTCAAAGTGATGGTAATGGAAATGTAATGGTGGGTAAGCTCTCCAAACTCATTTTCACACTGAAGGTAAAGGACGAGTAATGGTGGGTAAACCCTCCAAAGCCATTTTTATACTGAGTGTAATGGAAGAGTAATGGTGGGTAAACCCTCCAAAATTATTTTCAAAGTGAGGGTAATGGAATAGTTATGGTGTGAAAAATCAAAAATCATTTTCAAACTAAGGGTAATGGAAGAGTTATGGGTTAAACCTTCCAACGTCATTTTCAAAGTGATGGTAATGGAAATGTAATGGTGGGTATGCTCTCCAAACTCATTTTCACACTGAAGGTAAAGGACGAGTAATGGTGGGTAAACCCTCCAAAGGCATTTTTATACTGACGGTAATGGAAGAGTTATGGTGTGTAAATCCTCCAAAATCATTGTCAAACTAAGGGTAATGGAAAAGTAATGGAATGTAAACCCTCCAAAATTATTTCCAAATTGAGGGTAATGGAAGAGTAATGGTGGGTAAACCCTCCAAAATCATTTTTTTTCTTTTTCTTTTGTTTTTTCTTTTTTTCTTTTTCTTTCTTTTTTCTATTTTTTTTATTATTCTATTTTTTTTTTTATTCTATTTTTGTTGTTCTGTTATTTTTTTGTTATTTCTTTAAAAAAAAATTTTTTTTTTTTTTTTAAATAATTTTTAAACTGAGGGTAATGAGAGAGTAATGGTGAGTTAACCCTCGAAACTCATTTTCACACTGAGGGTAATAGAAGAGTAATGGTGTGTAAAACCTCCAAAGCCATTTTTATACTGAGGGTAATGGAAGAGTAATGGTGGGTAAACCCTCCAAAATTATTTTCAAAGTGAGGGTAATGGAATAGTTATGGTGTGAAAAATCAAAAATCATTTTCAAACTAAGGGTAATGGAAGAGTTATGGGTTAAACCTTCCAACGTCATTTTCAAAGTGAGGGTTATGGAAAAAGTAATGGTGGGTAAACTCTCCAAACTCATTTTCATACTGAAGGTAATTGAAGAATAACGGTGGGTTAACCCTCCAAAATCAATTTCATTCTGAGGGTAATGGAAGAGTAATAGAGTGCAACCCCTCCAATGTCATTTTTATAGTGAGGCAAATGGAAGAGTAATGGTGTTTAACCCCTCCAAAACATTTTCATACTGAAGGTAATGGAGGAGTTATGGTGGGTTAACCCTCCAAAGTCATTTTCATCCTCAGAATTATGGAAAAGTAATGGTGTGCAACCCCTCCAAAGTCATTTTTATAATGAGGGTAATGGAAGAGTTATGGTAGGTAAACCCTCCAAACTAATTTCCAAGCTGAGGGTAATGGAAGAGTAATGGTGGGTAATCCCTCCAAACGCTTTTTCAAACTGAGAGTAACGGAAGGGTTAGCCCTTTATAAAATGATTTCAAAGGGTTAATCAACCATTACCCTCCAAATACACTCCGTGTGAAAATGACTTATGCGGGTTTTAGGACTATAACCCTTCTATTACCCTCTTTAAATTCATTCTGAATAAAATGACTTTGAAGGGTTTAACCCCCCCCCCTTATTACCCCCGTTTGAAAATGACTGACGGGTTTAAGCACACTTACCATCCATTACCCTCGCTATGAAAAGGACTTTAGATGGTTTACCCTCCATAACACTAATATTATCCTGCTCATGAAAATGACTTTGGACGGTTTCGCCCCCATTACCCTCCCATTACCCCCTTTTGAAAATGACTATGACTGGTTCTATAAACATCAACCAACCCTTAACCTCCTAACATTATCCTGCTCATGAAAATGACGGCGGACGGTTATGCTCCAATAAATCTCACATTACCCTCCGTGTGAAAATGACTTTGACGGGTTTTACCAAAAATACCCTTCCATTACCATCCTTAATAAAATGATTTCGAAGGGATTATCCACCCTAACCCTCTCATTACCATTAATAAATGACTTTGAAAGGGTTTATCCATCATTACCCTCCCATTACTCTCCGTGTGGAAATGACATTTGCGGGTTTTAGCACCATTACCCTCCCTTTACTTTCTTTGGAAAACTACTTTTTATGGTTTACCCATCATGATACTACCATTACATTCTGTGTGAATATAACCTTGACGGGTTTAACCCCCATTGCCATCCTAAATAAAATGGTTATTTAGACATTGTTCACCAGTGTTTTGGAATGTCTATTGTAAAGCACTGATACAACAGATCTCGATTTACAAAGTCTCATCCCAAGGACTTGGTTCAGCAGGGGATATAAACTCAAGAACCCTGGTACCGCAGTTGAGTGCAAATTCACTGGTTAAGCGTTTTTTCTCCAGTACAATTACTCTTGATTGGTCTACGTATACTTACATACTTTTAAAACTATGAAAACCCAAATTATGAAGCCCTATATTATAGGGCCTGTGTGATATGAGTATGCACTGGGATCTGACAGGATCTGTCGAATTTGCATTTTTCCTGTGAAAATAATTCTGCACTTAACCATTTCATTACCATAGGCGAATGTCGACACTGCAAACAGATGGTAACAAGACCAGTTGCCGCCTTATAAGGATCACAACTGTTTGGCACCCGGATCAGGTCTTTTCAGTCATCTTCCAAATTTTGAGCTTTCATGCTTTTTTGCAATGGACATTTTTAAGCATTTGTTGTTCCTGCTTTGAAGTTGAGACATTCAATATTTGCTTATTGTGAAATACACCGTAAGCGAATATATACAAGTACACATGTGCTCTGTTTATTGAATATTTGACACGTATATGAATAGATTGGACAAAGGGAGGTACTTTACTCACTTTGAATGGTGACATTTGAGATACTGCATTCTGGTAATCTGCATCTTGATTGATGGCATTGAAATGTAATTCTGGGTTGTGCTTTCTGTCAACGTGATATCAAACTGCATTGCATGTAAAATGTGATTTCTTTTCTTATTTTTTTTTTAATAAACCGTGTAGATGTAATTTTACATTAATCATTCATGAAATAAATGTCCATGTCAGAAATCACAGTATGAGTTTGATGAAGCAGGATTTAATGTTCAGAAAAATTAATCGTAAATACTAGAATCCCTAATAGAAATGCCAGAAGCAGGATAGAAGGTAAAGAAAACACTATTTATATTTACCGCACGGTTTTGTACGGAAATGTGGTTCTTATGACCATAAGTGTGTAATACAGTTTGACAAAAGTAATCACCTTTACAGAAAAAGATCGTCTGTTTATTCATTCTTAATTTAAAAAAGGGTATAATTTGGTCAAAACTGTTACATATTTATGGTCTTTGGTCAGATTGTAGCCCTTGTCATGTTGAAGAAGATAGTGACGGAACATTAATTTTTTTTATTTAGGGAGTCATGGGTTTCTATAGAAACGAACACAGAATATGTTGATTGGAAAATGATTATTACAATTTATTACTCTCTGTCTGAATCACGGGTACTTGACACATAGATCCAGATCTATAACATTTTTTTTAAATAGACTTCTATTATAGATACAAGGTATACAACGCAATCCAACACCAAGTCTTAACTATGGACTTAAACTGAGGCTAAAATGGACTAGATTGCCGATATTCTCTTGTGGTACCCTAGGGAAATGATCATTGTTTTCAATATCTACTTTTTATTTCATCAAATTCCGTCAAATAACGCCACAGTACGTGCATTTATAACGAAAATGTGGATCAAAAAGTTTTATGTCGTTGTGACTGTCCAGTTTTATTGGCCAAAATAAGGGTTAATCTATTCGGTTTGCCCATTTCACGGCCTTTGCGGCTGGAACTTTCATCTAATTTCATTAAATCAAATACGTTTATGTCAAAACATGACCTCTTTCACAATCACCTATATGAAATATACATGTAATTTGGCACGCAATTGACAAGTGAAAACCAATTTCATTTTAAATACCATTTTGAATACCGAAATGATTCGAATGAACGGAGCGATCTCAATGGTTAAAATTAAACAGGTAAAGTTTCTTTTAATTTTCCATTCTATATAATTATATAAAACTGAATATATTTCATTTAAAGATGATTTATAATATTTGGTGAAAGTACCAGTAGCATAGGCTGTTTATTGTGAACAAATCATAGACCACCCCTACATGTACATCGTTGCTAAGGACGGTCAGAACGACATAAAACTTTTTGATGCACATTTTTGTTATAAGTGCACGAACTGTGGCGTTATTTGACGGAATTTGATGAAATAAAAAGTAGATATTGATAAAATAATCGTTTTCCGAGGGTACCACAAGAGAATATTGGCGATCTAGTCTATTGTAGCATCAGTTTAAGTCGATAGTTAGGACTAGGTGTTGGATTGCGTTGTATACCTTGTATCTAAAATGGAAGTTTAGTAAAAAAAATAAAAAAATTGTAAATAGACCTAGATTTATGTGTCAAGTAGAATCATCTAGAATCACTATTATTTTTTTTTTCACTTATAGACCAATAAAACAACTGCAAACAACAACACACATGAATACTTTTACATAGGTAATGGGTGATATTAAGATATTATCATTAAATTGTCGTGGCCTCCATGGCAACAAAAAAAGAAGAGATGTATTCAAGCACCTTAAAGATAAGAAACATCACATATACTGTCTACAGGATACACATTTCACAAAAGATCAGGAAAAGCAAATTTATGCACAATGGAATGAACAGGTATACCGTAGTTGTTTCTCCTCTAGTTCCAGAGGTGTTGCTATTCTTTTTAATAAACGCAACGATTTTATAAAAAACTATACTCAAATCAGGATAAAGACGAATTTGAACAAAACCTAAGTGTAAATGTAAATAAAATTACAAAAAGTCAAGCGGAAAATCTTGAGGGCCATATATCTTATCAAGAGGCTAGTTATATCCTTAAAAATATGAAAAAATGACAAAAGTCTAGGTATTGTTGGTTTTACAACCAAGTTTTTTAAAATGTTTTGGAAAGACTTGGGTTATTTAGTTGTTAGTTCAATAAATTCTGCATTTGATAAAAGTATACTGTCAATAAGTCAACGTCAAGGAATCATTACATGTATACCGAAAGAAAATAAACCCCGCCAATTCCTAAAAAAATGGCGACCAACTACACTTTTTAACACGATTTACAAAATAGCATCAGGATCAATAGCAAACAGACTTAAAAATATTCTACCAACTATCATCAGTAAGGAGCAAACTGTTTTTTTGAAAAACAGATATAATGGAGAGAAAACATAAGACTTATTTACGGTGTTATGCAATATGCAGAGGAAAATGATATTCCCGGACTTATGCTACTTATTGATTTTGAAAAGGCTTTCCATTCTATTTCATGGAAATTTATCCAAAAGGTTTTAGATATTTTTAATTTTTGAGACTCTTTTAAAAAAGGGATATCCATGTTTTATCATGATATTAAAACAAGTGTAATACAAAACGGTTTTATGTCTGACTTTCTTAATATTGAAAGGGGCTGCAGACAGGGAGACCCGCTATCGCCTTATATATTTATCCTTTGTACAGAGATTTTAACACAGAAACTAAAAGCAAAAACAAGCATATAAAAGGCCTGACAATAAACGGCACAAAACATATACTGTCCCAGTTCGCGGACGACACTTCAATCATATTGGATGGAACAGATATATCCCTCAATCAAACACTAAATGAACTAAGTGCTTTTGCAAGAATGTCAGGACTTAAAGTAAATTTCGATAAGACACATGTTATTTGGTTTGGTTCTAAAAAATATAGTTCAGAATCAATTAAGACACAATTCAAACAGGTGTGGGGCTCTCAAGAATTTAAGCTACTTGGTGTTAAGTTCCATGTTGATTTGGACAAATTGATTAAGTTAAACTATAATGAAAAAATCCAATCTCTTAAACAAATGATACAATTCTGGAACAGAAGATTCATCACTCCAATCGGAAAAATGACAGTTATTAAAACACTTTTCTTACCATTATTCAACCATCTATTTATTGCATAACCGGATCCAAATTAGAGCATTTTAAAAACCTTAAATGAATTATTTTATAATTACCTTTGGAAAGGGCCTGCAAAAATTAAAAAAGTGTAATTATCAAAGACTATACAGAAGGGGGCCTTAGAATGATAAACACACACACTTTTATTAAAGGTTTGAAATGTACTTGGGTTAGAAGGCTATATCAAACAGACGCCTCCTGGACTACGTTAACAAGTCACTTTTTAAATATTGAAAAGCTTATAATAGCGGTCAGCACTATAAGGAAACAGCATCACACGAAACAAATAATATATTTTGGAAATACGTTTTAAGAGCATATACATCCTATTCAAAGGCACTACCGGTTATAGAGAAAGAACACTGTCTAAGATGTCCACTCTTTTATAACCCTAATATACAAATTGGAGGTAAATCTATCTTTTTAAAATCATGGTATGAAAAGGGAATACGATATGTGAACGACCTATTCAAAAATAATAAAATACTTACTTTAGACGAATTTGAACAATTGTACAATAATTGAGACTGTCTTCACATAAATTAGAAGTAGAGAAGGGCCGAAACAAAAAACCAAATCCAGTGCCTCTGAACGACCGAAAGTGTTTAGAATGTCACGAGCTTGAAGATGAATTTCATTTTTTATTTAAGTGTAGAAAATATAGAAGCTTAAGGTATTCTTACATTAATAAATATTATTGGCAGAGACCCAATATACCAAAACTAATCGAACTTCTCTCGACTAGTAACAAAAAAGAAATGAGAAACTTAAGTATTTATATTTACAAAGCATTTAATCTGTTATCATAATGGAAACATGAGGTACACACCGCAACTCTACATCAATTACTGTGCGCCCTCTTGCAAAGTTTGTTTCATATATATGTATTTATCTACCAGATAAAAACCATGTCGGTTCGATAAACCAACACCTACTTATTATATCAATAATATTAAATTTAGCTATTTCAAGTTTACTAGCAGTGAAGATAACTGATGACTGGATGTGGGTTTAAAGTAAAGCAGATTGCACTTTAAGGCGCATTCTGTTTTACTTTCGACCTGCTTTAAGCTTTTAGTTTTAAGCTTTAAACTTATAGATTCTAAGCTACTATTTGCTACAATTTTGAATATATCTGCAACAAAACATATTTATGACTGCATAAACTAACACTGAAGATAGGCTACAACTAAAAATGGGTTTAAAGCAAAGCAGAATTCGCCGTAAAGCGCATTCTGCTGTGCTTTCAGCATGCTCTATGCTTGGAGCTTTAAGCAACCATCTGCAATAATACCGAGAATACTTGTTGATACATATTCAAGACTGTATAGACTTTATAAATTCATTGCCAGTTTCTAGCATCGAAGATAGGTGACCACTTGAAGTGGAATTAAAGTAAACCAGAATGTACCTTAACATGCATTCTGCCTTGCTTTCAAACTGCACTAAGCTTAGAGATTTAAGCTATCACTTTCTACAATATAGAACATATTGATTATGATTGTATTAACATTATAAACATATAGTCATTACCTAGCATTGAAGCCATGAGATCACTTAAAGCGGGTTTAAGGTGAAGCAGAATGCATTAGGCGCGTTCTGCTCTACTTTCAGTCTGCTTTAAGCATAGAGTTTAAGCATAGAGTTTCAAAAAACCCATCTGCTATTCATAGACTTGACAAGTGTTCACTTGGGGTAGGTTTAAAGTGAAGCAGAAAGCACATAAACGCGCATTCTGTTTTACTTTCGACCTGCTTTAAGCTTTTAGTTTTAAGCTTTAAACTTATAGATTCTAAGCTACTATTTGCTACAATTTTGAATATATCTGCAACAAAACATATTTATGACTGCATAAACTAACACTGAAGATAGGCGACAACTAAAAAAGGGTTTAAAGCAAAGCAGAATTCGCCGTAAAGCGCATTCTGCTGTGCTTTCAGCATGCTCTATGCTTGGAGCTTTAAGCAACCATCTGCAATAATACCGAGAATACTTGTTGATACATATTCAAGACTGTTTAGACTTTATAAATTCATTGCCAGTTTCTAGCATCGAAGATAGGTGACCACTTGAAGTGGAATTAAAGTAAACCAGAATGTACCTTAACATGCATTCTGCCTTGCTTTCAAACTGCACTAAGCTTAGAGATTTAAGCTATCACTTTCTACAATATAGAACATATTGATTATGATTGTATTAACATTATAAACATATAGTCATTACCTATCATTGAAGCCATGAGATCACTTAAAGCGGGTTTAAGGTGAAGCAGAATGCATTAGGCGCGTTCTGCTCTACTTTCAGTCTGCTTTAAGCATAGAGTTTAAGCATAGAGTTTAAAAAAAACATCTGCTATTCATAGACTTGACAAGTGTTCACTTGGGGTAGGTTTAAAGTGAAGCAGAAAGCACATAAACGCGCATTCTGTTTTACTTTCGACCTGCTTTAAGCTTTTAGTTTTAAGCTTTAAACTTATAGATTCTAAGCTACTATTTGCTACAATTTTGAATATATCTGCAACAAAACATATTTATGACTGCATAAACTAACACTGAAGATAGGCGACAACTAAAAATGGGTTTAAAGCAAAGCAGAATTCGCCGTAAAGCGCATTCTGCTGTGCTTTCAGCATGCTCTATGCTTGGAGCTTTAAGCAACCATCTGCAATAATACCGAAAATACTTGTTGATACATATTCAAGACTGTATAGACTTTATAAATTCATTGCCAGTTTCTAGCATCGAAGATAGGTGACCACTTGAAGTGGAATTAAAGTAAACCAGAATGTACCTTAACATGCATTCTGCCTTGCTTTCAAACTGCACTAAGCTTAGAGATTTAACCTTCACTTTCTACAATATAGAACATATTGATTATGATTGTATAAACATTATAAACATATAGTCATTACCTAGCATTGAAGCCATGAGACCACTTAAAGCGGGTTTAAGGTGAAGCAGAATGCATTAGGCGCGTTCTGCTCTACTTTCAGTCTGCTTTAAGCATAGAGTTTAAAAACCCATCTGCTATTCATAGACTTGACAAGTGTTCACTTGGGGTAGGTTAAAAGTGAAGCAGAAAGCACATAAACGCGCGTTCTGCTTTACTTTAGACTTGCTTTAAGTTTAAATGTTTTAAGCTAACAGCTACAATAATATCGAATATATCTGTTACGATACATATACATGCCTTTATAAACAGTTGTCATTTTCTTAGGCGGCTTAAAGCAAATCAGAACTCGCCTTAGGACATGTTCTGCTTTGCTTTCAGCATATGCCAAGCTTAGCGTTTAAGGCTACCACCTGATACAATATCCATATATATGTTCTCTAGCATCGAAGACAGGTGAACACTTAAAGAGGGTTCAAAGTAAAGTAGTATACACCTAAACATGCGTTCTGCTTTACTTTCAACCTGCTTTAAGTTAAGAGAGTTTAGGTATCACCCACTGTTTACTTCGATATAGAAACTATTTGACGTTCTAACATATTCATGATTATATAATCGGGATAGGTTTAGATGATCACTCGATGCGGGTTTAACGCAAAGGAGAACGCGTATTAAGGCGCGTTCTGCTCTGCTTTCAACTCGCATTAAGCTTAAAGAGCCAAGGTATCATATATTGTCTACTATAATGTAGACCATATTCGTTATAATATATATTCATGATTATATAAACGGGGTATGTTTAGGTGATCACTTGAAGCGGATTTAAAGTGAAGTAGAAATCACCTTAAGGCGCGTTCTGCTTTACTTTAAGCCTGTTTTAAATTTCAATCTCTAGGCTACCATCAGCTCTAGAGTATAGAGATAATTTAATTTAAGAAACGTGACTGCATAAGCAGGAATTACTTCGAAATAAATACAAAAGCGTTGAATTGCTAGCCTATGGAGCAGTAGGTTAAAAAACGGGGGCTTTCTCCGATAGTTAGCACTTTGCTCCATAGCTCGTTGTAGAAAGATGGATACTTAAAGCGGGTTTAAAGTAGAGTCGGAATGCGTCATAATGCGTATTCTGCCTTACTTTGAGCCAGTTTTAAGCTTAAATCTGCAAACTTCTAGAGTTTTGAAATATTTTTTATGCTGGAATTATTATCCTGAAGAATACAAACGTGTTAAGTAATCAATAGTCCGTATACAAAAAAATGTAAAATGTGCAGATTCTAATATACTTTGCAGAATATTGTTATAAGAATGACTGCCCGTCATTACTCGTCTTTATACGTATTATATTATATAATGCTGATAGACATGTATGTCTTTGCTGAATAAAACTTATCATATAAAAGTAAACAGCCTATTCTTCATTGGAGTAACAAAACTAGTATCAAAATATGTAAACACCTACAGTAGCAACGGTCCGGAAAATGACGTCCAGCATCCATTTATACCACAACTTTTCGAACGCGTCTTTAATATTAAGTCTGGTTGTAGAGTTTTCTATGACATCATAAATTCAAATAATGCTGAACCTACAAGTAAGGAAAAGTGGAACCTACACTATACTTTTACAAAATGTCAATGGAGTCTATTTTATAGTTTACCTTTTCACAAAACACGAGACAGTAACTTACAATAGATACAATTAAGAATACTCCATAGACTACTACCAGTAAACACATACTTGTTTACTCAAAAGTTAAGTGACAATAATCTCTGTAGTTTTTATTATAAACTACCAGAGACAATTCTCCATCTATTTTACAAATGCGAAAAAACAAACTACTTCTTAAAACTAGTTGAACGAATCCTAAATAATGCCACTGTAAATATACACTTAAATGAAGTGTCCATCCTATTTGGAGGGCAATGTGAAAAGTTAAAGGACAAGGTTCACGAAGCCTCCGATTTGGCCCTGTAAAAAAATTTTTTTACGAAAAAAGATTTTTATCTTTATTTCCTGTTTATTTGTCAATATCAGATACTAATACTCAATAATATACACACAAACGATCCAAAGTCATATTTTGACAATTCTAGTTTCTTGTAAATGAACTTGTGTCGCATTGGTGCCTTCATTGTTTATTTCTATGATTTATACCTTGAATGGCACCAAAAATCTGCCTTTTGGGCCTTTTTTTGGCCTCGTGGTCCATTTCCAAGAAACTATAAAGTTGTCAAAACTTGAATTTGAGTTGAGCTTTATGTATATTATCACAAGAAAACAAAGTAAATTATCACAGTTAGGCTTATACTATATACAATCATCCCGTAGTCCTTTTTCTACACTTAGATATTATTACAGTTATGCTATACATTGCAGTAATAAAAAGGTTACACTTACGGAATACCGCAGCTTAAGCAATGGGATAGTAAAACATACAGCTCATTAGGAGCTTTATGTTTTACCTTCACATTGCTTTAAGCATCACATAGAAAATATTTCCAGTAAAACCTTTAATTAGACATTTTTCGCTTCCGCTGATTGCGAGTAGCGAGGCGCGGTACGCGACTAGTTTGAGAGGGGTTTCTCAATAAATTCGGACCTGATTATTTTTCAATTGAAATTATCGTCTTTTTTCATGTCGTCTGCTTATTTTCTAATGACAAGTGGATTCCTTTCATCACTTTTTCACTAATACAAAGTTTTGTCACATATACTGAACATCAAATTTGATCTAGTCTTTATGATTTGGTCGGATTTGTAAATACGGTTTAACCCTTTAATCCATAACCTGTTGCTAGTTTTGAAATGCATTCTGCTTTGCTTCCAACCTACTACAAGGGGTCGCCTATATTCAATACTAGCAACAGGTTATGGAGTAAGGGGTTAAACCGTATGCATGTATGCACATCCCACCAAATATAAAAGAATAGATAAAATTTCATGTTCAGTATACGTGACAAAACTGTATATTAGTGCATAAGTGATAAAAGCAATCCACTGGTTATTAGAAAATAAGCAGACGACAAAAGTAAATTAGGTCCGAATTTATTGAGAAACCCCTCACAAACTATTCGCGTACTGTAGATAGCTCGCAATTAATTATTTTTGTCCACTTAAGAGACTTCTCCTATTTATGGTTTTTCTCTCGTTTTTCAAACGACTCTGTACGTAATGGTCAAACGATTGAGCACTACTAGGGTTGAACTCCTGGTCCCAAAGTTGGTTGCTGATCCCTTCAGCAACCACACTTTGGGCCAAGGCAATAGTGCAGCTGTCCCCACTGTCAAACGCCTTTTGTGCTTTGAACTTGACGAAAACTCTCTGTAGAGGGTTCAACAGGTCCTGGGATGCAGGGGATGCGGTTGAGTAATAGGCCTTGAGATCATCCCTCAAAGGGCTTTCAAGAGTATCCAAGGACTCGTGAAGCACACGTTTGGCTGTTTGAATCTCTGTCATGGTGTCCACTTCGTGTGCCCTTTTCTCCCCGCTTGTTGACGGCACGGCGTGGTACACAAATGGCTCACGGATGGGCTCAATTGGCTCCGCCGGCATGGTGTTCAAATCTGGATTGGTTTGATGATATATTGAAATTATTCCAGCGGTCAATACCCGCTGAAACATATCGGCGCATGTGATTTGAGCTTTCTGTTCAATTTCATTTTCTAGTTTATTAACCTTTCCCTCTAACGCCACCACCTTGCCCTCTAATGCCTTTCTGGCCGCCCGCTCCCTCTCCAGTTCCATCCTTACCTCCGCCACAAGCTTGCCCGTCTGTTCGATAACAGCCTTGGCGAAGGTATCGTCGTCTTCCATTTCTGAAAAGAAAACATAAACTTGACCTTAATTTATATGTTGATGACAGGTACAGTGCAACCTCTCTACAACAACACTCAATGGGAGACAATGATTGAGTTTGTTGTTCGGAGGGAGTTGTTATTGGGAGGGTAATGGAAGGGTAATAGTAGGTGGTAAACACTCCAATATCAATTTCACCTGGAGGGCATTTGGAAAGTAGTGGTCGGTTAACCGTCCAAAGACATTTCATACTGAGGTTTATGGGAGTTTAAAGGTGGGTAAACCGTCCAAAATCATTTGATACTGAGAAACAAGGGAGAGCAACGGTGGGTAAACCGTTCAAAGTCATTTCATATTGAGGTTTATGGGAGTTTAAAGGTGGGTAAACCCTCCAAAGTCACTTTCATACTGAGGGTCATTGAAGGGTTATGATTGGTAAATCTCCAAAATCATTTGTATACTAGAGTAATGGAGGGGTAATGGTTGGTTACCCCTCCATAGTCATTTTCACAGAGAGGGTAATGGGAGGATAATGGTAGGTAAATCATCCAAAGCCATTTCCATTAGGACGGAAATAGATCTTCCAAAATCATTTTAATACTGAGGGTAAAGGAAGGGCTATGGTAAGGTAAACTCAACAAAAAAATCAGACACTTAGGATAATTGAAAGGTAAAGGTGAATTAACCCTCAAATATCACTTTCGCCTTGAGGGTGATGGGAGAGTAATGTTGAGTAAACCGGGAAAAGTCATTTACATAACAAAGGTAAACGGAGGGTATTGGTGGGCAAACACTCACACGTCACTTGCATATTAAGGGTAATGATAGTTTTATTGCGGGTAAACCCATGTCATTTTCATTAGTAGGACAATGAAAGGGTAATGGTGGGTATACACGCTAAAGTCATTATAATACTGAGGATAATGGAAGGGTAATGATATATAACCTCTCCATAGTTATTTTCAGGGTAATGGAAGAGTTATGGTGGGTAAACCTTCCAAACTCATTTCCAAACTGAGGATTATGGAAGATTTATGGTGGGTAAATCCTCCAAACTTATCTTTATACTGAAGGTTATGGATGAGTTATTGTAGGTAAACCCTCCAAAGTCATTTTTATACTGAGGATAATGGAAGAGTAATGGTGTGTAAAGCCTCCGAAGTCATTTTCAAACGGAGTGTAATGGAAGAGTTAGTGTGTGCAACCCCCCAAACGTCAATTTTATAATGAGGGCAATGGAAGAGAAATGATGGGTAACCCCTCCAAACTCATTTTATTACTGAGGGTAATGGAAGAGTAATGGTGGGTAAATCCTCCGATTCATTTTCAAACTGAGGGTAGAAGAGTGATGGTGGGTAAAGCCTCGAAACTCATTTTCAAACGAAGGGTAATGGAAGAGAAATTGGATGTAAACCCTCCAAAATCATTTAAAAACTGAGGGAATTGGGAAGAACTATGATGAATAAACCCTCCAAAGTCATTTTTATACTGAGGGTAATGGAAGAGTAATGTGTGGTAAACCCTCCAAAAAACTTTTAAACTCATGGTAATTGAAGAGTTATGGTAGGTAAACCCTCCAAAGTCATTTTCATGCTGAGGGTAATGAAGGAATAATGGAGGGTAAACCCTCCAAACTCATTCTCAAAGTGAGGATAATGAAAGAGTAATGGTGGGTAAACCCTCCATACTCATTTTAATTCTTTCAAATTAAAGGTAATGGAAGAGTAATGGTGGTAAAACACACTTAACTCAATTTAAAATTAAGGTTAATGGAAGAGTAATGGTGGGTAAACACTCCAAACTCATTTTAAAACGAAGGGTAATGGAAGAGTAATGGTATGGTGACCCTCCAAAATCATTTCAAAACTGAGGGTAATGGACCAATAATGGTGGGTAAAACCTCCATAGTCATTTTTATACTGAGGGTAATGGAAGAGTAATGGTGGGTTAACCCTCCAAACTCATTTTGATACTGAGGGTAATGGAAAAGTAATGGTGGGTTAACCCTTCAAACTCATTTTTATGCTGAGGGTAATGGAAGAGTAATGGTGTGTAAACTCTCCAAAATCATTTTCAAACTGAGGGTAATGGAAGAGTAATGGTGGTTAAAACCTCCAAACTCATTTTCCAACTAAGGGTAATGGAAGAGTAATGGTTGGTAAACCCTCCAAACTCATTTTCAAACTAAGTTTAATGGAAGAGTTATAGGATGTAAACCCTCCCAATTAATTTTTATACTGAGGGCAATGGAAGAGTAATGGTGTGTAAACACTCCAAAATCATTTTCAAACTAAGGGTAATGGAAGAGCAATGGTGTGTAAACAATTCAAAATCATTTTTAAATTAAGGGTAATTGAAGAGTAATGGTAGGTAAACCCTCCAAAGTCATTTTCATACTGAGGGTAATGGAGGAGTAATGGAGGGTAAACCCTCCAAACTCATCTTCAAATTGAGGGTAATGGAAGAGTTATGGTGGGTAAACCCACCAAACTCATTTTCAAACGGAGGGTAATGGAAGAGTTATTGTGGTTAAACCATCCAAAATCCTTTGCAAACTGAGGGTAATGGAGGAGTTATGGTAAGTTAACCCAACTTATTTATATTCATACTGAGGGTAATGGAAGAGTAATGGTGGATAAACCCTCCAACCTTATTTTCAAACGAAGGGTAATGGAAGAGTAATGGGATGTAAACCCTCCCAAATTATTTTCATAGTGAGGGCAATGGAAGAGTAATGGTGGGTAAACCCTCCAAATTCATTTTTATACTGAGGTTAATGGTAAGCTTTGAGTTTAGGCAGAACATCAAATTAAGTAGGTAAGTGCTACTCAAACTGAAGTTTTGCTTAAGCCCAATACCTGGTTGGTAATAAGAAAACAAAGGTGACAAACTGCAAAGGTTACAATAATAGTTTTACTGCCATACTTTACATTTCAATATTGCCAACGAAAGTTCCGTTGGTAGATATGGCATCGGAAGCAGGGTGCATTACGTATCCCAGCTATGCTTCTCAAATTGTAGCACACCACCAGCTGGCGTGCACAGCGCTGGCAGAGATGGTGACGACAAACTGTCCTGAAGGGCTGAAAGACCACCATTTTTCCACAAATATGACATCTAACTCTGGCTGGCATTTCGACAGTCTGAAAAATAGAACGTAGATATTGTTTGAAGGACTGACAGATAGGCAGAGAGATGGCTATAAACAGAGAGGTCAGGGTTAGGCAGTATCTGTAGTGGGTTTAAACAGACATACGTACATACACACACAGAAACGGACAGCGCCAGGTGTATGGGTAAGTGGGTTTAACACACAATTAAGTAAACAGTTTTTTACACTCCGCCTCTAAGCATACGTTAGGAGAAGAACCAAATAGTTTTTGCTTTCCTTCTCATCCTATTGTATATTTTAAACTAAGCAAACGTTGTGTTATTGCAATAAATTATAGCGTGCAGAATATCAGAGGAACACTAATAACGCCTACACATGAAGAACACAAGGGATTTAGAGAACACATG
This sequence comes from Gari tellinella, assembly GCA_922989275.2. Lineage (NCBI taxonomy): Eukaryota > Metazoa > Mollusca > Bivalvia > Cardiida > Psammobiidae > Gari > Gari tellinella. The sequence goes on from OV277870.1 coordinate 17,401, forward strand.
AGGTGAATGCGTAAAAAACGGACAGGGTTAACGTATTTCGAGCAAAAATGGGTGAACACATTAAGAACACGTGAGGTTTATAACAGATAAAGGTCAGGGTTGACATGCTTTTTAAACAAAGGGTGAAAACATAGAGAACACTTGAGATTTGTGCACCAAAACAAGTCAGGGTTGATCTAGTATAAAAGTAGGTGAACACATAGAGAACAATTGAGGTGAATGAGCAAAAAACGGTCAGGGTTAAAGTCCCATTGTGTTTTCAGACCTTTTTTCTATGTCTAAAATACAACAAAGGTTAATAATAATGTTTGAACATTCTTGTGGGCCAAGCCGATCCTTGGAATGTTGAAAACAGACCTATATCACCAAAAAGGGTGGTTTAAAACTGTAACAAACCGAAAGTAAAACTTCTGATATAAATAGCACTATGTTTTGATGTGTCATGTGACATGGCCGGAAGTTGTGGAGATAACAAAAATGGCGGACAACGCGAGTTCAGCTTCTTGTTTGGTAAGTGTTTGAGCTTATATTATCGATCATTCAAACCGATTAAAGATACTAACAGAAGAATGTGTTCAATTATGATGAATCGTTAAACGTGTTAATCATCTGGCATTTAGTTTAAGCCTTACAGACTCAAAAACTCAGTACAAATCACCAAAATGTAGTGAGAGGCGCCCAACGGGGCGAAATCATATTTGAATATGCGTAATTTCTTCTTCTTTCATTAATGTGCCGGGTCCACCCTGGGCAACTTTGGTCATGTATTTGGTTTATCTTTTCGAATATCTCCACAAAGAAAGACCTGATCGACCGTACCGAAAAGTACGGAATGTAACAATCTGAATTATGTTGAGACCATTTGATCCGGCTCAGCAGAGCCTCTATACGATCCTAAAGGATCCCGGCTCCTTTATTGGAAGAAGAAGAAGAATTAATACGTCGTAGAATCCTATTAAAGAGAAATAGGGGAAAAATGTCCGCCCGAGGTGGGATTCGAACCCACGACCACCTCAACACTAGTCCGGCGCTCTACCGACTGAGCTAACTGGGCGGTCTATCGATCCCACCTCCACAGCCACTACATTCCTCCCCCTTCACTTTTCAGAGCCTAACCCAGCTCTCACGAAGACTGAATGACTCCCAGGCCCGGACCGTCAAACACTTCTGACACCATTAAAGTGAAACGGGGAAAAATGTCCGCCCGAGGTGGGACTCGAACCCACGACCACCTCAACACTAGTCCGGTGCTCTACAGAGTACCGACTGAGCTAACCGGGCGGTTTATCGATCCCACCTCCACAGACACTACACTATTAAGGCTTGTACACGATGGTGAGAAGTGACGCCAATATATTATTGATGATGATCTCACCAATGTTGATACAGATAAAAGAATGAACTTATTATGAATGATTTATCGTACATTAGGTAGATTCTATACAAATTGACAGCACCGGGGAACTTTAGTTGAATAAAATATAAAGGTAAAGGTTTTGTTTATAATAGTGCCAACCCTATTGAAAGGGCCGGCGATGTCATCAATTAGAAATCACCTCCCTTGGGTCAACCAATGCTTGAAAAGGCTAATCAGGAAACGTAATTGGGCATTTAGTAAAGCAAATAAGACACACAAACCTTCAGATAGGAAAAATTTCGTCAAGAAAAAGATAAAGGAGTCTTATAACCACTACCTCGAAGACATCTTAAATTTTGACGATACCGACTCATCTCAGACCAAGAAACCAAACACCAAAAATATATTTTCACTCATTAAACATTCCACACAAGACTCCACAACATTACCACCACTAAAAGCTGAAAATAAGTTCTCCTATGAAGACAAAGCCACAGCTCTAATTTCTAAACAATCAATTTAAATCAGTTTTCAGCCCAAAATCACCGTTAAAGCTATTGTCTCTGTGCCAAATGAAACTTGACAATATCTCCAGCTCCACAGAAAATAATGGTCAACATTTCCCGGACATGTCAGAGATACTGATAGATGGTAAAGGAATTACCAAACTCCTACAAAACCTAAATCCTCACAAAGCTTGTGGTCCAGACAACTTACTGAAAAACCTAGCAGAGGAACTGTCACCTATCCTAAAACACATCTTCCGAAAGTCAATAGATAATGGCACCCTAGCTCGTATGGTGGGTTTTTTTCGAAAATGTACTCAAGGCAACATGGCCATGATATTTGGTTGTTTTTCATTACCATAGAAGAAATAAGAGAATAACTTCGGAAAAATTGGAAGGGGGGGCAACTTTGGTTGAATATTATGAACAGAAGAAGATATTTTTAATAACGTTCGGTTTGATTTGTCCTTAGCTTGGCAACAATGAGCTGGCTGGCAACCAGTGATACCCCTGTCTTGAGCAGATAATACTACATATTTGGTGAATGATGCAAACTCACTTTCATCAAGTATGTAGGGGGACCAAGAACCTTGGACAAATTAATATTGACAGTAAATTTCAGCTATACAGAGTGAACCCATAATGCATTGTAATACAAACATTAAATGTAGTTACATTGTAGATGAAGTCAGAGCCTTTTGTTATTTTGCAGAATAACAATTTGGTCAATCATTATCCAGGAAAATGTTGATCTTTCCATTGCTCCTAATGAGATCGGACTAAAATTAGTAATCTATGTACCTCAACTAATGGTCCGATCCGAACCATGCTTAAATAGCATGGTTATGTATGGGCCTGCAGTTGGCGAGAATGGCAGATCGCTTTCTGTAGAGTACCAATATTAATATTGACCTCATCTCATTAGCAAGTCAAGCCCCAGTCTAGATGCCTTTAGGGTGGGACTGGGAGCAGTCACATACTAAGCACTGAGAGCTTGCTTTTAACTTAACTTTGCACCCTGTTTAAGTATATTCTTTATACTTTGGTTTTATCTATCTCTTATCTTCGATCTCTTAATTTTTATGTAACACTTTACTAACACTGTCTTTCCCAGACAACGTGCCTCCAAATCATAATGTTAAGGTGTAAAATAAAATTAATTAATTTACACCTCTAATTTATGCCTCCAAATACAATGTAACATGTAGTTCAATTTTTACAGTCAATAATATGCTCCATAAGAAATATATTCCATATCCTAGCAGGTGGTAGCTTAAAGCAGGCTAAAAGTTAAAAGCAGCAAGTGCCTTAACCCTTTCACAGCCAACTCTTTTGTGAGATTTTTACCCTTACAACGTTTCATTGTCATCTGCTTCAATTTTGTTGTCTGCAATGTCGTTTCAATGTTTAAAAAAAGGCAGTATGACTGAAGAAATTTCCAAACGAGTGTCAAACAGTTTAGATCCTGATCAGACACCTACCGCGTGAAGCGGCATCTGATCAGGATCCAAACTGTTTGCAAACATGCTTTAAAGTTTTAAGCGTCAATGAGAGCGAAAGGGTTAAGGAGCATTCTGCTTTATTTTTAATCTGCTTTAAGTGGTCATCAATCTTCAAAACAAGAAGCAGGCTATGGAGGTAAAGGATAAACTATGTAAAGGGTTCTTAACCTAAGTAAGATGAAACTAAAGAAGAAAACTCCCTTTTGGACTTTCTGCTTTAATTTCATTTTGCTTTCAGAAGCAAACTACCTCAAGTATAGTTGATGTAGGTGATTTACACATGTATAAGGTTATGGTGGAAAGGGTAAATGCTCAGGGAGCCCACTGAACTGGGTATTCACTCTTTGCATATAAGCAAGTGTACTATAGTTACTACTATTTACAGGTACTGTAGTGTTGTAACCATGTAACTGTCAGTTTAATATGTAGCCCCGCCTGCTAGCAGACTGATGCCTCTCAAATAGCATGTAATTAATTGGGTTCCGATTCATAAAGCTTGATGTTAACATGTGTAGAATTGTAGTTAGCTTTAGATATTAAATAGTACTTTAAAGAGCATTCCTTATGCATCAACCCAAGACGCATCAATCTTACAGGTACACTGTAAAAGACTCATTTCTAGAATTAAATGTATTAACTCGTTCACCCATAAAACATCAAGTGGACATTTCCAGTTTCCAATTAAGCCATGTCCATTATGATTTTTATATATCGCAAACTCATAAACAGTGCAGACCATGATCAGAGTTGTGCTTTAGGAGCACCCTTATCAGTGTATACACTGTTTAAATAAGACAAGTGAACTTTTCACAGGTACACTGGTTAATAACTATGAGTATACATGTACTCATTTCTAGGGTTCAATGGGTTAAGCAGTCATCTGTTTTAAACACTGATAAAGTTCTTTGAAGGGAAAGTTTAGTACTAAAGATGGTTAGTTCTTCAAGTTTTACAAGTTAAAGACACACAAAACAAATATTGATGATCATTGTTGGAGATACAAAACAACAAAACTTAGATACACAAATGTAATATTTAATTAAATTTGATCAGCACACGCTCAATGGACTATTTTGTTTTTCTAACTGGTATCATTGGTATGACTTATAAATCATTCAAAATATAGTTCAATGAATGTCATAGACTGTCCCGGTGTATTATCCTTGAAGATGCTCTCTGTTGTTGCAACATCTGTGTTGATGAATCTGAAATAAAAATAAAAGATTATAACAATTTTGTGTACTACTGATATATTTCCATATACAGTAAAGCCTCTCTAAAACAAAGGATAATTGATTATGTAAAAGACATGTTACAGCTTAAAGGGACTCGCAACCGGATGGTGTACTTGTCAAAATAAAATTAAATACTCAAATAAAAGCAAATTTGTGACATTATTTGGCCTCTGACATTAAAAAAATATGATCAGTCCAAAAAAAGTCTCAAGAATCGTCACCGAATCTTAAGTTTTTTAAGATATCTTCCATCGTTTTTCTATAGCGTCAGCTGACGGTATAATTGTTGTTGTTGCTTCTCTACACAGGCTCAGACATAAACCCGAGCCGAATAAAGTACTATCAATGGCTACCAGTGAAGTACGTTAATTTGCTACCATTTATATAGAGAGCGGTGGTAGCCGAGGTGTTAAAGGCGTTTCCTCATTTTTAGCTCACCTGAGCCGAAGGCTCAGGATGAGCTATTGTGATCCCATGCCGTCCGTCATCCGTTCACATTTTCAAACAATATCTCCTCAGAAACCACTGACCCGATTTCAACCAAACTTTGTCAGAAGCATCAGTGACAAGGGGGAACGAAATCTTGTTCAAAGATTTTGGCTAGAGTTATTCCCCTTGCTGTGTGACCAGGTTTTCTAACATGACCGTATAGACAACTTTTAATGCATAAGAAAATCTTAAAAAATCTTCTTCTCAGAAACTCAATGGCCCAGACCTTTGATATTTGACATGTATCAATTCCTAATGATTTTCTAGCAAGATTGTTCAAATTTTGACCCTGGGGCTTATCAGTTTTTCTTAGGAAAACCTTTAAAAATCTTCTTCTGAAACTGTATGGCCTAGATCATTAATATTTGACATGTAGCTTTGCCTTATGGTCCTCTACCAAGATTGTTCAAATTATGACCCCCGGGTCAAAATTGGCTTCACCCCGGGGCTTATCAGTTTTACATAGAATTTATAGGAAAACTTTTAAAAATCTTCTTCTCTGAAACTGTAGGGCCCTGATCTTTAATATTTTACATATAGCTTTTCCTTGTGGTCCTCTACCAAGATTGTTCAAATTTTGACCCCGGGGCCAAAAATGGCCCGCCCTGGGGCTTATCAGTTTTTCATAGGAAAACCTTTAAAAATCTTCTTCTCAGAAACCGTATGGCCTAGATCATTAATATTTGACATGTAGCTTTGCCTTATGGTCATCTACCAAGATTGTTCAAATTATGACCCTTGGGTCCAAATTGGCCCCGCCCCGCCCCGGGGCTTATATGTTTTACATAGACTTATATAGGAAAACCTTTACAAATCTTCTTCTCTGAAACTGTAAGGCCCAGATCTTTAATATTTGACATATAGCTTTGCCTTCTGGTCCTCTACCAAGGTTGTTCAAATTTTGACCCCGGGGCCAAAAATGGCCCCGCCCTCAGGCTTATTAGTTTTTCATAGGAAAACCTTTAAAAAATCTTCTTGTCTGAACCCGTAAGGCCCAGATCATTTATATTTGACATGAAGCTTTGCCCCTATATGGTCCTCTACCAAGATTGTTCAAATTATGACCCCTGGATCAAATTGTCCTCGCCCCGGGGCTTATCAGTTATATCAGCTATATCAAAATGTTGTCTTGCCCAGTCAGCTTCTATGGTACAATGTCTCAGGTGAGCGAAATGTGGCCCTATGGGCCTCTTATTCATGATTGTCTACGCATGGAGGGGTCACGGGTTCGAATCCCACCAGAGCTTCTTCTTTTCTTTTTTTTTGAAATACATTTTTTAACAGAATTTATTATCCTAAACTAAATCTTACCCATTTATATAAGCATTTGACATATATTTACAAATAACTATTTTTAATGCTAAATCCGGTTGCGAGCCTCTTTAAAGCAAAGTGACAGTAAAACTGAACTGTCACTTTGCTTAAAGCATTCACCTGCCTTAAATACCTTCGACTTAACACAATATACTGACCGTAACAGAGAGGTTTTACTGTATATGTGTTGATTTAGAAAAAATCAATTTTATCAAGTTTATTCTCACTTGTCTAGAATACTTTGAAACATTTTACCACCAGGCAGCTTTGAGTATTCTCTTGAAAATAAGTGTCAAACTTTTTTTTTTATATATATATATAACTTCTTTCTTTACAATTGGCATCAAACATTTCACTATTTCAACACCATACACCTGTTTGAAATATAATAGTTACATTTACAAACAGTGCAGACCCTGATCTGAGGGCTTTGGTCAGGGTCTACACTGTTTGCTAATTTAGACCAGTATTTATTAAAGTACACAGAATTCCAAGTAGAATAGCTCATGTTTTGGTAACTCAAATGATCCACAAGGGAACATTATAACCAACAAGAGTTACTAAGTGTTGAAAGAGTTAACTTGAACATTGGTTCACATTCACTTTGAAGCCAAAGAAGTGATGTACCAGTAATGATACTGACCATAATACTAATTTTTCATTTTTTCAGAGAGCAGACCATGGGAATCTCTTTGAATTTGTACAATCACCTGCTCAATTAAAATATACCTTTGTGTTTTTGTGTTATACATGTATTTTAAATTTTATATCACCAGTACTTTAACAAACTAATGTGAACATACAATTGAATCTTGTTTAAATTACCAATTCATGCACCCCTTGCATACACAGTCACTACACCAATCATTACAATTAATTGATTGACTCTTTCCTCCACTCAACCAGTTACTATTTATTCTTTACCCCATAGCCTGTTTCTAGTTTTGAGGACAGATTAGAACTTAAAACAGTTAAAAAAAAGCAAAATGCACCCCAAGCATTCTGCTTTTCAGCCTGTTTAAGCTACCCTCTAATAGTACATATAGAAACTATATATTTTGGTACATGTTTATGAGTGCATCAATTGGAAATATTTTCTTCAGTGGAGGAATAAATTAAATGTGCTAGAACTTGCCCTTCTATGGGGAGAAAAGGGTAAAATACATTAATACAGGTGGCGGCTTAAAATAATATGAGAGTAAAACAGAAAGCTCCTAAAGGAGCTTTCTGGTTAGCTTTCATCTTGTTGTTTGCAGTACCCTGTCTCAAACACAGAATGGGCTATTAGTGGTAAAACATTTACAGTGATTTAGGGTTCCAAATAATGCATGACATAGAATTCCTGAAGCATTTGGCATTCTTACCTGATGTATAGCTCTTTTATTGGGATTTTGAGAAGTTTTGCCTGTTGGGGGTGCCCCTCTCCATGCTCTCCCTCTTCCGGCAACTGTTTTGGGGAATTGAAAGAGCGGGTTTGCTGTAACCATACCCATGGAACTGGATCACACTGGGATGCCATTATTTTTTCCTTCTAACTGTCCTATCTTGTGTAACACTTTTGTGGTATAGATGGTCTGATGACTGCGACATATTGCTGAAGAATAAGAATTTGAATGTTCAAATCGCATGTGTAGCCGGGTTGAGTTTATGATTAAATGGTCAGATATATGTGTAAGCGGCCTGATGGTTCTGTGGGTATAACACTTGCCCTGTAACTTGTAAACAAGGGGTCCCCGGTTCGAGCCCCGGTCTGGCTGCATGTTTTTCTCACCATGTTACACATAATTACAGTTCAGTCACATATTACGGCAATTTCACTATATAACCAACACGTTTCTTGGCCACTTATTGAAAATAATGACAACCTAAATGTTCATCCCCGCCCAAAGCAAAAGTATATAAATATGAAGCTCAATAATATGAACTCATACTTGGAATACCTTTCTTTCGACGGTGGGGAAGAAATTGGGATAGATTATACTTTGCCTGCCCCCAGGATCTTCCTTAATAACAGGTCGCCATGCAAGAGTAAAAGCGTCACTATTTTTGCCTTTCATTATGAATCGACCAAGGCCTAGGGGGTCGGGTTGAGCTGATTAGTCTGTTGAACTTTTTACTTGCAAGAGTAAAAGCGTCACTATTTTTGCCTTTCATTACGAAGCGACCAAGAGTAACATTTATGCCAATTATCATGTGAATCAGGTTGAAAGTGAAGGAGGAGTTCAAAGTACAAGATTTTGCCTACCAATTTCAAGACCAAAAGTCAAGGTCACAGAGACTTGAAATTTGTGTCTGGCACATCTACTACACCTGAATAACATTTATGCCAAGTATCAAATGAATTCGGTTGAAACTGAAGCAGGAGTTGAAAGTACAAAATTTTGCAGACATACCGACCGACAGGCTGATTCCAGTATACCCCCTTCAAACTCTGTTTGTAGGGGTATAACTAGACTTTATCACTAAAGGTGATTAATACCCCCACTAGCGCCTAATGTTACAAGAAGCAAATATGTCAAGATAAATGTTGTTGTGTGTACTCCATATGAAATAGAGGCTTCTCCTATGATTTGATTTAATGACCTTCTTTTTGACCATACATAACTGGCATTCATACATTGCCTAGATTCTTTGAACAAATTTTAAAGTCTATACAATGAGATTTTTTTTTTGAAATCGGGCCAGGAGTTTCAGAGGTTTTTTCTAGATTTTTTGCACTGTTGCCATGGCAACAAGACCATTTGCACCACCCAATTTCTTTTAAACAATTTGAAGCTCAAACCAATAGCATGTATCTGAGCAAGTTTGGTAACATTGATTAATTTTTAAAAAAATGACCGCAATTACCCATGAGGTTGTGTGGTATAGATAATATATAATAATGATTACCCTCCATTTGATTCTGATATCTCAGACGACAGGAAAAGATGGTCCTCAGCCAGGGGCTTCAGCCAAATATATTGGGCTTGACTGTCTTGGGCCGGTACACTCTCTTGCTTCTCCTTTTGATGTTCTATTCTCAAACCTGTGAAAACACTCTCAGTTATTACTATTATCAATTTATCATTACTATTACTGATTCTATAAGAATACGATGCAGACATTAATCAGAAAGCTCTTGATTCTTTAAGCAGACGTATAACAAATGAATTTAGTAAAGTAGAATGCACCTATGCCCGCCACCAATTAGAATATTGCTTTTTATTTATGCTTTTTGGTGGATTACTAGGAAATAGCAATGGATTATCACTTGATAATTTCACTGTTTCAAGCAGTGGAATTATCGTTGCACTAGGTTCTTTTATTAATTTTGCTCGTAAGGCTTCCCAAGAATCATAATTCAATGACGTCAAAAAAATAATTCAGTGACGTCATTATTCGGTAAACTGTCACGGAAATGTGTTTGATATCAATTTGGGGCTCAACATGGGATAAATAATGTACTTTCGCTTTCAATTGTCACACAAGTTTGCTTAAAAAAGTGGCTTAAAAGCATAAATAAATAGAATAACTGTATTTTTTCAGTGTAAGATTGAATTTAATCCGTTGAGTGAACATCAGACTGTTATATTTTCACGAAGCCACTCGTGAAAATATAGCATCTGATGTTCACTCAATGGATTAAATTCTTATCTTTGTAACACTGAAAAAAACCCACAGTTATCCTCTATGTCATTTTTCATTTCTGGCAAAAACACCTCACCAAAAAGCTGGAAGGTGCTCAACGTGCAGCAGCCAGATTTTAAATGATCACATGTATCCCAGGTTAGGTTTGACTGTACTCCATTGTTCAATTTGATGATCATACAGACTATAGATAGTCTTTTACATCATGCTGTAGTCTGTATCATTGCTCACTATTTCCAGCATGTACATGTATATGTACTTGTCAGTGGCCAGTGAGAGAGTGAGTTTGGCAGGTGAACTCATACAGGGGTAAATGCGCTATTCCTACCCATTTACGCGTTAATCTATGCGTAAGAAACGCATAGTGAACGGTTAAATAACGAACGGTTAACGCCTAACGATTTTAAAGCGTTAATAAATGATTATACCAGAGATGTTGCGATGGGTGCGTCAGTTTCCGTTTCACACGGAATGTGCCTTAACTTAAAGCGCCTTTTGATTTACTTTTCAAGAAATGGCTAGGAAACGCGTTTAACGAAACGGATAATAAACGCGTAAAGTGGGTAGAAATAGTGTATTTACCACTGTATAATGCACGAGTCAGTAGTTCTCTGCATGGTTTTCACATGACACTAATGTTAACGTGCAATATATCTGCACCATGGATACTAATGGACATTCTGACTTCATTCTCCCATCTTTAAGGTTGATAAATAGAATGCATTAACTTCTGTGTGAGACTTTGATAAGTTAGTTCTCTACCTCATCCGACCAGCTGATCTTTTGTCTACTATAAGCTGATAAACATACCAAACTCCACCAGGGTTTCTTACTCTATTTACAGGCCACCCTGGTTACATATAGATTATACAAGTAACACACTGTCCCAAAATGAATGATTAAATACTCTACACTGGAATACATTTATATGATTAGAACCGTAACAACAAATTGAAACCTCATCCCTAATGATCTACAAGATACAACACCAACAGTCTATGCCTATCAATCACCAACACCTTACTAGAACCTGAAATATTAACTTTTTTTATCACATAAACTCAAACTCAAAATACAACATGAACTAATTTCCCCCCAGAACTGTAAGATATTGGAGTAGCCTCACAGATAAAACAAATGAAACCTGGTTCCGAGGTTATATAAAAGTATGGAGTCGAGTCTGAAGTGGTTCTCAAGTATTGATCATCGTCACATTTGATCCTACGCTCAAATCTGACCAAAAGACTCAAGTCAAATGCTTTATTACCATGGACCAAGATGTTCTGAAACACCAGCTGAGACCCGGATTGAACCCAGGTCGCCAGGTTCACATGCACGCTACCACGTCGCTATAAAAGCGTGCTTGCACAGCAAGGCCATTACAAGTGATAAACCTACACGTACACTGTGACATTTATAACTCCCCTGACAATTCCTGAATTTCTATGAATCCGGGTCAAATCCGGCCAAAACTAAATCGGGTCAGGTCAAATGGGCCAAATAATATGCCTCTTGGTCAAATCACCCCAATAATGCTAGGTCAAATGGGCCCTATATTGTAGATATAGCGGACATGTCCTTATTAATTGAATTTTATTTATTAGTTCAGTTTTTTAAGTTTGGAGAGAGAAACTATTGATAAGAGTTTCAAATTAGATATGGAATGCAGTATTCAGAGATAGTATTGGAAATTATCGTCACCTAGCCAAAAAATTACAAACACAGTTTGGATCCTGAGTAGACGCTGTCACGAATTAATAAGCTTTATTAATTCGTGACGCTGTGTTTTGTTTTAAATGTTGTCAGCTATCTATCTATCTGTCTCGTGGTTTCTGCTTCACACCCTCACGGGTAATTTCGAGCAGTTTGCGCGCCAAGTGCCTATTAGTGGAAATAAGAACTGATAAAAGATAAGGAAGTAAGGGGTAAAGGTGATAGGGGTTAAAATACTAGGGTGAAAAGATAAAAATCAGGATAAAAACATAACTGCAGGACTCATGGTTTAAAATGACAGATGCTGCTGACTGAAGACTTGAACTGATCCAAGTCCCCAGTCAGCACAACATCTGATGGCAGAGCATTCCACTGAACAATGGTTATGGGGAAAAAAGAGAACTTATAGTAGTCTGCACCAGTGTGGATCTGTGTATAGCCCGCAGAGTGGCAGTGACGAGACACCCTTGTATTACTCTGCATGTACGCTGGCACTGGTACAGCCACCAAGCCATGAATGATCTTATAGAAAAGACACAGTCGTGCATCTGCCCGCCGTTGCTCCAGACTACGCCATCCTAGTGTCTCCAGCATGGTAGAGACACTTGAGTATCTGGAGTACTCACCCAAAGTCCAACGGGCGGCGCGACGTTGCACCATCTCAATTTTGTCAATGTTGGACTTTGTGTGAGGATCCCAGACACTACTTGCGTACTCAAGTTGCGGGCGGACTAGGGTTTTAAACGTGCTTTTAATACTGCAGATCAAAAATATTTATATAGGCACTAATATCAAATAATACATACCGGTACCCTACATACAATGGGGGGTGGGGCAGGTCCGTCAATCAATTACACACTGTGACACTAAGGTAATAAGCCCCATCCCAGTGGAACTCAACTGAATATCTTAGGCAAATTTATAGCTGCAATACAGCATTTTCGTTTTATCCATCAGTTATCTATGATCTCTTAATTTGGTATATACATGTAACACTTTACTAATCAAGACAATGATCTCGAGCCTCCCAAATTCCCAATCAGTCTTTGTTCACGGCGTCTTATCAGCATCAAAACACTTCGAAAATAACAATTGAACTCAGGGCAACAAAAAGGTACAAAAACACCCCGTTGAGGGCCCCGCGGTTGCCGATTGGTATGTATGAACTATCAAACACACCAAAACCCATGTTGATTTCACTTTTGCGAAGCACAAACAATGGATATTGTTTGCTCGCAACAAACAGCACATGAAACGTGTATCTTATGTATCGAAAAACAGTCATATTCAAATTCAAATAAAAGTTTCGTTTTCCCTTACCAAAACGCAAACAAGACATCGGCCACAGCATCTTGTGTCTCCAGATTTACTTCTGCCTGCATCACCTTCAACCTCTGCCAGACATCTTCTGTTAGTCGTATCGTATGAAATTTCTGCATACGAAGAAGTTATTGTTGTCTTTTTCTTTCTTTAGCAGCCAATCTCGCTGCAGCGCTGAGTACAGGTCTACCACGAGGAGGGGCCATATTTGTTGTGATTGTCACTGATTCTCATTGGTTAACCGGTAACCACTTTGTTTTACAAGAGTTGTCGTTCTTCCCATTCACAAGGTTAAACTCTTTTCTTTGTGTTAGCACAATGAAATTAAAAAAAAATATTAAAACGCGAATTTCTTAGATAAAGCCGCTTTCCGTGGAAGAACCACGTACTATGTAGTTCAAATGGGATCCCAAACAACCGTTTTAGGCAGGTTTCCCAAAAGCACAATGCGGCTTTAACGTTGTTTGAGAAAATGCTTGAACACAGTGAATACCTGAGGTGAATTCGCCAAAATAGTCAGGGTAAAGGTATTTTGAGTAAACATGGGTAAGCACATAGAGAATACATAAGTTTTATGAACCTATAATGATCATGGTTAAAAGTTCTATAGAAAAATGGGTGAAAACATAGAGAACATATGACATTTAGAGACCACTTGAGGTGAATGCGCCAAAAATCGGTCATGGTTAACGTATTTTACGTAGGTTTACCCTTCAAACTCATTTTCATACTGAGGGTAATGGAAGAGTAATGGTGTGTAAACCCCCCAAAATCATTTTCAAACTGAGGGTAATGGAAGGGTAATGGTCTTTAACCCCTCCAAAACCAATTTCAAACTGAGGGTAACGGAAGAGTAATAGTGTGCAACCCCTCCAATGTCATTTTTATAATAAGGGTAATGGAAGAGCAATGTTGGGTAAACCCTCTAAAATCATTTTAAAACTGAGCGCAATGGAAGAGTAATGGTAGGTAAACCCTCCAAACTCATATACAAACTGAGGATGGTGTGTAAACCCTCCAAAACATTTTAAAACTGAGGGTAATGGAAAAGTAATGTTGGGTTAACCCTCCAAAGGCTTTTTGAACCTGAAGGTAATGGAAGAGCAATGGTGGGTAAACCCTCCAAAATCATTTTCAATCTGAGGGTAATGGACGATTTATGGTTAGGGTTAGGGTTACTCTTCCATTACCCTTAGTATGAAAATTAGTTTGGATGGTTTACCCACCATTACTCTTCCATTACCCTTAGTATGAAAATGAGTTTGGAGGGTTAACCCACTATTACTCTTCCATTACCCTCAGTATAAAAATGAATTTGGAGAGTTTACTAACCATTACTCTTGCATTACCCTCAGTTTGGAAATGATTTTGGAGGGTTTTCATCCCATTACTCTTCCATCAACCTTAGTTTGAAAATGAGTTTGGAGGGTTTATCTTCCATTACTCTTCCATTACCCTCAGTATGAAAATGAATTTGGAGGTTTTACCCACCATTACTCTTCAATTACCCTTACTTTGAAAATGATTTATGAGGGTTATCACACCATTATTCTTCCATTACCCTCAGAATGAAAATGAGTTGGAGGTTTTACCCACTATTACACTGCCTGTTAAAAAGACTTTGGAGGGTTTATCCTCTAGTACCCTCTTTAAGAAAAGGACATTGGGCGGTAACTCTTCAATTACCCTCCGTGTGAAAATGACGTTTAAGCACCGTAACCCTCTATTACCCTACTTAATAAGATGACTTTGAAGAGTTTATCCACCATTACCCTCTCATTACAATCCTTAATCAAATGACTTCTAAGGGTTTATTCACCATTACGCTCCCATTACCTTACGCGTGATTTGACTTGTGCTCGTTTTAGCACCATTACACCCCCATTACCCTCCTTAAGGGTGTATCAATGTCATAAGCGATTTTTTCAAAGTATTAAACTTTTTTTCTATCATTGTTTTTTGGAAGAGCTATTTATGATGAATGAAAAAATGAAAAAAAAATACATGGTGGTGTCCTTTATTTTTAGCTACAGCGGTTAGAAAAAGGTATGTCAAATTTGGATTTTTTTTCAAATTTTACCCATTCAGAGTTCAAGCTTCAGTAAAATCTATTTCAAAACAAAACGAAAATGGTAATTTGGGTTTTATTTATTTATTTCATGTCTATGGTGGTATTTTCACATATATAAACCAAATTTAGACAAAGCAGGCACCAGGTTTGAACAATATGGATCATTGAATATCCAAAATATGCTTTATATAGGGCATGATTTTATTAGATTTTTTATTTTATGAAAAAAAGTAAAAAAATTTGAAAATGAAATAGTTCTAGTATTAAACTTTTTCTTAAATTCTACCAGATGAAAGCCCATGCTAATGCAGTTCAAAATATGAAAAGAAATTGAAAGGTCAGTGTTGAAAATTTTGAGTTATTAAAGTAAAAAGAGTTATCTCCCCTTACAAAATTTACAAAAAAATTCCATATCGATGATATTTAGAGCTTTATAAATCTCACATTTGGTGCCGTTGTTTTCTTAAATTAGTTTTTGTATGAAGAAATACTACCATAGATAGGAAATAAATAACACAAAACCAAATTATCATATTTGTTTTCATTTAAAATGGATTTTATTGAAGCGTGCTGTTTGAAAAGGACAAAATAAGAGGAAGTGGGTGGGGTAAATTTTACATGGCCGTAGAGCCAACTGTTGTTCACCAGAATGTACACTTTTTCTATTTTTTCATTTATCTTACATAGCTCTTCAATACAAAACCATCATAGAGTGTTTTCATATACTTTGAAAAATTTCCAAATTCATGACATTAATACACCCTTAAGAGGATAGAAATGCCAGAATGCAGGATAGAAGGTTAAGAAAACACTATTTATATTTACCGCACGGTTTTGTACGGAAACGTGTTTTTTATTACCATAAGTGTGTCATACAGTTTGACAAAAGTAATCACCTTTACAGAAAAAGATCGTCTGTTTATTCATTCTTAATTTAAAAAAGTGTATAATTTGGTCAAAACTGTTACAGATTTATGGTCTTTGGTCACATTGTTCAATTTCAAACTGAGGGTAATTGAAGAGTTATGGTGGGTAAACCTTCCACTCATTTCCAAACTGAGGATTATAGAAGAATTATGTTTGGTAAACCCTCCAAACATATCTTTTTTCTGAAGGTCATGAAAGAGTTATTGTAGATAAACCCTCCAAAGTAAGTTTAATACTGAGGGTAATGGAAGAGTAATGGTGGGTAAACCCTCCAAAGTTATTTTCATACTGAGAGTAATGGAAGAGTAATGGTGGGTTAACCCTCCAAAGTCATTTCATAGTGAGGGTAATGGAAGAGTAATGGTGGGTAAACCCTCCAAACTCATTTTCATACTGAGAGTAATGGAAGAGTAATAGTGGGTAAACCCTCCAAAGTCATTTCATAGTGAGGGTAATGGAAGAGTAATGGTGGGTAAACCCTCCAAAGTCATTTCATAGTGAGGGTAATGGAAGAGTAATGGTGGGTAAACCCTCCAAAGTTATTTTCATACTGAGAGTAATGGAAGAGTAATGGTGGGTTAACCCTCCAAAGTCATTTCATAGTGAGGGTAATGGAAGAGTAATGGTGGGTAAACCCTCCAAAGTCATTTTCATACTAAGGGTAACGGAAGAGTAATGGTGGGTAAACCCTCCAAAGTCATTTCATAGTGAGGGTAATGGAACTTTAATGGTGGGTAAACCCTCCAAACTCATTTCAAAACTAAGGGTAATGGCAGAGTAATGGGATGTAACCTCTCAATAATCATTCCAAAACTGAGGGTAATGCAAGAGTAATGTTGAGTAATCGCTCAAAATTCACTTTTATACTGAGGGTAGTGGAAGAGTAATGGTGGGTTAACCTCCAATGTCATTTTCATACTGAGGGTAATGGAAGAGTAATGGTGTGTAAACTCTCCAAAATCATTTTCAAAGTGAGGATAATGGAAGAGTAATGGTGGGTAAACCTTCCAAATTATTTTTTATACTGAGGGTAATGGAAGAGTAATGGTTGGTAAACCCTCCAAATTCTTTTTTATATTGAGGGTAATGGAAGAGTAATGGTGAGTAAACCCTCCAAAGTCATTTTCATACTGAGGTTTATAGAAGAGTAAAGGTGGGTTAACCCTTCAAAGTCATTATCAAAATAAAGGTAATGGAAGAGTAATGGTGGTAAAACACACTTAAATCACTTTAAAATTAAGGGTAATGGAAGAGTAATGGTGGGTAAACTCTCCAAACTCATTTTCAAACGAAGGGTAATGGAACAGTAATGTGATGTAAACCTTCCAAAATCATTTCCAAACGGAGGATAATGCAAGAGTAATGGGATGTAAACCATCCAAAATAATTTCCAAACTGAGGGTAATGGAAGAGTTGTGGTTAGTAAACCAAACTGATTCATTTTCATACTGAGGGTAATGGAAGAGTAATGGTGGGTTGACCCTCCAAACTCATTTTCAAACTGAAGATAATGGAAGGGTAATGGTGGGTAAACCCTCCAAACTCATTTTCGAACTTAGGGATAGGAAGAGTAATGGGGTGTAAACACTCAAAAATCATTTCAAAACTAAGGGTAATGGAAGGGAAGAATAATGGTGGGTAAAACCTCCAAAGTCATTTTTATACTGAGTGTAATGGAAGAGAAATGGTGTGTAAACTTTCCAAAATCATTTTCAAAGTGAGGATAATGGAAGAGTAATGGTGGGTAAACCTTTCCAAATTTGTTTTTATACTGAGGGTAATGGAAGAGTAATGGTTGGTAAACCCTCCAAACACATTTAAAAACTAAGGATAATGGAAGTGTAAACCATCCAAAATCATTTCAAAGCTGAGGGTTATGGAAGAGTTATGGTAAGTTAACACAACTTGTTCATTTTCATAATGAAGGTAATGGAAGAGTAATGGTGGCTTAACCCTCCAACCTCATTTTAATACTGAGGGTAATGGAAGAGTAATGGTTTGTAAACTCTCCAAAATCATTTTCAAACTGGTAACTAAGGTTAATGGAAGGGTTATGGTATGTAAACCAT
The DNA here is from genome assembly GCA_922989275.2 of Gari tellinella. NCBI lineage: Eukaryota > Metazoa > Mollusca > Bivalvia > Cardiida > Psammobiidae > Gari > Gari tellinella. Next base: position 35,531 of record OV277870.1, read on the forward strand.
CCAAACTCATTTCCGAACTGAAGGTAATGGAAGGGTTATGGTAAGTAAACCCAAATTATTCATGTTTGTACTTAGAGAAATGGACTCGTAATGGTTGGTTAACCCTCCAATTGAAGGTAAACGGTAAACCCTCCAAACACATTTTAAAATTGAGAGTAATGGAGGAGTAATGGAGCTTAAATCCTCCAAACTCTTTTTCAAATTGAGGGTAATGGATGAGTTTTGGAGGGTTAACACACCAAACTTATTTGGAGGGTAATGGAAGAGTAATGGGATGTAAACCCTCCAAAATCATTTAAAAACTGAGGGTAATGGGAATAATGATGATGAGTAAACTCTTCAAATTCATTTTTATACTGAGGGTTAAGGAAGAGTAATGTGTGGTAAACCCTCCAAAGTCATTTTCAAAGTGAGGATAATGGAAGAGTAATAGTGGGTAAACCATCCAAACTCATTTTCAAACTAAGGGTAATGGAAGAGTAATTGGATGTGAACCATCCAAAATCATTTCCAAACTGAAGGTGATGGAAGAGTTATGGTAAGTAAACCCAAATTATTCATTTTTATACTGAAGGTAATGGAAGAGTAACGTTTGGTAAACCCTCCAAACTCATTTTTATACTGAGGGTAATGGAAGAGTAATGGGATGAAAGCCCTCTAAAATCATTTCAAAACTGAGGGTTATGGAAGCATAATGGTGGGTAAAACCTCCAAACTCATTTTCATACTAAGGGTAATGGAAGAATAATGGTGTGAAAACACTCCAAAATCATATTCAAACTGAGGGTATTGGAAGAGTAATGGTGAGTAAAACCTCTAAAGTAATTTTCATACTAAGGGTAAGGGAAGAGTAATGGTGGGTTAACACTCAAAAATCATTTTCAAACTGAGGGTAATGGAAGATTTATGGTGTGTAAACCCTTTAAAATCATTTTCAAAGTAAGGGTAATTGAAGGGTAATGGTGGGTAAACCCTCCAAAGTCATTTTTATACTGAGGGTAATGGAAGAGTTATGGTGGGTAAACCCTCCAAAGTCACTTTTATACTGAGGGTAATGGAAGAGTTATGGTGGGTAAACCCTCCAAAGTCATTTTCATACTGAGGGTAATAGAAGAGTAATGGTGGGTAAGCCCTCCAAACTCATTTTCACACTAAGGTTAATGGAAGAGTAATGGGATGTAAACCCTCCAAAATCATTTCAAAACTGAGGGCAATGGAAAAATAATGATGGGTAAAACCTCTAAAGTCATTTTTATACTGAGGGTAATGGAAGAGTTATGGTGTGTAAAACCTCCAAAATCATTTTCAAACTTAGGTTAATGGAAGAGAAATGGTGTGTAAACCCTCAAAAATCATTTTTAAAATAAGGTTAATTGAAGAGTAATGATAGGTTTACTCTCCAAAGTCATTTTCATACTGAGGGTAATGGAGGAGTTATGGAGCTTAAATCCTCCAAACTCTTTTTCAAATTCAGGGTAATGGATGAGTTATGGAGGGTTAACACACCAAACTTATTTTCAAACGGAGGGTAATGGAAGAGTAATGGTGGGTAAACCCTCCAAAGTCATTTTCAAAGTGAGGGTAATGGAAGAGTTATGGTGTGTAAAACCTTAAAAGTCATTTTTATACTGAGGGTAATGAAAGAGTAATGGTGGGTAAAACTATCCTAAATTATTTTCATATTAAGGAAAATGGAAGGGTAATCGGATGTAAAGCCTCCAAAATCATTTACAAACTGAGGGTAATGGAAGAGTAATGGTAATTAAACCCATCTAATTCATTTTAATACTGAGAGTAATGGAAGAGTAATGGTGTGTAAACAGTCCAAAATCATTTTCAAAACTGAATCATTTTCAAACTAAGGGTAATGGAAGTGTAATGGTGGATAAACCCTCAAAAGTCATTTTCATACTGAGGGTAATGGAAGAGTAATGGTGGATAAACCCTCCAAACTCATCTTCAAACTAAGGGTAATGGAAGAGTAATGGTGGGTAAACCCTCCAAACTCATTTTTAAACTTAGGGTAATGGAAGAGTAATGGTGGGTAAATCCTCCAAACTCACTTCCATAACCCTTAGTTTGGAAATGAGTTTGGAAGATTTACCCCCCATAACTCTTCAAGTACCTTCAGTTTCAAATTGAATGTGGAGGGTTTACCCACCATTACTTTTCCATTACACTCAGTATGAAAATGACTTTGGAGGGTTTACCTACAATAACTCTTCCATAAGCCTCTGTATAAAAATGAGTTTGAGGGGGTTACCCACAATTACTCTTCTATTACCCTCAGTTTGGAAATTACATTTGAAGGTTTACATACCATTACTCTTCCATTTCCCCTTCGTATATAATGACTTTTGAAGGTTTACCCACAATTACTCTTCCATTACATCAGTACGAACATGAATTTGGAGGGTTTACTCAGCATTAGTCCTCCATTACCTTCTGGTTGAAATTGATTGTGGAGGGTTTACCCACCATCACTCTTCATTAACCCTCAGTTTGAAAATGTGTTTGGATGGTTTACCTACCATTACTCTGCCATTACCCTCAGTATAAAATATGATTTTTGAGAGTTTACATACCATTACTCTTCCATTACCCTCAGTATGAAAATGAGTTTGGAGGGTTAACCCATCATTTCTCTCCCATTTCTATCTATATGAAAATGAGTTTGCAAGGTTTAACAATTACTCTTCCATTACCCTTAATTTGAAATTGAGTTTAGTGTGTTTACCCACCATTACTCTACCATTATCGTCAATTTGATAATGAATTTGGAAAATTTACACACCATTACTCTTTAATTACCCTCAATATAGAAAATGACTATGGAGGGTTTACCTACCATTACTCTTCTATAACCCTCATAATAAAAATGACTTTGGAGGAATTACCCACCATGACTCTTCCATTACCCTCAGTATTAAAATTAGTTTGGAGGCATTACCCACCATAACTCTCAAATTGCCCTAATTATAAAAATGACTTTGGAGGGGTTGAACACCATAACTCTTCCATTACCCTCCGTTTGAAAATGATTATGGAGGGTTTGCATACCATTACTTTTCTATTGCCCTCAGTATAAAATGACTTTGGAGGCTTTACACACCATTACTATTCCATTACCCTCAGTATGAAAATGACTTGTGAGGGTAATAGAAGAGTAATGTAGGGTAACCCCCCTAACTCATTTTTAGACTGAGGTTCATGGAAGAGTTATTGTAGGTAAACCCTCCAAAGTCATTTTCATACTGAGGGTAACGGAAGAGTAATGGTGGGTTAAACCTCAAATCTCATTTTTATACTGAGGGTAAGGGTTAGTAATGGTGGGTTTACCCTCATAACTCATTTTTATACTAAGCGTAATGGATGAGTAATGGTGTGTAAAGCCTCCAAAGTCATTTTCATACTGAGGGTAACGGAAGAGTAATATTGGGTTAAACCTCAAATCTCATTTTTATACTGAGGGTAAGGGTTAGTAATGGTGGGTTAACCCTCAAAGCTCATTTTCATACTAAGCATAATGGATGAGTAATGGTGTGTAAAGCCTCCAAAGTCATTTTCATTTTGAGGGTAATGGAAGAGTAATGGTGGGTTAACCCTTAAAATCATTTTCATACGGAGGGTAATGGAAGAGTAATGGTTGGTTAACCGTCCATGCTCATTTTCATACTTAGGGTAATGGATGAGTAATGGTTTGTAAAGCCTTCAAAGTGATTTTCATAATGAGGGCAATGGAAAGGTAATGGTGTGTAAACATTCAAAATCATTTTCAAATGAAGGGTAATGGAGGAGATATGGTGTGCAAACACTCAAAAGTCATTTTTATAATGAGGGCAATGGAAGAGTAATGGTGGGTAAACCCTACAAAATCATTTTAATACTGAGGGTAATGGAAAAGTAATGGCGAGTAAACCCTCTTAAGTCATTTTTATACTGAGGGTTATCGAAGAGTAATGGTAGGTTAACCCTCCAAAGTCATTGTCAAATTGAGAGTAATGGTATGTTAACCCTAAAAAACTAATTTTCGTATTAAGGGTAATTGAATGGTTATGGAGGGTATACCGTCGAAAGTCATTTTCATTCTTGGGGTAATTGAAGAGTAATGGTGGGTAAACCTTCCAAAGTCATTTTCATACAGAGGGTAATGGAAGAGTATTGGTAGGTAAACCCTTCAAAGTCATGTTCATACTGAGGGTAATGCAAGAGTTATGTTATGTAAACTCTTAAAAGTCATTTTCATACTGAGGGTAATGAAAGAGTAACTTGTGGGTAAACCATCCAAACTCACTTTCAAACTGAGGATTATGGAAGAGTAATGGTGTGTAAAGCCACCAAAGTCATTTTTATAATGAGGGCAATGGAAAGGTTACGGTGTGTAAACCCTCAAAATCATTTTCAAACAGGGTAATGGAGGAGATATGGTGTGCAACCCCTCCAAAGTCATTTTTATAATGAGGGCAATGGAAGAGTAATGGTGGGTTAACCCTCTTAAGTCATTTTTATACTGAGGGTAAACGAAGAGTAATGGTGGGTAAACCCTCAAAGGTCAATTTTATTATGAGGGTTATAGAAGAGTAATGGTGGATAAGCACTCCAAAGTCATGTCTATACTGAGGGTAATTGAAGAGTAATGGGGTATAAACCTTCCAAAGTCATTATCAAATTGAGGGTAATTAAATAGTAATGGTTGGGAAACCATACAAAGTCATTTTGATACCGAGGGTAATGGAATGGAATAGTAATGGTGGGTAAACCTTCCAAAGTCATTTTCATACTGAGGGTAATGGTAGATTTATGGTTTGTAAACCATCCAAAGTCATTTTCAAATTGAGGGTAATGGAACAGTAATGGTGTTTAAACCCTCCAAAGTATTTTTGATACTGAGGGTAATGAAAGAGAAATGGTAGGTAAACCCTCCAAAATCATTTTCAAACTGAGGGTAATTGAAGTGTTATTGTGTGTAAACCCTCCAAAATCATATTCAAACGGAGGGTAATGGAAGAATAATGGTGTGCAATCCCTCCAAAGTCATTATCAGATTGAGGGTAATGGAAGAGTTATGGTTTGTTAACCCTCCTGAGTCATTTTCAAATTGAGGGTAATGGAAGAGTTATGGTGGTTAAACCCTCAAAATTCATTTTCATGTTGAGGGTAATAGAAGAGTAATTGTGGGTAAACCCTCCAATCCCTAACCCTAAACCTAACCCTAGCGCTAACCTTTATCCTTGTTATGAACATAAGAGTGGGTTACACAATCATTACCCTCCCATTACCGACAGTATGAAAATGATTTGGACGGTTTAACCACCATTACTTCAACATTACCCTCTAGGTGAAATTCTTTACAGGAGGTACACCAACTGCCTTCAGATAAGACAACAACTTCTCATCTTCCTCATCAGACATGATTAAAATGCTGTAAACACTTCACTATTAACACTAAACCAAATGCTGAACTATAATATTAATAAACCAGTCACTTCACTGTTACACAAATCAAATAATATTACTCCACAAAGCACTTATAAAATCTCTATCTTATCCGATATCACTATATCAAGTCTCTATCTTCCCACAATTATGTGACAATAATATCAAAAAAGTCTCTGTCTCCTTCCTATATAATTCAAACAAACTTCTCACCAAAGTATTTACCAAGTCTCAATCACCTTTAAAATGTAGACATTGTGTATCGCTTGAGTTCCACTGTTAAGTCTCTATCTTGTATATTCAGACTTCTTGCCAAAGTATCAAACTCCTTTCAAATGTATACACTCTGTATCACTCAAACCATTTCCAGTAATCTAAAATCACTATCTTGTGTTCCAAGTTTCTTTAAAACAGCTGTCTCACCAAATAGTATAATAAATATCCACCTTAATCACCTTCTGACTAAGTCGACATTATCTCCGACTTAAAATATATTTCACTATTGAGGATTTTCTCAAGTTCAATTCTATCACCACTCCATGTATTATTTATACAAACTAAAACACTGACACTATAAGTACCAGTGTTTATAATAAAAGACAACAAAGACAATTCAGTTTAATCATTGTAATATCAAATAATCAATAAACCCTATCAAAGATTTGAAATATTAAGTAAATGGGGGAGGGGAGACTGCACTGCAGTCTAGTAATTACAACTGATCTGGATCCAAAGTACTGTTTGATGACAACTAGTTCAATGTTGTTGACGAACTGATCTGGATACCAATTACTGTCCGCTGTAACTATACTGTCTGCTAACTGATCTGGGTCCTCTCAAATCTAAGATTATAAGGTATGAATAACTGGGTCAGGGTCTGATTAAATTAAAGTAATTACAAATTAAATTAAATTTCTAAGTTAATTTCTCAGATATACCTACCAAATCTCCAATTGCAAAATCTTCAAACTTCTTTCTGGCATCAAATGTCGCGTTCCGATTTAAATATCAAAATGATCTGCAACGTATTCAACTTTTGATCTTTAAAGTTGATATCTGTGATATCTATACTTCTAATATCTAAAGTTTACTCCAATGATGTCTAAATATCCGCGATATACACAATAAAGGTTAGCCGCTCGTACGGACGGACGAACAGTTGTACACCTATATAAATCGCTCAACTTGTAAAGATATATTTTGTCGTTATAATACAACTTGACTTATTAAAATATCTCTTCGGAAAGTCAAGTTATGAAGCGACAAAAGACATATTTGAGTCAAGTTTTGTCTGCCTGACCTACTCCTAAAGGTTCTCTCGTCTCGTACGAACAGACGGACGGTCATATCAACCACTATGTGATATTTATTTAATAGTGGCATAATAGGGTATTCAATCATACTAAATATATTGATCTATATTAAACAATTGTTGAGAAATGGACCGTCGTTGTATTAAACTATGCATAAATAATAATTTATAGTATAAATACAGACCCACACGGACAGACAGACAATCGCACATTCTTATAAATGCATCTACAGGGGGAAATGTATTATGTCTTCAAGATAAAACGTCAATTTTAAAAATATATTCGTCGAAACTGAATTTGTTAAGTATAAACATGTAATGTAACATAAATATAATATTTCTTTATACAATGACGGGTTATATATACATTAAAATTTAAATATAGAATAATAATTGAGGTAGGTATAGATAGCCTAGGGTCTCACATTGACAATGATACCAAAATTATAATTTTACCCCTGATATCTGACGAGTAGCAGACTTGCAGACAAATACGGGTAGCATAATCTGCTTAATAAATGATGTCGGCTTATTTTATTTAATGGTATCTGCTTAATAACTCCACTTTTAGTAGAGGTATCCTTTCACCTAAATTTTTAAACTCAAGATGCATTCCAGGTCTACACTTGGGTGTACTTTCAGGTGTCTGCGTCTGTCCGTCTGTGCGTTCGGAGTGTTGCAGACTTGCAGACCAAGACAGGTCTAAATATCTAATAATAGGCTTTTGTTCTCTATGTAATGCACGTACAGACGAACAAACAGACGCACACCCTAGATATTTGATATCAAACTGTAGCTAAGACACTAAGCTATACACCCATATAAGAAAGCAGTTTAGACCTTGCCCAATAAGGTCACAATAGGCACTTAATAGGGACAGGTAGTCTAAATATATTATAGTTCAAGGGCCAAACGAGGTGTTATATATGTTTGAAGGCTCGTACAGACAGACAGACAGATGCATGCTACATATATTTGGCATCAAACTGTAGCTAAGACATGTATCTATACCCTCATATGAGACAACAATGTAGACCTTGCCCAATAAGGTCACAATAGGCACTTAATAGGGACAAGTAGTCTGTAAATATTATAATTCAAGGGACAAACGAGGTGTTATATACGTTTAAAGGCTCGTACAGACAGACAGACATGCGTATGCTACATATATTTGACATCAAACTGTAGCTAAGACACTAGGCTATACACCAATATAAGAAAACAGTGTAGACCTTGCCCAAAAAGGTCACAATAGGCACTTAAAATGAACAGATAGTCTGAATGTATTATACTTCAAGGGCCAAAAGGGGTATTATATATATTTGAGGGCTCGTACAGACAGACAGACAGACAGACAGACAGACAGGTGTATGCTACATATATTTGACATCACACTGTAGCTAAGACATGTATCTATACCATCATGCACACATACAGTGTAGACCTCGCTCGAATAGTATGCAAAACACATTTATTATACCAAATATGGTAACATTTTGGTCTAAAATAGACTTAATCACTATCAAAGGTCCGTACAGTCGCACGTACAGGCCTACACCCTATATATTTGATACTAAACTATAGCTAAGACATATATCCATACATCTATATAAGAAAATAGTGTAGATCTAGCTTAATAATGTCACAATAAGCACTTAATAGAGACTGGGGGTCTAAATATCTTATATTCCAAAGGCTGACAGGGGTATGGTATATGTTTGGAAGCTCGTACAGACGGACATACAGACATATACCCCCTATATTTGGTATCAAACTGTAGCCAACATAGGTAGCTACTTAATCAAGTAAATCAACACTGTAGACCTAGCTTAATAACACCATTATATGTGTTAAATAGAGACAGGGGGTCTAATTTCTTATAAGGCTGAGAGGGGTATGGTATATGTTTGAAAGCTCGTACAGACGGACAGACAGACGTATACCCCCTATATTTGGTATCAAACTGTAGCCCACATACGTAGCTACTCAATAAAGTAACTGAACAGTGTAGACCTAGATTAATAACACCATCATAGGTGTTTAATAGAGCCAGGGGGTCTAATTTCATAATAAGAAATTAAGTGTTTTTAAATTTAAATGCTCGTACGCACAGACGGACAGTTCAAATTATACACAGTTTGCATTGTTTTAATGCTTATAGTATGAAGTTATTGGGTATGTAACCATTAGTGTCAATTATGATTATTTGGGCAGATATGGGTCACCAAAGGTGAGTAGGGGTACCCGAATTTTACATAAATTTAACAAATAACTCATCCGTACAGACGAACGAACAGTCGCATTCATATTGTTGAGACTTATTATTGTAGAAACAAATCCAGGTAATATGTATGTGAAGTTTCATAGCTTAATCTCTTAAAATAAATTAGATACAAGCACTTATATGAGCCAAGGTAGAGCTTTTTCACGATTTTTGCATAATCACAACCTATTACAGGGACACCACAGACAGACGGACGGCCGTACACGCCATTATATTAAATGTACCTGTAGTGTGTATGTATAGGTAAAGCATGATGGTAAGTAATAGTTCATATCTAGGCAAATAAAAAATTTATGACATGAAAACATGTCAAAGATAGTGTGAATTTGAGCCCTTGTGGTGGGTTATTTCACCGAACTATAAACCTATTTAATTTTAATAGTTGAAATATAAATTTACTGTATAAATGTTCTACTTGGACAATATTTAATAGATTTAGTAACGTTTTAGAACACAATTGACGATTTTGGGTAGATATTGGAGGTCCGAGTGTGTAAAATTTCAGAAAAGTCATTTTTTTTAATTTTCTGCGTTACTTTGACGTATCGTACAGACAGACACCCGCACACACAGACATAACATTATACGTGTAGTTATTAAGTAAGACATGCACTTGACGGCTAAGAAAAAATTAGGACGACATCTTACGTAATAAGGTCACCGCGAGCCTTGAAAGTTTGCAATATAACGATGTAAACAAGGGAAATTTAGCGCTCTAAAAGGTTTCCGGGCTAGTACGGACGGACAGAAGCACGGAACAACTAGATATTTTGACATACTTAAGCCTTCATACGTCCAGATCGATGTGCAAAGTATCAGCAATATAAAATAAATCATCTTTGAGAAATTGTAAAATGAAATTTTAAAATGTGAAATTTCAAGTTGATTTATGAACGGTTTCGCTCCAATTCGTTACCCCTTAAATTTTCCGAGTGGGCCTTACCTAATACATAGTTTCGATGCAGAAACAGTTCATCTACAAGAATCCGAAATAATATTATCAAAATGTGCAATATCTTTGGTGTAATGAGTGAAAAACCAAATGAACTAACATACCTGATTACCTTCCAACACGTGTTAATGCTATGACACAAATACATGTAACTGACGCAATAGTCTAGTCAGCCTACATTTTAAGAATAAATTACGTCATAATTTTTATGACGTCACATTATGTTTGATACAGCGGCGCTGCTCTTAGTCCGGCAGCTGAAGTCAACTTAGTTTAGTTTAAACATATTTTATTTCGAATATTTACAGAAATGGGGTCGGGCTACAAGTGCTCACCACTTAGTTACAGCCCTCCCCCTAATGTTTGATAACACAAAGAATGGACAATAATGACATTGTTAACATAAATATATAAACAAAACAAAATTTGCAATATAGGTAGGAAATGCAGCAAACATAAGGTATAAAAGGCAAAATAGTGCTTTGTGAACATGTTGCATGTACTTGTGAAGGTGACTGCTAACCGCAAAGCAAAAGTAATACAGACTAACAACTGCATTACCATTGTCTTGCATTCAGCCGCCATCCGCCTCTTGTACCAATAAACAATTAAACTACTGTATTTCGCATGTATAAACTGAGCACCAAGACTCGTTTGTAAATTATAAGATCATAATATAGTATTTGAATTTGAAGGTCATGGTCAAGCCACGCATTTGTAATATTTAGACCTTATATTTTAATTTCTGAATGATAATATAATTGCTGCATATCGAGAGTGGGAGAGATAGAAAGTGTAAATGAATGAGAAAGAGAGATAGATAGAAAGAGAGAGAAAAGAGAGAGAGAGAGAGCATCCAAACATAGTATTTAAGGAACCGTTGGCTCGTTCAGAGACCAACAGTTGTTTTCTATGTATATTTGAACCGGCCACTTGTTTTAATAAAATAGTGCACTGCTTCGAAAATCACCAAGTTATCGTTGTAGGACAATTGATCATTTCCATATAAAAAAAGTTCACAGCTTAAAGGTTGGAAAATTCTGGTTTTCTGCAACAAGAGCTGTCTTTGTTCTCTATATTTTGTACAGTGGAAAAAATAATGATCGCTATTTTCAACCACATTAAAACATGAACAATAAGGATTTATAGCAATATGATTATTAAAGAGATCATTATTTAGATCACTGCAATTATTACGTAACCTTGCATGTAAGACAGCTAGATAGCGTTTACCATGAAAATAACGATGTTTGACATTTATCTTGTTTGGATTTGCGCAAATCCTTTCTTTAAAGGAGGAAAAAGTAGAAATATTTCGGATACTGGTGTCTAAAGAGTTCCAGATTACTATTGACGATGGAATACAAGATTTTTTAAATAAACTAGTCCTTGTAAAAGGTAAAGTAAAATTTTCACTATCCCTTAGTGGGTAATTTGACATATTTCTTTGCGACGGTAGTAAGTCTGTGATATAAGACGGGACACTATTGTTAAAGGCTTTGTACATAAAACACAATTTTTGGTTATTACGCCTGACTGACAGTGATTCCCATCCACATTCATTGTATAGATTTTCTAGAGAAACAGATCTTGTGAGGCCTGTGACAATTCGTGTAGCTTCATTTTGCAATAGGTCAAGCGAAGTTGAGCAGCTAATTGAGCACCCGTCCCAAACTATTGATGAGTATTCAAGAACTGGTCTTATATATGATAAATATATTTGATTTAATGCTTGCCTATTTAAAACAAATTTCAATTTTCTCATTATACCAACAACTTTCCATGCAGAACTTAAAATATTATCAATATGTGTATTCCATTTACCTTTGTTATTGATTGTCAAACCCAAATGCTTGTGGTTTTCGACAAAGTCTATATTGGTATTTTCAAATATCAAGTTAGGTGAATGATCATAATTTTTTAAACAGAAAAACATTGCCTCGGTTTTATTGGGGTTAAAAGTTACTAGCCATTGCTTAGCCCAAGATGAAATACAACGTAAATCGTGATTTATAATCCCTTCCATATCTTCAATAGACGCTGTAGAATAAAACAAAGAGCTATCATCAGCATATAATCTGGTCAGGCTTAACAATTTATCGGCTATATCATTCACATAGATTAAGAATAGAAGAGGTCCTAAGACTGAGCCCTGAGGTACGCCTGCATTTGTAGAGTTTAATTTGGATTTTGTAGACTGTAGAACAACTGTTTGTTTTCTACCACTTAAGTAGTTTGTTAACCAGTTTAAAAATTCCCCCCAATACCATTTTCTCTTAGTTTAAAAATAAGACCCTTATGCCAAACTCTGTCGAACGCCTTCGAAATATCACAAAATACCATACATGCATATTGTTTATTGTCGATGGCTTCACAGATGTGATGATAAATATCAATTAGCTGATAAGTTGTTGAGTGGTTTGGTAAAAAACTGGACTGATATTTGTATAGCAAGTTACAGTCTAAAAGAAAATTATATATATATTTAAAGACGATTCTCTCTAACACTTTTCCACAGCAACTTAAAAGAGAAACGGGTCTGTAATTTGAAGGTGTTGATGGATCACCCTTTTTAAATATGGGTGTAACAAAAGCAAGTTTCCATGAATCAGGAAATGAGTGTTCATTTAAAGATCGGTTAAATAAAATTGCTAGTGGCTTAGAAACAGTCATTGACGATCCTTTTAACATTTTATGGCTTATCAAATCTGGACCACTTGCTTTATTTACATTTAGTCCTGACAAAATATCTTGGACTTCAGTTTCATTAACATTTATATTATTCAAAGATTGGTTAGTTTTGGTGATAAGGTTATTAAATACCTCGTTATCATCATTAATATTGGAGATTGAAGAAAAATAATTATTTAAACAATCTGCCTTATCTTGCATTGAAATAGAAAAATTTAAAGTGCCATCAGGTAAGGTTGTACATAATGGTGGCAATGACGCAGAGGAATCTTTGTTTTTAACAAAGTGACGTATAATTTTCCAGAATCCTCTTTTATCGTTTAGGTTTAGTTCAGAAAGAGATGCATCCAGATTGCTATAAAACATTTCTTTTGCATTTTTTTTCAGGTTATTAACTTTGTTTCTTAACTTTTTATATTTCAACCAATCAGAAGTTTTGTTAGATTTAACTGCTATGGCTTTAAGTCTATCTCTAGATCTTGAAACACTACGTATTAAAGAATCGTACCAGGATTTGTCGTTAGGTCTCACCGTTACCATTTTAGACGGAATGCATTGCTTTACAAATCCCATAAAAATTGACGTGAATTGGTCACAGGCCTCACTTACTGATCCATTTTTCAAACAGTTCCAGTTGTAACTAGCAATATTATGGTTTAAAGTATCAAAATCGGCTCTATTATAAAGCCAAACTGATCTTTTGTAAGAAGAATTCAATTCATATAAGAAAGGCAGATGGATAAAGGTTGCTTTATGGTCACTAATATGACTAGGAGTGGCAATTGTCCCTGAATCGAAAACTTTCATATCACTAGGTATAAGTATTGGGTCAAGTAAGGCATTATTTCTTGTCGGCTGATTTACAGTTTCAATGAGGTTATTACACAATATAATGTGTTGTAAGTTATTTGATGGATTATTAATAAGGTTTTCGTTAAGATCACCTAGTATAACAATATTTTTCGAAATGTCTAGAGCTTTTTCTATATTTCTATTAAGATTATTAAAAAAGATTACATCCGATGTTTTTGGACTGTAAAATAGCCCTATTAAATAGGATTCGCCTTTTAAGTTAACTTTAACCCAAATTGATTCATCACAAAAAACTTCAAGGTCTATAATCCGTGAGTGAACCAGTTCATTAGAAAGATATACAAGTAGCCCACCGCCGTGGTTTGTTCTATCCCTTCTATAAGGTTGTGCGAATTTATCTGAGAGTTTTAAATTTTCGTTAAATACAGTACCATCCAAATGTGTTTCAGTAAAACAGAGAATATCAAAGTCTAAAAACGTATCTTTTATGAAGTCCAATTTGTTTCTAACACTCCTGATATTGCAGTGGACTATGGATAAACAGTGACTAAAATTAAAAGGACCAGGATTAGTTTCTATATCCCCATCTTGTAACATGAGTAATATCAACAATAAAGTGAATTGTAGGTTTTGGGTGATACTTATTAAACCTATAAATAGACTGGATAAACATGAGAGTATATAAATTGAACAACACAGTAATATGTTAAATATAGAAAAGTGTAGTGTTGCTTGGAAGTTCAAATATTTTTGGAAGCGACAGGACCTGTTGTTAAATAGACCGATGGAGATTATCCAGGAATTTAAATCACTACCTGTGTGGAAACACTATTACAATCAATGTGTTAGAATCTCCAATGGGTCTGTTTAACAGCACATACCTACTTCTGGGATGCTTGAGAGAGAGAAAGAAACAGTTAAAGACAGAAAATGAGAAAAAGAAGAAGTATAACAAAAAACATATTTACAAATCTGTATGAAAAACAAATATATACAAAAACTACTCCTGTAGCTTTGTACATTGACAACATGTCGTATTTTGGGTTTGGGTTGGTATTTAATTTGTTTAAGTCTTTATAATCAATAAAATTATAACATAATGACAACAACAAAAAAATCTAAATGTATGGTTTTCCCTGCACGCTATCCTCGTGACTCATATAGAGGTAATGTAAAAAGCCTCTCAGAGAGCTTTCTTCGTTATCTCTATCGGCACGGATAAGATAATACCTTCAGATTAGGCCAAATAGAAAGTAATAATATAGTATTTATTTAACTGAATAAAGTATCAGAGCACATCGATTCATTTCAAATTGAGTATTGTTGAGTTCACAAATAGACACATTGTATATTGTATATGGAACCAGCAAACTAGTTTACCCGGTGAATGACAAAAGCAGTGCAGAAACCCCCATGGGGGTTTCAACATGCTTCCACCATACACTGATCAAAAGTCTGTATTTAAATAAGCGAGACTTTAAAATATCCAGTCGATCAGACGGACGAACACACGGACAGAAACAGATACCTAAAATCAATATTTTAACCAGAGGCATTAATGTGTTATGACAAACCTGAATCAGGCTAGTGTATCTCATAAATGTACAGACATGTAAACGTTAATAGTAACATCAGGACTTTAGAAGCATACTACTATAGAATAAATCCGTTTCGCACCTAGGAGGCAAAATGGTTCCGAGTGGATTAAACAGATTTAACTGAAAGTTTAACATTAACTTTATGATTCCAAACTCGCAGACAGACGGATGAACAAGGGATCCATTCAAGCTTCCCGGTGCAAATCGTACATATCCTAGGTATAAATTCTTTATTTTTAATTAAATTGAAGTACTGCAAATAAAATATTTCACGTATAAAGAACATCAAAATACACTTTTTCGCATATAAAGAAACATTAAAATACAAAATGAGTGGGTATATAAAGAACATATTGTCCTTTATACGATAACAATGATCAGGCGTTTGACAGATGTTCACCACCCATCACCGAAGTTTATTTCAATCGGTTATCTTCAAGGCTGCACCAGTAAAGCTATTTTACATGCTCGCACCTTGTCCCGCCCACGTTGTAATTTTATAAATTTCATAGACCAAAATTGACCACGTGTCCTATAAATATTCATCGTGGGGCTGTGCTTGCCTCACCAGGTAATATAGTGCGGCCCTAAAGAGTAATAGATACTTTTTCAATCGTAAGTTATTCGATAGCCTCAAATTGATTCAAAATGTGTAGGTAATCGTGTAGGCTTACTAAAATACATGTACATTTTCATGTTTCAGCTGGTCTGAGAGTACACCTGTCCATCGCCTATTGGTCATTAACATGTTCACTTTCTTTAATCAAAGTCAAAGACAAAGGTTTATTTTCTGTACAAATAGGCCTCTGGCCCATAATACATACAACATCAACAGTATATAGTTAAAAGGATAATGACTTCTTATACTATATGTATAAATTTATAATTAAAGGATATTCTTGATTAAATTTAAGTATACACTCCGGAGAAGGTAGGCTCCACTGTACTTCACTGCCTGTGTTATAAACGATCACATGACCAGTTACGGCAGGACTTTCGTATAGTGTCCGTGAAAAGATAGCACGTGCTGATCTGAAATTACAGTGAGATCTTGTCATTAGCAGACGAGAAGCACAGTGCAGCCCTCCTCAACCGGTCATTTACATCAACGACGCATTGAGCTTACTCTTCCTATACTAAACTATGCGTAGAGTACATTGGTCTAAGAACAAACAGTGATTGAAGATCCATACCAGAGTGCTCCCAGAGTAGCGTCCTGGCACGGATACACACTGTCTGTCTTTCATCCATTCTACAATTTATAGATTAAATGAGTTAACAATAGTGACGACTTACATGTATCTTTTATAGAAAATAATGTACCTGCAAAGAGAACATTAGTCTAGTACAGACGATGATGACCCATTCTCAGTGGGCTCCCAGAAAGGAGCCCCCTGTCCCGGATCCACATTGTCTGTTATTTAACAATTGTACAGTTTGTAGTTTAGCTCAATGAACCAATACAGTGATAAGCATGCGAAGAGTACACTTATCTATTATATATTACAGACAGTGAAGACCCAAGTCAGAGTGCCCCCCGAAACAGCCCTCGGCATGGATCCACACTGTTTGTTTTTTCATTCATTCTACATTTTAAAGTTTAATCCATTTAGCCCTAGCGATAGTCTTAATAGTCCTATGCAACAGTGTACATATATAGAGTACACTATCTGATCTAGTACAAAACAATAGAGACTCACGCTAGATGTTTTCTAAGAAGGAGCCCCATGGCCTGGATCCCTCTTTTGGGCAATCAAATATAATATAGTTTACTAAAAGAATCTTAATGAACCTTACTAGTCTAATACAAAAAGTATATGCCTAGAGTACACTTGTCAATTATAAACAGTGAAGACCCATACCAAAGGACGCCTAGAAAGGAGCCCCATGACATGGATCAACTCTGTTTATTATTCAGACATGAAACAGTTTACATAATAAATCCTAACGAGGGGTTTACTTACCAAAATGTTCCTGTTAAGGTACTTCGCATGTGCGCTTAATTTCCATACAATGTGTATGAAACTTTCCATGAAGAATGATAATAGCCTAAGAAACAATGTGTGAAAATATAGGCAAAATCTATCGTGTGGTTTGTCTTTTAGGTCTCTTTTTCTGAAAAAACCTGGAATTTTGATGATTTGATTTTTCTCAAAAATAAATAAAGCTAATGACTTTAAGTTTCGCCCAATAAGTAGCCTACAACATTCATTACAAGAAAAGCTAAAAACATTTTGAATAAAGGTGTTCAGAAAAATGTTATCGGCTATTTAAATTTTGCAAAATGCTAAAAAATTGAATTACAAAAAACTGACTCATTCAATGTTTTTGTTTTTCATTTTATTCAAATGTATGGTTGATGAAGTAGTTGGTCAGAAAAAATTAGAAAATATTACAGTCAGGATTTGTTGTAATATCAGTTTTTCTTATTAAAATATGGGAAAGAAGTTGAAATACAGTTACCTACCTTAAAATTGAAATTCTGTCATTAATATGCATTATTATTTATTCATGGACTTGCATACAAGGTTAATTATATTGTTTAAACATAATAATGGGCAATATCAATCTTGAAAAGCTTCAATGTGTGGCTTTATAGTTCGATCAAATCTTATACATGTATACCGATTTTATTGACTTGTAAGTCATTAAACTAAAACGTACATGTAAGTGGAAATATATAATTGGACCGTATATAACATCACTTATTCTAATCAACGAAGACAAAACATAACATGTCCCTTGATCACTGCTTGTTATGGATTGAGAAGTCAATATATCGGACACTTAAAAAAATATTTGGATCGCATGGGTCTCGAACCTATGGCCTTTCAATTGCTAGTCAACCACTATACTGACTGCGTTATGAAGGATTATACTAAATCGTATCAACATTTCCTTTATATAAATTTTCTAGTATAGTATAGTACGGAAGAAGTCTGTGTCGTCAAGACGCATATCCGCTCGCCCGCAAGACCGACTTCCGGTAGCGAAAGGCCTTAAGAGTATATACTTGTAATTACAAACAGTGAAGACCCATATGAGAGGGCTCCAAGAAAGCAGCCCATTTGTATGGATCTTTCCACGTTGTTGTTCAAACAAAATGTCGTTTTCTCAATAAACCCTAGCGGCGAGTTTACTCGTCTCTTACAAAATATACATGTGAGAAGTACACTTGTAATAACGAACAGGGAAGACCAATACCAGAGGGCCCCAGCAAGGAGCCTCATGGCATAGATGAGCTTACTCGGCTTTTGCATATATGCACTTGTGAAGAGTACACTTGTAAATTACAAACAGTGAGGATCCATACGAAAGGGATCCCGGTAGAGAGCCCCATGGTACGGACCCAGTCTGTTTGTCATTCAAACATACAGTCAACTTTATCCCCACTACCTACCCACTAACTACCCACTACCCACAAACTACCCACTACCAATCCACTACCCATCCACTACCCACCCACTACCCACCCAGTACCCCTAACCCGCCCAGTACCCACCCAGTACCCACCCACTTCCCATCCACTAACCCCCCCACTACCCTACCACTACCCATCCACTACCCACCCACTACGCACCCACTACCCACCCACTTCCCATCCACTACCCCACTACCCACCCAGTACCTACCCACTACCCACCCACTTCCCATCCACTACCCCACTACCCACCCAGTACCCACTACCCACCCACTACCCACCCACTTCCCACACACTACCCCCACTACCCACTACCCACCCACTACCCATCCACTACCCATCCACTACCCACCCACTACCCCTAACCCGCCCACTACCCACCCACTACCCACCCACTATTAAGACCTTTCCAACCACACAAATCTTTTTGACCTTGTGACCTTGACATTGACATTTGACCTACTTTTGTATAAATCTTCAAATGGCTATAACATTTGCACCAGTAGGGCCAGGGCTTTCATATTTTGTATGTATATTTCTTGTGTCAAGACCTTTCCAACCATACCAACATCTTTGACCATGTGACCTTGACATTCACCTTTGACCTATTTAATCAAACTTTAACCAAAAACATTAACGTTGGCTATAACTTTTGCATTTTTGCACCTAGGCCGGGTTAGGTTTTTGTCATGTCTGTCTGTCCGTCTGTCCGTCCATTTGTCTGTCCGTCCGTCTGTCTGTCTGTCTGTCTGTGCCAAAAACATTAACCTTGGCTATAACTCTTGCATTTTTGTACCTGGGCCTTTTATACTTGGCATGTGTCTTCCCTGTATTAAAACCTTTCCAACCACACAAATCTGTTTGACCTCGTGACATTGACCTTGACATTTGACCTACTTTTGTAAAAATCTTCAAATGGCTATAACATTTGCACCAGTAGGCCCAGGGCTTTCATATTTTGTATGTATATTTCTTGTGTCAAGACCTTTCCAACCATACCAACATCTTTGACCATGTGACCTTGACATTCACCTTTGACCTATTTAATCAAACTTTAACCAAAAACCTTAACGTTGGCTATAACGTTTGCATTTTTGCACCTGGGCCGGGTTAGGGTTGGCCTTTTATACTTGGCAGGTTTCTACCCTCT
Organism: Gari tellinella; assembly: GCA_922989275.2. Classification (NCBI taxonomy): domain Eukaryota; kingdom Metazoa; phylum Mollusca; class Bivalvia; order Cardiida; family Psammobiidae; genus Gari; species Gari tellinella. Next base: position 55,188 of record OV277870.1, read on the forward strand.
GGCAAGACCTTTCCAACCATACAAAACTTTTTGACCTGTGACCTTGACATTTGACCTACTTTTGTTAAAATCTATATATATACAATATATAAACCCTATATATATATATACAATATATACAAGCTTTAATGCTTCGCTATTTGGAAACAGTTAGTTTCATTTTGGTTTCCATGGTTACCAGAGTGATCAACACAATAAATTGATTTAAACGATATTTAAGCAATCACCCATAGAACATTCCTGTAAAATTTCGTTGATATAGACCAACACGTATAGAAGGAATAGTCGTAAGTAAAAAGTTGGACATGGTCGAGGGGTAAGGCACACGCTTACGACGTCAGGGGTTGCGAGTTCGATCACCCGCCGGACCAAGTCCTTCGGATGAGACTTTATAACCTTGTTTACAAAAATGACTATCCACTATTACTCACCCATTACCCTTAGTATAAAAAAGACTTTGAAGGTATTACTCACCATTACTCTTCCATTACCCGCAGTATGAAAATGACTTTTGAGGGTTTACCCACCATTACTCTTCCATGACCCTCACTTTGAAAATGATTTTGTTAGGTTTACCTACCATTACTCTTCCATTACACTCGGTATGAAAATAACTTTGGAGGGTTTACCCACCCTAACTCTTCCATTACCCTTAGTTTGAAAATGATTTTGGAGTGTATACCCACCATTACTCTTCCATTACTCTTAGTTTGAAAATGATTTTGGAGGGTTAACACACCATAACTCTTCCATTACTCTTAGTTTGAAAATGCTTTTGGAGGGTTTACCCACCATTACTCTTCCATTACCCTTAGTTTGAAAATGATTTTGGAGGGTATACCCACCATTACTCTTCCATTACTCTTAGTTTGAAAATGATTTTGGAGGGTTAACACACCATAACTCTTCCATTACCCTCAGTTTGAAAATGAGTTTGGAGGGTTAACAACCCATAACTCTTCCATTACCCTCAGTTTGAAAATGATTTTGGAGGGTATACCCACCATTACTCTTCCATTACTCTTAGTTTGAAAATGATTTTGGAGGGTTAACACACCATAACTCTTCCATTACCCTCAGTTTGAAAATGAGTTTGGAGGGTTAACAACCCATTACTTTCCGTTACCCTCAGTTTGAAAATGAGTTTGGAGGGTTTACCTACCATTACTCTTGCATTACCCTCAATTTGAAAATGAGTTTGGAGGGTTAACACACCATAACTCTTCCATTACCCTCAATTTGAAAATGAGTTTGGAGGGTTTACCAACAATTGCTCTTCCATTACCCTCAGTATAAAAATGAGTTTTGAGGGTTTACCCACCATTACTTTTCCATTACCCTCAGTATGAAAATGACTTTGGAGGGTTTACCCACCCTAACTCTTCCATTACCCTTAATTTGAAAATGAGTTTGGGGGGTTTACCCACCATTACTCTTCCATTACCCTCAGTATAAAAATGACTTTGGAAGGTTTACTCATATTACCCTTCCATTATCCTCACTTTTAAAAAGTGACTCTGGAGGGTTTGCCCATTACCCTCAGTTTGAAAATGAGTTTGGTGGGTTTATCCACCATTACTCTTCCATTACCCTCATTTTGAAAATGAGTTTGGAAAGTTTAACCACCATTACTCTTCCAAGACCCTCAGTACAAAAATGACTTTGGAGGGTTTACCCACCATTACTCTTCCAGTACCCTCAGTATAAAAATGACTTTGGAGGGTTTACCCACCATTACTCTTCCATTACCCTTAGTTTGAAAATGATTTTGGAGGATTTACCCACCATTACTCTTCCATTACCCTCAGTTTGAAAATGACTTTGGAGGGTTTACCCACCATTACTCTGCCATTACCCTTAGTTTGAAAATGATTTTGGAGGATTTACCCACCATTAATCTTCCATTACCCTCAGTTTGAAAATTAAGTTGAAATGGTTGGCAAGTGGGTCATGTAGCTTATTTTGGTCAAGTGGGTCATTTCGGTTAAATAGGTCAACTTTGTCATTTAGATCATGTATGTTAGGGTTTTTTCAGAAACATTAAGTATACTAACGGAATTTAAAAACTGTGCATGGTTAAACTTATTTCAAGTGTACACGTTTTCAATAAGCTCACGTAAAAAGGGTTTATATTGCTTATAAAAGTGTATATAATGTAATGATTACCAATGTCGTGGAAATAACGTTAATTTTGCGCGCCAGAAAACGTTTGTCTGTTACTCTTTTGAAACGCTAGATCGATGTTTAAAATAACACTATAACACAGTCAATTTATATTTGGTTTGTTATTCCTATAATTTATAATGCTGTTCCAAATGCACAGTTTTTAAATTCCGCGAGTATATAATAACGCCGATATGTGCCTTACTTTGCTTTTGTTCTGAAAAAGGTAGCTTTGTAAGAGAAGGACAGAGTAATAGGTAAAAGATGAGTCAGCCTTTAGATAGTATATGTAATCAAGAAAAAATGATGTAGAGAAGAAACTGAGCGGGAGGACGTTTACACCAGTATAAACCGGGATCAACAATGTAACACTATTTTAACTGTGTCAGTTTGCTCTCCACCTCTTGATGTAGAGAAGAAACTGAGCGGGAGGACCTTTACACCAGTATAAACCGGGATCAACAATGTAACACTAGTTTAACTGTGTCAGTTTGCTCTCCACCTCTTCAAACAAACAAGCAGGTCACCCCGTACATGCTCTAACGCGCGTCTTGTTTTACCAGAATCATCATACACCACCATTGTCTCACCAATTACATTGAACAGGAGCTGTTTGAATTTACATTGTCTCTGTTCTAACAAGCAGGTCACAGGTGCAAGACAATAGTTGTTTTCCATCCTCTGCGTTTAGGAGCACTGCCGAATCTTGGTCACTGGGTTTGGAGTGACCACCATCAGTCGGTGAAAGATGTCCTTTCTGAAACATCTTTTCAACTTCATGTTCATCAAGGCACTCCTCAAGCACATCTGTAAGTAGCTGTCGCACCGTATGAAAGGACTCCTGAGACATATCTGTAAAACACATTTACTGTTTTTAACAACACTAGAGGTAATGTTTGATGAGTAAGGGTATGGTGGTTAAGGTTTGTTGGTTATTATTGTGAGTAAGGATGGGTAAGAGTTGGTTAAGGATATGTCCCAAATGGGTCATGGTGTTGGTCATACCAAATATGAGCTATCCCAAATGTGTCATGGTGTGGGCCATTTCAGGTATGATCTATCTCAAGTGGGTCAGGTTGTGGATCATGTCAGATATGATCTATTCGAAAAGGGTCATTGTGTGGGTCATGTCTGATATGATATATTCCAAGTGGGTCATAGGGTAGGTCATGTTAGGTATGATTTATCTCAACATGTTTAGTTAGTAAGTTCTTATTACACTGCTATATGTAAATCATTTTTATCCAGACAGTTTCGCAAACTTGACTGTCCGATTGATCACTGGCAACTGATCCGAGGGATCAGGGATTTAATTCCCCTTGTTGCTACCGGAAGTGGTAGCACACAAACGGTTGTGGTTGAGCCGGAAGGCACCCTGGTATAGGTTCATCACCATCACACTTCCGGTAGTAAAAGTTATTGGAGGGTAATAGTGGATAAACCCTCCAAAGTCATTTTCACACCGAGGGTAATGTGAGTGTTATGGTTGGTTAACCTTAATAAGTCATTTCACAGGTTTTTAATAGGAGGGTAAAGGTCGATAAATCCTTTAAAATCAATTTATTAAGGAGGATAATAGTGGGTAAACTGTTACAAGTCATTTTTATGACAGGATTTTACACCATTACCCTCCCTTTACCCTTATTATGAAAATGACTTATGACAGTTAACCCACCATTTCATTCCCATTAACCTCCATGTGAAAATGAATGACGGGTTTTACCATGGGATATGTGCAAATACTTTATAAAGTTAAACGGTTTGAGCTTGGAAACTGTAGAAGTTAGTCGCACAAAGTATAATACTGTATATGTATGACTGACGGTTGAACAGCCGAACGGACGGACAGACAGGGATAAACCAGTATAATACAGGGATCGTAAAGGGTGGGGGTTGAAACGAACATGTTCCTGGACGGGTTCATTCTTCATGCGGGGAAATAATTTAATATATCAGTACATGTTGACTATGTTATGCCATATACAAAATACTAAAGTAATAGCCTTCGCTTTTTGGAACCAGTTACATTCATTTTGGTTGCTATCTTACCAGAGTAATCAACACAATAAATTGATTTAAATGATATTTAAGAAATCACCCATAGAACATTCTTGTAAAATTTCGTTGATATAGACCAACAGGTATAGAAGGAATAGTCGTAAGTAAACCGGTGGACATGGTCGAGGGGTAAAGCACCCGCTTAAGAGGTCAGAGGTTGCGAGTTCGATCACCCGCCGGACCAAGTCCTTCGGATGAGACTTTATAAACAGAGGTCCTATGTTTGAGTGCTTTACCCTTTACATCTAAAAGAACCAGAGAACTCTTTAGATAATAACAGTAGAGCATAGCGCCCGGGTTTTCTGTATCCGTTACCCCCCTCTCTCTTGGGCGTCCAATTACCCCATAGATTGCAGAACGGACATATACAAACAAAATCAGATCAAATGTTAAGTAAATGATCTTACCTGATTCCTTTATAAGAAAAACGTCTTATCACTCCACTACACTTCAACGAACTGAGAGAACAGTTGGATAAAGCAGAGTTATGGTTGATACTAAAAATAGATAAAGATAAGACAAAGAATTATTGACCAATCAAAACTATTATAAGGAAAAGGTTTTCACACCAGTACCCTTCCATTACCTTGTTTACAAAAATGACTATGCAGGGTTTATCCACCATTACTCACCCTTTACCCTCAGTATAAAAAAGACTTACCCACCATAACCCTCCAATAACTATTAGTTTAAATTGATATTGGAGGGTTTACTCAACATAACCTTTCCATAACCCTCAGTATAAAAGTGACTTTGGAGAGATAATCCACATCAGGAGGGTTCATTTACCATTACTCTTCCATTACCCCAAGTATGAAAATGACTTTGGAGGGTTTACCCAACATTACTCCTCCATTACCCTCAGTATGTATGACTTAAGAGGGTAAAGTTACCATAACCCTTCCATTACCCTCAGTATGAAAATGACATTGGAGGGTTTACACACCATACCTCTACCATTACCCTCAGTTTGAAAAATCTTTTTGGACGGTTTACTTACCATTACTCTTACATTACCCTCAGTATGAAAATGACATTGGAGGGTTTACACACCATAACTCTACCATTACCCTCAGTTTGAAAATTTATTTTGGACCATTATTCTTCCACAACCCTCAGTATGAAAATGACTTTGGAGGGTTTACCCACCATTACTCTTCCATTACCCTTAATTTGAAAATGATTTTTGAGGGTTTACCCACCATTACTCTTCCAGTACCCTCAGTATGAAAATGATATTGGAGGGTTTACCCACCATTACTCTTCCATTACCCTCAGTATGAAAATGACTTTCGAGGGTATACACACTATTACTCTTCCGTTACCCTCATTATAAAAATGACTTTGGAGGGTTTACCCACCATTACTCTTCCATTACCCTCAGTATGAAAATGACTTGGGAGGGTTTACCCAAAATTACTCTTCCATTACCCTCTTTATAAAAACGATGTTGAAGGGTTTACACACCATTATTCTTCCATAACCCTCAGGTTGAAAATTATTTTGGAGGGTTGACCTACCATAACTCTTCCATTACGTTCAGTATGAAAATGACTTTGAAAATGACTTTGGATTGTTAACCCACAATTATACTGCCATTACACTCAGGTTGAAAATAACTTTGGTAGGTTTACACACCACAACCCTTCCATTACCCTTCAATTACTCTCAGTATAAATAATGACTTGGGAGAGTTAACCTACCATTACTCTTCCATTTCATTTAGTTTTGAAACATATTTGATGGGTTTACTTACCATTACTCTTCCATTACCTTCAATATGAGCATGACTTTGTAGGGTTTATTCACAATGAATATTGCATTACCCTCAATATGAAAATGACTTTGGAGGGTGTATCCACCATTACTCTTTCATTACCCTCAGTATGAATTGACATTGGAGGGTTTACAAAAAAACATAACTCTACCCTAACCCTCAGTTTGAAATTTGTTTTGACGGTTTACTTAACATTACTCTTCAATTACCCTCAGATTGAAAATGACATTGGATAGTTAACCCACAATTACACTGCCATAACCCTCAGTTTTGAAATAACTTTGGTAGGTTTACACAACACAACCTTCCATTACCCTTCAATTACCCTCAGTATAAATAATGACTTTTGAGAGTTAACCTACCATTACTCTTCCATAACCCTCACTTTTAAAATATATTTGGAGGGTTTACTTACCATTACTCTTCCATCACCATCAGATTTAAAATGACTTTGGAAGGATAACCCACCATAAATCTTCCATTACTTTCAGTATGAAGATGATTTTGGAGGGTTAACACACCATTACTCTTTCATTACCCTCAGTATGAAAATGACTTTGAAGGGTAACCCTAACCCCAACCCTTAGTATGAAAATTAATTTGACGTGTTTTACCACCTTTTCTTTCCCATTACCCTCAGAGTGAAAATGAACAGAAGGGGAAGTGAAGTGCTACTCAACTGGATGCTTTGCTTAAGCTAAATAATTTGAATTTGAGTTTAGGCAGAACGCCAAAATAAGTAGTTAAATGCTACTCTATTTGAGGCTTTTGCTTAAGCTCAATACCCTGTTTGGTATTAGGAAATCAAAGGTGACAAACAGAAATAAGCACAATCAATATTTATTTCCGGACTTCCACTTAAGGGTGCGACCACCTGAAACTCCGCCCTATGATGCAGCATCTAAAGCAAGGTGCACGGGTTATCTCAGCAACGCAGGTCAAATTATAACAGTGCACCAACTGCCTCGCTCATTTCAATCACAGTCTATGGCGACACTTTGCCTTGTATGGCATGTGGATCACTCTCATCCCAAATATATGACATGGATGTAGATGTGGCATCTTCAGTCTACAAATGTAACACCAACCTGGCCATCTTTTTTACATTTACTTGGCCATTTTTGGGACTAAGGGTTATTGTAAAGGTTAGTTTTCAGATCATTAAATACTCTGAGCTTTGAGTTTAGGCAGCAGTTCATGTTAAGTAGTTAACTAGTACTCAACTTTAAGCTTTGCTTAAGCTCAATACTCTGAGTTTAAGTTTAAGCAGAACGTCATGTTAAGTTTTACAAATATTACCCTCCCATTACATGCAAGGCGAAAATAAATAACCAACCATTACCCTAGTTAAGAAACTGGCTTTGGAGGGTTTACTCACCATTACCCTCAGTATGAAAATTGCTTTGGACTGTTTAGTCACCATTACTCTCCAATTACTCTCGGGGTGAATATGACTTTGATCGGTTTACTCACCATAAGCCTCACATTACCCCCTCCCGTCCACTTACCCCTCTCGACCATTACTAACATATATCCGTTCATTCCAAATAAATCAGTGTCGATTTAAGTCTATCTTATTATTTTAGACTGTAGTTTAATTTTAAATTCGGGTTGGGGTATAGTTCAAATGCGAATGAAAGCAGATATCGGTCAAGTTTCCTTTTGCGCTCTGTAGTAAAACTAGAGCTCAATTGAAAACCTGTCACCTGGGAACCACGATGAGGTGTCTGCTTCTCCCAGGGCCACCCTTTTTATCACAGGTTTGCATTGGAAAAAAACTAAACAGGAACAATAAAAATATATGTGCATTATGTACATAGAGGGGTTGTCATTAATTTATATCACAGATATGCTGAATATTTACAAGCCAGAGTCTGTTTTCTCCTTGAGGGCTATTATCACAGTCCAAAATATCTACAAGCAGGTGTCATCAAGTATCGTCTATTTCACTTATGACTAAACAACCTTTGATATTTTTTTCTAAAGGCTGTCAAATTTCGGAAGGGAATCCCAGCTTTTAGGCACTTATCCCGAAATATATCATACAGTTGTGCAGTAGTTTTTCCATCTTTAAGTCTATTCACTTCTGCAAGAATTTCCATTTCCACAGAGGTCCATGCTTGTTTTACAATGTTTGCGGTAGCGGGAGTGCAGGTAGAGTTTCTGTTAACAACATTGACGGAAATGGTTGAAACACCGTCGTCCTCATTTGCTGCTGGTACTATTTCTGACATATCCAACGGTGGTATTTCAGGCTGTGTTCGTTTTGCAGTCTCAATTTCCTGCCGCACGGGTGTCGTTTCTTTACAATGCAAATTATGTGGGATTAAATGGTGCAAACGGAAAAGTTGCAAAGCCTTCATGTGCATATTAGCAAGTTGAAACTTTGACAAAATCTCTAGAGATTTCAGTTTACTCTGCTGCACAGGAAGTTCAGATGTAAGCATTGAGAGTCGGTCGTAGTCAATAAACCACCCTTGAATTAGAAAGGCGATACAGCTTATGAAGCTTAAAGTCTTGATGGTTTTATCTTCGTCTAGGCCTTTGGGTTCAAGCTTTCGTAGACTACAAGCTAACCAGGGGAATGTCCCTGTGACCTTCTTTAGTTTGCTTACAAAAAGCAAATGGCGTTTTTCCAATTCACCTTTTACTAGTTCGGTGTATACTTCTAAGGACAGCGATGTTGTCTCACTATTGCCAGAATATACTATTGACCACAGGTTAATTGGTAAGTTCCATCGTAAGGTTGCATTTCCATGTTGGTCATATATTTGAACGGCTAGAAAATGAGTAAGTTCCAGTTCCTTGATTCCAGCTTCTAGCACATCCTTCACCACAAGGCCAGCATTCTCTAACAAATGGACAAGACTTGGAAAAACCATTTGCGGCGGTGTTCGTCTGCGTTTAGTCAAGAGCTCACACAAGGACTGAACCGTTACTGCACCGATTATTCCAAAATAGGGCTTATTTGTCTTCAGTTGTAGAAGAAATTCAGTAAAGCGCATGAGATTTCGTGCAGATCCAGCCTCATACAAATCTCTTAACAGAGCTTGGACTAGGCGTCGACCAATGATATGGAAGCTACCGTCAATGTAGTCGTGAAGTCCGGCAGCTCTAATTATGCCCTTTCCCATGACTTCTGATCGTGTCCATATACTGTATAAAGGGATACTGTCTTCGTTATGCAGGCATGAAGACCAGTCATCTAGTGCAAGAAATCCAAGGTAGTCAGTTGCACTACGCCCAGGAACCAGCAAGCCTGGGCCAAGATTAACAGCATACCGATCACTTATATGACACAACGGTCTACCCCAGGTAAGTTTCTCTAAAGCAAGCTCCAACTGCAGGGCTTTCCATGTAGCTTCAACATTGCCCGTACTCTGATACTTCTCACATAGTTCAGTTGACCTGTCATGAACAAACCAATTTCACGTACACTCAGAAGAACGGATCGTGGAAAGGGAACAAACAGCGGTCTCTTTTGTAAAAGCTTGTCAAGTTCTGACAGATTGACTACGTTTTCAGCGTGTATGGTATCCAGAATTTCATCTATTTCACAGACAACTTCAAGTCGACAATAACTCTCCCGCATTAAAGTAAAATTACTATCTAAAGCTGATACATACCTTGCGCTGTCTCTCTTATAAGCTTCCAGAGTTGGCTTTGCGAAACACAGTCCACCAGCTATCAGTCCAGATACTGGATGAAACCGACTTTGGGGTTTACGATGCGGTAAGTCGGCATACAGCTGGATAAATTTCAAATTGCCTGGAAAATAGCATAAGCGCCGTAGTTCATGTTTGATATCCAAACTTCTTGCGTCTATGTTGCTCTGGTAGTTTGCACAATCACGAAATGATAAACAAGAACCAAGTGTTCCGCTATGTCCTATGACAGCCTGTATTCCAATTGTTGACCACATCAAATCAATCTCAAAATCTGATCGAATGTTTGCTGCTGCATGGACAGTGCACTTTGTTATTGACACTTTGTCAAATACCGTCATGTCGACGTTTCTCATTTTCTCACCAAATCGAAAACAAAACAAAATTGGGCGAAAGTTTTTCATTTCCAAGCCATTCAGTGCTAGCTGTATCGCTTCAAGTATTGCGACACTATCATCGGGTAAGACAAACAGTTTTTGTATATCATTTATATCATTTTTTGCTAGGGTTCTTGAAGCTTTACCACTCTGTGTATATTCCCAAAGCACCATTTGTAACCTAGTTTTCAGTCCCTTGAAAACAGTGTATGACATTTGACGTATCTGGTCTTGTCTCATTGCTACATTTCCATGTTTAGGTACAGGAATCAAACCGACCCAACATTCCCATCCATTGTCATAAAAAAGTTGATTTCCAAAAGATTTATTAAAGGTAGCCAGTTCAGAGTTTGAATACCTTTGGACATCCACATGTTTTTTCAACAAATTTTTAACATTTTTCATGCTAAATGAATCCTTTGGACACACAGTTACATGACGTACACATCCTCGAAATGCTGTTATACTCTTCAATTCCACAACACAGCCGTCTATATCACTTGAGTAATTAAGCCAAACACTTGCAGCAGAATAATCTAGTGCTAGGCTGCGAGCATATATATGTTCCCTTCTTTGAAGAAACTCTTGAGGTGAGGAGTTGTGCCTTTGGTATATTAAAGAAAAATATTCATTTTCACGACATGTATCATCGTAATCCTGATAATCGTCATCGTAGCTGTCAGTATCCATCTGAAAAAAATATGAAAATTCTGTAGTATAAGTCAACCAACCCAAATTTCGAACTCATCCGGATTAACTACCATTGCTTTCATCAGGTGGGTAATGGGGTGATGGTGGCTGAACACATCAAAGTAAATTTCACAAGATGGATAATTGGTGTAATGGAAGACGATGGTGAGTAATTGTAGGTTTTTCTATAAAGGTATTATCAGCAGTTGGGTATTTGCGGAAATGGTAACTTATGATTTAATCTATCACCATTACCCTTTAATTACCCTCCATATGAGAATTACTTTAGAGAGTTTTACCCCCATTACCCGGCATTACGCTCTTTCTGAAAACGACTTTGGATCTTCCACTTACCCTACAAATGAAAATGACTTTGACGGGTTTTTCCACCATTAATTTTCCTTTACCCTCCTCATGATAATGACTTTGGAGGCTTTACCAAACCCTAACCCTAACATATCACTATTGTTGGGTAAAACTCTTTAAACTACAGAGTAAAGGTGGATACAGGGGAGTTAATGTGTAGATATCGGTCTGCAAAGACAAACATGCAGGTGGATAGGCCGGAGTACATTAGTAACATTAGAGTTAAGGTGGGTAAAAATGATTTAAGGTAAGTTTTTTTTTCAATAAACGCAGGTGTAAAAGTGGATAAAGCTCTATTTAGTGGGGATACATGGTGATTTATGCTAGTAAAGGTTTCGGGGCAGTCAAGAAAATACGGAGTAAAAGAGGTTATATCAGAGTAAACAACTTTGTATTGGCCCATAAAGGCCGGGGTAAAGATTAGCAATAATGAGTAAGGGTGGGTAAAAGTCTATTTAGTTGGAACGCTTGACATGTGGGTAGTCATTTCCAGCAGGTGGGTAATGGGTTAATGGTCATTGAACCAAACAAAGTCGTTTTCGTAAGGTGGGTAACGGTAATTGAACACAACAGAATCATTTTCAGCAGGTGGGTAATGTAGGTAATGATCATTGAACATACCAAAGTCATTTTCAGCAGTAGGGTTATGCGGGTAATTATCATTGAACATCGAAAAGTCTTTATCGGCAGGTGGGTAATGGGGGTAATGGTCATTGAACACACCAAAGTCATTTCAGCAGTGTAGTAATGAGATTAATAGTCATTGAACCAAACAAAGTCATTCTCAGCAGATGGATTCTGGGAATTATGGTCATTGAACTCACCAAAATCATTTTCAGCAGTAACGTTATGGTGGTACTGGTGCCTTAACCCACCAAAGTCATTTTCAGCAGGTGGGTAATGCGAATAATGGTGGTTGAACCCACCAAAGTCATTTTCAGCAGATTGGTAATGGTTATTGATCCCACTAAAGTAAGTTTCAGCAGTAGAGTTATGGGGATAATGGTCATTTGAACCAAACAAAGTCATTTTAGCAGTAGGGTAATGGGTGTAATGGTCATTTAACCAAAAAGTTATTTTCAGCAGGTGGGTAATGGGGATAATGGTCGTTAAACCAACCCAAGTAATGTTTAACAGGTGGGTCCCACTAAAGTACTTTTCAATAGTATGGTAATTGGGGTAATATTCATTGAACCTCCAAAGCCATTTTCATACTGAGGGTAATGGAAGAGTAATGGTGAGTAAACCCCTCAAAAGTCATTTTCATAACGATGGTAATGGGAAGTAAGGGTGGTGGGTTATAGGGGTTATGGTTATTGAACCCACCAAAGACATTTTCAATAGTATGGTAATGGGGGTAATAGTCATTGAACCTCCAAAGCCATTTTCATATTGGGGGTAATTGAAGAGTAATGGTGAGTAAACACTCTAAACTCATTTTCATACTGAAAGTAATGGAAGGGTAATGGTGGGTAAACCCTTCAAAGTCATTTTCATAAAGATGGTAATGGGAGGGTAAATGTAGGTAACCCATCCAAAGTCATTTTCATAAGTTGGGTAATGGAAGAGTAATGGTGAGAAAACCCACAAAAGCCATTTTCATACTTAGAGCAATGGAAGTGTTATGCTGTGTAAACCCTCCAAAGTTATTTGCAGCAGATTGGTAATGGGGGGTAATGGTCGATGAACCAAACAGTCATTTTCAGCAGAGGGTAATAACGGTAATGGTCAAGAACCCACCAAAGTAATTTTCAGCAGTAGGGTTATATGAGTAATGGTAATTGAACCCAACAATGTCTTTTTCAGCAGGTTGGTAATTGGGATAACAGTAGGTGAACCAACCAAAGACATTTTCAGCAGTAGGGTAATGGGGTAATGATGACTGAACTAAACAAAGTCATTTCCAACAATAGGGTAATGGGGGTAATGGTCATTGAACCCACCAGTCATTTTCAGCAGATGGGTAATGGGGATTATGGTGTCTTAACCCACCAAAGTCATTTTGAGCAGGTGGGTATTCGGGGTTATGGTCATTTAACCCGCCACACCTTTTCAGCAATAGGGTATTAGGGGTAATGGTCATTGAACCCAGCGAAGTAGTTTTCACCAGGTGGGTAAAGGGGGTAAAGGTCGTTGATCCCAACAAAGTCATTTTCAGCAGTTGGGTAATGGAGGCAATGGTTATTGAAGCCACCAAAATCATGTTCAGCAGTAGAGTAATGAGAGGTAATGATGGATTGTGGTGTCTGAACATTTGAACAGGATTGGTAATGGTTGTTAATAGTGAGGGAACCCCACAGAAGGGTAATGGTGGTCTAATCATGTGTGTATGCTATTAGAACAAAGGATTCTATTTTTAGTAACAGACATTACTCTGTGCAACCCTATTTACATGTATACAACAATAATAAGCAGTCAAATTAAACTCTTATAACTTAGATAATAAAGTAGCTTTCTGCATGGTATAAACAGAATAAAGCACCGGAATCTTGCGCGATTTGAACCCATACAGCACAAGGCTGTTCGATCCTGTGGTGATGGTTCTGTTTTATGTCAACAGCTACTTCTCAATTCAAATCGAAAAATAAAAGTAGCTTTCTGCATTGTTTTTTTCACCAATTACGTTTGACAAATCATGTAGTTCTACACTGCTTGCATAGATATATTTACGGCTTTCAATTGCAAACAAAATTGAAACTTCAAAACATGGATCATGATATAAACTATCTGCCAAATTGTTTTAAAACAGAAGTGTACCTTTCAATGTTTTCCAATTATATCCTTCCTCCTTGAAGCCAACGACACAACTGACTATTTGAAATGAAACTGCCAGATCACGTGGTATTGGCTTTGCTCCTAATGTAGCACTATGTCTAACATATAAAGCATCTATTTATAGTCCTTATGCAAAGGTATGCATACATTTACTATAAATACAACAACTATCACCACGTGACCAGGTCACATGATTTCTATTTATAAGAATAGGCATATACACCCCTGGACAAGTAGTCAAAGTGCCGAAACCCCTATAACACTAACCCTAACCCTGACCCGGTACCCATTTTAACCCCTGGATGGTGAGGAGCAATTCGCGGCACATATCTTGCTCAAGAACATTCCTGTACATCATCGGGGATTCGGGAGAAAATCTCCTAGTCAGGCCGCTGGTGCGGCGGCGGATCGAACTAACGACTCCTGGTATTGTAGTCCAATGTGTTACAACTGGACTACTACCACCGGTAAAAACCCTCGAGTCATTTTCAAACTGAGTGTAATGGAAGGGCAATGGTGAGTAGAACGTTAAAAATATTCAAACTGAGGGTTATGGTGCAAAAAACCATCCAGATTAATCTCGGAAGTCATTTTTATACTGAGCGTAATGGAATGGTAATAATAAGAAAACCCTCGGTTAATTTACCTTTAATTTTCCAGTACCCTCAGTATCAAAATGATTTTTGAAGATTTATTCACCATAACTCTTCCATTTCATTCAGTATGAAAATGAATTTGGAAGGTTTACACACCATGACCCTTCCATTACACTCAGTTTGAAAATGATTTTGGAGAGATAACACATCATTACTCTGCCATAACCCTCCGTAATAAAATGACTTTTGAGGGTTTACCCACCATTACTCTTCAATTACCCTCAGTATGAAAATGATTTTAGAGGGTTTACCCACCATTACTCTTCCAATACCCTCAATATGAAAATTACTTTGGAGGGTTTACCCACAATTACTCTTCAATTACCTTAGTATGAAAATGATTTTAGAGGGTTTACACACCATTACTCTTCCAATACCCTCTGTATGAAAATAACTTTGGATGGTTTACCCACAATAACTCTTCAAATACCCTCAGTTTGAAATCGATTATGGAGGGTTAACCAACCATTACTCGTCCAAAACCCTCAGTTTGAAAATGATTATGGAGGCTTTACTAATCGTTACTTTTCCATTACCCTCAGTAAGGTAAAAGGTAAAGGCTTTGTTTATTATAGTGTCACCTCTATTGAAAGGGCCAGCCAGTTTGGCTTATGAGACACGGATCCTTTTTGCGCGCACAGTACCTCCCGAATCCCTTCTCTTATTGCCGGGCGCCTGGCAGAGATGGGCCTACGGTAACCATTCGTTTAACTAGCTGGCGGCTCACCAACCGGCCATATCAGTCCCAACCCCGTATCCGGCTCCGGGATTCGAACCTTCGACCTTCCGATTCCGAGACGGGCGCCCTTACCCCTAGGCCACGGTTGCGGTTTGAAAATGACTTTGGAGGGTTTACCTACCATTACTCTTCCGTTACCCTCAATATGAAAATGACTTTGGAGGGTTTACCCACCATTACTCTTCCCTTACCCTCAGGGAAGTGAGTGGGTAGTGGGTGGGTAATGGGTAGTGGGTGGGTAGTGGGTGGGTAATGGGTGGGTGGGTAGTGGGTAGGTAGTGGGTAGTTGGTAGTGGGTGGGTAGTGGGTGGGGAGTGGGTATTGGGTGGGTATTGGGTAGTGGGTGGGTAATGGGGAGTGGTAGGGTAGTGGGTGGGTAATTGGTGGGTAATGGGTAGTGGGTGGGTAGTGGGTGGGTAATGGGTGGGCGGGTAGTGGGTAGGTAGTGGGTAGTTGGTAGTGGGTGGGGAGTGGGTGGGGAGTGGGTATTGGGTGGGTATTGGGTAGTGGGTGGGTAATGGGGAGTGGGTGGGTAGTGGGTGGGTAATTGGTGGGTAGTGGGTGGGTAATGGGATGGTAGTGGGTAGTGGGTGGATAGTAGGTGGGTAGTTGGTGGGTGGGTAGTGGGTATTGGGTGGGTAGTTGCTGGGTAGTGGGTGGTAGTGGGTTGGTAGTGGGTGGGTGGGTATTGGGTAGGGGTGGGTAGTGGGTGGGTAGTGAGTGGGTAGTGGGTTCATTTTCATTCGTAATGGTGAGTAAACACTCTAAAGCAATTTTCATACTGAGGGTAATGAAAGTAAAATGGTGAGTATACCTTTAATGTAATTTTCAATCTGAGGGTAATGGAAGGGTAATGGTGAGTAAACCCTCCAAAGTCATTGTCATACTGAATGTTATGGAAGGTAAATGGTGATTAAACCCTCCAAAGCCATTTATATACTGAGGGTAATAGAAGGGCAAGGGTGAGTTTACCCATAAAGTCAGTTTTACAGTTGAAGGCAATGGAAGGGTTATGGAGGATAACCCCCAAAGTCATTTTGTTATGGAGGGTTATGGGAGGGTATTGTAGATAAACCCTCCAAAGCCTTTTTCATATTGAGGGTAATGGAAGTCTTATGGGGATTCATCCCTCCAAAGTCATTTGCAGCAGATGGGTAATGACGGTAGTTGTTGTTGGATCAAACAGTCTGTTTCAGCAGAGGGTCGATAGGGGTAATGGTGGCTGAATCCACAAAATTGTTTTCAGCAGGTAGGTAATAGCGGTAGTGGTCAAAGAACCCATCAAAGTCATTTTCAGCAGTAGGGTTGTGGGAGTAATGGTCATTGAACCCACCAAAGTCATTTTCAGCAGGAGGGTAATGGGGATATAACGGTGGCGGATCCAACCAAAGTCATTTTCAGCAGTAAGGTAATGAGGGTAATGGTGGCTGAACACAACAGAGTCATTTTCAACAATAGGATAATGGGATTATGATGGCTGAACACAACAAAGTCATTTTCAACAATAGGGTAATGGGATTATGATGGCTGAACACAACAAAGTCATTTTCAACAATAGGATAATGGGGTTATGATGGCTGAACACAACAAAGTCATTTTCAGCGGTAGTGTAATGGGGTAATGATAGCTGAACACAACAACGTCATTTTAAACAATAGGGTTATGGGTGTTATAGTCATTGAACCTACCAAAGCAGCATTTGGATAATGAGGCTTATGGTGGCTTAACCCCCATGGTCATTTTGAGCAGGTGGGTGATCTGGGTTATGGTCATTAAAACCCACAACTCATTTTCAGCAGCAAGTAATAGAATAGTAAAAGTCATTTTCATACTGAGGGTAATGGAAGAGTAATGATGGGAAAACCCTCCTAAGTCAATTTTCATACTGAGGGTAATGGATGAGTAATGGTGGGTTAAACCTCCAAATTCATTTTCATACTGAGGGTAATGGAAAATTGATGGTGGGTAAAGCCTCCAAAGTCATTTTCATACTAAGGGTAATGGAAGAGTAATGGTCGGTTAACCCCCCAAAATTATTTTCATACTGAGTGTAATGAAACAGTAATGGTAAGTTAACCCTCCAAGTTCAATTTAATACTGAGGGTAATGATAAGGTAATGGTGAGTAAACCCTCCAAAGTATTTTCATAATGAGAGTTATGGAAGAATATTGGTGGGTAAACCCATCCAAGTCATTTTCAAACTGAGGGTAATGAAAGAGTAATAGTGGGTAAACTTTCCAAAGTCATTATCATACTGAGAGTAATGCTAAATAAACACACCTAATTCATTTTCATACTGATGGTATTGGAAGAGTAATGTTAGGTAAACCCTTGAAAGTCGTGTTCATGCTGAGGGTAATGAAAGGGTAATTGTGAGTAATCCTGAGTAATTCATACAGAGGGTAATGGACTAGTAATAGTGGTTAAACCCTCCAAAGTCAGTTTCATACTGAGGGTAAATGAAGAATAATGGTAAGTAAAGCCTCCTAATTCATTTTCACACTGAGGGTAATGGAAGAGTAATGGTAAGTAAACCCTCAAAAGTCATTTCATACTGAGGGTAATGGAAGAGTAATGGTAAATAAACCCTCAAAAGTCATTTTCATACTGAGGGTAATGGAAGAGTAATGGTAAATAAACCCACCTAATTCATTGTCATACTGAAGGTAATGTAAGAGTAATGGTGGGTAAACCCTCCATGGTCATTTTCAAACTGAGGGTAGTGGAAGGGCAATGGTGAGTAAACCCTTAAATGTCATTTTCTTACTGAGGGTTATAGAAGAGTTATGGTGGGTTAACCATCCGAAGTCATTATCATAATGAGGGTAATGGAAGAGTAATGGTCTTCTCCAAAGAAATTTCATACGGAGGGTTATGGAAGGGTAATGGTAAGTAAACCCTCCAAAGTCATTTTCATACAGAAGGTAATGGTAGAGTAATGGTAAATAAACCCTCCAAGTTCATTTTCATACTGAGGGTCATGGAATGATGAGGGTGTGTAAACACTATAAAGTCGTTTTCATACTGAGGGTAATGGAAGAGTAATTGTGAGTAAACCCTAAAACAGCATTTTCATACTGAGAGAAATCGAAGTGTAATTGTGAGTAAATTCTCAAAAGTCATTTTCATACTGAGAGTTATTGAAGGGTATCGGTGAGTAAACCCTCCAAAAACATTTTCATACTAAGGGAAATTGGAAGTTAGAGGTGAGTAAACCCTCTTATGATAGGGTTATGGTGAATAAACCTTCAAAAGTCATTTTCATAATGAGTGTAATGGAATAAGGTACTGGTGAGTAATCCCCTCTAATTCAATGTCATACTGGGAGTAATGGAAGGGTTATGGTGAGTAAGCCCTCAAAAGTAATTTTCATACTGAGGGTCATGGAAGGATGAAGGTGTGTAAACACAATAAAGTCGTTTTCATACTGAGGGTATGGAAGAGTAATAGTGACTAAATCCTAAACAACATTTTTATACTGAGAGAAATGGAAGTGTAATGGTGAGTAAATGGTGAATGAACTCTCAAAAGTCATTTTCATACTGAGAGTTTTTGAAGGGTATCGGTGAGTAAACCCTCCAAAACATGAAAAGAAATACTGAGGGAAGTGGGAGGGTAAAGGTGAGTCAACACTCTAAAGTCAGTTTCATAATGAGTGTAATGGAAGGGTAATGGTGAGTAAACATTCCAAAGTAATTTTCATAATGAGGGTAATGATAGAGGGTAATAGTGAGTAAATATTCCTAATATAATTTCATACTCAGAGTAATAGAAGGGTTATGGTGAGTAAACCCTCAATAGTCATTTTCATACTGAGGGTCATGGATGAGTTAAGGTGGTTTAACCCTCCAAATTCATTTTCATATTGAGAGAAATTGAAGTGTAATGGTGATGAAACCCTTAAAAGTCATTTTCATGCTGAGAGTTATCGAATGGTTATGGTTAGCAAACCCTCCAAAGCCATTTTCATACTGAGGGTAAAAGAAGGATCCGGTGAGTAAACCATCCGAAGCCATTTTCATACTGAGTGTAATGTGAGGGTAATGGTGCGTAAAAATCCTCCAAAACCATTTCTTACTGACGGTAATGTAAGGGTCATGGTGAATAAACCCTCAAAAGTCACTTTCTTCCTTAGGGTAATGGAAGGGTAATTGTGAGTTAACACTCACAAGTCATTTTCAGGCTGAGGGTAATTGAAGGGCTCTGGTGAGTAAACCCTCCAATGCAATTTTCATACTGAGAGTAAAAGAAGTATAATGGTGAGTAAACCCCCCAAAGCCATTTTCATACTGAGGGTAATGAAAGGGCAATGGTGAGTAAACCCATAAAAGTCACTTTACAGTTGAAGGTAATGGGAGGGTTATGGTGGATAACCCCAAAGTCATTTTTATAAGGAGGGTTATGGGAGGATATAGTAGATAAACCCTCCAAAGCCATTTTCATATTGAGGGTAATAGAAGTCTTATGGGGATGCATCCCTCCAAAGTCATTTGCAGCAGATGGGTAATGACGGTAGTTGTCGTTGGATCAAACAGTCTGTTTCAGCAGAGGGTCGATAGGGGTAATGGTGGCTGAATCCAGAAAATTGTTTTCAGCAGGTGGGTAATAGCGGTAGTGGTCAAAGAAGGGATAACAGTCGCTAAACTCACCAAAGTCTTTTCAGCAGAAGGGTAATGGGGTAATGGTCATTGAACCCACTAAAGCAGCTGATGGGTAATAAGGCTTTTTTGATAAGATCGTTTTGACCAGGTCGGTGATCTGGGTTATGGTCATTGAACCAATCAATCATTTTCAGCAGTAGGGTAATGGGGGTAATGGTCATTGAACCCAACGATGTCGTTACAGTAGGTGGGTTATTGGGGTAATGGTTGTTGAAACCACTTAAGTCATTGACAGCAGAAGGGTAATGGTGATTAATGGTGAGGGATCCCTACCTGAAGTTAATGATGATGGTATGCAATTAGAACAAAGGATTCTATTTTTAGTAACAGACATAATACTGGGTAAACCAATTGATAAAAATAGAACAATTATAATCACGTGATACATCTGCTACTGATTTAATATCATCATAGGTTTAGGGTAAGGGTTACCCTAACCCTAACCATGACTGTTTTATTACTCTCAGGGTACTTGGTGGGTAGTAGGTGGGTGGGTAGTGGGTAGTAGGTGGGTAGTGGATGGGTAGTGGGTAGTGGGTGGGTAGTGGGTGGGTAGTGGGTAATGGGTGGATAGTGGGTGGGTAGTGGGTAGTGGGTGGGTAGTGGGTTGTGGTGGGTAGTGGGTTGTGAGTGGGTAGTGGGTGAGTAGTGCGTAGTGGGTAGTGGGTAATGGGTGGGTAGTGGGTGGGTAATGGGTGGGTAGTGGGTGGGTAGTGGGTAGTGGGTGGGTAGTGGGTAATGGGTGGTGGATGGGTAGTGAGTGGGTAATGGGTTCATTTTCATACTGAGAATTATTGAAGGGTATCCAAAAACATTTTCATACTAATGGAAATTGGAAGGTAAAGGTGAGTAAACACTCTTATGGAAGGGTTATGGTGAATAAACTTTCCAAAGTCATTTTCGTACTGAGAGTAATGGAAGGGTTATGGTGAATAAATCCTCAAAAGTCATTTTCATACTGATAGTCATGGAAGGATGAGGGTGTGTAAACACAATAAAGTCGTTTTCATACTGAGGGTAATGTAAGAGTAATTGTGAGTAAACCTTAAAAGTTCATTTTTATACTGAAAGAAATGGAAGTGTAATGATGAGTAAATGGTGAATGAACTCTCAAAAGTCATTTTCATACTGAGAGTTATTGAAGTGTATGGGTGAGTAAACCCTCCAAAACATGAAAAAAATACTGAAGGAAGTGGGAGGGTAAAGGTGAGTCAACACTCTAAAGTCAGTTTCATAATGAGTGTAATGGAAGGGTAATGCTGAGTAAACATTCCAAAGTAATGTTCATAATGAGGGTAATGGAAGAGGGTAATGGTGAGTTAACCCTCCAAATTCATTTTCATATTGAGAGAAATGGAAATGTAATGGTGAGTAAACCCTTAAAAGTCAATTTCTTGCTGAGAGTTATAGAATGGTAATAGTTAGTAAACCCTCCAAAGCCATTTTCATACTGAGGGGAAATGAAGGATCTGGTGAGTAAACCATCCAAAGCCATTTTCATACTGAGTTTAATGTGAGGGTAAAGGTGCGTAAAAACCTCCAAAAGCCATTTCTTACTGAGGGTAATGTAAGGGTAATGGTGAGTAAACCCTCAAAAGTAATTTTCTTACTTAGGGTAATGGAAGGGTAATTGTGATTTAACTCTCAAAAGTCATTTTCATACTGAAGGTAATTGAAGGGTAATGGTGAGTAAACACTCTAAAGCAATTTTCATGTAATGAAAGTAAAATGGTGAGTATACCTTTAATGTAATTTTCAATCTGAGGGTAATGGAAGGTAAATGGTGATTAAACCCTCCAAAGCCATTTTCATACTGAGGGTAATGGAAGGACAATGGTGAGTAAACCCATAAAGTCACTTTACAGTTGAAGGTAATGGGAGGGTTATGGTGGATAACCCCAAAGTCATTTTTATAAGGAGGGTTATGGGAGGGTATAGTAGATAAACCCTCCAAAGCCATTTTCATATTGAGGGTAATGGAAGTCTTATGGGGATTCATCCCTCCAAAGTCATTTGCAGCAGATGGGTAATGACGGTAGTTGTCGTTGGATCAAACAGTCTGTTTCAGCAGAGGGTCGATAGGGTCAAAACGATCTTATCAAAAAAGCCTTATTACCCATCAGCTGCTTTAGTGGGTTCAATGACCATAACCCCCATTACCCTATTGTTGAAAATGACTTCGATGAGTTCAATGACCATTACCCCCATTACCCTATTGTTGAAAATGACTTTGTTGTATTCAGCCATCATAACCCCCATTACCCTACTGCTGAAAATGACTTCGATGAGTTCAATGACC
Organism: Gari tellinella; assembly: GCA_922989275.2. Taxonomy (NCBI): domain Eukaryota; kingdom Metazoa; phylum Mollusca; class Bivalvia; order Cardiida; family Psammobiidae; genus Gari; species Gari tellinella. The sequence continues at coordinate 77,415 of OV277870.1, forward strand.
ATTACCCCCATTACCCTATTGTTGAAAATGACTTTGTTGTGTTCAGCCATCATAACCCCCATTACCCTACTGCTGAAAATGACTTCGATGAGTTCAATGACCATTACCCCAATTACCCTATTGTTGAAAATGACTTCGATGAGTTCAATGACCATTACCCCCATTACCCTATTGTTGAAAATGACTTCGATGAGTTCAATGACCATTACCCCCATTACCCTATTGTTGAAAATGACTTTGTTGTATTCAGCCATCATAACCCCCATTACCCTACTGCTGAAAATGACTTCGATGAGTTCAATGACCATTACCCCCATTACCCTATTGTTGAAAATGACTTTGTTGTGTTCAGCCATCATAACCCCCATTACCCTACTGCTGAAAATGACTTCGATGAGTTCAATAACCATTACCCCAATTACCCTATTGTTGAAAATGACTTCGATGAGTTCAATGACCATTACCCCCATTACCCTATTGTTGAAAATGACTTCTATGAGTTCAATGACCATTACCCCCATTACCCTATTGTTGAAAATGACTTCGATGAGTTCAATGACCATTACCCGCATTACCCTTTTGTTGAAAATGACTTTGTTGTGTTCAGCCATCATAACCCCAAATACCCTACTGCTGAAAATGACTTCGATGAGTTCAATGACCATTACCCCCATTACCCTATTGTTGAAAATGACTTCGATGAGTTCAATGACCATTACCCCAATTACCCTATTGTTGAAAATGACTTCGATGAGTTCAATGACCATTACCCCATTACCCTATTGTTGAAAATGACTTCGATGCGTTCAATGACCATTACCCCCATTACCCTATTGTTGAAAATGGGGTATAAAGAAGGAAAAACATCACTTAAGGTCAGAGGTCAAACACGAAATATGGCCTAGAGAGGCCAGACTTTAGAGCGCAATTCAGCCCCTTATTTTTAGGACCTTGGGGCCAGAAATTTGGTAAAAGGTGCGGGAGACCTATATAATTCTTGACAAAAACCATAACCAAGTTTTGTCAACCTTGGTTATAGAGTTACACGAGTTGGAAAAAAATATCTTCTAGTGGGGGTACACTGCAGCTGGACATGAGGTACTAGCTTCATTCCAATCATGGTAACATTTATTTTTTACACCTAACCCCCCCTAAACTTGACATTTTCTAGTGCGCAAGGCCTTAAATATGTATCATGTGAAGTTTCGCAGCCATTGAACAAGGAGTTGGGGAGCTATAGTCAAACAAAGTTAACCCTAGGTTGTCAAACGCAAAACAGCCCAATTTTTAAACCTAAATCAAACTTTGACTGGATCTAGCTTTTTCAAACAGACATTTATATGTAATATTATTATGTTATGATGATTGCATAATGTAGGTCTTGTATCATAAAATAGTAGAGTTTTTGAACTCTGAGGTTTACTGCTTGAACATTGCACTTGAATGCCAAAAAACACAACGAGCGCAATTCAGCCCCACTTTTTCAACTTTGCCCATTTTCAAACACGTGCTACTCGCTTACTTTTGCATTGTTTCCTTAGATATTTTGGCTTCAGATATGCCATTTTTGTTTGAAATTGAAACAAATAGTCATTAATCCGTTAATAGTAACGTGAAGTCGACAAGATGTAAAAACATGGACAGAGAGGGTAAAATCTTGGTTTTTTTAGAATTCAGAATTTAGAGTTAGTTCAGTTGTGTTCTAATAGAGCCCGAATATCTTGGTTTTCTAATGTCCTGGTTATATATATCTGTCGATCCAGCCTTAGAATGACTGTTTTCAATGCTATGGGGAGTTTGCACATCAAATAAGGGTGCAATTTGCCCTTTTTTGGCATCTGAATGGCCCAGTTCTGGAAAAGTGACAATGCAGACCCAGAAACCTCATTGCCTCTGTGAAGGACACTATAGTGGGTACTGAAAAATACCTAGTTTACCTTGTTCAAGTTATCACGTGACTGTCACTGCCTTTGAATGCAATTAAGCCAATTTAGGTATTTAGGTTTAAATAAAATGACCCATATCTTGAGAAAGGGGCAAGTCAGACCAAAAATCTTAACACTTATGAGAAGGTCTCTATATAGGCTAGTTATCGAAAAATAGTTTTCCTAGTACAAACGATCACGTGATTTTTTAGCGCAAATAAGCCCAAATAGGTTTAACATCATAACCGAACATTCATCTGAATGGCCCCTTTCTCGAGAAAGGGGCAAGTCAGACCAAAAATCTCAACACTTATGTGAAGGTCGCTATAAAGGCTAGTTATCGAAAACTAGTTTCCCTAGTACAAGTGATCACGTGATTTTTGAGCGCAATTTAGCCCAATTAGGTTTACATCATAACCAAATTTCCAATATTTTTTATTTTTCTCCAAAAGTAAGGATACCAACTGGGTTTACGTTGGCGGTTATTGTAGGTATTGATCATATTAAGCCAACCGAGGCGTAAAAAAAGTGCCAACAAGTATGTTTTCTCAAAGCAGAGGGTCAGAAATAATGGAAAATACACGTTTTTAATGGCCTTTTAAATGGTCCATATCTTGAGAAAGGGGCAAGTCAGACCAAAAATCTTAACACTTTTGAGAAGGTCTCTATATAGGCTAGTTATCGAAAAATAGTTTTCCTAGTACAAACGATCACGTAATTTTTGAGCGCAAATAAGCCCAAATAGGTTTAACATCATAACCGAACCTTTATCTGAATGGCCCCTTTCTCGAGAAAGGGGCAAGTCAGACCAAAAATCTCAACACTTATGTGAAGGTCGCTATAAAGGCTAGTTATCGAAAACTAGTTTTCCTAGTACAAGTGATCACGTGATTTTTGAGCGCAATTTTTCTCCAAAAGTAAGGATACCAACTAGGTTCAAGTGGGCGGTTATTGTAGGTATTTATCATATATAGGCAACCCAGGCACAAACTTTGCTTAGAATTATGTTTTCTCAAAGCAGAGGGTCGAAAATACATTAAAAGCAGCCCTAAATTGCACCCTAGGCAGGTTATTTCGGCGCGTACACACAGACAAACAGGCACAAGCCCTATATATTTAGTATCAAACTATAGCTTATACACTTAGCTGCATTTCAAAGAAAGAAAACAGTGTAGATCTTGCTTTCAAAAGAGATCATACGCATTTAATATATCCATGGGTCCAATTTCATAAAACCAAAAAACAACAGTTTTTCAATTTTCCTGGGCTCCTACGAACAAACAAACACTTTAAAATAATAAAACTTGTCCTTGTTGTAATGCTTATAGTACCAACTTTGCTGATTTAATATCCATTGGGGTCAAATATGATTATTTTTGCAGATATTGGCCATCAAGGAGTGGTATGGGTACTCGATTTTCACCTATTTTTATCAAATATCTTATCCGTACAGACGAACGAACAGTCCAGATTATCACCGATAGACTTCTTATTGTAGCACTACAGCTAATTAATTGATTTGGACAGTTTCATAGCTATATCTCTTAAAATGTGTTAGATATGAACAATGATGTGAGCCTAAATGGTGATTTTCGACACTTTTTGTATTCTCATAACACATTAAAGAGGCATTACAGACAGACAGACGATCAAAAGTAACTAAACTTTATATGTACGTTCAGAGTATATATATATAGGTGATACCTGATGGTAAGTAGTAGTTGATATCAATGCCAAAAAGAATTTTACAACATGAAATAATGTCTTAAATGGGGTGAAAATGACCCCTGGGTTTGGAAACTTCATCGAACCAGATCCCTATCAAACTTTACTAGTTGGAATTAAAATTTACTATGTAAATGTTGTTCAAGTATTATATTTAGTAGATTTACTAACTACTTTAAGCACAAATGCAGATTTTTGGAAGAAAGGGGGTGTCAAAAAAGGTAAGTTTTATGAAATTTCCACATGGTTTAATTACTGTGTAATGTGGACGTCCTGTACAGACAGACACACGTTCACAGAGAGATAAGTGAATATGGTTTTGTGTTATGTGTGTATTGTTCATTATATCAAATAAAGAATTGTGTCAATATTTGTCACAACAAACCGCGACATGATGCCCCAAATAGTCTAAATCAGCCCTAAATTGCACCCAAACCTGAATATTTCTGATTTTAATTTTGAAGCAACTATAAGAGTTATGACAAAAAGGAGTTCAGATTCGTATTCAGCATGCGAAATAACCCTTAAATGCAATCAATGAGTTCATTCAGGGAAAAAAGATTTTTGGGTTAAAAAAATCTATAAGCCAAAGCAAAACAGCCCATGCCTCAGCGCAATTCAGCCCCACTTCAGCGCAATTCAGCCCATAATTTCAGGTATGAGCGCAATTCAGACCCATTTGAGCGCAATTCAGCCCCATACAACCTGACCCTAGGGGGTTATGATGGCTGAACACAACAAAGTCATTTTCAACAATAGGGTAATGGGGGTAATGGTCATTGAACTCATGGAAGTCATTTTCAGCAGTAGGGTAATGGGGGTTATGATGGATGAACACAACAAAGTCATTTTCAACAATAGGGTAATGGGGGTAATGGTCATTGAACTCATCGAAGTCATTTTCAGCAGTAGGGTAATGGGGGTCATGGTCATTGAACCCACTAAAGCAGCTGATGGGTAATAAGGCTTTTTTGATAAGATCGTTTTGACCAGGTCGGTGATCCGGGTTATGGTCATTGAACCAATCAATCATTTTCAGCAGTAGGGTAATGGGTGTAATGGTCATTGAACCCAACGATGTCGTTACAGCAGGTGGGTAATTGGGGTAATGGTTGTTGAAACCACATAAGTCATTTTCAGCAGAAGGGTAATGGTGATTAATGGTGAGGGATCCCTACCGGAAGTTAATGATGATGGTATGCAATGAGAACAAAGGATTCTATTTTTAGTAACAGACATAATTCTGGGTAAACCAATTGATAAAAATAGAACAATTATAATCACGTGATACATCTGCTACTGATTTAATATCATCATGTGACTAAGTCATATGATTTCTATTTATAAGTATGGACATGTCCACAGTGGACAAGTCGTCAAAGTCATGTCATGCACTGGGTCATGTATGACCTAGGTCATGTGGGTCATGTAGTGGGTTATGTATGATCTAGTTGAAGTGGGTCATGTAGTTGATCATGGTGTGGCAAGGTCATGGTGTAGTTCATCATTTTGGTCATGTACTGGGTCATGTAAGACCTAGTTCATATGGGTCATGTATTCGGTTATGTATGATCTAGTTCAAGTGGGTCATATTGTGGGTCATGGTCTGGTTCATCATGTGGGTCATGTACTAGGTCATGTATAACATCAAAGTTACCTATTTGAGCTTTCAGCATTAATTTTGTCATGCATTAAGCAGTCAGATGCTTTTCAAATGTCCTAAAAACTTCCTTACATAGTGGTCTCTTTAGAAAGATTTGCAATCCATTTGCTTGATGGAAATATTAAATAGTTTTTAAAGAAGTGTTATAAAGACGTTTAATTACAAAGTCATTTTTTCTTATAAACTATAAATCACATAGATCTACCTTTGCAAATTATTCCAATTAATATATCCCAATTAAAGTCAATTTCAAATAAACTGATGACTAACACTACACATCCGTCCACAACGACATTCAAATCTAAACTGCAGCAGTGCCGTGTCCAATTTGAATTCAAAACTGTACCACGTGACTCTACGTCATAGAAGGATTTAAATATAGAACAAGCCTTTCACCACGTGATCTCATTCCATCACCACGTGACCTTGTCACATGACATCTATTTACAGAACTTTGATCAAACTTTTTGATCAAGTTCGTCATTTATCTCCTACCTTAATCTGGGTTTCCACTAAATTGTGTAGACGGATGTTCTCAACAACCTTTGTTCTTGTATTTACATCAAATTATGTCTATAAAGTACATTAATACTTATCACAACTCTTTAATCAACTATACTCAAACGAATTGTCTCCCTTTGATGCCCTAAGAAGCGCCGTTTTGAAACATTGCATCAACCAAGGAGATGTCTTTGTCGTTTTTACCTGTACAACCTGGGAGCCAGCACTTCGGACGGAATGTGTCACCGTTGGACCTTGACCCGGACTTCGAAATTTTTCAACTTTGGGAACCATCGCAAGATGTCGGAAGCAGCCACTTTAGATGTCACCATATTATTCCCTGCCGGTTGAAGGGACATTCACACCATAATGGCAGTCACCTGTTCGCAGAAGAAGACATGGCCGGAGAGACGTTAATACTTCGCAGCAACAACAACAACAACACAATGTAAACGTATAGCTACATGTACGTATTAGCATGTTAGCAACGAAATCACGATTACCTTTGTAAACATTTTGGATCATTATAAGACGCCGCGTTACGCCAAATATTTGACACCCTGACTTTGTTTTAAAAATAACTTATTCTATTTTAGAACAGTAGCAGACGACAATTGTTGCAGACGTAAACAATACCTAGAATTCAAATAGTTAAATGATTCAATATCCGCTCATTACAATAGATGATTACTATCGAGAAAAACTGCCCTATTTATTAACAGGAAGTCGTGACTTGAAATATATCTGTTTACTTCTTTTTTTAACTTTAGCTGCAATGAATGGATGATGCATCATAAAGTGGATTGCAATGAGCGTACATCCTTCTTAGAATCATAACAACAACAACAACAGTATCATCATCAACAACAACAACTGCAGTTAACCTGATTTTATAATCACATGTAAACATTTATTTAAACCTTCACCTGCTTCACCTTTGTTCGTTTAAGAAACTCGATTTAAAAATCTAAACATAAGGGTCAAACAGTATGGATGCTGATCAGAATCTGTGTCGCGGGATTTGCCATAATGTGTGTTTAATAAGGAAATGGCTGAAGAGGTTCTTCGAGGTTTAATAACCCATTAATCTTATCAATTGTGTCTACAAAATATCATATATATAAAATATCAGTAAACAATGTAGATCCTGACGAGACACCGCAAATTACGGCGCCTCATTAGGGTCTACACTATTTACTGTTTAATATGAAATTATCTGTTGTATGGAAAAACATTGCAGTGTCTTTAGATTACGCTTGTATATCTGTTAAGCAACATCTTACAACAAGCGCATTTGGGAGGGTTCATTTCAACAGGGCTGCCATTTATCCGGATTTTTCCGAAATCTTCGGATTTTTATTCTAGCAGATTTTAGCTTAAAACAGACTGAAAGTAAGTCAGAAAGCGCGTTAAGTTGCATTCTACTTTAATTCAAACTGCTTTAATTAATAGCGCTTGTACTCGGGGTCCATAAATACGCTGTTTCATCCACTGAAGAACAGAGATATACATTATACAGTCATGCATGTGTACCATAATAAATAGTTTCTATAATTATCTTAAAAAAAAGGAACCGAAAGCAGGCTGTGAGTAAAACAGAATGTGCTTTAATTTCTGCTTTAATTTCAACTTGCTTTGTTGTCCACCTGTCTTCAAACTTAGAAACAGACTGAAGGGGAATAGGTTAAACATACATTTGTTAAAAGTACAGGCACATGTACATGTATTCTATGACAATAAACTGTGAACTGACGAAATAGAAATTGTCAGACTTTTAGTCTGACTCGGCGTCTGATCTGGATCCAAAATGTTCGTACTTGTATTTGTCGCGGCGATAAAAATATATTTCCTTGGCCTGTCAGTCATTAAACATTACGTGCATCACGATCTGTCGCGGACTCTTATTGCTATACTTGAGAACACGTTATGTCCCCTATTTAATCGCAAACGAAATGCAAACACAGTGAAAATAAATGTAGAAAATTACATATTTGAATTTATGACAAGTTGTGTTAATCTGAGTAACAAACATTTTGGAACTTGATCAGACGCTGGTTTACCCGGTGTCTCAACTGGCTCAAAACTGTTTGCAACGTAAACATTCTAGTTATAGTTTATTGGTAAAGAAAAACGTCCTTTTCGCTGCACATTGAGTTTACATGTAGGGTGGCTGTAACAAGGTAGATATTTTACAAATGTTTTCTGTTGTTTGTCCGATTAACCCATGTAAGCTTAGTGTCTACTTATGTAAAGTGGATATTTGCAAATAGCATACATCCTGATCAGACGCCGCGTTACGCGGTCTATACTTTTTGGTATATCATATGAAATATTTTTTGCTGTACGGACAAAACTGCAGTGTCTTTCGATCACCCTTGTATATCTACAATGAAATCTTCCAGCAAGTTTGAGGGGAGAATGCATATTTGCAATATTCATGTAACAAAATTGTTAAATGATTTTACGTGCACTTTTAAGATATTAATATCATGGTTAAAAGTATATACAAAAGCTCATTGTACTCTAGGACAACCCACCGTTAAAGAACAAACGACTGTTTTGAGGGATTAACAGGAAACCAAAGACAGGTGACTGATATATGCAAGATAAAACTAATACAGGAAGCCCCTAAAGAAGATTTCTGCATTATTTTTGCCATGCATCTATTTTTTTAAAATAAAAGATTGCTTATTTACATTGTAATTTAATGGATTTTTTGATACAGGTGTGACTGTATATTCTTATTGTATGTGTAAACGATTGACCTAGACATGTTGTCGCAGCTCGGCGTCGACGGGTCTCTATTGTTGCCTTCTAGTTATTGAGGTAGAAAAAAGTAAAAACTTATAAATACTACGTAATTAGTATATTACTTAGCTTTCAAAGAGTGTATTCTGTGTTCTATGTTAATATACGAATGGAATTTGCTGCAAAACAAAGAACTCTCTGCACCGTATAATTATTGTAGATTGGTGATAACTGTGTATAATATCAACATGCACATGTGATAAAATAACTGTACAGCGCTCCCTCTCTACAACGACAACCAATGGACAGAATTAGAAATAAGTTGTTATTCTATACATTTGAGTGCTTTGCGTTTGCGTTTCGTTTGCGTTTAAACGGGAAAGAATAACATTTTATCCACTGTACATTTGGTAAAATAATTGTAGAAACCTTTACAATGAACTAGACGTTATTGATTCACATTTCAACTAATTTAAACGCAAAGCAATGAAATGAACAAAATGATAGGTGTTAAAATATTCACAACTAATTTTAATCTTAGTTGCAAATAGTTTTGAAGCTCGATCAGACGCCGGGTGACCCGGCGCCTGATAAGGCTTCAAACTGTTTGCAATAAAATAATTCCTTTAGGAAATAAAATCGTCTTCTCCACTGTATCACAACATTAGCTTTGGCTAGAACATTATCACATCGGCTTGAATACTAGACATGTAAATGTACATATATGTATGAAACTCGCAACGTAATGCTAAAACTTTTGCATTTCTTTACCAATTGTGGACAATATTGAATTACATGTAGTTGTTCATACCAAACCAGTCAGATCAGACACCGACAAAGCCACGATTTACCTTTGAAGTAGATTCCACAAAAACGAATGCGAGTTATCGGGGTTCGAATATAATACATATACAATGAACTCGAAGGATCGACAGTTTGTTATAATCAGGGCTTATCTTATGTGTTTATAGGTGTAAACATTATTGCGTGTACTTTATGTTTGTCAGTTCGTTTAGATAAAAGAAAAGGCTATAGTGATCTGAAAATAGTCATTGGCACTCCACTAACCAAATGTGACCCGCCACGCGAAAAGGGACCCTTCAGGGTGAAAAAATCAAAATTGATATTTTCATGGTAAACTGTGGACACATTCTTCCTCTATCTGAAAATGGGAATCATTTTGCTGAAATCATTACCTAAACGCAATGTTTTCGATTTTAGTTACCCCACCCACAACTTTAAACATGAAAATTTAAGTATCTGAATCTGAATGAATACGTCACAGTAATCAATACTGGCTTTTTCGCGACGGAGTGGTGTGCGCTTAATCAAAACGAAACTGATCTGAAAGTTTTTTTCTTAAAATGTCCACTGATTCAGAATTCGCTGTATTTTCATCTAACTTGTTCTAATCGTAGATTGTCCTGACAAAGAATGAATGTTTATAGTTTTCTAATTTTGCTTGGACAGGTTTGTAACATTTTGTATTGTTATTTACGAAGTTTTCAACAATGTTTTATAGTCAAAGCCTGCAAATCTTGTAGCCCTGATGGCCCGTTTTTGTCTTTGGGGTTAAATGTAATGATTCTTGTCGATCGCCGGCATACAGTGGTAAATACGCTATTCCTACCCACTTTACGCGTTTCTTAAGCGTTTCTTACGCGTTCTTATCCATTTCGTTAAACGCGTTCTTAGCCGTTTCTTTACGCGTTTCTTTTAAAAAGTCGCGTTAATCCGAAATTTCCACGTGAAACGGAAAACTCACGCACTAATCGCAACATATCTGGTATAATCGTTTATTAACGCGTTTTAACGCGTTGAAATCGTTAGACGTTAACCGATTGTTAACCGTTCACTATGCGTTTCTTACGCATGGATTAACGCGCCAATGGGTAGGAATAGCGTATTTTCTACCGTGTGCCCCTCAACTACCTTGTACAGTAGAGTCAGTCTCTGATGTTTCCGTCGCTCTTGAAGAGAAGGAAGTCTAAGTTCTTTGAGCATTTCAGTAACACTTCCTTCATGCCTGGAATGATAATCCCTCTTAATGAATCGGGCAGCAGAACGTTGAATGGTTTCTAGTTTATCAATATCTTGTTTAGAATAAGGGTTCCAGATAGTTGCCCAATATTCCATTTTTGACCTAGCTAGGGCAAGGTAAGCATTATTTCTACAACTTTGGGGACAGTGATGTAGATTCCTCCTTAAGAAACCAAGAATGGAATTTGCTTTTCTCCTTACCAAATCAATATGTGTGTTCCACTTCATGTTATCTGAGAATGTGATACCCAAATACGGATTGTTCTGCACCTGTTGGAGAATGTGATCTTGGATGGTGTAAAAGTGTGTAGATTTTTGTTTAATACTCATTTGGTAACATTTTTTCGCGTTAAATTTCATTCCCCAGTTGTCCGCTCCGGTTTGAAGGCTATCTAAGTCGTGTTGCAATTTAAGATGGTGACTGAAATTCTTTATCTTCCTGTAGATTAAGCAATCGTCTGCAAATAGTCTAATTTGAGATTTGACACAATTGTTCATGTCATTTATATGACGGAGAAACAATAGCGGACCCAACACTGTTGCTTGAGGTACTCCTGATCCTACGTTCACTTCACTAGAGGTTTCACCGTCAACTACAACACACATTTTCCGTTGCGTTAAAAAGTTCGCGATCCACTCAAGGATGGTCCCGTTGATGCCGTATGCTTCAATGTTCAACAAAAGATTTTTGTGAGGAACTGTACCGAACGCTTTGCTAAAGTCGAGTATCATCACATCAACTTGTTCATTAGCATCAAATGATTGAAGTAAGTCATGAGCCATTACTATTAGTTGCGTTTCACATGAATAACCGGGACCAAAACCATGGTTTAAAGAAGTGAGCACATTGTGTTTGTCTAGGTGGTTTAACAAGTGACGGCAAATAATATGTTCCTTGGAGAGAACGCATGTCAATGATACTGGACGATAGTTTTCTGGCAAATGCCTGTCACCTTTTTCAAATACTGGCGCGATGTTGGCATTACGCCAATCAATTGGGAGTTCACCAGAGTCAATAGCTGTTACTACAGGAGCTATCTCTGAAGCACATGTTTGTAAGAAGCGGTTATAGGCAGACCATCCCGGTCCAGCTGCTTTTTTTATTTTGATATTCTGAAGTAGCTTGGTTACCCCTCCAGTGTTGATGGTGAGTTGAGGAATGCTTTTATCAACACGCTTAGGAAATATTGGGGGATTAACGTCATCATCCTTAGTGAAAACCGACTGGAATTGTTCAACTAATATTTCAGCTTTAGCCTTTCCGTCTGTGACAAGGTGGTTACCAGATTTTAAAGGTGAAACACCAATATTGTCTTCCTTCTTTGATTTAACAAATTTCCAAAAGGGTTTACTGTTATTTTGTTTTAGACTTTCATTTATGTAACTCCTTTCAGCTTTCCTGATTTCACGCTTACATTCACGCTGGTATTGTCGGAAGCGCGTCCGAGTGTTTGTTTTCTTAGCTCTCTTATAAAGCCTGGCCTTTCGACGTAGAGCACGCTTGACTTTACCTCTTATCCATGGAGTTGAACAGTTGAATGTGACCATTTTTATGGTACATGAGTGTCTACTGCAACTCATATCTTGATATCGATAATGTTGTTTGATTTATACAACTTAAAACGAAACATTATACACGATCTTTAGGTTGTAAATTGTAGAAACATTTTTACCGATTTCTAAATGCGACGTTTACCTTTCTAAGAATCGTCTAATCTTTTAATTTACCCCACCCACTCTTTTTAGCATAGAGAAGTACAAGTCTTGATATTGTCGTGATTATATAATTTCAAATAAGCCTATTTTATCTATAATAAAATGTTTTGCATACAATTATAGACATCAAATATTTATGTACAGAAAAAAGAAATGAACTTCGACACAATGGGGTGAGGTGTTGACCATGGCGTCACTGTGAAATGTGGACAATGTCATGTGGCTATTACTCTCAAATCTATACAAACATCGACATCAAACCGTAACCATTTGTTTTCGAAAATCCACGGTTTCCATGTTTAATTCTTTCCCGTGTTACTAATAATCCTGTCAGAGAATTTTGTTAGATGTTTTACATGTATTTACTTACTGTGCTGGCGGTCTTTTTGATTGTAAGGTTGTGGAACAGGGTTTATATTTTATGTACACTGTTGGTCTTTATAGGTGAATATAGGAGATAAGTGTGAGGTTGGGCGCCCCTAAACCCAGGTTTAACCCCCCAGTGGTTGTTAATGGTTAATTAATTTATAATTGATTATTGATTGCTACTGACCGTACCAAGGCGGGCTCCTATATTCACTTAGCTTTATGTTTGTCTTGCGTGTTGTTTTCTATTTAGTGTGTAGATGAAGGAATGGTATTGCGTGTGTGTGTGTGTGTGTGTGTGTGTGTGTGTGTGTGTGTGTGTGTGTGTGTGTGTGTGTGTTTGTTATGGTATGGCTGTGTGTGTGTTCTGCTTTAGAGATGGGTGTATTGTTTGTGTTGCGTTTCCTGCTTGAGTCTTCTTTCGTATTTATTTGAGACACATAGCCTTAGTTCAATGCCATCGTCCATATATCATTTATTACTTTGACATGTTCTTTCGTCTAGGTAAAAACTTTTCTTAATGTTGAGCGTGGTCCATTTGTATTACACTCGACTGCGGTACCAGGGGGTGTGAGTTCGAATTCCCGCCGGACCAAGTTTTTCGATTAAGACTTCATAATCCGAGGTCCGATGTATCAGTGGTTTACACTTGGCATCCAGAAGAACCAGATACTTCTGTCGATAATAAGATTAGGACATTGCGCCAGGCTTTTCTGTATATGAGCGCGCTCTCTTTGGGTCGTCCAATTAGGCCATATATGGCAGAACCGGACGTAAACAAATAAACCTAACCAAACATTCTGAATCTCAATCCAAATACTGTTGTTACAGAGTTCATTTGTAGGCGTTTTCAGGCATCCCATATTTATGATAAATATGAACAAGGTTTACTTTCCTGTCGTGGCATATACAAATGTTTTATCCATCAAATAATAAGCTTTTTAACAGCATCAATAGTGTTTAATCTATTTCGAAGAAACATTGTTCTTTAAGATATTGTGGTGTGTCATACAGCATGTGTCCTGAACAAAGGTCGAGTAATTCGGCTTCTGATCTCGATCCATTTCAGTTTTACATAATGATTAAGAAATAATCGTTCAAGTAGGAATTGGTGGAGAGTCGAACAGGTTAGCTATCAAATAATTCGGCACCAAATCTGGGTCAATGATGTTAACATACAAAAGTCTAGTTTTCTATGACTTCAGTTTTTACAGTAAAGGGTTCAATCCCTTCACTACCACGCAATATATATAGCATGCTCAATACTCTGTCTATTTCCGCATAAGCTTAAACACAACAGATTTCTTTCATATATTAAATGAAGTAACAAACAATATCCTAGTGTATACAGCAAGGACTAGAAAAAGACGCCGAGTTCCATGCTCTACTCTTGTTATCGACATAATTATCTGGTTCTTTTTGTATACCTAGTGAAGAACACTGATACACCGGACCTCGCTTTGTAAAGTCTCATCCAAAGGACTTTGTCCGGCTAGGAATCAAACTTAAGACCCCTTGTACCAGAGTCAAAATTGCTACCACTGAACCACATCCGCCGGTCGTACCATGGCTGTACATTTTTTAACATAATTTTAATCTATTTTCACCAATACCAGATGCGAAGAGATAGGTCGTTTTCGTATTTCGTTCCAACACAGTACACATCACTTCTTTGAGAACTCCTTTCTCTGCTTAAAATCTGAATGTGACACAGTTGGTGTATCTCTGGCTTGATTGCTTTTAGCTAGAATGAATAACTCTAGTTCATATCTTGACATTCCAGTAGACGCGAGTCTCTTGAATTGACTCTATAGTGTCCAACCCTACGACTTTACAGCAAGGTTTCCTACCCCCAAAAAAGCAATATTAACAAGAGATCTAGATCTAATTTATTACACAATAAAACACAAAAAGACCATAACATGAGATGCCGTGCCACACTCGAGAGGTCTCATGCGGATCCGAACTTTTGTTCCACTATTTTGGTGAGGCAGTTTGGTAATTTGCATTGCCACAATTAAGGACCAACGAAAGTTAGATAGTCAGTAGTAAAATTTTCAATATTTTAATCAAAATTCTGATTTCATTGTTTAAGTCTTTTAAAAAGATGCAATTGCTTACAGTCAATAATAAAACAAAATAAAAACAAATGTTGAGATGGTATATGACTCTAGTCGACAGGCACACTACCCGTCAGTTTGAACCGATTCACCACGACGCCTGTATACAGCGGGTCAAAGTCATTTAAGGTCTGCCTTGTTTGTTGTTTATTCTCACAGTTTATACTAGCTTCTTTAGGCCCTTGTGGTACTTGTAAGTAAAATATAGCGTGATGATGTCATGTAGTGACATCATAATGTTGCGTCTTATGATGTCATTAAGATTTATTTACAGAAAAAATCAATATCTGTGTATAAGGAGAAGATTCTAGCTCTAGATCTAGTCCCTGGACACAAAATACTTTATTGTTAAATTGTTTAAAGAAAGGATGACAGTCTACAAAATATGGGTTTAAATAATTGTAATTCACTTCGGTTACTAGATCCAGATCTGGTGTTCATTTGTCGTTCGTCAGATCATTTAAACTCAGAAAACTGTGAGAAGGTAAATCTAGCCGATCTTCATTACGATTAACGACTCTTCAGTTTGCCTTGCTAGTCATGTTCAAACGAAAAATCAAATTCCACCATATTAATGATCCGTAGAATCTTGAAACAATCAAGTAGATCTAGATCTATACACGTTACATTACGATGTTTACATTTGAGAGATACACTAGATCTATAAGACCTTCGCTGATAAATGCCTGTTTGCGACGATGAATCGCTACAGAAAAAAGTTGGAAAATAAACTATCGATTTTTTTTAAAATATCGAGTAGATGTCACTCGTTTTAAGTTTTGACCATAGCGTGACATGTTGTGATATTTGCATTTAAACTAGTTGTAGTTTATTCACAGCATACGTCATGTGGGTTAAACAGACGTTTTCGTTGCACGAACTTTGACGTCGTTTTTCTCCAAATGTCGTTGTCACCCTGAAGGACCCTTTTCGCGTGGCGGGTCACAAATATGTACTGACACACCAAATTTGGTATCTCTAGCTGTTTTGGTGTACGACATATTCTCCAGAGAAGCAGTTTCTTTATATAGGGTCATAGGTGAACGTAACGATTATAGGAAAAAGAGATACGCGACACTCCGTCATCAAAGATGGTCTAGCTGATACCAAATATGTACTGACACACCAAACTTGGTATCTCTAACTGTTTTCGTGTACGACGTATTCTACAGAGAAGCAGTTTAATTATATAGGGTCATAGATGAGCGTATCACTGATATGAAAAAGGGGTACGCGACACTCCGTCATCAAAGATGGTCTATCTGATATGGTATAGGACATGCGTCCCGGGCATGCTTATTTCTAAAGGTCAAGGTCACAGTGACCTACATAATTATGGTACGAGACAACACAACACCTTAATTTTTGAAAATGAATATGATTAGTTTTAATCTGAATAACAAACTGTTTCGAGTCTGATCAGACGCCGGGTTACCCGCCCTCTGACCTTGCTCGAAGTTATTGGCAGTGTATTGGTGACTAGCACAAACGTATATTCCATTGTAATGTTGTTATTGATTATGTTGAATTCCCTTAACATTACATTTTAAGAAGAGTTTACACAAAACAGTAGAAAAACGTTATTTTTCCCGTTTAAACACAAAACGAAACGCAAACGCGTTGCAATAAAATGTATAAAAATACATTTTTGACAGCTCTGACTATTCATTTTATACGAGTGGAAAACAGTTTGGAGCCTGATCAGACGCCAGGCTATAGATTTATAGTGTGTAGTGAAGGACAGACGTGTTTTTTAGCTCTGGGTCAAAGTGTTATTGAAGAGAGTTATAAGAAGAATTGCGATATAAAATTATATGGAAATGTTCAGGATAACAGGATGACAGGATGGGACAATATTTCATATGAGTTTCGCTTGAAAAATGATAATTTTGTGCATAAATATGAATGACAATTAAAAATATTTGAGAACAATAGC
The DNA here is from genome assembly GCA_922989275.2 of Gari tellinella. NCBI lineage: Eukaryota > Metazoa > Mollusca > Bivalvia > Cardiida > Psammobiidae > Gari > Gari tellinella. The sequence continues at coordinate 94,155 of OV277870.1, forward strand.
ATCAGTACAATGGCATCTAGATAATGCAGATACATGAGTGTGTTCACTGAGGCATGACAACAATGACCATAGCAGATTACAGTGTACAGTATACTGGACAACAATTCAATTCTATTCAATTCAAATTTTATTGGCATTAAACATATATAATGTTCATAGCCATATAACATAATGTACATGACTAACAATAAATAACTATATAGTATTAGGCCAGGAAATACAGTTACATAAGCAGGAGAAAAGTATGAAAAATTGTGAGATGACAATGATTTAACCTTCTTAATTATATAGTAGAATATATATCAAATACTGACATTATATTATAAATAAACAAAGTCTACTTCGTTGTTCTATATTTAAGGTTGGGGCTAGATTTTTAACTTACAGTTATATTTTCATCATATTTTTTTTTATTTTGAGTGTGTAAATCGCTTTGGATCCTGATAAGACGGCACAGTTGTTTTCGTCTTGTCAGAATCCAAGCCCATAGAAGTTGAAGTTGATCTGCATTTTCGTAATGGAAACTGATAATACTATTTCTATGGTTGGGAATAACAACATGATTAATACTTATGTACACTTCTATCTATAGTAACAGTATACTGGACAACCGAGAGTGTAATTATCTGTAACTAACTCTGCACGCTTACTTTTCTTCTTTTCTCTTGATTGCATAGCATTTTTATACTTAGACTTTGGCATGTAGGTATAATACTTAGACGTTGTTTGGCGTTGAATTCTGTGCACAAAAATCGTTGTTAGTCTTCATTTTTGAAATATTTCGAGAGCCGATATTTTATTGCTCCATCACTCAAAGGGCGACAATCCAATCTAATTTACTTACAAAGACCTGCACAAGAACATATTGAAGCTGTTATCGTTGAATGTTGGCGGACTGAAGGCAAAATTAGCGTATTTTAATATAATTGAAAACATTTCATCAATGGAAATCTTTGCAATTCAAGAAACATGGGCTATTGATTATACATACCTCGAACATTACTTCCATGATCACTTACTTTTTACATGCAGTACAAGAAAATCTATTGTTGGTGGTAGGCCAATGGGTGGTGTCTTATTCGGTGTTAGAAATAGTATATCATCTTTCATGAAACGCGTGTGTTCTGAATTTGACCATGATGTAATACTGATAATAGATAAATCACTTCTAGCAGCAGATAAAGATATTTTGTATGTTAATCTATATTTACCACCAGATAACTCTCCGATTTCAATGCAAGCACGGCTGATTTAATTGACTATACAGAGTGCAGTGTTAATATACCAGAGTTACAAGAATTTAACGATATACTAAATGCAACCATAGGAAGAGATAGATCTTCGAAAGATTGTGTAATAAATAAATTTGGGCGAGAATTACTTACCTTTTGTAAAACCTATAGCGGTTATATAATCAATGGTCGCTTTGGGCAAGACAGCAGTGACTATACGTTTATAGCCAGCAATGGATGCAGTTTTATAGATTATTTTATTGCCACTAAAAGTTTAGTTGATGTTGTCACAAACTTAGAAATTCTATCTAGACCTGATTGTTGCCATTTCCCTTTGTGTATGCATATACAAGCAAAATCTACGACTAAAGCTGTGTCAAAAGGAGCAAGTGAGGCATATAAAATAGACAATGCTGACATATTTGTAGAAAGTGTAACAGAGCAAATATTAAGTGGAACATTTAATACAGTAGATAGCATGTTGAGTGATCCTACGTCTGATATTGACTCTATTGTCGTTGAGTTAGAAGCTGCTATAGTAGCAAGCAGTGCAACATTAGAAAGGCAAAGCGTAATGTGGTAAGAAAACACAGTAAAAAGTGATATGATAAAACTTGCAAGCAGGCAAAGCGTGATGTTAACAGAAGCAATAGATCAGATAACAACTTACTTGCTAGACTATATAAATAGTAAACAAAAATATAAAAGTATGTGCAAACAAAAACATCGTATGTACAACAAATTATATCTTGAGAATTTGGAATCTAATATCAGCAACTCTAGACCCCTCTGGCGTGAAATAAAGTCATTCACAGGAAGACCTATTCTAGATCTCCACTGTTTTCAGTGGAAGTGTAAGTGTATCTTATATCTGTAATGTTAAACAAATTAAACGGACATTTGTTAGTATGCCTTTTACTCTGATAGGGCACAATAGGTGAATCTGGATCAGAGAGCTCATGTAGTAGCACTGTGATCTTGATCCACACTGTTTGAATGTACCAAAACTATTGTAGAAGTATATACTTCTTCCTTTCTAAACATGTTTATAGTCAGGTAAATGTGAACTCTATATTATTGAGAACTCCTTGTGCAATTATTTCTGACAAACAGTGGGAATGTAGAGCCGATGACTTTTGTATGAATCGTTGGTTTGGATCTACACTGTTTGCAAGTACAGAATGATACTAAATACATGCAACTGTTTGTGATAAAGCAGAATTTCTGTGTTTTGCCTAAGAAACAACTTCGTTCCTTTGCTCCGCACTATATTATTTATGCTTTTTGGTGGATTACCGGAAAATAGCAGTGGATTATCACTTGGTAATCCACTGCAGTGCATTATCACCAGTCGCCGTTTTTCCCGTAGGGCTCCCCAAAAATCGTAGTCAATCGTGTCTTATCGTTAAATTCCGGCAGTCCGATTTGTCGCGAACCACTCAACGGAAGAACACGAATCCAAAATCGGGAGCAACGACGTAATTCGGATGACGTCAAATCAATAAATAAGTGACGGCATCGTACGGGAAACTGTTTCGTTAATGTGTTCGATGTAAACTTGGGGCTCAACACGGGGTATATAATGTACTTTCGCTTTCACAATTGTCGAACAATTTCGTTTAAAAAGTGGCTTAAAAGCATAAATAAATAGAATAATTGTATTTGTTCAGTATAAGATCGAATTTAATCCATTTCGTGAACATCAGACTGTTATATTTTCACTCGTGGCTTCGCCATTCGTGAAAATATAACGTCTGATGTTCACTCAATGGATTAAATTTCTATCTTATACTGAAAAAAACAAACAATTATCCTCTATATATTATAATTTGTGTATGTTATGTACTGAATGCTTTTGTGTATGTGCCGGAGGCCTTATAGCAAAAAAAAAAAGAAGTGAACTGACCTGAACTGTTACTCTAAATTGTTTGCAATGGAAATAATAGTTTTAGCGTGAACACGCATATTGGGAAAAAGATTAACGTTTTCTCCACACATTATAACCCTTTACATACCGGTCGTCACTTTACTGCTGCAAGGTTTTTGCAAAATGTGTGGATCAGCTCCAGACGACGTAAAAATGCATGTTAGTTAGACCAAATTTTCTGGCACAATTTTCAAAGCATTTGATGTAACGGCAGGATAAAAATTGCCACCAATGTAGACAACAAAACCTCTCCACGTTTTACCGACCTACATATTCTTAGCAAGCCTGACCCATTTTGTACACATAGCACAGACACTACCGGACTACTTTGAAGCTCATATTCTGAGTAAACGCTACACTTCTAACATCTCAAATCTACTCTGACGTGTCAAAAGGAAACCGAAAGCGACAATCTATTTTTAGAGGCGCTACATTTAAATCGCGTTCACGTTCTTTGCGAATTAGTTAAAAAAAAGAAAAGAAAAAAATACTATCCTGAGCTCAGTTTGAACTAAGTTTGAGCTTTGTGAGATTGGTGTTGAGATGTCAGTGTTACTGAATTCCAGCATGAGAGCTATTTTGACGGGTTTTGACAAAGTGGTCGCGTACATTTTAAATCGGAAGCCAAAATTCGCCCTAACGTCAGAACTTTTTTTATACGTTATGGGCGTGGAAAGGATATGGGGACAGCCTAGAGATGTAGATGTTTTTATGCATTTGTCGTCGTGCAATAGTGATTATGTAGCGAAAGAAAGCAAACGTATGGCATTTGTAGGGAAGAAATGGATTTTCCCGATATCCTTAGCAAGTCTGACCCATTTTGCACACATAACACAGACACTACCGGACTTCTTTGGAACTTATATTCTGATTAAACGCTACAACCTACTCTGACGTGTCATAAGGAAGCCAAAAGTGACAATCTATTTTAGAGTCGCTATATTTAAATCGCGTTCGCGTTCTGCGCCAATTAGTAAAACAAGACGATACTTAGCTGAGTTTGGGCTCTTTTTGAGGTTTGTGAGCTTTGTGTTGACATGTCAGTGTTACTGAATTCTAGCATGAGAGCTATTATAACGGGTTTTGACATTGAGGTCGCGTACATTTTAAATCGAAAGAAGAAAGATGGACAGTTTCGGTCCCTCTAGCATTCACATTTTTTAAATCTTGCAAACTTGTGTCTGGATCAATTTTCGATGCTGCCTGAAAGTGTCACATTTTGCAGGAGACCATTGATATTCTAGAAATAGGAAGTGCCGAACCTGGCCCTTCAGAAAAGCTTTCCAACACGATGTGCAAATCATAACTTTTCATTCTACGGAAGCGAAATGTGCCATAAACGTCAAAACGTTTTTATACATTATGGGCGTGGAAAGGATATCGTACTTTTTAAATGTTTTAGCGAAGTTATTTGAAACACACGACTTTTACATTTCGCAAAAGGTTAACTCTATTCTGCATGCTCCGTGGGTAATGTTTTCGTCTGCAATAATTGTCATCTGCTGTTGTTATTAAAATAGATTTTTCTAAAATTCTTTTTAATTCAGGGTCAAAATGTAAGTTTGAGAACTTAAAGCAGACGGTAATTGTTGAAAGCAGAAGGTGTCAAAGGGTTAATACATGATTCAATACAGCACAGTCAAAACGCTTAATATATACATGTACCGACAGGGTAACACAGGGCTGCCATTTCTCCGGATTTTTCAGAAAATTTCGGATTTTTCTTTATTTCTCCTGATCTGCGGATTTTTCAGAAATCTTCGGATTTCTGCTGTCACTTTTAAAATTTAATAAATGGTGGCAAACCTCTTTCATCCGGATACTCATTAAACCGAACATTTTATCTCCGTTCGGAAGTGTTCGGGTTTCGGCGGTTCTACAATTCTGTAAAATCCCTCTATTACGGCTACTGAAATGAAGACTGAATGATGTCAATTAACACATTACTCCATACATGAAAATACGCTTTCAATTATTCCACTAAAGCAAGAACGTATATGCACGTTCCTAACTAAAGCATATAGTCCTATAATAATACACTTTCTATATCCTAGCAGATGGAAGCTAAACGCAGGCTGAAAGTAAAGCAGAATGCTGCTTTACATTCAACCTACTTTAAGCGAAAACATGCTTTAAAAACTGGAAACATGATATGTGATAATTATTTAAGACAGTTGACAGCTTAAAGCAAGATGAACGTAAATCGGACAGTTTGTGAGTTCGTTTTCTGCTTTAGATTTATCTCTCTATATCTGCAAGCAAGTAAGTAAGTAAATATTTTATTATTGTAACATATGCATACGAGGGGTGTTTCATAATTAATGCAACTCCATTACTAACTGCAATATAATAATTTTAATATGCATGTGTGACATATCGTTGAAAAGGGCAATTTCTCACCTACACGATGGTATAAAGCACGATAAGATCACATTACGGGATAAAACACAATACTTATCTAAATGACCCCTTCTTAAGGGCACTAGAACGTAGCACTTTTCAGACCTTACCGATTGACCTAATTACTTTTTTAAAAGTCAACTGTCCATACTTTGTTTTTGAAATATATCAGTTTATATCTGAATTTTAATAAAAGTAATATTTTATTAAAAATTAAAAGGCTCAGCTGTTTCAAATCTCAATTTTTAAAAAAATAAAATTTCTCATTTTGCTAATGAAAAAAGTTGACATGAATTTTCGAACGCTATAACTTTTTTCTAGTTTCGTAAATCTATAATTTGATTTTAAAACATGAACATCTATTTCAATTGCTTCAATTATAGCCTTGTTTGTTATAACAAAATATGTTCTTGGTTTCAACAAAACCTCTTGAACATAACAGTAGTGTCATTTTTATGATATTTTCAACAATAATTCAATAGTTTTGTCATTTTGTTAATTAATATAACTTTGAATTGCGTATTCTGTGAATAATTTTCTGATTTAGTTTGACCGAAATAATAATAAAACTATTTCAAATAATAAAACAGTTATGGTAATTATACAGCGTTCCCTCTCTACAACGACACCCAATGGGAGACAACAAATATGTGCGTTGTTCGGAGGGTGTCGTTATAGGGAGGGAACTTGGTTAACATTTGTAAACAGCTCGAATCCAGATCAGACGCCGCGTTTCGCGGCGTCTGATCTGGATTCAAGCTGTTTGTCATTTGTCATTATGTTTTTTCCTGTCAAAATGTCAGTTATGTAAGAAAAATAGCAGACAACAATTTTAGGCAGACGATAATGCATCAGTGCAAGCATAAAACATAATTGTCGTGGGAACAGCGATGAATATCGTTGTAAGGAGGGAGCCGTTGTAAGGAGGGCCGTTGAAGAGAGGGAACGCTGTAGTATCAAAATTTGTTCGAAACATGACCTCAAAAATACACAAAAACTATTCAGTGCCCTTGACTTGTGGTCATTAAGGCTCGTGGTGTGATTTATCTAGTCATGTGATCTTACTGAGCATTATACCATTGTGTAGGGGAAGAATGGTTCTTTCGAATGATATATCACACACGCATTTTGCACTTGTATCAATAAAGTTATTGATTTAGTGGCATTTATTATGAAACACCCCTCAGAATACATAATGTTATGAACATATCGTTTAAACACAAACGATGTTTACCCGGCCAAGTGGGCCTTTAAGTCACCACAATAAACGTAAATGTCATGCACATTACAAAAAGAGTTGTACTGTAATCAGCATCTGACAAAAATAACCGACAACTAATTACAGTCATTCGTTGTATATAAACACACTGCATGTACATGTATATCTAAACAGCAGTTTAGCAGCGTAGCTGCTGACATATTAACAAATCCCTAGTGCTTATGTTACACCCGGGAGCTTGCTGCGAGGAGTTATAGTACATGGGCTTCATTTAGATGTCAAATGACAGCCATAGGGGTAGGATGTTGACTTACATAACAAAGTGACCTCTCTTCTCGTAATCAGGTAGGTATTTGTCAATTTTTCGGTTTTTGTATTTTGTCTGTTAATATCCACCATGGACATTAATCGTTCTCACAATGTGGTCAAATGTGTGATATTTATTGCAAACAGTTAGCAATGCAGCCATAAGTTGATCTTGAAAAATTCTTAGATTTCTAAAATTTCTATTTTTCAAGCGCCATTACTTAAAGCATGTTAAAAGTAAAGCAGAATGCGCCTTAAAGCGCCTTCTGCTTTACTTTCAACCTGCTTTAAGCTACTATCTGCCAAGTTAAAAGGACGAAGATTTCAGAAAAATCTGGAGAAATGGTTGCCCTGAGTTAGGACCCAGATAAGACGCAGACTAATTCAACGTCCTGTCTTGAGCCAAACTGATTGACACTCTCATGATATTTTCTGAACGAAATCTGAAAACTGTTGCAGGTCAATGTAGTTTGCTGAAGGTACGGCGAATTAGAGGAATAGGATACATTTTTCACAGCGTGGAAACAAAGCATGCATTTTCTCGTTTAAAAGAAAAGAAACGCAAATGTTATGCAATAAAATAAGCAAAAATACAGATTCTTATTTAATTTTGGCAATAATTTTAAATATGATTTTAAAATATATATGCTTTAATCTTCAATCTGTTTGGATTTAGATACATTTGTAACGGTGCATATTCATAACAATGTAAATGTGAATTGTTGTCAGCAGTAAAATAATAAAATACAGTCGTAAAAAGGGTGTATTTATAGAGTAATAGACACGTCAAGTAACTTGCAGGCAATTAAAAGTATTTCCACTGCCGTTTAAATGCATCATCAAATTTACGTCCAAAACATAACGACTGTTGGTTTTTTGCTAAATTTAGCAGTTTGGCGTTTTGAATGAACAATTGAGAATTTGAGACCGGCGTCAAATAGTTTGCATCCCACCAAAACGCAAAGTTACTCCCAATCTTGACCTATACAGTTTGTTAATGCCAGTAACAATATTGTTTGCACTGAAAGAGGTTAGTAATTGAACCCTTTTTTAACCCTTGACTTTCCAAAAAGAAAGCCAAATTCCATTTTCTGGTTCATATGGATTCTAAATTGATTACAGTCGAACTTCGATATCTCGAACTCACTTAATTCGAACTATCCGATTTGTCGACACATGAATTGCATTATTTCATGCTCTGTTAAGTCAAACATATCCGTATTTCAAAATTAAAACGTGGCTCAGCCACGGTTTAACTTTGAAATACGGGTATGTTCGACATAACCGAGTTCGAGTTCAACTGAACTTCAAAAATTACTCTTAGTATGACAAACAGTGCAGACTGATGAGTTCACTCGTATCCTGCATAGTGAGAGTTCACCTCATTTCAAATTGTTACGATAGTTAATGTCTTGTTTCTGTGACCCCGCGTAGCCGATTACAGCCAATTCAGTGTACGGCCGCATCGAGTCGTGTCAGTGTTTTATTTGGTATTCCGCTCTTCTTTAGCCCATAGCTTCCTTTTCACGTGATCCATTTTAGCGGGCAAACTAATCATAGTTCACTTCTTGGTCAGCTGTCGAGGGATTCAGTTCCTACATTAACATACGCCTATGCAGAATTAATTGAGGTTGGTAGAAATAATGTTCAGGTATATCTCTATTGATTCCTTTCGGTTGTTTATGGAGCAACGCTGTATTTATCTTAGTTCGGAAACAGACTAGTCCTTGGTTCGCAGCAAATTCTATCTTTCGGCTTTTCGATTGTCACGGATGAAACTTACTTGGCACTTAACTCAAAATGCATAATAATACCTTGTTACAGCACACAGTCACTGTTGAATACCACTGGAGAGACGGGAGACGAGAGAAGAGGTTCTTTGTGCCACGCACAATGGTATGTAGTCTTCTGTTGTATTTTAACTCATTCTTTACATGTTAAATAGTATATAATATAAGTAATTGAATAATGCATGTAAAATAAGATAATCATGACTGTTAAGTAACGAGAATATCATAAACTGTATAGCCTAGAGATGAACCCTTGGTTCACCCCTAGTTCGCCACTAATATGAGAAAGAGGTTATGTATGGTAAGATTTATTAGACAAAACCCGTTATATTATGTACTAAAGTAGGTGGGGTTTTGTTTGCTTACTTATTGCAGAGCCAGACTTACGGTACTCTCAACCTATGGTAGAGGAGATGGAATGAGCAGTCACATTTGTAGATGAATGATTAGATGTATGAACCTTGTTTGTATGGTCTGGTGATGAGTGGATTAAATATAAACTGAACTCAGCGTGTCCATGGTATTTCCCCCCAAGAGGCAGGCATTACATTTGGAGCCCCCAGTGAGGATCGAACTCACGACCCCTGGTTTACAAAACCAGTGCTCTAACCACTGAGCTATGGAGGTGAACCAATCAGTTTAAAAATAACAGGTTGACAACAGTTGTGCATTTGTTTTGTTTTCAGAAGACAGTTTGACAGTGGTAGCAGCAACAATAGCATTATAACATTGTGCATGAGTTTTTGCTTTTCAGCAGTCCAAAATTTGTAGCTTGCCAATTTAATTTACTGTAAAAAAAAAAAGAAGAGGAATCGGTATTTTGTTGACGCAACAAAATATCATTGGTAGCATCAACATCAGCATCAGTTGTTGTGATATTTATTTACCCCACCCACTTAACAATTTTTTTTTTTGAACATCATAAGTTGGATCAACAAACAGTGTATTGGTATTGCAAACAGTGTTTAGTACGCATTTTTAACAGCGATAATCTATACCTTAAAATTTGAGTGCAGAAAAAATAAAATAAAATATTTACTGCCTGGATAGTGATTTCACTTTACAGATTGTATACAAAGATCATTGGAATTTCAGCATTTGTTAACTTGTTTAGATTTTCTAATCATCTTAACACAATTAATTGTAATATTACTCGGTTCGAGTCATATTACTAGTTTGTATCGTGATAGTAAAAGAATAAAATAAAAAACTAAATATAATAAAATAAAAACTTTGCTTTCGCGCGCTTTAGATTTTGATTCGGAGCAATTCAGCGATTCGTTTATGCAGAAGTGAACAACTCAGGATAACAAGTTAGTATATTTTCGTTTGTTTTTTGTTTAGCCGAAAAGCAGTTTGGATTCTGAATTAGTCATTTATTGAGAGTGGAACCAGATCATTAGTCATTATAGAGTGGAACCAGATCATTAGTCATTATTGTTTGGAACCAGATCATTAGTCATTATTGTTTGGAACCAGATCATTTGAAACAAATTTAATTAAATTAAATTTAATTTGGTCTTTTGAGATTGAATTTGGGATTAAATTTGAGATAAGATTAGGCATTTATTTTGAGATTGAATTTTGAAGCAGATTTGAAATTTGACTTTGAATTTGAAATTGGATTTTTGAATTTGAATTAATTTTTTTTTAGAAATTGAGTTTGAACTTTAACATCTGCTTGAATCCAGATTAGTTTTTGGTTTGTGTTGTGTTAGTCCCCTAGTCATACCCATTATTGAACTTGCATTTAATTAGGATCCAGATCTTTGAGATAACTCTTTAATGGTTACTTGTCTTTAGAGCAAACAGTGTAGATCCAGTTTAAATTACAATTAATATTTGTCAGTAGATCCAGATCAGTTTACATGTACATTTTCAGCAAATTACCCCTTTAGTAATTCAGTATAGATCCTGATCATTGAAAGCAAATAGTATTTACCCTTCAGTCAAACAGTGTGGAATTTGATCCTGGAACATACCCTTTAGTCAAACAGTGTAGAACCTAATCCTGTTTTGTGTATAATGTAGACCCATATCCCATTAAATATAGATAACTGTTGTATATGAATAAATTTTACACATTTTGAAATATTGTGTTGTGTTGTATTTGGTTTCATTACTTGGTGTCAGAAGGTACATGGTGTTGTGATATACGTGACTTGCATAGTTAATGTACAGTGACCAAGGATAGTTTTTATGCAAATGAATTTTATTTGAGGAACTTGGAACAGTGACCAATGATTGTGCATTTATTGCATATTTTACAGTAAACTTTGAGAATTAGATTCACTCTATGGATTGTGATATATAATGAATGTGAACTTGAGTGATTAAGAGTGAATGTTGACTTGAATATTTTCATGCGGCACATATGAGACAATTATGATTGAAGATATGATATTGATTAGAGTTATAGTTATATGAAACATTCTCCACAGTGAAGTTGTTTATCATACAACTTAGAAGTCAAGGTTGACTTTAATTATACACTTATGCACAGAGGTTATATGACTCTGTTGACATAGTGATTACACACATACATAACTGTGTTAAACTGAAAACACTTGGTGTGTAATAGATATTGATAACACATTACATATTTGTGTTAAACTTAAACACTTAGTGTGTTATAAACTCAAGAGTAAGGAGATAGGAGCTCTTTAGTTGGAAATAGGGAGTAAGGGTAATTTATTAGATCCTTTGATGTTACACAAGTGAAGTTAGTAAACTATGTTACCAACTCAGTGACTTTTGATTTAGTTACATACATTGAAACTTGAGTTGAGTTTAAGCACTTGTGAAGTTCAGTGATAGTGTTTTACCAGATTTGTAACTGGTTATTAATTTATTTTCATTCATTGGTGCTTAGTGATTGTGTATATAGGTTAACACAATGGATGAAAAAGAAGCAGCCAAGTTAGTGGAGTATATGAAAGTAATTGGCGTGCCAAAGATGAAAGACTTAGATGACTTCAAGAAATACATGACTGAATATGGAGTTGGTACATTGTCGACAGACCCAGTTGGTACAGCAGGAAGTTCAACAACAAAGTCTCATATTTCTGGACCTCGTATCTCGATATTTTTTGGTGAGGAAAACAAAGGAGAGGTGTCATATCAGACTTGGGCTTACGAAGTCAAATGTCTAAAGACAGAGAAGACTTATAACAACGCAGTCTTGCTTCAATCAATTAGAAGATCCTTGCGTGGTCATGCAGCGGACCAACTTAGATATTGCGGACTTAATCCCACCATCGACGACATTTTAGACAATTTTGACAGCACTTACGGCCTTGTAGAAACGCCTGAATCTATTTTAAAGAAGTTTTACGCCTGCAAGCAGAAGGCAGATGAGTCTATTCTCAACTATTGTATCCGACTGGAAGACATTCATGCAAAGGCTATTGAGATGAAAGCTCTTACTGAAATAGATGGAATGTTGAAACGTGTTTTCTACCGTGGACTTTGTCCTCATCTGAAACATCTCTCGGCCTTCAAATTTGAAACAGTGCCTGATTATCGCAACTTTAAACGTGAAGTTCGACAGATTGAAAACGAACTGGAAGATGATACATCAAGAGATTCCCCGAAGGCGGATAAGAAATCAACAGTCAAATGTCATTCAATCAACAAGAAAGAAGAATCAAAGACTGGACAACTTGGTGAAATCACTGCAATGCTTGAGAAACTGAATTCAAGGATGGATAATTTAGAAAAGAATCAGTTTGGTCCTGATTGTCAACAAGATGATACTTTACCTCAGTCACCTAAACAGACGCAACCTATATACCAACAAACTCAGCCGCAGCAACAGGGGCATCAACAACATATGCAACCACAGATGTCGGGTCAGAGGGACTCTTATTACCGTCCATCATATCAGCCAAGCTATGGTTATACCCCTCAACAGGATTATTATCCTTCACCACAGCAACAGAGAAGCTTTAGACCAGTTGGATGGAGAGGACAAAAACACTTCCGGGGTCCTAGGAGCATTAGACCTAGAGGTCAAGGACCATTTGTCGGTCAAGGACGTGGTCAGAATTCATACAGGATAAGAACACCATTAGAAAATATGGAATGTTTTGCCTGCCATCAAATGGGCCATCTCGCCCGAGATTGTTCTTTAAACAAATAAGTGCTTCTATTACGGGTCAGAATAGCAGCACCAGCAAGAAGTTAGACCCAAAACTTGTGGGTGAAACAATGGAAGTTGATATTATAGTAGATAATATTCCAGCAACAGCACTTTGTGACACCGGTTCCTGTGTCTCAACTTGTTCGGAGAAATTTTTTCAAGATTATTTTGGACATAAGGAAATTAAACCTTTGGACAATTTTGTTAATATTGAATGCGCTGACGGAAGTCAACTGCCTTACAAAGGATATATTGAAGCTGAATTGGAAGCAATTGGAATTCAAGATTCAAAACAACAAACATGTTTATTTTTAGTTGTTCCACAAACAGATTACAACAAGTCTACACCATTTTTACTTGGTACAAATGTTTTAAATGAACTTTTGAACAATTGTAAGGAACAACATGGAGCTCAGTTCTTACAAAGAGCAAAACTTTTTACACCTTGGTATACAGCATTTAGATGTATTTCTCTTCGTGAACGAGAACTTAGAAGAAACAAAAATAAGTTAGCCACTATTAGGAGCGCAGAGACTCAGAGGATTCAGATTGGTCCAAATCAATCTATAAATATTAGATGTTATGCCAACAAGGATACTGATCATCAGCCAACATGTGCTTTGATTTCAGAAACATCAAAGTCAGTTTTACCAGATTTTTTCGACATTACGCCAGCTGTTGTATATTTTGATAACTCCAACAAACAAGAAGTTTTAGTAAACATTTCCAACTTGACGACAAACACTGTCAATATTGCTCCAAGAGCAATCATAGCTGAACTGCAACCAGTCAAGGTTGATGAAGAAGTTTTAAAGGAAATGGAAGGAGAAAAGAAAGTTAACGTTATGGATGAAATACATGTAGGTGAAGGATTGACAAAGGAACAGGAGGAGAAACTTATGGATTTACTGAAACACCATCAGGATATATTTTCAACTGGAGATAATGACATTGGACATTGTACACTTTTTAAACACAGAATAGAACTTCATGATGAAAGACCGTTTAAACAGCGTCATCGCAGAGTACCCCCAGGAATGGTACAAGAAGTAAGACAACATTTAGAGCAACTTTTGGCATCCGGAGTCATTCGGAAGTCGAAGTCACCATGGGCGTCAAACATTGTATTAGTCCGGAAGAAATCAGGAAAGCTCAGAATGTGCATTGATTATCGTAGCCTCAATAATAGAACCATTAAGGACGCATATGCACTTCCAAGAGTTGAAGACATTTTTGATTGTTTGCACGGAGCGAAATTCTTTTCGACAATAGATATGAAGAGCGGTTATCATCAAGTGGATATAGAGGAAACACACAAAGAACGAACAGCATTTACAGTAGGTCCTTTAGGGTTTTACGAGTATGATCGCATGCCTTTTGGCCTTTCTAATAGTCCAGCAAGCTACCAGCGCCTTATGGAAGAGTGCCTGGGCGATTACAATATGAAAATCTGTGTCATATACTTGGACGACCTTATTATATTCAGTGACAGTTTTGAACAGCACCTTGAAAGGCTCCATTTGATTTTGACAAGGCTCAAGGAATGTGGTATCAAACTCTCTCCAGAGAAATGTTTTTTCCTGAAGAAAAGAGTCAAGTTTTTAGGTCATGTTGTTAGTGAGGACGGAATTGAAACTGATCCAGATAAGGTCACTAAAATCCAGAACTATCCAACCCCCAAGAATCCGGATGAATTAAGATCTTTCTTAGCCTTTTGTGGCTACTACAGGAAATTTGTGAAAGACTTTTCGAAGATAACAAGACCGTTGTCAGACATATTGCCACCAACGTCTACCAAAAAGTCTAAGAGTAAACCACAGTGTTATGAAAACTGGAAATGGGAACAAGTTCATCAGGAAACATTTAACAAACTCAAGACCATTTTAACAACTCCGCCCGTTTTAGCTTACCCAAACTTCAATCTTCCATTTGAATTACATACAGATGCCAGTGCACAAGGCCTCGGAGCAGTTTTGTACCAGAAACAGGATGGACTTAAGAAAGTCATTGCCTACGCTAGTCGTGGTCTCACCAAATCTGAAAAAAACTACAGCGCCTTTAAATTGGAGTTTTTATCTTTGAAGTGGGCCGTTACAGAAAAGTTTTCGGATTACCTCTTAGGGAATACATTTATAGTGTACACAGACAACAACCCTCTTACGTATGTTTTAACGTCTGCCAAACTGGAAGCAACAGGTCAAAGATGGGTAGCTGCTCTCAGTGATTATGATTTCAAGATTCTATACAGACCTGGTGTCAAAAATGTAGACGCAGATAAACTTTCGCGTTTTCCATTATCAGCAGAAACATCAGAGGAAGTCATTGACAGTAAAACAATTAAAGCCATTTGTAACACTATTCATATTACACCATTTATTGAAGTTCTCCCTTGTATGAACTTGAATATTGTTGAAGCCACAGATAGTTCAGGAGAAACTATGGCTCAAGTTGAAATCAGAGAAATTCGTAAAAATCAAAGAGAAGATGAAATTATTGGAATTTGGTACCGTGCAACAGTAGACAGAGAATTGCCAAAGAATCACCTTATTCCAAAGGATCAAAAACATCACACCATGAGAAGGAATTTTAAGAACTTGTACATGAAAAGGGGAATTTTATACAGAAAGACGCAGGACAATGGACGTGAGGTCGAACAATTAGTTTTACCTACAGTGTATAAGAATCAAGTTTTGCACGGCTTGCATAGTGAAGTCGGGCATCCTGGGAAAGACAGGACGAGCTCACTTGTCAGGGAAAGGTTTTATTGGCCAGGATACATGAATGATGTTGATAAATGGGTTCAACAATGTGGCAGATGTTTAAGAAGAAAGTCCAGTACTTCAAAGGCCCCTATGGTCAACATAGAGTCTAGCTATCCGCTAGAACGTGTGTGTATGGATTTTTTGACAGTTGACCCATGCAAGGGTAACATAGACAACATTTTAGTAATCACAGACCACTATACACAGTATTCAGTGGCTGTAGCAACCAAAAATCAGACTGCAAAAACAACAGCAGAAGCCCTTCTCAACAACTTCATACTTCATTATGGTATTCCTACAATTTTACATTCAGACCAGGGAAGAAACTTTGAATCGGATCTCATCAAAGAATTGTGCAAGCTTATGGACATCAAGAAAACCCGAACTTCTATTTACCATCCCATGTGCAATGGTCAGACAGAACGGTATAATAGAACTCTTTTAGACATGCTTGGAACCCTTGAACCAGAAAAGAAGAGAGATTGGAAAAGTTTTTTACCGTCTTTAGAATATGCATATAATGCAACTAGACATGAATCTACAGGTTTCACTCCTTTTGAATTGATGTTTGGACGTAAACCCCGATTACCCATAGATTCAGTTTTCCAGCTTGACACGGATTCAGATTCCCTTACGACAGATTATGCCAAAGATCTTAAAGAGAGATTACAAGTGTCACATGATTTGGCCAATAAAGCTCTCAACAAAGCTCGTCATAAACAGAAAGTACAGTTTGACAAAAAGGCTAAGGCCGCTCTAGTCAGTGTAGGTGACACTGTTCTAGTTAAAATCTTGTCTTTTGAAGGCAGACATAAGATTGCAGATAGGTTTGAGCAGCAAGCTTACAAAGTGGTGGCTCAGCCTAATGAGAATATACCAGTTTACATTGTTAGGGATGAGAATGGATCGGAGAGGAGACTTCACAGGAATCATCTCCTACCCATTGATGCGGGTATTGCAGCTAAGGAAACAGATAAGCCTCCAGAACCAGGAGAAAATCAACAGAAACTCAAGAGTGATCTGGATAAACCAGTTCCTAAGCCTAGGATTGGTAGGAAGAATTCAGATGTGCCAGGAACAGTAAAGAATCCAGTTGTATTAGGAAATATTTTTGATGATAGTGATAGTGAAGAGAGTGAGGTTGAGTATGTCGTAACCTACTCAAATAGTGGACCGGCCGGTCACAGTTTAGTAGTTAAGAAACCAGAGGTTATTGAGATTGTAGATGAAGTTGTAGATGAGACAGTAACAGGTGAAGCAGTGGATGAAACAGGTGAACTTTCTGCTGAAGCAGTTGTTGATGAGCCTGAAGTAGATCCAGAAATTGAAGATGATAGTGAGACTCTCAAGACAGTTCCTACAACCACAGTAGAGAAAGAATCAACAGCAGTGCCCCAAGCAATATCCTTACCTCCCAAACTACCACCAAAGCCACCACCGCGATTGTCCACAAGGACTAAGAAGAAGCCCAAATGGCACAAGGACTATGTAGTTGGACAACAGACGGTAGATGAAGGTCAAACCACGTTAAAGAGGTTACTGCAGGAGCAAGCCATGTTAAATTTAAAGGTTATGAATGCCTTGATTAACTGAATATTTTACATCTATTTTATGTTTGTACAGTATATTTGCCATTTAATTAAGTCACTTGAGGTATTACATTACAGGTGTTATTCATATTAACATCAGGGATAATGTAGTCAGTTATATGTATTTTTGCATTTGTGAGGTTGGCAATGCTAAATCATATCAGTTTTAATGCTATAGGTATTTGTTGCCTAAGTTAAATTGCATTTGAGAACTTTTCAGACGCATATATTTAATTTGTATGTTGCAAACAGATGTGTAGCCATTATTAGTATTACAGTAAATAAAGTTGTACAATTCATATTTTTGTTTTCTGTAGTTTATATTGTATTGTGGAAACAATTTTAATTTTTGCAGGGGAGGAGAACAGCAAAAAGTGAAGTTTTTTGTTGTGAGATAATTTATTTGTAAAGTTTCAGAGGTGTCATATTGATGCTTTGTGCTACCTACAGACAAAGGAATAACTGTTTGCAGAGTTCTGTTATGTTTTTATTTGTTTTTAACCATTGATATATTGCTTTGTGTTCCTTATAGGTACAGAGTTGAATGCAGAGAAGCAGTTTGTTTATTGAGCTTTTGAATGTTGAATTTTGTAGTTATTTTGTCAGCTATAGGTCATGTTCCAGAGGAAGATAGCCAGATTTCAGTATGTTGAAGTTATTATGTGAAATCATTATTGCTGAGCTAAATAGATAAAGTATTGTATTTATTTTATATTTAGTTTACCCGTTGTGCTGTCTGCTTGGTGCTGATTGTTCAGATTTGATTTAGGTTTATATAGTTTATTGGTTCACTGTTTTGAGTCGAGACGACTTTCACGGAGAGGGGGAGAGTGTGACCCCGCGTAGCCGATTACAGCCAATTCAGTGTACGGCCGCATCGAGTCGTGTCAGTGTTTTATTTGGTATTCCGCTCTTCTTTAGCCCATAGCTTCCTTTTCACGTGATCCATTTTAGCGGGCAAACTAATCATAGTTCACTTCTTGGTCAGCTGTCGAGGGATTCAGTTCCTACATTAACATACGCCTATGCAGAATTAATTGAGGTTGGTAGAAATAATGTTCAGGTATATCTCTATTGATTCCTTTCGGTTGTTTATGGAGCAACGCTGTATTTATCTTAGTTCGGAAACAGACTAGTCCTTGGTTCGCAGCAAATTCTATCTTTCGGCTTTTCGATTGTCACGGATGAAACTTACTTGGCACTTAACTCAAAATGCATAATAATACCTTGTTACAGCACACAGTCACTGTTGAATACCACTGGAGAGACGGGAGACGAGAGAAGAGGTTCTTTGTGCCACGCACAATGGTATGTAGTCTTCTGTTGTATTTTAACTCATTCTTTACATGTTAAATAGTATATAATATAAGTAATTGAATAATGCATGTAAAATAAGATAATCATGACTGTTAAGTAACGAGAATATCATAAACTGTATAGCCTAGAGATGAACCCTTGGTTCACCCCTAGTTCGCCACTAATATGAGAAAGAGGTTATGTATGGTAAGATTTATTAGACAAAACCCGTTATATTATGTACTAAAGTAGGTGGGGTTTTGTTTGCTTACTTATTGCAGAGCCAGACTTACGGTACTCTCAACCTATGGTAGAGGAGATGGAATGAGCAGTCACATTTGTAGATGAATGATTAGATGTATGAACCTTGTTTGTATGGTCTGGTGATGAGTGGATTAAATATAAACTGAACTCAGCGTGTCCATGGTATTTCCCCCCAAGAGGCAGGCATTACATTTCTGTTCCCAGCGTTAGACATTAACTCATTCCATCCCTCATTGCATTCATCCCTGAAACTTTTAATAAACAAATCAAATTTCCAATTTAATATAGTCAACTCTTTACTATTTAGGGTTCTTTTTTGTGAAATATTGCAAAATGACAAACCATGTAGACCCTATTCAGAGGGCTCATTTTGGGGCACTGATCTACTGTTTGCATAATGTTTTCCAGAGGTACACAGATTGTAAATGTTGAGTATAATCGTTGCTAGGGTTGAATGTATCTGACGAAACGCAAATGCAAACATCTAGCTGTAGAACACTGCATGTTCTTGATAATGAGTAGCAAAGAGAGTGGAACTTGATCTGCCTCCGAATCTGCAAACATCTAGCTGTAGAACACTGCATGTTCTTGATAATGAGTAGCAAAGAGAGTGGAGCTTGATCTGCCTCCGAATCTTTAACATCTAGCTGTAGAACACTGCAGGTTCTTGATAATGAGTAGCAAAGAGAGTGGAGCTTGATCTGCCTCCGAATAACACTGCAGGTTCTTGATAATGAGTAGCAAAGAGAGTGGAGCTTGATCTGCCTCCGAATCTTTTTCCATGGACATACGGGTTTTAGTATAAGCGGTTTTTTGGAAAGGGCGATATCTTCCTCACTGTGTGACAAATACATGGTTTTGTTTTTGTTTAATTTCAGAAAATCCAGAGCAGTAAGGTCGACTTCGAATACCATGCCCTGGCTTTACAATATTGAGGACAAGCAAAGCAACTTTTCGTTTCCACATACAGTCTATGACATTGTTTAATTGGACAAATAAATTCAATCTGTAATTGATCAGCATTTATTCTTGGAATGAGAAAATATTATAATTACTTTAATCAGTTCCAAGGATTATTCAAATAAATGGACATAAACTAGTTGTTTTAGTTCAGGGAAATGTGATATAAATAGACACAAGAGATATATGTGAAAGAAGTTTACATCAGTCGCGGTTTGCGTTAAGCACATCGTAGGTATTACCGGTAGTTAAACACTTAGTTCTATCTTTGACGATAAACAGATTTCACACAGTCTCAAATACAATACTAACTAAAACTGTAACTCTAACTTTTAATGTAAACATTCAACAATGGATGAAGAGACGAGTTCACCTGCTGCTGGAAACTTTTCAGACTATCATTATGACAATTATACATATTATTATTATGACGAGAGCCTCTCTCATGAAGATAAATATTTCATTCATCTAGTATATGAATTTGAACGAGTAATATACTTGTACGTCTGGGGGATACTGGTGATTTTGACGTGTTTGCTAAATGTTGTCGTCATTTCCGTATTGCTGCGCAAGAAAATGCGCAGTCAGACGTACATGATTCTTGTAGCGATAGCGATATCGGATTCTCTGACTGGACTGGTGACCCTACCGGCGTATATAGATGTGTTTACGAGGTGCGTACCTACAGAAATATTATTTACAGATTCAGCATTTAATATTTCTAGCATTGATATGAGCAATATTGATATGAGCCATATTTCATCTGAGGTAAAAGATTACTTTTACGACGTGTTCAGAGCGAATCATGACAAGCCGACAGGTTTCCCGCCACTTGTCACTTTTGTCACAGAAGAACTTTGCGATAGAATCATGCTTTTAAAGTTCTTCTTTTCCAAGATATTTCACACAGTGTCTGTGTGGCTTACAGTCTTTCTCGGTTTGCAGAGATTCCTGTCGGTTTATTCACCTATGCGGAAACAATCAGAAAGGTCTACACTACTCAGAACACTCCTGGTGTGCATTTCAATCTTCATTCTTGCTCCGTTTCTTCATATCTACCACTTGTTCAAAGACAAGTCGATCGATTATAAATGCATGTGGACTTTGGACATGGGCAGTAGCTGCAGCTACGACTGTGTATTCATTTGGATATCCCTTCTTCTTGGCCACCTTTTGCCGTCGATAGCATTGACTCTATTAACCGTATATTTTGTCGTTCAGCTTAGGAAGACAACAAAAGCCCTTCGGGGCCTAGGGAGCACCAAGAAAATGATGAATTCGACACTAAGCAACAGGGAAGTTGAGAACCGTCGTGCTTCTATCGTAGTCGTCGCGATCGTGGTCGTCTTTTTGATTGCCGAGGTGCCTTACAGCCTTTTTCTACTGTATGTGGCGATATCAGCCCATGCCGACATTCCAATGGACTTTAAATTCAACAACGTTGTGAAAACGGCATACGATGTGATCTTGGTGTTGTCTTTCAGCGCTAACTTCTACATATACACCTTTTTCAATCAACGGTTTCGAAAGTGTATGAAAGAAACAATTATTGAACCAGTTGCCAAAATTCTCCGATGCAAGGTCACTTCGAGATAACGTTCATCGTCGAAAAGTAGCTCGTCGGGGACGTATGCAACTAAAACGTCGGAGATGAAAATATAGAAGACCGACAGCTTGTAATTAAACCATTAAACACCAGTGACTCGTTTACACGCCCGTTACAGCCAATGTATTCTTTGAAAAATACTCTTTTCCATTGCATACAGTGGATCCCCAGATCAGAGGAACGATAAGAAGCACTATTCTCAAGTTCTGCGCTGTTTTTATTCTGCAATATATTAAAAAAGGAACAAGATGTATATATATATATTTAAAAAAAGATATTCGTCACATGTTTAGTTATTTTGGGTACATTATTCATTGTGTAAACATGTCTTTATCAACGGTTTGTTAAACAAACATTTCGAAAACTGGTTTCCCACACGCTTGATGTAAAGATAATCAACGCTTAATTTAGAATTGAAGACATGGCATAGCCAGGATTTATACTTGTTTATGTGAAACCTAAGGGCTTATTTAACAAGCAATTTCTCTAACATACGAGATACTCTCTCTCCAAACAAACATGTTTACACAGTGGACAAAACGTTATTTTTGCCCAATAATCAAACCGGTTTACACAAAAAATGCTATTTCTATTGCAAACAGTTTGTAGCCAGATCAGAAGCTGTGTGATTGTTTGCCATTTTGATTAACCCATTTATGCCCAGTGGATTCTTCCATGTTTATATATTGGATTAGTCCATTTTTTATCAAAGGGATGCCTGGTCAAAATTTTCATTTTCATTTTGTTTTATATTGAAATTCCTTTCAGCAAACAGTGTAAACTCTGATCAGACGGCGCATAATGCGGCGTCTGATAGTCTACACTGTTTGCCTATGTCCCGTATATGGGATCGTGGGCACAAATGGGTTAAAATGAGAATTCAAAAAGTTTGGATTTTCTACATCTTATTGTAATGTGATTTAGTTTAAACGGGAAACATATATCTACTACATTGTACTCCAGGTATCTTAAGCGGCGTTTATATGAAGAAACACGAATCCCTCTAAAGATAAATGTCTGCCCAATGCATGGCAATACATTAGAAACAGAAAGCTCTAACAGAATATTTCGGTATTAGCATTGTGTTGCAAAAACTGTTTCCGGTATTGAAAATTGGCGTGTTTTTTGAGTGGTTGCTAAACACAAGTCGAATCCTTGTACAGCACACCCTCCCTACAATGGTCATCTGAATAACGATTCCCTCCTTACAACAACGATTGTCTCTGTTCTCCTAACAATACAATTTTGTCCAAACTTTTCACGGCATCAATATCGTCTGCTTAAAATAGTCGTCTGTTTTTTAGCTCACCTGAGCTAGCTCAGGGTGAGCTTTTGCAATCCTTGAATGTCCGGCGTCCGTTGTGTGGCGTCCGTCGTCAACAATTTTAGAGTTCACACTCTAGAGGCCACAATATTTATCCATTCTTTCTCAAACTTGCTCAGATTGTATATTACAAAAGGAGTTCAGATGAGTTCGATTATTGTTGGAATCGGACAATGGGTCAGGAGTTATCTACCTTTGAATTGCTGAAAATGCCATATTTAACAGTGTTTACACTCTAGAGGCAACAATATTTATCCAATCTTTCTCAAACTTTATCAGATTGTGAATAACAAGAAGAGCTCGGATAAGTAAAATTATGGTTGGAATCGGACTTGGGAAAGTCTATGACAGCTGCGTCAGAAGTGTCATGTTGTATGGAAGTGAATGTTGGGCACTCTCTCAGTCCTCACTCGCCAGACTCCGTCGGAATGACAGGGCCATGATCAGATGGTTCTGCCATGTCAAACCAGACCAGACCCAGTATGTTAGGTCAGAGACGTTGCTTGAGACATTGGTCATCCAACCGCTGGATGTTATACTGCAAGAAGCAGTGGACCAATCAATCAACTCATGCAGTGTTCTGAAAGTGGCCAGTCAGACAAAAACCTGACACCCGATAAAGACCTGTAGAGAAACCATCAGGCATGACCGTGTACAGTGGCAGATGGTGAAGATGGACCTCCACGACCATGATCACCGGAGACGATGTATTAAGACAGTTAGACAACGTCGAAACCCTGACAAAGGGAACACAGACGCTAAACTAGGATAGTGAGTGAGTAAATGACATGATAAAAAAGTCATTGTTGTCCCACCCACCCAGGACCTACATCATCTATAGCTAAATTATACCCTTCACCTATAGAATAAACTGCCAAGGAATTATACTACAGACCCGCAGCCAGCTGGTATTTAAAGAGATCAGAGTCATTATCCCTAACATCAAGATCCACCAGACAGGCACCGGGTGAACGGAACAGCTCCGGAACTCCAATTTAGACCCACAGTATCTACAGAAGGAACATGGTGTAGAGGTAGTTGTCATCTATTCTCTCCGACCCCAGAACATCCGGGTCCCGGGATCTAAATCATTCATGGCTGAGTTACACCCTTAATTTATAAAAATAAATATAAAAAACTGTCCAATAATTATACCACAGACCCTAGCCAACTTGTTTCAAAAGAGCGTACCATCAAGATCCACGAGACAGGCACCTGGTCGACGGTACAACTCTACA
The DNA here is from genome assembly GCA_922989275.2 of Gari tellinella. Lineage (NCBI taxonomy): Eukaryota > Metazoa > Mollusca > Bivalvia > Cardiida > Psammobiidae > Gari > Gari tellinella. Next base: position 118,209 of record OV277870.1, read on the forward strand.
GCTCCCATTTAGACCCACATCATCCAGATAAAGAACACAGTTTAGAGGTAGCAGTCATCTATTCTCTCCACCACACACCATTTGACCTACATAATTCCTAACTGTTTCACCCTGTTACACACAACATCTACGGCAAGAACACAGCCTAGAGGTAGCAGTCATCTATTTCCTACATTATTCTAATAAAAATATTCAAGAAGTGTGTTTTCAGAAGATTGTTGAAGGCTGCAACTGAGCTCGCATCTCTGATGTCTGATGGTAGAGTGTTCAGGAGTTTTAGGGCTTCATCCATGCCAATTTCTATTTCCAAACCTCACCAAATGGCTTCTCGGCACAACCAGCGATCCTACTGATTTACTCGCAGACGGCTACTATCTTCGAAGTAACACGGCAAGCATATTTTGACAATGTACCTTGAAGAAATCATTGCAATGGCTTTGTAAGTGAGTGTCAGAATTTTTAAACTCAATTCTGTGTTGAACTGGAAGTCAGTGAAGCTCCTTCATGACATGAGTGATGTGGTTGTACCGAGGATTCCTGGTAATGATGCGGGCTGCTGTATTTTGTACACGCTGTAGTTTTCATAGTGTTAACGTAGATACCCGAGTACATTGGTTCCTACTAACACAATGATTCTGATCAGATGCGGCGCCTGTTCAGAATCCAAATGGTTTGATGCTTATTACAATACGTCTTTAGTCAATTTACCTAAAAGTTAGATTTGAGAAATAATAGCAGACGACACTATAGTATACAGTTATTTCATGTGTGTTTGGGGGAACAGTCAAAACTATTGGCCCGAGGTATCAGGGAAGACTTTCGAACTGTTGCCCGAGGCCTGAAAGGCCGAGGGCAACAGTTCGAAATGTCTTCCCTGATAACGAGGGACAATAGTTTTGACTGTTCCCCTAACACACATGAAATAACTGTTTTATTACCTAATACGCTATATAGGGCTAACTAGATGTTCAAAAAGAATTAATCTGAGCCAAAGTACAAATGAAATAAGATTTATTATTTCCAGTCATCATAAATTCTTGGATTCATTTCAGTCGAACAGTGGCTATGTCACCTTTTTAGCTTGACATACGGATATATTCGACAAAAGCGGTTTATAAAGAAGCGGTTTTATGGCATTTAGGCCTATCTGTAGAAATGCAGGTAAATTACACTTATGCGAGTTCCAGACATCGAGGTTTAACTGTATAAATTTGTGTACTCTAGCGCGAGAGTTTTCAGTCACATGATGTCAACTTCAAGTGTCAACTTTTAGGGTCAATTGAGTAAAACTTTGTCAGATTATGTATGTTTTCTTTCTTATATTGGACCTAGACTGGAAATAATAAATTCGTTACACGGCATTCCGGCAGGGTGCCGAATTACTTCATAATTAAGGAACTTCGCAGGTGCGCTTAGTTTCCATACAATTGTTATGAAACTTTTCATGAAGAATGATAATAGGCTTAGAATCAATGTGTAAAATATAAGCAAAATCTATCGTGTGGTTTGTCTTTAAGGTCTTCGCTGGGTAACGCTTGACTGCGCACACGGGCCCCGACACGATTGCTATTTTAGAGAAAAAAATCGATATACTTCTGACGGGTTTTTTCTCAAAAAGCAATCGTGTCGGGGCCCTGTGAGAAATCGAGCCCTGAGTGGAAAAGTTCGCAAATCGACGAGTGGCCGGTGCGCAAATAACAGAAAAACATGTTTTAGTGGATCATAACTATTGTGCGGGTGGTAAAATTGTTTTGTCTGCCAACGACGAGCTAGATTTGCCAGGATCTGCGAGACAAGCGCCCATAAACGATGAGGGATGCATGATGAGATGACATGATAATGATTACAGGAAGATGATTTCGGCTTATCTCATTTGTTCCAAAGCAGCCTGTTTGGATAAAAACCACCAAACCGCCTTCCTTTTTAGCTCTTACAGTGAAGAAAACGCTTTTACGCTAAAAGTACTATTTCCAGTGCAAACAGTTTGGAGCCTGATCAGACGCCGGGTATCCTTTGCAAGTCTGACCCAATTTGTACACATAACACAGACACTGCCGGACTTCTTTGGAACTTATGTTCTGATTAAACGCTACAATCTACCCTGACGTGTCAATGTCAAAAGGAAACCAAAAGTGACAATCTTTTTTAGAGTAGCTATATTTAAATCGTGTTCGCGTTCCGCGCGAATTAGTTAAAACAAGACGATACTGAGCTCAGTTTGGGCTCTTTTAGAGGTTTGTGAGCTTTGTGTTGACATGTCAATTTTACTGAATTCCAGCATGAGGGCTATTATAACGGGTTTTGATATTGAGGTCGCGTACATTTTAAATCGAAAGAAGAAAGATGGACCGTTTCGGTCCCTCTAGCATTCACATTTTTTAAATCTTGCAAACTTGTGCCTGAAAATGTCACATTTTGCAGGAGACCATTGATATTCTAGAAATAGGAAGTGCCGAACCTGTCCCTTCAGAAAAGTCTTCCAACACGATGTGTAAATCATAACTTTTCTTTCTACGGAAGCGAAATGTGCCATAAACGTCAAAACGTTTTATACGTTATGGGCATGGAAAGGATATCCTATTTTTTAAATGTTTTAGCGAAGTTATCTGAAACACACGACTTTTACATTTCGCTAAAAGGTTAACTCTATTCTGCATGCTCCGTGGGTAATGTTTTCGTCTGCAAGAATTGTCATCTGCTGTTGTTATGAAAATAGATTTTTCTAATATTCATTTTAATTCAGGGTCAAAATGTAAATTTGAGAACGTAAAGCAGACGGTAATTGTTGAAAGCAGAAGGTGTCAAAGGGTTAATACATGATTCAATACAGCACAGTCAAAACGCTTTATATATACCGACAGGGTAACACAGGGCTGCCATTTCTCCGGATTTTCCGAAAAATTCGGATTTTTCTTAATTTCTCCTGATCTGCGGATTTTTCAGAAATCTTCGGATTCCTGCTGTAACTTTTAAAATTTGAAAATTAACGCGTTTTACTAATGAAACCTTCATGTGGGCGTCAAACAGTTAATATCCTGATCAGACGGTTCGATTCCTAAATTCGCGTTTGAAATGTTGATAATCTTAGGATTTTTTATGATCAACTTATGGCAGCCCTGTTAACAGAATACAGTGTTACCTATTAACCGGAATTTGACAACTATTTAACGGGATTCTCTGAAAAACGGGATCATTATGTCAGTCCCAATTTCGTCTACACACTAACCAGTCATTTAAAAGAGAGGTATAGAGAGCTCTGGCTTCATATGTCAAACGTATGTGTAGTACATGACCAAGGGGTTTGTTGTATTACTATTGTACTGCATTAACACCTGTCTTAATGACTGACTTTTGAAATAATATGAAATAAGGCATGGCCTTCAATGGGGTTTACCCACGATCGATTTTAAAATCTGGAAACTGAATTAAAAATATAGAGCTTTGTAGAGGTTACTCAGCCCACATAATTATACACTGTATAATTCCATGCTCAGCCCAAATAGAAATTACCCACTTTTGTATTCTAAATTATCAGCGTCACATATATACATACTGTATTTGATTTTTGTTTTATAGAAGGTGGCAGACGACATGACATCATTGTGGCTAAATAACTGGCACTCATAGAAGAAAAACAATGGTGCTCATATTCAGCAGCTAGAACTTTTTCTTAAAGGAAATAAAATCACAGAGTGTCATTCATCGCAACACGGAGTAAACACTCCGTGATCGCAATATTCACGGCGTTATCAAGACTAGAAAGTCTTATAATATAAAATTACCTCTCTATGATTTGAAATAAGAATGAACTTTAAGTGTTTCAATTTCAGTACATCAGGGCTGCCATTTCTCCGGATTTTTCCGAAATCTTTGGATTTTTCTTAATCTCTCCGGACCTACGGATTTTTTCGAAATATCCGGATTTCTGCACTTACAGATTTTTCCTCAGTCCATTGAGGGACCACCAGCATATTGTTCTGGAGCTGCCAATGTAACTGTAAAGCATGTGCAACACAATCTCAGTTTACCTGGTGAGGTCCAGATTATACCCATGCTCTAGTGATTTTCAATGGTTATTTCTAACCAAACTATCAAATATAAAGGTCCGGTCTCACATAAGACAGTTCAATGGTTCAATATGCACAAGGCCCATGCTTTTTGCAAGGAAATTGACAGTAAATAATCTGGCAAGGCGTTATGACCAATAGGTCGTCAGGAGATGTCTTTAAATTGGATTTGTCTGTGTTTTTTAACTTCAAAAACATTGATATGCGTATCAATCATCTCAGATCCAGATCAGATGCTGCATTACGAGGCGTCTGATCAGGATCTGAACTGTTTGCATAACCATGTTAGTATTATAGAGACTGGCAGCGAAAGGGTTAAAGGTACGATTCCTAAAACCTCCCTTGAAAATTCGGAAATCTAAGGATATTTTTTTTATCAATTTATGATAGCCCTGTTACATGTGTCTTTTAATCTGAATGTTTTTACTAGAATACATTGGTGAACATATGAGCCTTTACAATCACAAACACAACTGGAGTTGATATTACTTTAAAAGATATAGAGATTCCAAAACAGTTCAATCATATTTTTTCGATAAAAAAGACCGTGTCCCAGATACACGAATGCCTCCCATGCCACAGGGATGGGAATCCAGACTACCTTTGTGGAGAGTGCCATATAATGTGCAATTTTGATGAATTCAAGGGCCATACCTCCAAAGGCCTTAGTGTGAATTGGTGACACTGGTTATCTTACTTGGTCTCAATTTTTTGTCAACAAACAGTTTCATAAGTTTGGTTAAGATCAGATGAAACGCAATGTGTTTGTGAAGCACAAATGCCCCCAGCCAGCATCATGCTATGCAAAAGTTATAGTAAAGATATGGTTTTTTGGTTAAAGCTTAATTAAATAGGTCAAAGGTTAAGGTCAAGATTACACAGTCAAACACATTGGTGTAGTTGGAAAGGTCTTGACACAAGAAATATGCATACAAAATATGAAAGGCCTAGGCTACTGGTTCAAATGTTATAGACATTCAAATATGTTTACAAAAGTAAGTGAAAGGTCGAGGTCACAAGGTCAAAGAGAGTTCTATGGTTAGAAAGGTCTTGACACAGGGAAGAAAATTGCCATGTTTAAGAGGCCTAGTTGCAATAATCAAGAGTTATAGCCAAGGTTAAGGTGTTTGGTTAAAATTTGATTAAATAGGTTAAAGGTCCAGATCAAGGTCACATGGTCAAATATGGTTGTATCAACTTGTATGGTTGGAAAGGTCTCGATTCAAGAAATAAACATACGAAATATTGAAAGCCCTAGGCCTAATGGTTTAAATGTTATAGACATTTAAAGATTTTTACAAAAGTAGGTCAAGGTCACAAGGTCTAAAAGGTTTGTATGGTTGGAAAGGTCTTGCCACTGGGAAGACATATGCCAAGTATAAAAGGCACATGTGCAATAATGCAAGAGATATAGCTAAGGTTAAGGTTTTTTGGCACAGACAGACAGACGGACGGACAAACAAACAGACAGGAGTTTTTGTCATGTCTGTTTGTTTGTTTGTTTGTCCGTTAGTATATGCCCCCGAATCATAAAAAGTATCAAATGGTCATTGCCAAGATATCTGTTCAAGATATACTTTTATCTTTCTCTATGATGTGATGAAGAATCTGATATCATAGCATGCATTGTCAGATCTGTCTAGTGTAGTTTACAGACAGTTTACTGACAATACCATTTTGAGAATGTTCATAATATGATAACAAAACAATGTCTTGACAGCAGCTTTAAGTGTCCTTTGTCTCAATTATTTTACTTTATCCTCCTTGATCCACTTGTCTCATTATTATTTGTTAAACTGATGTCATCAGTTTTATCCATTTTTTGTCATTCATCCAATTATTTTGTCCTCTGCAGGTGTTGTTGAATTCATTTTTCTTTGGGTGGAATCATCCAAGCAGAAACACACAGCAAAGAACTCATCACAGTGATATTTACATAATGAGTTTACTAAATGCATGCTTCTGAAAGGATAGGCTATATCTCTCTTGTCCAATTACACACAAAAAAACTCAGGTTGATGTGTTTAATATAGGTATCTACATAGCCACAATTCTCCTGATTTGAAGTTGTGTTGACTGTAGAGTAAGTCAGTGCTGTTATCAATTTCAAATTCAGGCATTTTATATACGGACAGATTAGGACATCCCGGCTAACTAGATAATACAGACATGTGTATTTAATCAACAGTTCAATACATTGCCATAAACAATCACCAAAGTCAGTGAATTGCATATATTTTGTCTGGAGCTTCAAATTCAAATTCACTACCTCTGTCAACTGCAACAGAACAGAGCAGCAGTAGATGCTAATCTTCCAACTTGTTCACACTCCAATCATTCCATCATATTTCTTTGCTAACACTAGATTGCTTTTGAAGAAGTGCAAGCAGGCTCTCAGGAAAGTGTAACTTTGGTATTGCCAAGTTGTCACATTATACTGAATTGTCAACTTTTTAATTTTTCCAAGTCACATTATTTCAGGGTTTTTTTATAAGTATGTCCTGAAATACACTTTCTTGTTAATGGATCCTGAGGTCTAAACACTGGTGGTACCAACGTATAATCAACATATATAAACTGCTTTCAGCTTCCATCTGCTAGGATATTGGAAATATTGCACATGAAATAATATTTCTGTATAAGATGTAACTATTTTCTCCAGTGGAGAAATGAAGTAAATGTGTAAATAGGCATATGAATGGAGTAAAAGGGTTAAAGCACAACCTTTATCCAAATACTTTGATAAACATACCTGTTGGCCATCTGCTTTACCTTTGTCCTGTATTAAGCTATAACCTGTATCAAAAACTGCTACGAATACACTTTTGAGTGACCAGTTAACACAATATTGGCTGTTTATTGTTTAATGCAGAATTTTCAAAATTGTCTAGGCTTGTCATTGTTTTTTTCTTGTATAATAATTATGTCCTCATAAAAGGGTTTCATAATCAACTGATTTTCATTATCGATCAACGGATATATTTGGACAGACCACTTCGATTATAATAAATCATTGATTTATATATACAATGGAAATGAGAAATTAAAATTTTTAGTATAAATTTAGTAACTAAAATCTTAAAGTTGACAATAAAAAAATCAGATTATACTTTTTTATTTATGCTTTTCGGTGGATTACCGGAAAATAGCAGTGGATTATCACTTGGTAATCCACTGCAGTGGATTATCACCAATCGCCGTTTTCCCCGTAGGGCTCCCCAAAAATCGTAGTCAATCGTGTCTTATCGTTAAATTCCGGCAGTCCGATTTGTCGCGAACCACTCAACGGAAGAACACGAATCCAAAATCGGGAGCAACGACGTAATTCGGATGACGTCAAATCAATAAATAAGTGACGTCATCGTACGGGAAACTGTTTCGTTAATGTGTTTGATGTAAACTTGGGGCTCAACACGGGGTAAATCATGTACTTTCGCTTTCACAATTGTCGAAAAATTTCGTTTAAAAAGTGGCTTAAAAGCATAACTAAATAGAATAATTGTATTTTTTCAGTATAAATCGAATTTAATCCATTTCGTGAACATCAGACTGTTATATTTTCACTCGTGGCTTCGCCACTCGTGAAAATATAACGTCTGATGTTCACTCAATGGATTAAATTTCTATCTTATACTGAACAAAACAATTATCCTCTATTTGATTTTCATTGCACATCTGAAGATTATTACAAACATTGCTATTTTACTTAGAATAGAATAAAATACATTATTTCAATAAATCAATTATTTGATTTTATTATCGATTCTCTAAACGCTATAGAATGATCACTTTTGATCAATAATCGATCATCGTTTAAACAGTGTCAAACCAGCGTTTGGGTTTGTTTGTTTTTTGGGGGGGTCCTGTTACCAATAGAAAACAAGGGCATGATTTTTTCCCAAAATGAGCTTTTTACGACTCAAGTTTTTCCCAAAATTAAGTATTTTACGCTGTTTAAGGGAACATTTTTCCCAATTGGAGGGATACCGTACCATTATTAACTCATTCACAAAGTGGTGAAAAAAACCCACTGAAAACTACCTCATAATATACAGTTTCTTGCTGTGGAAATAAATCAACTACTCCAATGAAAAGATGTATGCGCCATCTGCTTTACTTTTGTCCTGTATTAAGCAATAACATGTATCAAACACTGCTATTTGTACATTTTCAAGTGTCCGCTTAACACTTTTATGATTGTTTAGTGTTTAGAGCTCTACTGCAGAATTTTCAAACATTTTTATTGACGGTGGTAGTAGTCAGACGATAACGAACCACGCTCTACGAGTCGGTGCGGCGCAGTGAATCAAAACGTCTCTAAATCGTCGTAACTTGAAAATGTCTGCTGAAAAACAGCAAAAGTCCATTCTTTCCTTTTTCGCTACCGCCGAATCGGCAGCAAAGAAACAAAAAATAAGTGACGATCCCTCTAAAGTTCCGTCTTCGGCGTCAACCGGTGAGAATCTTAGAAAATTTCAGCAGAAATACATGGCTCCCTATCAATCCAATTTGGCTTACTTTTTTTTTTCAAACCCAGGGGAAGCCTGTTCAAACTTTAACCTATTTCTATTTATTACTTCTACGCCATCAATTCTGATGATTATGAGAAGGGGCACTATTTAGGTGCACCATTGGGACTGTACCGGGCCGGTCACTTTATCCTGACACCTACGAACCAGTCGTAATGCTAACCCGAAATCCTGAGCGTCAAGGAGGGAAGCCATTATAGCCCGGGGCATAAGTCGAAAAATACTTCATTTCATGATGCAAGCAAACCACTTTGCAGGTGTACTAATATGACCATTGTCAACCGAAAAAAGCCGTTAGCCACTTCAATTTCCCTGGCAGATTCAAGATGGCGGCCATTTTCAAAATGGCCGCCATTTCCATTTTGTATAAGTTATGTCGTAATGGTTATTTCCTTGCCAGTTCGAAAAGTCACACAAAACTAACAAGTATGAGATGTAAAATGAAAATCATCAATTGTGGATTACGAAATATTACTAATTATTCAAGATGGTCGCCAAACATTCAAAATGGCGGCCATTTTCACTATTTTCAATTGTACTTTAACCACATGCAATTTTGAAGGATTTTTAAACAACTTTTCCTCGGGCCATGTGTAAAAATTTCTGTTCTTATAATACTGTTTAAAGTTATTAAAGTCTATACATTTGTTTAATGCATTAATTCAAATACGATTTCCACGTCCATACTACCTTATAACACGAAGATACTAACGAAATTCCTTCACATGATTTCATTTTGAAACATTGATTTATTTCTAAAATAGTCTTGCCGGACTTTTGGGAAATGGCTTTTTAAGGAAAGTTGACATACATCCTTTTTACCACAATTAAGGTGTGCTGAATCTATTTCTGCTATCTGTCACATTCTCCCATGAAGCTAACAGCCAAACAATGATGAACAAAAACAACAAAATGGCCGCCAAAACAATTATTTTCGTTATTATATACGATATTTCGGGGATCAAACACACATATTACATCTGCTTCTCCTAAACCACATGGCTGATTACAACGAAACTCTAGATGGACATTCTTTAGGTCAATCTCTTTTAACGAATTGATTCAATAAAAAACTCTGGTTGCCATGGCGACAACAGTAAAAAAAATGCACAATTTAAAAAAAATTATCCACAAAGTTCGGAACTTAGATATTTTATGTATATATAGTAATACCAAGCAGGTATCAATCAAGTTTATTCATATCATATTCCTTCATCAAGATTATTGTGGTATAAAATACGCTGAAAACCATATTGCAATATATTGCAATACGGAGAAACTGTATTGCAATATAAGTAAATTGGTCCAGCGCCGGGATTAACAGCCTTACATAGACGTATCGTATATAGGATAAGCCCAAAGTTAGGTATTTGATGTAAAGTATAACGTAGTAGACCTATACCCAGTTGTTAAAAGCATTATAGCCCGGGAGTAATAAATCCACTCGCCCATGGGTCACTAGCTTTGCATATATTTAAATAGGAAACTATATAAAATCTGATCAAAAACCTTTTAGCCCAGAACTTCGTTTTATATTGTAGAGTATCGCCTTGAAGACATCTTTCAACTTTGTTAAAATCATAGCGCTAGTTTTAGAATTTAGTTTCTATAGTTTTATGGGTTTACATGGACTTTTATTTGAATACTTAAAAGATTATTCATGTCAACACCCTAAAGCTTTAATGTCTCCCTACAATAGCGCCCCTTACAACGATTCCCTCCTTACAACAATGATTACCACTTTTGCCCATACAGCATAATTTACACATTTCTATAACAATTCCATCCTAACATCATACAACATATTTGTCTCCGGCTGGGTATTGTTATTGCGATTCAGCAGTGTAGAATTATTTCAAGTTTGTTAAAGAAAGTAGTAGTCATGTCAACATATTACCATAGAAAAAGTAGTTTTTAAAAAATGTCCTAACCATAATGCGAAACATCCTAAAAGTATATTTTGTCTAGAATGACGTAGTAGACCTCTTTCAGGTTAGTTAAAATCAGAGCCCTAGTATTAGAAATGTCCCCGCCCAGCGGCTATTGTGGCAAAATCCATGACACTGGTGAGCGATATAGGGGGGGGGGGGGGGGGGGGGGTTACGGTCCTCTTGTTTAAGCAGTTTTGTCACACAAACTATGCTCAAAGGAGAAACATATATGTGAATAAAATGAAGTGTTTCATGAATTTCTGAAATGGAAACGGTGTAGCGATGAAACCTAAGAGTTGATTCAACCATGCTGGTCCAGTTAAAAGCCAAGAATTGATAAATAAATAGAAGAATAAGGAGCAGGAATTATTGGTAACACTAAGACCACAACTACCTTAATGAGACAATTCTCAACCCTAGCAATAGACCAAGCTCACGAACAGGCGAATGCAAGAGGGTGCACTTTGCATCACAGAGGACCTTCAGCTCTAAGACACTGAATTATGGCAGGCCCGAAGTCAGCCGATTATGGACAGAGTACGATGAAGAATCTAGCGTGAGTCACCATGAGCAAGCAAAGAGTGCGCATACGTCATTGCTTTAGAAAGTGACAAGGTTGACCTCGACCATCACGATGACATAGGTCTCAGGGCTATGGTTATAACAAAGTTGATAAAGGTCTTCTAGGCGAAATATCTACACTAAACAATTAAGCTTTGGCTATAAGGTTTAGATAAGATTTCTTTAAATTTCCGTTTTAAATCTATGTAAAGCTAGTGACCTATTGGTGGGATTATTTACTACCCCGGACTACAATGCTTTTAACAACTGTGTAGAGGTCTACTATGCTTTGCTTTACATCCAATATTTGGGCTTTATGAATTTTGTGAAGCATATTTTTCTAAATGCGATAAGACTATGTAAAGCTATTGACTCCGAGGCAGGGCCTATTTACTTACGAGGGTCATTCCAAAATTATTTTACTTTTGCATACATGTATAATAAGCATATGTGATACATCGTTGAAAAGCGCATTTTCGTGCGGATACATCGATGCATAATAACTTGACAGCAACAGCTCTCTTCGTTGTGGAAAATTGGCATCAATGTTTGACAGTCATAGGCACTGGCCATATTTGGTACAGAATTTAATAATATTTTTATATCATATAGCTTAGAAAAAGTGTCATAATGCTTTTATATGTCGAACTAGCTTATTGGAACTTTACTTATGTTTTAGGCCACCAACACTTAATACATTGAATTGAATAGTATTAATAACTTTGAGATGTGTGTTTCACCTACGTTTATTGTAAGATTAAAACTTATATTAAAAAGTATAATATAACTTGAAAAATGCAAAATATATCTTACATTTGTTTATTGTTATATCAACTTGTTTACGAATAAGTGATTTATTTTTCAATTTAAACAAACTAAAATATTTTATATTTCTCAATAACTAAGTTGTTAATATATCACCTATAAAATGTATATAAATAAAGTATTCATCGACAAACTGTACTAAAGTTGATAACTTTGTTTTGAAACGTTCTCATAACAACAAACCAACATTAATGTTGACACATTAAAATATAAAACTATATTTGTCCCTTCAATGCATCACAATAGTAGTTTCAAATTATATAACATGCATGGTTGCAGTGCCATTCGTGTTGTGTTATTTCCACCAAATTTAGACCGTGTAAAATAAGAATATTGACTTGCATGATAAGTTGTCAAATCCGCACGAAATTGGCCTTTAAAATCATGTATTAAGACAAAAATCTTACATGTAGATTTCAAGAAAATGCCAAAGTAACACACATTTTGAAGGACGCTAGTTTATTGCTATATGTTGCAATACAGTTTCTGCATATTGCAATATAATGTAATATGGATTTCAGCGTATTGTTACCCTATTACAATTTAGATGCAAGAATATGATATTAATAACTTGATTGAGATCCGCTAGTAAATACAATATATCAAATATCTAACCTCTGTGTCTGGTGTTTTTACAAGAAAATATTTTAAAGATTTTCCCAGTTTTGCACATTGGTTGCCATGGCAATCAGAGCTCTTTATATGATCAATCCTTTGAAAGAAATTAGCCCAAAGAATGTTTCTGTAACGTATTGTTGTAATCAGCAATGTGGTTAAGGAGAAGTAAATACTATGTGTATTTGATCCCCCGAAAGATAGGAAATAATAACGAAAATAAGTGTTTTGGCGGCCATTTTTTTTTTTTACCATTTTTGGGCTTTTAGCCTCGTGGGGGAGAGTGAAAGACAATAGAAATGGATTTAGCACGCCTACATTATGGCAAAAAGGTGATTTGTCAACTTTTCCCAAATATGCCTCTAGGAATGTTTTTTCCCCACATTCCGACAAGTCTATTTTAGATAAAAAAGCAATGTTACAAAATGAAAAACATATATAGTGTCAGTGTCTTTAGACATTTAGCTACTGAACGATGAAAGAATTGCAGAGATCCTTGAGACTGAACATTCTGGTGTGCTAAAATGTTTACATTTGAAGGTCAACATGGTCACTTGGATTTGTGTCAAAATGAGCCCTAGTCATACTTATGTTAGCAAAATTTGCACGAAAACGTCATGTCGTGTGTACAAAATGATATATCGGACAGAAATATGGTTCGTTGCTGCGTTGTCCGGGACCCGGATACTGTCCGGTAATATGTAATGTTCTTGCATTATAATAAACAATCGCCTCTTCAGCGCCGACCATGACTGATAAAGAACAATAAACAGAATTCCAAAAAGATGTACTCACTCTAATTTCTTATGTCCTATACATCCTTTACATGACGTGTTGTTTTGTAGCTTGTAAATAGTTATTTAGATGACTGTCATTGAAGTGTCAATCGAGCTGTGATTTTGCAGACGACTACTACGGAAATTCCCGAGTCTTTACGTAAATTTTGTATTTGATTTCTGGTGTCGATTTTTTCAACCAGTATTTTTTAAACAACTCTGTACAATTTCGTTTCCCTTCGGGAAACGAATAAACGACAGTGGGTTTTCAAATTACAATTCCATACAAAAAAAATAAATAAAGAAGGACCGAAACGCTGCGATTGCAGTAAATTCGAGTGTGCCGAAATTTTAACTATCGTTTGTCACGTGGTACAAACGAGACAGCATTCGGGATTTCATTGCTTAGCTTGATGTGTTCTGTTCTGTTCTGTTGTTTTTTTCTCGCGGAATCGTGGGTAACCTTTGGGGGGTAAACCCCTAGTAATAAATGGCGGCAAACCTCTTTCATCCGGATACTCATTAAACCGAACATTTTATCTCCGTTCGGAAGTGTTCGGGTATCGGCGGTTTTACCATTCCGTAAAATCCCTCTATTACGGCTACTGAAATGAAGACTGAATGATGTCATTTAACACATTACTCCATACATGAAAATACGCTTTCAATTATTCCACTAAAGTAAGAACGTATAAACACGTTCCTAACTAAAGCATATGGTCCCATAATAATACATTTTGTATATTCTTACGAGATACTCCCGTAACGATGACGAACGAAGCGACTTCGCCATTTAAGGCAATTCGGCATATTAGAAGCTATTTCGGCATCGTATAGTTCATCCCGGACGAGCCCCCCCCCCCCCTCCCCCCCATCTTACGAGATACTCCCGTAACGAAGCATAGCAGAAAAATCCACATTGGATATTGAGAATCCCCGGGTGGGGATTGAACCCGGTGCGCTGACGTGACAGTCCAATACCATAACCTCTGAGCCAAAGAGTCTACTCCCTAGCGCAGAAGCTAGGTACTGCATATGTCATTTGCCGCGTCGCTACATGTATGCTATGCTATTTATAGTACACAGTGAGGTCAGTGTGTGGGATGTAACAATATCCTAGCAGATGGAAGCTAAACGCAGGCTGAAAGTAAAGCAGAATGCTGCTTTACTTTCAACCTGCTTTAAGCGAAAGCATGCTTTCAAAATTGGAAACATGCTATGTGATAATTATTTAAGACAATTGACAGCTTAAAGCAAGATGAACGTAAATCGGACAGCTTGTGAGTTAGTTTTCTGCTTTAGATGTATCTCTCTATATCTGCAAGCAAGTAAGTAAGTAAATATTTTATTATTGTAACATGTGCATACGAGGGGTGTTTCATAATTAATGCAACTCCGTTAATAACTTCAATATAATTATTTTAATATGCATGTGTGATATATCGTTGAAAAGGGCAATTTCTCACCTACACGATAAGCACGATAAGATCACATTACGGGATAAAACACAATACTTATCTAAATGACCCCTTCTCAAGGGCACTAGAACATAGCCATTTTCAGACCTTACCTATTGACCTAATTACTTTTTTAAAAGTAAACTGTACATACTTTGTTTTTTAAATATATCAGTTTATGTCTGAACCTTAATAAAAATAAGATTTTATTAAAATTAAAAGGCTCAGCTGTTTCAAATCTCAATTTTTAAAAAATAAAATTTCTCATTTTGCTAATGAAAAAAGTTGACATGAATTTTCGAACTCTATAACCTTTTTCTAATTTCGTAAATTACTCTAAGTATGACAAACAGTGCAGACTGGTGAGTTCACTCGTATCCTGCATAGTGAGAGTTCACCTCATTTGAAATTGTTACGGTTAGTTAATGTCTTGTTTCTATTCTAGACGTTATTCTATCCCGTTTAACTCATTCCACCCCTCATTGCATTCATCCCTGAAACTTTTAATAAACAGGTCCAATTTCCAATTTAATATAGTCAACTCTTTACTATTTAGGGTTCTTTTAAGTGAAATATTGCAAAATGACAAACCGTGTAGACCCTTATCATAGGGCTCATTTTGCGGCACTGATCTACTATTTGCACAATGTTTTCCACAGAGGTACCCAGTTCGTAAATGTTGAGTATAATCGTTGCTAGGGTTGAAAGTATTTGAGGAAACGCAAATGCAAACATCTAGCTGTAGAACACTGCAGCTTCTTGATAATGAGTAGCAAAGAGGTTGGAGCTTGAACTTACGCCGGGGCTAAATGTGTTGACGAAACTGAATAAAGAACGCTATGACAATAACTGTAGATAATGCCAGTCTTCTAAACATGATGTCAGTTTATCTTAAATCAGGGCGGAAGATGACAAGATGCCGTATCAGACGCCGAGTTACAATAAATACGACCTTTTACGACTTTACATTATTCTTAGACTGAAGAAATACGTTTTAATTCCTAGCAGATGATAGCTTAAAGCAGGTTGAAAGTAAATCAGAATGCTTCAATTTCAACCTGCTTTGACCAGTCTTCTATATTCAATATTAGAAACAGGTAATAGGGTAATGAGTTCATGCATTTATCATTTCACTACAGCCGAGAATACATTATTCTTTCCCGTTTAACCTTTTCTCCAATAGAAACGCCTTTTAGCGCATTTAATTAATTCCTCCACTGAAGAAAATAGTTCCAATTTATACAGTCATTAATGTGTATTATAAGAAATACTTTCTACATTCAAGCAGATGGAACCTTAAAGCAGGTTGAAAATAAAGCGGAATGCGCCGTTAGGCGCATTCCGCTTTACTTTCAGCATGTTTTAAGATGGTCAACTATCTTCAATACACAATACAGGCCATTGGGTTAAGGGTTTAATGGAACCTAATGTAATTATATGAGGAAAATAAAAAGACTGTGAAAATGTTGAAGATTAAACAGAGCTGGGTGTCAAATAATGTACAGCCTTATCAGATACCGAACCAGCCGGTTTCTGATCTGCCTCCGAATCTTTTTGCAATGGACATACGGGTTTTAGTATAAGCGGTTTATTGGAAAGGGCGATATCTTCCTCACTGTGTGACAAATACATGGGTTTTGCTTAATTTCAGAAAATCCAGAGCAGTAAGGTCGACTTCAAATACTGGCTTTAGAATATTGAGGACAAGCAAAACAACTTTTTGATTCCACATACAGTCTTGTATCTTTCTGGTGTAAAAACGGCATGTACAGTAATATAGACTGATTTAATTGACAGTGTAATTGGACAAATAAATTCAATCTGTAATTGATCAGCATTTATTCTTGGAATGAGAAAAGATTATAATTACTTTAATCAGTTCCAAGGATTATTTAAATAAATGGACATAAACTAGTTGTTTTAGTGTATGAAGTGTGACATAAATAGACACAAGAGAGTTTACATCAGTCACGGTTTGCTTTAGGCACATCGTAGGTATTACCGGTAGTTAAACGCTTAGTTCAATCTTTGACGATAAACAGATTTCACACAGTCTCAAATACAATACTAATTAAAACTGTTACTCTAACTTTTAATGTAAACATTCAACAATGGATGAAGAGACGAGTTCACCTGATGCTGGAAACTTTTCAGACGACTATCATTATGACAATAATACATATTATTATTATGACGAGAGCCTCTCCCATGAAGATAAATATTTCATTTATCTAGTATATGGTCATGAACGAGTAATATACTTGTACGTCTGGGGGATACTGGTAATTTTGACGTGTTTGCTAAATGCTGTCGTCATTTCCGTATTGCTGCGCAAGAAGATGCGCAGTCAGACGTACATGATTCTTGTAGCGATAGCGATATCGGATTCTCTGACTGGACTGGTGATCCTACCAGCGTATATAGATGTGTTTACGAGGTACGTACATGAAAAATATCATTTAAAGATTCAACATTTAATATTTCTAGCATTGATATGAGCAATGTGTCATCTGAGGATATAGATTACTTTTACAACATGTACAGAGCGAAGAATTACACGCCCACAGGCTACCCTCACAGAAGAACATTGCGATGGAATCATGCTTTTAGAGTTATTCTTTTCCAAGACATTTCACACAGTGTCGGTGTGGCTTACAGTCTTTCTCGGGTTACAGAGATTCCTGTCGGTTTATTCACCTATGCGGAAACAATCAGAAAGGTCTACACCACTCAGAACACTTCTGGTGTGCATTTCAATGTTCAGTCTTGCTCCGTTTCTTCACATCTACCACTTGTTCAAAGACAAGTCGATCGATAATAAATGCGTGTGGACCTTGGACATGGGCAGTAGCTGCAGCTACGACTGCATTCTTTTGGATATCCCTTCTTCTTGGCCACCTTTTGCCGTCGATAGCATTGACTCTATTAACCTTATATTTTGTCGTTCAGCTTAGCAAGACAACAAAAGCCCTTCGGGGCCTAGGGAGCACCAAGAAAATGATGAAATCGACACTAAGCAACAGGGAAGTTGAGAACCGTCGTGCTTCTATCGTAGTCGTCGCGATCGTGGTCGTGCTTTTGATTGCCGAGGTGCCTTACGGCTTTTTTCAACTGTATTTGGTGATATCAGCGCATGCCGACATTCCAATGAACTTTAAACTCAACACAGCTGTGTCAGTGGCATACGATGTGATCTTGGTGTTGTCTTTCAGCGCTAACTTCTACATATACACCTTTTTCAATCAACGGTTTCGAAAGTGTATGAAAGAAACAATTATTGAACCAGTTGCCAAAATTCTCCGATGCAAGGTCACTTCGAGATAACGTTCATCGTCGAAAAGTAGCACGTCGGGGACGTATGCAACTAAAACGTCGGAGATGACAAAATTGAAGACCGACAGCTTGTAATTAAACCATTAAACACCAGTGACTCGTATACACGCCCGTTACAGCCAATGTATTCTTTGAAAAATACTCTTGTCCGATGCATACAGTGAATGCCCAGATCAGAGGAACGATAAGAAGCACTATTCTCAAGTTCTGCGCTGTTTGTTATTCTGCAATATATTAAAAAAGGAACAAGATGTATATATATGTTTAAAAAAAGACATTCGTCGCATGTTTAGTTATTTTTGGTACATTATTCATTGTGTAAACATGTCTCTATCAACGGTTTGTTAAACAAACATTTCGAAAACTGGTTTCCCACACGCTTAATTTAGAATTGAAGACATGGCATAGCCAGGATTTAGACTTGTTTATGTGAAACTTAAGGGCTTATCCAACAAATAATTTCTCTAACATATGAGATACTCTCTCTCTCTCCAAACAAACACGTTTACACAGTGGACAAACGTTCTTCTTCCCTAATAACTAAACCGGTTTACACAAAAAAATGCTATTTCTATTGCAAACAGTTTGTAGCCAGATCAGAAGCTGTGTAACTGTTTGCCATTTAGATTAACCCATTTATGCCCAGTGGATTTTATCTTGTTTATATATTGGATTAGTCGATTTTTTATCAAAGGGATGCCTGGTCAAAATTTTCCTTTTCATTTTGTTTTATATTGTTATTCCTATCAGCAAACAGTGTAAACTCTGATCAGACGCCGCATAATGCGACGTCTGATCAGAGTCTACACTGTTTGCATATGTCCCATATATGGGATCGTGGGCACAAATGGGTTAAAATGAGAATTCAAAAAGTTTGGATTTTCTACATCTTATTGTAATGTGATTTAGTTTAAACGGGAAACATATATCTACTACATTGTACTCCAAGTATCTTAAGCGGCGTTTATATGAAGAAACACGAATCCCTCTAAAGATAAATGTCTGCCCAATGCATGACAATACTTTAGAAACAGAAAGCTCTAACAGAATATTTCGGTATTAGCATTGTGTTGCAAAAACTGTTTCCGGTATTGAAAATTGGCGTGTTTTTTGAGTGGTTGCTAAACACAAGTCGAATCCTTGTACAGCACACCCTCCCTACAATGGTCATCTGAATAACGATTCCCTTCTTACAACAACGATTGTCTCTGTTCTCCTAACAAGACAATTTTGTCCAAACTTTTCACGGCATCAATATCGTCTGCTTAAAATATTCGTCTGTTTTTTAGCTCATCTGAGCTAGCTCGGGGTGAGCTTTTGCAATCCTTGAATGTCCGGCGTCCGTTGTGTGGCGTCCGGCGTCAACAATTTTAGAGTTTACACTCTAGAGGCCACATTATTTATTCATTCTTTCTCAAACTTGCTCAGATTGTATATTACCATAAGAGTTCAAATGAGTTCGATTATGGTTGGAATCGGACCAATAGGTCAGGAGTTATCTACCTTTGAATTGCTGAAAATGCCTAATCCAACAGTGTTTACACTCTAGAGGAAACAATATTTATCCAATCTTTCTCAAACTTGATCAGATTGTAAATAATAAGAAGAGCTCGAATAAGTTAAATTATGGTTGGAATCGGACTTGATTCCCCGTACTTCATTCTCACAGTGTTGTTATACTTTCTGGTCCTTTGGAATCATAGATTTCAGCGCATTTACAGTTGAAAGTTGAATTCCGCTTAACCCTTTACCTCATAGCCTGTTTCTAGTAGTTAAGATATGTGATCTATTAAAGCATTCTGCTTTACTTTCAGCCTGCTTTAAGTTACTATCTGCTAGGATATAGAAAATATTTCTTATGGTACATATTCATGACAGTATAAAATGGAACTATTTTCTTTGGCGGATGAATAAAATGAATGCGCAAAAAGCCGCTTCTATGTGGTAAAGGGTTAAGCCGGTGCTAGGGGGCGTGAGCACTGTTGCATATTTCAGTATTGCTCATGAACAGACTCAATTAAACCGAGTCTGCAATTTTCAGTATTTGCTTTGTTTTCTGTGCTTTCAAAGGATCTCCCCTTATTCAGATTTATTTGAGAAAGCCTATGACATCTGCGTCAGAAGTGTCATGTTGTATGGGAGTGAATGTGGGGCACTCACTCGCCAGACTCCGTCGGAATGACAGGGCCATGATCAGATGGATATGCCATGTCAAACCAGACCAGACACAGTATGTTAGGTCAGAGACGTTGCTTGAGACATTGGTCATCCAACCGCTGGATGTTATACTGCAAGAAGCAGTGGACCAATCAACTCATGCAGTGTTCTGAAAGTGGCCAGTCAGACAAAAACCGTACACCCGAATAAGACCTGTAGAGAAACCATCAGACATGACCGTGTACAGTGGCAGATGGTGGCAGATGGACCTCCACGACCATGATCACTGGAGACGATGTATTAAGACAGTTAGACAACATCGAAACCCTGACAAAGGGAACACAGACGCTAAACTAGGATAGTGAGTGAGTAAACACTGTTAAAATATGGCATTTTCAGCAATCCAAAGGTAGATAACTCCTGACCTATTGGTTCGATTATAACCAAAATCAAACTCATCTGACCTCTTATGGTAATATACAATCTGGGCAAGATTGAGAAAGGTTCTATAAATATTGTGGCCTCTAGAGTGTAAACACTGTTAAATATGGCATTTTCAGCAATTCAAAGGTTGATAACTACTGACCCATTTGTCAGATTTCAAGCATAATTAAACTCATCCGAACTCTTATGGTAATATACATTCTGGGCAAGTTTGAGAAAGGTTCTATAAATATTGTGGCCTCTAGAGTGTAAACACTGTTAAATATGGCATTTTCAGCAATTCAAAGGTTGATAACTCCTGACCTATTGGTCTGATTTCAACCATAATCTCACTCATCCGAAACCTTATAGTAATATGCAATCTGAGCAAGTTTAAGAAAGATTGGATAAATTTTGTTGCCTCTAGAGTGTAAACACTAAAATTGTTGACGACGAATGACGGACATTCAAGGATTGCAAAAGCTCATCCTGAGCTAGCTCAGGTGAGCTAAAAAGAGTTTCATTGTTTACATTCTAACGTCATCAACTTTACAGTTTTTTCGCGAAATTGCCGATCGATTTGACGTCATTTGGAAATGAATAAACCCTTCAAATTCACTTTCATACTGAAAGTAATGGGATGGTAATGGTGGGTAACCCCCAACCCAAAAGTCGTTTTTAAAAGGAGGGTAATGGTGTGTCATCCCTCCAAAGTCATTTGCAGCAGATGGGTAATGAGGGTAATAGTCGTTGAATCAAACAGTCATTTTCAGCAAAGGGGTAATTGGGGTAATGGTGACTGAACCCAAAAATCATTTTCTGCAGGTGGGTAATAGCGGTAGTGGTCAAAGAACCCATCAAAGTCATTTCAGCAGTAGGGTAATGGGAGTAATGGTCATTCTCTCTCAACCGTCCCTAACCTCTATTGACCTCCCCCCAACCTCTCTAAACTTTCCCCAACATCTCTTAACCTTCCAAGCCTCTTTAAACTTCCCAAACCTCACTTGACCGTCCCTAACCTCTCTTAACCTTCCCCAACATCTATTAACCTTCCAAACCTCTTTAAACTTCCCAAACCTCACTTGACCGTCCCTAACCTCTCTAAACCTTCCCCAACATCTCTTAACCTTCCAAACCTCTTTAAACTTCCCAAACCTCTCTTTACCTTCCCTAACCTCTCTAAACCATCCCCAACCGCTCTTAACCGTCCGAAACCTCTTGAAAGTCATGGTTTGTTTGCGCTTATCCACAAAAAAGATTAAAAGAATACATATCAAGAAATAATTCGAAGCAAACTCTATCGGGGACCGAACTCACTTCCCATACGTTGGTAGCGTAGTTACATAGCCACTGAGCCATTATCGACTGTATTAACCGTTAGCAGATCGAGACATCGTTGAATTGTTTATTAGCTATATGCTGTACATGTAGTTGTTTCCGGAAGATACAAATAACTTACGGTAAAAGGCGGAATATTGCGTTAATTTGTCCGATTTAAAGCATCAATGCTAAATACACGCAGAAGTCAGATCTGACGTCGACGCCTGATCAAGCTTCAAACTGATTGACATTTATATTGAAATAAATCGTTGTTATCTTAAGTATTTGAAGTTTATTATCTTGAGTTTTCCATCTTTTTTCAATGGCTTTACGGTTAGGTTCATTTAAACTGGAAACAGTAACGCCTTCTTCACTGCATGTACAGTGGAGAAAGCGTTAGACTTTCCCAATAAACGCGTTTGCGCCAAAACAATTATTTCCATTGCAAACAGCTCGGAGCAAGATCAGACACCGGGTAACCCGGCGTCAGGTCAGTCTCCAAACTGTTTGCCACTCAGATTATAATGAATCATGTCAAAACGTTGGCATGTATTCTATACGTGTTGAATGGATATGTACCGTTGTGCATATGACCTGATGTTGACCATGTGTCGTATAGTTGTTGAATAAGTATATACTGCTGTAAATATGACCTGATGTTGACCATGTATTGTATTTTGTTGAGTGTGTACCGTTGTATACATGTACCCATGTTGAGGATGCATTGTTTAGTTGTTGAATTAAATATGTACTGCTGTACATATGACCTGATGTTGACCATGTGTTGTATAGTTGTTGAATAAGTATATACTGCTGTAAATATGGTCTGATGCTGACCATGTATTGTATTTTGTTGAATGTGTACCGTTGTACACATGCACCCATGTTGAGAATGTATTGTTTAGTTGTTGAATAAATATATACTGCTGTACATATGGCCTGATTTTGACATTGTATTGTATTTTGTCGAATGTGTACCGTTGTACACATGTCCTGTTGACCATGTATTGTATAGTTGTTAAATGGATGTGTACCGTTTAGATATGGCTTTATGATGGCCATGCGTTGTATACTTGTTAAATGAATGTGTACTGCTGTACATGTGGCCTTATGTTGACCATGTATTGTAAGTTGTTAAATTAATGTGTACCGTTTTGCCAATGGCCTGATGTTGACCATGCATTGTATAATTGTTAAATGAATATGTACTGCTACCCATATAGCCTTTTTAACGTGTTGAATGAATGTCTACTGCTTTACATATGGCCTAGGGTTGATCATGTATTGTATACTTGTTAAATGAATGTGTACTGGTGTACATATTGCCTTATGTTGATCATATATTGTATACATGTTAAATGAATGTGTACTGGCGTACACATGGTCTGATGTTGACCATGCATTATAAACTTGTTGAATGAATGTGTACTGGTGTACATATGACCTTATGTTGATCATATATTGCATACTTGTTAAATGAATGCGTTTTGGTGTACATTATAAGTTACATAGTTTTCAGGTGACCTAATACGGAATACACACTGCCAGTAAATTCAATATGAGACGAGAGCGGAGCTCGAGTCCAATATGGAATTTACTAGCAGTGTATATTCCATATTAGGTCACCTGAACACTGTGTAACGTTTTTCTTCTACCGACTACCTTTTATTCCTGACGAAATAGATTAAAGGCGGTCACTGTCATATATAATATGAAAACATGACGTCATCAATCATTATCTAATCATTAGTGCGTGACGTCATGTTTACCGCCCAAATACTGTATACATCTTAATCAGCAACGGTTTAAAATGACTTGTTTAATGTATAACGCAAACAAAACGCAAACGCATCGTAATAAAATATACAAAATAACAACTTTTTGACAACTCTGACTATCTATTTTCATACAAGTGGCAAACAGTTTGGAGCCTGATCAGACGCCGGGTAATCCGGCGTCTGATCTGGCTCCAAAATGTTTGCAAAGGAAATATTAGTTTTAGCGCAACGCCTTTATTGGGAAAGAATAACGTTTTCTCCACTGTACCTGGTTAAAAATCAACGAATATGTAAAATTGTTTAAATGTTTACATAAGCGCGGCCGTTACAGAAACCAAATGACGTCATCTTCATCGAACGTTGGTCATTTCAAACGTTACGTTGCTAACGTGTTCACGTGCATACGATCTGTTACTGAAAGCAATGGATGGAAAATACACGGCTTTCACATGACGCCAATTCACCAATCGGATAGCTAGAAACTTGTAGGAGGTAGGATAATGGTCTGATGTTGTGACCATGCATCATAATTTCGTTGAATGAATGTTTACTGGTGAACATATGGCCATATGTTGACCATGTCTTGAAAATTTGTTGGTTGGATGTGTAATGTTGTGCATATGGCCTTATGATGACCATGTATTGTACAGATGTTGAATGGACGAGTATAATGAACTGAGCTTTTCTATTTATAGAAATTGCAACCAGTCCATGTTATGGGTAATTTAGGGTTCAAACTTGAACTTGAAATTTAAAATAAGATTTTAAAACCTATATGTCATCGTGGTTTAGGTAGTAGAGTAGTGTTTTACTGAGTAAGGTCATGAGTTCGATACCCGTTGAATCCCTTTCTTTGGTTGGGAAAGGCATTTTTATATTACACATGACGATAACAACAAACAACCTTTAATGTTCAGTTTTTAAAAAAAATATAAGTATTATTCAACTTCTGATTAGATTTCGGTATAACCACATTGTTCAAAGTAAAGATGCTGCGACAGACAAAACCACCGCGTCAAAAAGTCTAAAATTCCATGGCAAGGAAGCTTGTAGGAAACGTCTGTAAAAAGAGCAGCAAAAGCGATTTAAAATTCCATTGGTTCTTATCCGAATCCCGTATAACTTAAATGGGGTAACCTTAAAGGTATTCCTTAGTTACCTAACACATTAAACCCTAACGACAAGTATACTCGTCATTTAGAAAGAGTGTACTCCACTTGTCCCCTGAAAACAGTGAATAACCAGACCAGAGGGATTTTTAAGCAGCACGCTGATTAGGGCAACACTGTTTGTCATTTTGCAATTGTCATACATTAACTAGACTTAATTGGAAACTGGAATTGTCCATTGACATTTCAGTGATAACCGAAATAATGCGTTTTCTAGTAGTGAGAAACTGGCCACACATGGTAACATTTTACATACATTTAAAACTTTCAATAGTTCACAAAGTTAAACGTTTAGGTTGTCCATGACACTTTGTGCATATATGTTGAACAATTTAAATAAAGTAATTGTTTGAAAACTAATGCAATAAAACATAAAAATAATAATCATTTTAAAAGAAATAAATCCTATTGGGAATCACAGCCTTTTACACTATTGCAAATGCCCTAACTCGCTATCTATTACTTTAACTCGATTATTGATTTAATTTCAATACAAACGGCATTATATCTTTATTATACCTTGAAAGGTAGGTAACTCCGGAACAAATTCATGGTTTTTGACGCGTTTTTCTCTACGTATGGACTCCTCCTAAAGGTCACTGTTCAAACTCAGACTATACTGGTGTGTATATAGCCTCATAATGAGTACAAATGGTCTTATGTTGACCATGTATTGTATACTTGAATGAATGTGTACTGTTGTGCTTATGGCCTCTTGTTGACTATGTATTGCAAATGTGTACTGCTGTACATATGACCCGATGTTGACCATGTATTGTGTACTTGTTGAATGAGTGTGTACTGTTATACAGAAATTAATTCTCATGAATGAATAAAACGATTCTTCCACCCATCACTTGTATATGCCTGTTTATGCTCTCTATCTATTTATCTTGTTCTCTATCTATGTATCATCATCCTTTTCTATTAACACGTGCAAGTATCCCCCTCTCTCTCTATCAATCAATCAATCATCAGTATGGTAATGAAATAAACACAAACTATTTCATCTGATAATAAACACACTTTATTTGTCTTGACTGAAGTGATAAAAAGGGTATAATAGAATAGGGTACTAACAAAACCAGTAACAAAACAGTAAAGGACGGACTATAGTGTGAGACAGGCGAGGTTAAAATTCCAAACTGCATAAAATGTAAAACATTTCTAATAAAGTATTACAAAGCCCCCAGTAGATAACCCTTTACTTCATAGATACACAATTTAATACAGTTAAATTATTCCTCCACTGAAGAAAAAAGTTATAATTCATGAATATGTATAAGAAATAGTTTCAATATGCTAGCAAATGGTTGGCCATTGCAGGCTGACAATAAAGCTTTACTTTCAACCTGTTATAGGTCGTCAGTACTACGGTAGTCACTTGTCTTCAATTCTAGAAATAAACTATGGAGTAAAGGGTTTAATCCAACAAACTGTGCATTAGAAATAGTCTTAGAAATCAGAAATAAAACAGCATAATCCTTTATAATTTTTAAATTTGATAAACTTAACTGTAAAGGAGAAACATGTACAAACAAAAACAGAAGAAGTAAAAGAAAATTTTTCTAAGATTGCTGGTGAATTAAAAACACACATCAACAATGGGTGAGGGTATAGGGGGGCTGTGTAGAGCAATCTTTATCTATTGGTCTTATAGTGCCAAACAAACGCTAGTCTTTCCCCATTTGGATCACACTAAATTTGACATTCTTATTAAAAGGAGAATATTTAATTTTTGGTGACACTGTTCTGGTGACCATTTTTCTTTTAATATGTTACTCAGTGTCTATTTTGGCTCAAGTCCTTGCAACAAGTATGCGTTCTTCGTTGTCATACATATTTGTTGGGAAACAATAACATGATCCCATGTTGGTTTTGACTGTATATATCCAGTCCAGTTCTAAACACATCCAGTCCAGTAAGTGCTTGATTGGTATGGGGTTCATTTGACACAAATAAAACATATTAAAGAGTTTCTCTCACATCTACACAACACCAGTAAAACTCGAAACAAAAACTACCATGGACTTTATCATTACACCAAAGCTTTCAACTGTAACACATGCTTAGTTCAATTAGAACTCTTGTTGGAAACTCTCCAAAGTACCATGAATCAATTAAACCTCCCAAAATGTGTAATTCATAACGAAATAGACAGCAATTTATATGTTTATGTATTTGCACAACATGTATAAATATAAACTCACACCACTACAAGGCAGTATTTCTACTCTGTGTAATTCTTCAGTCTCTAACAAAGCTTCTAATTCAAGTATCAAACTTCTTCATTCTACTTCTCATGATAAAACAATATTGTTAACACTGAAGTTGTACTTATTACAGGAGCCCATTCCACCAGCTTATCCATAGACCACGTTATAAACAGCTTTCCTGGTTTATCTTAACAAAGAGACTACAATAGAAACCCGTGTTGTGGACATTCCAATAAAGACTGTTTTACCTGTGTTAGATAAGTTAACTCTAGAAAGCTTTCTTCTCTACTTTCATCTTGCAGTAAGTATTTCAGAGTGGTCATAATGAAACATTTGTTCCTGTATCTTAAGGCGATTATCAGTTGCAAGATAGCTAATGAAACAGGCCCTAGTTATCTATATAGAGATAAACATATCCTAAGTTATACATACATTCATGTCTTTTTTCAATATAAAAATAGAATATACTTTAAATAACCATTATTTACACTGTTTGTCCCCAAATTTACCTTGGTGTAGAAAAAACAATGATTACACAAACAGGGCTCTTGCAAGTCGTGTGTCCCTTGTACATGTGTATATCACACAAAACTTTCACTGTACCTGGTCACAAAATTGTTTCATTTGCAAAAATGTTTTTCCACTCATTTCAACAATTTAAATTCCGGGATTAAAAGTCTTGTAAGAGCTCTGAAAGTCATTCATGGAAAAACAAATGAGACACTGGCAATGTCACCAGCTTCTTTCCAATCCTAACTTGTATACATGCCTAGTTCAATTACTCATGGACGGAATCTGATTTTCAGCATTTTTTGTGTCTTTTTGAAGACGGAATGTTGATTGGATGATGATGTAAAAAAAGGCAATGATATATGCTGCCTATAAGATTGTAATTCTTTCAGATATCTCAAACAGGGGCCCCTTTCATAAAATTTTGTAAAGACAGATGTTGCAGTAAGTTAGATTATAAACGGCTCTTTGGTATTCATTTCTCCATCTAATCCTGTCTTTTGACATCTCATTGGAATCGTCTTTACAAGACGATTCCAAAGAGGTGTCATAAGACAGGATTAGATACAGATATCAGGAATTAAATGTATTTTTAAGTTTTGACTTATGACCGTTTATGTCATGCAACGTTTTTATAAAACGGATCCCTGGTTTGTAGATGACAGCAGGGACAATATATACAGATCTAATATAGTATCCCTGATGACAATAACAATAGTTTCAATTTTCCAAACGTTTACATTCAACATTTCGGTGTAGCACAAAGCCTTGTTTCAATGTGCTTCTATCAAAGTGTTGCTATCAGAGACATGGTATCTATGTCTCTGTTAATACACACATTCAATCTTCTTCTGTATCTAAACACTATTCTAATACAAACAATTATTTAATGTTTATTTCTGCTAACAATTTTAAACAAGTAATCACAAATACATAGTAGGATATTTTACTGCACTTAATTGTATCACAGTACACAAGTAATTAACTCCTGAATAAATACATGATCAACACAGTATGTAACGTACAATAATAGTGACACTGTCAATATAATTCTGTAGCCTCACCCATTTAAAACTGCTTAACCAATGTAACTGTCAGACCATGTTAAGCACAACCCATGTACAAGGCTGACCAATCAATGAATAACATTTAGGCAACCAATCAAAATAAGCCTCACTGAGTCAAGCCATTATTGCTATGGGACTATTGGCAAGCACTTTCATCTTTCTTATATATGATGTGTGATGGATATATTATACTAAGGCAAGATTGTGTTATCACATAGTATATTAAATCAGCTTGCACTGAGCCTATCATACTCTCAGGTGTTCACTTTAGCTACAGTATTATATCAAGGTGGTCTCTCTTTGGCCCAACAAGTCACACACAATACTAATTAGTCTACCAAACTCCCAACTAGTAAATCTACACAAATATTATCACATATATGCTTTTAATTCAAAAACGTTAAAAGTTTTAACTTATGGGGAAATTAATTGCATCTTATTCTACATCCTACTTGCTGTGTTGACAGAAACATCAGGCTTTAAGTGTTCATTAGTTCTTCATTACTATCGGAAGTGAAATTTATAGGAATATTTGTTAATTATAACTTTATATTAACACATTCAAACCTAGCAACAAGTATAGTGGTTATTCACAAACAGTGTACCTGTGAGGATTACACATGCCCTATGCAAACAGTGTAGACCCTGCTTGGAAGGCTTCTTAAGGAGCCCTCCATTCTAGGTCTACACTGTTTGTCATTTTGAAATATATTGTTAAAATCATCCCCAAATAGTCACAAATAGACTAGACGTATTTTGAAATTGGAATTGTCCATTTAAAGTTACAAGGGTGAATGAGTTAATATTTGAAACACAACCAAATAGAATACTTAAACCACAGGTTACCCACAAGTTGCAAATAAAAACCAATTACCATTTACTTTTTTCAACATCAAATGACTTCTATGGAATATTAGATTCCCTTGTGGATTTTTTTAATTACCAAACCATGAACCAGTCTACTTAGAAATCTATGTAGTTTAATAAATAATGATCTAAATTAGCAAACAGGGTAGACCCTGATCAGAGGGTTTCTTTAGGTGCGCTCTGGATCTACACTGTTTGCAAGTGTTATAGTTATTTACTATGCAGGTCCATTGTGTTTAAAGAGTTAAGAGAACATTGGAATCAAGATGTAAATGTATAGACAGTAGTCTTCAAACTGTGGTATAACCTGTGGTATAACCTGTGCAGTGTGTATCTATCAGTTCATGCTTACAGAAAACATACTAATATCAGTCTACAGTCAAACTTATGTCACATGACCAAGTCATAAAGCCTGTCAGATATCTGGTAGGACAGGTCACCGCATAATGCTGGGATGGAAATAAAACAGAAAGCAATAATTAAAGGAGCTTTCTACATTGTTTCTATCCTGCATTAATCAACAGCCTGTTTTCAATTAACTATTCATGGGTACTGTATTGGTGATCACACAAGTTTGATTGCTTCTGATACAATAAGGTTTAGAGCTCATCTGACAAGGGAAGTAACTCTGCATAGCACATTTTGATTTGGTAATGACTGTTTTATCCCCTTGTATAGGAGAGTTAATATTATAAATAACTGGAATTACTTTGTCTATATCTTTGTTCTCAGCACAACTGTGCAAACTGGCTGCACATGGATACATTGTAAAACAAGGAACTACTTTTTCATCTTGTGGCGAAGTGCCAGTGGACTAACTGTACGTCTAATTCCTGATTGAGGTGTGAGACGAGTGGGTGGGGTACGAAGAGGAGATCGTCGCCTGGATGGTGTTCTCCTTCCTGTGTAGCCATGTACATCAAGAGAATCATCTAGTTTACGGGTCTCAATCTCCAGAAGCTGTGCATCTAGTGAGCTGTCTCTTCCAACGTTGCCAAGAGAGCTATCTAAGATCGAGCGCATGTCGTTGATTTCATCTCCTGCACGAGTACTTCTCTGAATGTACTGTTGCCTCTTGCGCATTTCTGTGGCAAGCTGGTCTTTCAGTGTGTTAACCTAGAACAACAAATACAAACCTGTATTTAACCAATCACCCCATAAATACGCCTTTTTAAGCATTTAATTAATCCTCAACAGAGGAAAATAGTTCCAATTTATACAGCCATAAAATGTATCTTAAGAAATGTTTGTTTACTATAATCCTGTACATGGTAGCTTAAAGCACATTCCACTTTACTTTCAACCTGCTTTAAGTGGTTACATGTTTTCAAAACTAGAAGCAGGCTATGTGGTAATGGGTTAAACCTGTCTACAGTATTTACTCTAATTCAACAATTACTCCATAGCTTGTTTTTGTTTTGTTTTGAAGACAGGTGACCTCTTAAAACATGTTGAAAGTAAAGCAGAATGTGCCATGCCGTGCATTCTGCAATACTTTCAGCCTGCTTTAAGCTACTATCTGCTAAGATAGAGCAAACAAATAGTATGGTGCATATTCATGCCTGATTTTATTCAGTGGAGGAATGAATTAAATGCACAAAAACATGTATCTATAGAGTAATTGGTTGATGACTCTGGGCTGTATAGCTACTTCAGCAGCTGAACAAGAGGAAAGGCGCCTATAAAACATCAATGCAAAGAAAACATTGAAGGCAAACAAATTTGTACTAAACATACAGTAAAACCTCTCTATTACAACCACTTAACTGTGTTAACTATATTGTGCTTAAGACAGGCACTGCATAAAGCAAAGTGAAAGTAAAACAGGGCCTTAGCCTCCTGACTTACTTTTTCCTTACTTAGAGTAGTCAATTGTCTTTCATGCAATGAATTAACCTCAATTGTCTTTCATGCAATGAATTAACCTTATTATATCACATAATTTGCGGTCTGGGAGTTGCATAAAGCGATTGTATAAATATCGTAATCCACTAGTGGAATATCGTTTTTTGGGCTCCGGCCCTACCTGTTTGTCCACAAGCGCTGCATGTAGCGGGACGCCAAATGACGTCATTTGTGACATCGTTAACGTAAACAATGTAACATTTTGGCGGAAAATCTATATACAGTAAACCTCACTTATAACGAACTCGGTTATAACGTACACTCGGTTATAAGGGACAGTTTTAAAATCCCCGAATCTTACCCTTCTTTGTTCTATATAAAATAATACGGTTATAGCGTACTCAATTATAACGAAAACTCGGCTATAGCGTACACCATTTTCAGGTCCCGATTCATCAAATTTCATTAAAATATCATCGGTTATAGCGTACCGTCGATTTAGAGTGCTTCAACTATATGTCGCCGAGTAATTATCGATCGATAATTACCTCACAGGTAAAATGTTTGTCAGCGATCGTCTTTATGCTTTGTGTGTAGGTGTGAAAAATATTAAAAGACAAGTATTATGTTGGAATGACTTAAGATATGAGTGTCAAACAGTTTGAATCTTGACCACACACCGCATTGCGCAGCGTCTGGTCTGGATCCAAACTGTTAACAAAGTAAACATTAAGCCTGACATGAAACTGAGGTATGGATGCTAATGGCGACCGGTCACCAAAGTTTTGTCCGATAAACAATGAAAATAAGACTACCTCCGCACGAGCTGTCATGTTAAAGGTAAACGAACTTGCAAATTACTGAAATATTATTTCGTAAAAACATAAATATTCTTGTTTGCCAAATTTATAATGTTTCATTTAAACACGTAGGTTTACACATATAAACATGTACATGTCTTGTGTCCGTTATACATGTAATTCTGATCAGTTCGTTATACTAACCTCGCCTATAGCATACTAGTTCGCTATACGGTTATAACAAACTTCGGCTATAGCGATAATTTTTTTGAGGTCCCGAGGTGTTCGTTATAAGCGAGGTTTACTGTAGCGGAGGGTCTGCAAACTACGGCTTCAATCAATTTAATAGGTGCTTAAACTTGTTATGTGATACATAGAATCTCACATTCGTGCTCATTATTTATCATTTTTAATAAACTCGTTGACTAAAATGAATATGACGCTCGCCAAGGCTCGCGTCATATTATTTTAGTCAACTCGTTTATTAAAAATGATAAATAATGAGCACTCATACAAGATCCTCTATTTAGTGATTACAATTTGGAGGCTTTACTTTACTTTTATTAAAGATTACTTGTCTCAAAAGGGTGAGTAATGCAGACTTCAAAACATTTTCACTGTCAGTTGGATAAGGCTTTGGGTAGTCTTTATAGTTTTTAACCATTCCACATAATTTCTGTCTATTTATAAGTGATGGCAGTTGCTCAATGAAATAAATCAGTTATTGGGTTTGTTACTGACCCACCATGGAAATAATGGGGATGGGGGTCTTGTATGAATAAGGGGACCCCAGAAATGCCTGGTCCCCTATTAATCCTTCAGATCCCTATATATTTGTAGTCGGTCAGTAGAAAACTCAATAACTAGAAATAATAAATATGCCTCTTTAGAACTATTTGTACATAAGAGAAAGTAGTCCCCACCTAGGACGTCTTGAATATAAAGCATATTACCGGTAGGAGTTTCCAGTATATTTCCAGATGGTAGCGGAAAGCAGGTTAAAAGAAAAACTCCTTCAGGAGCATTCTGTTTTATTTTCAGCCTGCTTTAAGCGAGATAAAACCTCACTTGTCTACACTTGCAGAACAAGCTATGAGATATTAGGTAAAACATTGAGAGGTAAGTTGCCTTACTCATTGTGAGGTAAAGTAGCCTTACTGTTTCCTCTATGCTATGAGATATAAAAACATTGAGAGGTAAGTTGCCGTAAAGTGTCTTACTGTTTCCTCCATGCCCTTGACCTTCTGTCTGTGTGACCTTTCACGAGCTTCCAGCAGTTTCTCAGCCTGCATCTGTGCCTGGCGTAATCGCTCTGTCTCCATCTCAGTCTCTGCACGGTGTCGGGTTGTCAGATCAATCAGTCTAAATAAAAACACATAGATAGATAGATGGTTTACAACTTTACAACCATTGCAGATTAACACATGACAAACTATTTCCGTTTTTATAACAATATCAATCAATCAATCAATAAATAGTTGTTTCAAACATTATCCTCATATATGCTCATAAAATACTTTGTTAACACTATCCCCATAAACGTTCATATAATAAAAAACAAGAGCGTGTCCCAGTTACACGAATGCCCCCGATGATACAGGGAGGGGAATCCAGACTATCAAATGTAGAATGTACAAGTTAGAGAGCTGAAACTGTCGTGGAGTGCCATTTTGAGGAATTCAAGGGCCATTACTCCAAAGGGCCTAGCATAAATTGGCGCTGCTGGTTATCCAAATTGGTCTCCATTTTATGTCAACAAACATTTTCAGAAAGTTTGGTCAAGATCAGATGAAAAGCAATGTGTTTGTGAAACACAAATGCCCCCAGCCAGCGTCATGTTCTGTAATGTAATGCTTATTTGCAAAAGTAGGTCAAAAGTCATGGTCATAGGGTAAATGAAACATCGGCATGGTTGGAGAAGTCTTAACACAAGAAACATACAAAGTATGGAAGCTCTAGACCTACTGGTTCAAACGTAATAGGCGTATAAAGATTTATACAAAAGAAGGTCAAAGGTCAAGGTCACAAGGGCAAAAACGTAGGTATGGTTGGAAAGGTCTTAACACAAGAAATATATAAACAAAAAAATATGAAAGCCGTAGGCCTACTGATGCAAATGTTATAGCCATTTAAAGATTTCAACAAAAGTAGGTCAAATGTCAAGGTCACAAGGTCAAAAAGTTTTGTATGGTTGGAAAGGTCTTGCCACAGGGAAAGCACATGCCAAGTATAAAAGGTCCAGGTTCAAAAATGCAAAAGTTATAGCCAATGTTAAGGTTTTTGGTTAAAGTTTGATTAAATAGGTCAGAAGTCAAGGTCACATGGTCAAATATGTTGGTATGGTTGGAAAGGTCTTGACACAAGAAATATACATACAAAATATGAAAGCCCTGGGCCAACTGGTGCAAATGTTATAGCCATTTAAAGATTTTTACAAAAGTAGGTCAAATGTCAAGGACAAGGTCAAAAGGTTTTGTATGGTTGGAAAGGTCTTGCCATGAGGAATACACATGCCAAGTATAAATGGTCCAGGTTCCAAAATGCAAACGTTATAGCCAAGGTTAAGGTTTTTGGTTAAAGTTTGATTAAATAGGTCAAAGGTCAAGGTCAAGGTCACATGGTCAAAGATGTTGGTATGGTTGGAAAGGTCTTGACACAAGAAATATACATACAAAATATGAAAGCCCTGGGCCAACTGGTGCAAATGTTATAGCCATTTAAAGATTTTTACAAAAGTAGGTCAAATGTCAAGGTCAAGGTCAAAAAGTTTTGTATGGTTGGAAAGGTCTTGATACAGGGAAGACACATGCCAAGTATAAAAGGCCCAGGTACAAAACTGCAAGAGTTATAGCCAAGGTTAAGGTTTTTGGCACAGACAGACGGACGGACAGACAAACCAACAGACATGACAAAAACTATATGCCCCCGAATTGTAGATTCTGGGGGGCATAAAAAGTAGAATATAAATATGCATGGTTCAATTTTATCTCTATAAACATAGACTATAGTAATAAAAAGTTTATTTTTAAAATATGGCATTAAAATTTGATAAATAGTTTGAAGAAAAATCAACTGTCCCTGTGCCTTTTTGTTAAATGCAAAATGTTTATTGTAAAGGCAAACATGTGTTATAAGGCCACTTAGAAACTGTAAACTACATGAGTAGACATTATACATGTAGTCCTTATACAGAACAAAAGTATGGTAATGCATAGTTACTTTGGGAGTTTTCTGCGTTACATCTTGCCTGTATTTATAAGTCACCCTATCTTCAAAGATATACCGGGTAACTCTACATTGAAATGTTGAACACAAGTTTGCCTATACCTCTTAACCCAGGGCTTCAGATAAGAGGAGTATTTTAAAAACTAAAATCTTTATTTCTGCTTTAAACTCTATGGTTTCACTACTCATTAAAATTGTCTCGAAGAGACGATTCTAATGAGTAGTGACACCATAGGATTTGGTGCTTTAAGAGTGAGAAAATGTTGGATTTGTTCAAATTACTCCCCCTTATCTGGAGCCCTGTTAACCCTATCTCTAAAGCCACAGCAAACTTCACACAATAGTTTTGAACAATCAGATTACTTCTGCTAAAAGACTGACAATCTTGAAGATAAATAGAACCATCAAAAGTTAGGTGATCGTAAAATGGAGAAAATAGTCAAACAGAATGCTTGTCTCTGAGATTTCTGCTTTACTTTTTATCTGTGTTAAGATACTTCAAGTAATCAATGGTTCATACCAGTATAGTATCTTCTTTTGACTTGCCATTAAATATAAGTTTGACTCAATGATTTATATTATAAGAACAAGGTGTTTGTGAAGCGCTATGCCCGCTAATGAGACCCTGACCTCTGAATGACCTTGACCTTTAAATGACATGACCCAAGCTGTGCTGGGCTCATAAACGTCTTGAGTTGAAAACCAATGCTCCATATGAAGTTTATACTGCATGTAGCTCCAAAGCTTTGACAAATATTAAACTAACCCTATTTGACCACTTAATCAACAAATAAACCATATAGTGAGTGAGTAAGTTAATGACCATGACCTTTGTCTTACATGACCCAAGTTGTACTGAACTCAAGAACTTCTTGAAGTAAGTACACATGCCTAATAAAAAGTCTCTATCACTTGCAGTGTCAAAGTTATGGCCAATATTTATTTCATCCTATTTTACTTCTTAATGGCATATACCTTTGTCAGACATGAAATAAGATGTATTGAGCCAAAGAGCTTCATCAAATGTAGTTTCAAAGCCATGGCCAAGGTTAAACTTGCGAACAGACAAACAAACAGACAGACAGACAGACCAAAGACAATATACCCACCCCAAACCACCAAGCCATGTGGGGAAATGACAAAGATGAAATGCAGGTTCTATGGAAGTATTGGAAACTAAAACCCAAAACAGATCATTTAAACTTCACTTCACACTTAAAATTCCAATCCAAATCCATATGATTTCCACATTAACATAACACAAAACTTACTTCTGTGTTAGCTCATTTTCTCTGATGGTAAAAAAGATTTACTCTGTGTGAGTTGAGTATCAAAAACTTGACCCTGCTTTAACTGACCTTACTCCTATATCAAAGTTAAAATGTTGCTTGCTTCAAACACAATGAATGCATTTCAAATATAGGAACTTCATGTAAGATTCATTTTAAGGAGTTCAAGTTATTGAGATTTAACTGCTTTAACAGCATAGAAATTAACAGTGTTCCTCTTACAAAAGTTTCTGCAAATTAACACTGTTCCTCTTACAAAACTTTCTGCAAATTCAAATTTAAAGATACACTTAGAGTTAAACAAATTTTAGCCACAGTTTTATATATCTGTAAAATATCTTTTAACATAACATTTTTTACCCAAAAAAATTTAAGCAAAAATATCAAATTGTACAAATATAAGAAAAAGTTAAATAGTCAAAGTCAAAACTGTTGACCCCTACTTCATTAGCACTGCAATAAAAATTTAGAATCCAACTCAAAACAATTACACCCAATCTTACTGTTATCTAAAGTGCTAACTCAGCAAAGCTTTAAGTCAATTAGGCATTCGCAGAAAACTATAAGACTTCTGTTACATTGTACAGTAAAACCTCTGTAAAGTAGTAATATAAAATATGAATTGGAAAAGACTAACAGAAAGGTAAAGGTTTAATGTAAGAGAAAAACAATGCAAAAAGTTATTATAACAGGGCTCCAGATAAGAGGGAGTAAACTGAACAAATCCAACATGTTCTCACTCATTTTAAAGCCAAATCCTATGATGTTACTACTGGTTAGAATTGTCTCTTCGAGACGATTCTAATAAGTAGTGACACCATAGGGATTAAAGAAAAAATAAAGATTTAAGTTTTTGAAATACTCCCCTTATCTGGAGCTCTGTATAAGAGCTGTCTGCAGTAGATTTGTCATGCAATAAACCATTATCTTTTCTTACAATTCACTTGACTTCTCCACTGACTAGCCACAGAAGTTTTACTGTACATAGATACAATGCATCATCAATAATTAATAAGCAAGCACAGAAAACAACTAAATCTCAACAAATTTCCACCCTTTTACTACTCACGCAAAACTTTAAAATTTCTACTCAAAGCTTCATAAAAACTTCACTTGTTAATGTAAACTTTAACAAAGACAAACATATCACTGCATTTATCTGTTGAGTCTGATCAAGACTATAGAGATGTCCTACAATTTCTTCATGTGGAAATTTGCCTCGAAATAATTAAAATTATGATTAGGCCCAGACGTTTATCTTTTATTCTTACAAAAGAAACCTTCTTCAGTCCAGAGCTCCAGATAAGAGTGAGTTTACTGAACAAATCCAACAGTTTCTAACTTATTTCTGCACCAAAACCTATGGTGTTACTACTCATTAAAATCATCTGGAAGAGACAATTCTAATGAGTAGTGACACCATAGGGTTTAATGCAGAAATAAAGATTTTAGTTTTTGAAATACTCCCCTTACCTGGAGCTCTGTCAGTCTATATGCATTGATTTTCAATTTCTAAAACTAATTTGTCCTAATTACAGAGAAATAAATGCAATGGAATAAAATGAATGAAATTGTTCAACTTTCAGAGAAATCAGAGTACTGCACATGTTACAAATACGCCTGCACACAACAGTGTGACTTGATTACATAGAATTAGGTCCCTGTGACCTTAACCTGGAATACGCCTGCACACAACAGTGTGGCATGATTACATAGAATTAAGTCCCTGTGACCTTAACCTGGAATACGCCTGCACACAACAGTGTGACATGATTACATAGAATTAGGTCCCTGTGACCTTAACCTGGAATACGCCTGCACACAACAGTGTGACTTGATTACATAGAATTAGGTCCCTGTGACCTTAACCTGGAATACGCCTGCACACAACAGTGTGACATGATTACATAGAATTAGGTCCCTGTGACCTTTACCTGGAATACGCCTGCACACAACGTAGTGAATTGATTACATAGAATAAGGTCCCTGTGACCTTAACCTGGAATACGCCTGCACACAACAGTGTGACTTGATTACATAGAATTAGGTCCCTGTGGCCTTAACCTGGAAAACGCCTGCACACAACAGTGTGACGTGATTACATAGAATTAGGTCCCTGTGACCTTAACCTGGAATACGCCTGCACACAACAGTGTGACGTGATTACATAGAATTAGGTCCCTGTGGCCTTAACCTGGAATACGCCTGCACACAACAGTGTGACATGATTACATAGAATTAGGTCCCTGTGACCTTAACCTGGAATACGCCTGCACACAACAGTGTGACATGATTACATAGAATTAGGTCCCTTAACCTGGAATACGCCTGCACACAACAGTGTGACTTGATTACATAGAATTAGGTCCCTGTGACCTTAACCTGGAATACGCCTGCACACAACAGTGTGACTTGATTACATAGAATTAGGTCCATGTGGCCTTAACCTGGAATACGCCTGCACACAACAGTGTGACGTGATTACATAGAATTAGGTCCCTGTGACCTTAACCTGGAATACGCCTGCACACAACAGTGTGACATGATTACATAGAATTAGGTCCCGGTGACCTTAACCTGCACACAACGGTGTGACATGATTACGTAGAATTAGGTCCCTGTGACCTTAACCTGGAATATATGACCTGTAATACGCCTGCACACAACAGTGTGACATGATTACATAGAATTAGGTCCCGGTGACCTTAACCTGCACACAACAGTGTGACATGATTACGTAGAATTAGGTCCCTGTGACCTTAACCTGGAATATATGACCTGTAATACGCCTGCACACAACAGTGTGACATGATTACATAGAATAAGGTCCCGGTGACCTTAACCTGGAATATATTACCTGTAATACGCCTGCACACAACAGTGTGAAGTGATTACATAGAATTAGGTCCCTGTGACCTTAACCTTGAATATATGACCTGTAATTTTAACTGGTCTTGAAGGATTTGATAAAAGGAATATTTGTGTGAAGTTTCATTGAATTCTGTTTGATACTTTGGTCAGAAATCTGATAATATCAACATGAAACAGACAAGAGTCTAGTAGTGTAATATCAACATGTAAAATGTGATACAGAAATCTGTAAATGAAGTGCATACTGCTACATTGCTTTATATTAGAACTTCTATATCATTATGTAGACTAACAACCTATCTCTATTCAACAAGCTATGAAAGTGTGATACACATTGCTCAACAAAAACTGGGTTGTTTTTACTAGTAGTGCTCCCTCTCTACAACGACACCCAATGGGAGACGCATATTGTGTCTTGTTTGGAAAAGGTCTTTATAGGGAGCGAAAATTAAGTCTTAGCTTACATTTACAAACAGTTTGACTCCAGATCAGATGCCGCGTAACGCGGTGTCTGATCTGGAGTCAAGCTGTTTGTCACTTGTCATTATACTTATTCTATCAGCATGTCCAATTAAAATGTAACTTGAAGTAAAAACAGCAGACGACAATTTAAGCAACCAATGTTGCAGCAGTAAAAGAGTTAGACATAATTGTCCTGTTCAGGGAACTGGGGCAAGGGTCATTGTAAGGAGGGAGTCGTTGTTGGGAGGGCTGTTGTAGGGAGGGAGCACTGTTATGTTGTTCCAGATAAATACAGTAATACTGGTTAGTCCTACATGACACCAGTACCCTAATAGTTGTCTGATTAACGTCTGGGCGTCAGAAAAGCTGTCCCACCAAAATCTAAAAACAGGCCACAAGATTATTGCCGTCAACATCAAATACAAAATAGAGCCATGCCAAGAGAAAAGAGGCTCTCAAACATTGTAGACCCAGACTAGCTGTGCTATTTCTAACATGGTGTCTGAGCTGGGTCTACATGGTTGGAAGAGTGTTTTCTCTGAAAATGACTCAAATGTCAACACAACTAATGTGCCCAACATAGTCCTCCATTGTTACTCTAATACAATGAAATCCCCCAGGGCTCTAGATTACAGGGGAGTAAAACTGAACAAGTTCAACATTTTCCCACTCACTTCAGCACCAAATCCTTTGGTGTCACTACTCATTAGAATTGTCTCAAAGAGAGGATTCTTATGACTAATGAGTAATGAAAAGTGTCACAAAAAGTTTTATTGCAGAAATAAAGATTTGGGTGTTTTAAATTCTCCCCTTATCTGGAGCTCTGATCCACTTTAAAGGAAGCAAACTTTGACATGATCTAATGATTTATATGCTATGGCCATAAATCTAATGATTTATATGCTAAGATGATTTATCTTGTTAAATAACCCTGTTCTAACTTATCTACACCTGTCACAAATCTCACTACAAGACAAGTCAGAGACGCAGGAATTATCAGTTCTCAAAAACTAACCTCAAGTATTCCCTAAAAATTTAGTTTAAAAAGCATTACAAATTCAAAATCTAGTATAATTATGCTGAGTCTGCAAAAAGTGCATATCCGTGTCAAAGTCTAAAATACTGCTGCAATGCTATTTAAAACCTATGTACACTTTCCATTGGCTGAGTCAGTTAGAATTTATTGAATGGTGTATAAAATTAAAACCACAGAAACAATCAAGAGTTTCCCTTTAAATGTGATGAACATTAAAAGTTCCACAGCCCTTCCATAATGAAATTTAAAATTTGACCTTTCCAGCTAAATAAAGTTAACATGGTTTAACCCTCCTACTCCACAAGTATTAGAGGTTAGCTATTATTATTATTGTAAGTACATGAACAGTAAAGCCCCTCTATTACGACCACTATACATGTAATACATTGACTATTAAGCGTTTAAAGCAAGGTAAAAGTAAAACAGAGCATTTCTGTTTTACTTGTATCTTGCTTTAAGCTGCCACCTCTCTTTCACACAATCAATTAGCTTCCTTTTTAGTGTTCATATTAGAGAGGTTTTACTGTATATAAATTAGCCATGTTACACAGGAGGTCTTATGGTTTCTCTGCATAGTTACAGAATCAAACGACTTGGACTGAAGACCCTGGTCAGACATTTCTAATGCAGTGACTGATCTGGGTGTTCTCTGTTTATAATGTACAGTGCTCCCTTGCTACAATGACATACAATGGGAGACACAAACTGGGTGTGTGTTGTTCGGGGGAGTCGTTATAGGAAGGGAATTTTAAGACTTGGCTTACATTTGCAAACAGCTTGAATCCAGATCAGACGCCCCGTCACGCTGCGTCTGATCTGGATTCAAGCTGTTTGTCACTCGTCATTGTTCTATCAAAAAGTCCAATACATAACGTTTGGAAAAACAGCAGACATCAATTTTAAGCAGACAATATTGCAGCAGTAAAAGCGTTAAGACATAATTGTCCTGTTTGGGGGAAGAGTGGTAAGGGTCGTTGTAAGGAGGGAGTCATTGTTAGGGAGGGAGTACTGTACAAAGACCCTATTTCCTGATACATGGCTAACAACTCTAGAGCTATGACAAAAGTTGTATATATAATTGTTATGTCAATCATGGACATTGAAGGGCACACTAGTATGATACCTAGCAAAATGCTTGCTCTCAATCTCATTCACTCTGTCAATGTAATAGGCATACAATTACTGTTTCTGAATCTCCCATTATGATATCACTTGGCAATCTTAAGGAATCAGTCTACTTAGGTAACATGACTATTTCTATATCTCCTATATCCCTTGACAATCTTAAAGAGGCTCGCAACTGGATTTAGCATGAAAAATAGTAATTTGTAAATATATGTCAAATGCTTATTTAAATGGGTACGATTTAGTTTTGGAAAATAAATTCTGTTAAAAAATGCATTTCAAAAAAAGAAAGAAAGAAGAAGCTCTGGTGGGATTCGAACCCGTGACCCTCCATGCAGAGACAAACATGAAAACAAAGGCAAACGCCTTTACCCACGCGGCTACTGGCGCTCTCTGTCTATATGGTAGCGAATAAACGTACTTCACTGTTAGCCATTGATAGTACATATTCGGCTCGGGTTTATGTCTGAGCCCATGTAGAGAAGCAACAACAACTATACCGTTAGCTAACGCTATAGAAAAACGATGAAAAATATCTAAAAAAAACTAAGATTCGGTGACGATTCTTGAGACTTTTTTTGGACTGATCATATTTTTTTAATGTCAGAAGCCAAATAATGCCACAAATTTGCTTTTATTTGAGTATTTTATTTTGACAAGTACACCATCCGGTTGCAGTCCCTTTAAGGAACCAGTCTACTTGGGTAACATTACTATTTCTATATCTCCCATATCCCTTGACAATATTAAGGAACCAGTCTACTTGGGTAACATTACTATTTCTATATCTCCCATATCCCTTGACAATCTTAAAGAACCAGTCTACTTGGGTAACATTACTATTTCTATACCTCTCATATCCCTTGACAATCTTGAATCAGTCCACTTAAGTAACGTTACTACATGTATTTCTATATTTCCCATGTCCCTCGACCGGTCCACTTCGGTAAAGAGTAGGAAAAGTGAGTTTGGACTTATCTAGGCAACTGTTATTCATGGTGTTACAACCCATGTTTATATATCTATAAGG
Organism: Gari tellinella; assembly: GCA_922989275.2. NCBI lineage: Eukaryota > Metazoa > Mollusca > Bivalvia > Cardiida > Psammobiidae > Gari > Gari tellinella. The sequence goes on from OV277870.1 coordinate 161,493, forward strand.
GTCAAGAATCATGTTATTTCATCTACATAAAACAGGAAAACCTCTCTATTAAGACCACTAAAACAAACTCTAATTGGTTGTATAACAGACAGGTGACAGATTAAAGGCAGGTGACAGAAGGAGCTTTCTGTCTTACTGTCATCTTGCTTTAAGCAGTGACCTGTCGTAAACACCTAATAATTAACACAATTTAGTGGCCATAACAGAGAGATTTTACTGAACCTTTCTGCTAAAACAAGTATGTCCATTTCAAATAGTTTGGAGCCAGATTAGATGTAGAATGATTTGACATCTAAATAGTAACTCAGAGCCCTTTTCATAAAACTTGGTACTACAAATGTTGTCGTAAGTCACATTATAAAAGTTTCAACTATTATTTATTTCTCAATCTAATCCTGTCTTGTAACATCTCTTTGGAATCGTCTTGAAAATGATTAGATTGAGAAATCAGAAATAAAATGTACTTAAAATTTTTGACTTACGACCGTTTTTGTCGTACAAAGTTTTATGAAACAGGTTCCGGAATTTCTCTGGTATGTTGGTGTTATATCATCAGTATAATGTGACCTGGTTGTATCGTAAGGGTGCCTACCTCTGGGCATGTTGCTGTTCAGCCTCTGCCAGCTGGACTTGTAGTCCCTGGACTTTCTGGGCCAGGTCCGAGTTGTCTTCTTCTACCTTCATCAGACTGCGGTCCAGGCTTGTACGCTCCATCACAGACTTGTTGGCAATCTCCTCCGAGCGCAGCTTCTCACGCTCCACCTACAATAACAATTGTTAGTGAGAAAACAAAGCTCCCAGGTGGCACATTTTTTAAATTAAATGCAATCTTCTTCTTCTTCTTCTTCTTGATACTTCTCTCCATCAAGAATGATTATTTTGAGAAGGTGCTGTATCATAAAATATTATGTACAAATGTGAAAGCGAGATCTTCGTTGACCTTTGTGATAGGGATGTATGGAGATCCAATGTGAGATCTGCTATTCCTGCAGTTAGCAAGCTGCCTGGAAGGAGGGCCACTGATGTGGAAGACACTCCCACTCCTGCACGTTAATATAAATACCGATGATGATGATGATCTACTATAATGAATATGGTGACAATTGTCTTGAAGTCAATAACTGTTGGTGCCATTTGGTCAAGGTCACAGGGATCAAACTTTTCACATAAACGGAAAGATCTTGTCCATACACACAAGCATACGATATATGAAAGCAACACCTAAAGGGACATAAGAGTAATCAGCATTTTTCAAAACTTAAATACAGAATCGAAACCTAAATGCGGGCCCTAAGTTCAAGGTCAAGGGTGTCAGACATTTGTGTAAATGGAAAGGTCTTGTCCATATATTTCTATTTCTATTTATTACTTCTACGCCATCAATTCTGATTATGAGAAGGGGCACTTTTTAGGTGCATCATTGGGACTGTACATGGCCGATCACTTAATCCTGACAACGACGAACCAGTCGTAATGCTAACCCGAAATCCTGAGCGCCAAGGAGGGAAGCCAATACTACCAATTTTCATGTCTTTGGTTTGACCGCTTAAAGCAGACTGAAAGTAAAGCAGAATGAGCATTAAGGCAAACTCTGCTTTACTTTCAGTCTGCTTTAAGCTACCATCTTCTAGGATATAGGAAATATTTCTTATGGTACATGTTCATAACTGTATAAATTGAAACTATTTTCCTCGGTGGAGGAGTAAATTAAATGTGCTAAAAGGTGCTTCTGTGGTGTAAAAGGAGCCTGCTCTAAGCAGGTGTTTACTCCTGTATACCTTGTCAAGTGTCTTCTGTAGGGCATTTATATGGGGTAAAGGGGAGCCTGCTCTAAGCAGGTGTTTACTCCTATATACCTTGTCAAGTGTCTTCTGTAGGGCATTTCTATGGGGTAAAGGGAGCCTGCTATAAGCAGGTGTTTACTCCTATATACCTTGTCCAGTGTCTTCTGTAGGGCATTTCTATGGGGTAAAGGGGAGCCTGCTCTAAGCAGGTGTTTACTCCTATATACCTTGTCAAGTGTCTTCTGTAGGGCATTTCTATGGGGTAAAGGGGAGCCTGCTCTAAGCAGGTGTTTACTCCTGTATACCTTGTCAAGTGTCTTCTGTAGGGCATTTCTATGGGGTAAAGGGGAGCCTGCTCTAAGCAGGTGTTTACTCCTGTATACCTTGTCAAGTGTCTTCTGTAGGGCATTCTTGTCCTTCTCTAGTCTAGACTGATCACGTTCAATCTCACGTTTCTCTGTTTCGAGTGTTGCTAGCGCCCTCTGTAGAGCCTGTACTCGCTCTTGTAGGGAGACTCTGTCGGAGCTGACCTTCTCTATTCTGTGGCTCAGTTCTAGCTCAGACTCCTGCTTCTGAGTCAACATCTGAAATAGTGAAAAGTCACGTGATACCCACTGAGTCAACATCTGAAACAGTGAAAACTCACGTGATACCCACTGAGTCAACATCTGAAATAGTGAAAAGTCACGTGATACCCACTGAGTCAACATCTGAAATAGTGAAAAGTCATGTGATACCCACTGAGTCAACATCTGAAATAGTAAAAAGTCACGTGATACCCACTGAGTCAACATCTGAAATAGTGAAAAGTCATGAGATAATGTCAAACCAGTTTTATTCGCGAGATTATAATTTACCCGTTGATCCAGAATGTGTTGCCTTACATCTTTAGTTTTGAAAGTAGGTGACTTATTAAAGCAAGTTGAAAGTAAAGCAGATTGTGCCTTAAGGACTGCCAGAAATATTGCATGATGTCACAAATTAATACAAAATCGCATTACACGAATCGTAGTATCGTGAATAGACTGTATAACCAACAATTTTAAGCTACAGTATAACCTCTGTCGATCGACACCTCTCTTGACCGGAAACCTCTGTTATCCGACCCTGCTGTTTGGTCCCGGCAGTTTCCCTATATATTTTATGTAACCTAACTCTCTCTTGATCGGATCCTCTGTTAACCGTTATCCAACATACCTTGATGGACCAAAAAAGGCAAATTAGAGGTTTTTCACACCCCGTTATCCGACGCTTTGCTGACCTTTGATCAATTACCGACTATTCATGCGCAGGTGATAATGACACATATTGCTCGGATGGCGATGTAAGACAACATGTACTGTTTAAACAATGAGTGAATAATGTGAGGGTTGATAAGATAACTTCAGCCAACACGTGTAAGCAACCCATTCAGGGTCGCAGTGCCGAAAAGACCAACTAATCAAACCTTTCCAACAATAGCTAACCATTATTTCGTGTTCAAATTTGACAGCTATCTGCCAATCGTCATCACCGTCAAGTTGTCAATATAAGAAGTAAGAAATATCATCAAATGCGCCCTCCGCATAGGTCGATTCTATAGTAATAATCGCAGGCGTAAAAATGTATGCTCATGTTATATTGAGAGAAAATAAAAACATTCTCGCAATTTGAAGTTTTTGTTATTTTCCCGCTAGTTCGAAACTAGAACTATCACTAAAGGTGATTGATACCCCCACAGGAAACCTCCCTATCACAAGGCGCCAATATAAAGTAATATAACGTTTTGTTTGTTTAATTGATATTACTAATATATCGTTAATTCCAAGACAACGCACGTGGAAAAATACGCGAATTCATACAACGTTAGAAAATGACATACCAAATCGCGCCCGATTCCAAGACAATGCTCGTGGAAAAATACGCGACTTCATATAACGTAAGAAAGTGACATACCAGATCGAGGAAAAGAACACTGAACTAATCCAGAGAAAATCATATAATCACATTTTATAATCGAGACAATACTTTTCTCAACGGAAAAAACATTCACAACAGAAAAGGGAAATCACTCTACAAAACTAAACCGGAAGTTATTTATTCGTCCCATTACCTGAACGTAACTACCACCCGGTTACGTAGAATGAGTTATCTCCCTTCCTACTCACTTCTTAGTCACTGGAAATAATATAGGATGAGTTATCTCCCTTTCCACCAGAGTAACCGCTAAATGACCACTAAATGACCTTTACCTTTGTCGGACATGACTCAAATTTTACTGAACTCAAGAGCTTCTTGAGGTGAATGCACATACCAAATATAAAGTCTCTATCTTAAGTAATCAAAAAGTTATGGCCAAGGTGTCACAGAAAGTGACCAATGCCCCCGAGGTGTTTTGTCACTGCAGTGTATTCATTTGGCTTTCAAGTAAAATCATACAGCAGGTTATAATTATACTCCTTGTTGTTGTTGTGATCGAAATGTACAAAGAAACAAGCTTTTTCTAGATTTTTCAAATGCATCATCACCATAGCATCATGATGTCATCATGACGTCATGATGACTTCGTTGTCATAACAAGGTTTGTCATATGTCATATTGAGGAATTATTTCTAAATTTAGAAATGATCACATGATCAGAGTGTTATGGCCAATTGGGATGAGTTAACTCCCTTCCTATTCACTTCTTAGTCACTTGACATAATATAGGATGAGTTATCTCCCTTTCCACTAGATGTGCATATTAAGGAAAAAATGTAAAGTTATAAAGGGGCATAATTTTGTCAAATTTTGTGAGAGAGTTATGAAACCTGTCACTGAGTGTCCCCATATAACACTGATAATATATACCAAGTTTGAAAATGGTATTGTATATAGTTTTCAAGAAAAAGGCAAATGTCCCTTGTTGTTGTGATTGAAATGTACAAAGAAACAAGCTTTTTCTAGATTTTTCAAATGCATCATCACCATAGCATCATGATGTCATCATGACGTCATGATGACGTTGTTGTCATAACAAGGTTTGTCATATGTCATATTGAGGAATTATTTCTAAATTTAGAAATGATCACATGATCAGAGTGTTATGGCCAGTTGGGATGAGTTATCTCCCTTCCTATTCACTTCTTAGTCACTTGACATAATATAGGATGAGTTATCTCCCTTTCCACCAGATGTGCATATTAAGGAACAAAATGTAAAGTTATAAAGGGGCATAATTTTGTCAAATTTTGTGCAAGAGTTATGAAACCTGTCACTGAGTGTCCCCATATAACACTGATAATATATACCAAGTTTGAAAATGGTATTGTATATAGTTTTCAAGAAAAAGGCAAATGTCCCGAAAAAATGCGACGGACCGACGGACGGACAAGGCATTTCCTATATAGCCCCCACCACACGTGAGAAGAATGTATACTTGTATATATAATGTAAATACGATTGTGCCGGTGTTATAGTCCATCCCTTAATATCTACATGTATGCGTGTTTACTTCCGATTGTACACTGACAATACACGTTTATGCCTACTGTAGAAAGAACAATGGAAAAACCGTGTAGATCCGGAGCAGGGGACTTCTATTTTAAACTGGAATAACCTGACAAGGATATGCTGCAGTCATGCAAGCATATTTAATAAGTCAATCGGCATCGAGAAATTCGCCTCACAGCGACAATCTTTGGGCGTGTAAACTTGTGAACTTTGGCCTAATTCCGTTAACCGACAACCTCTCTTAACCGACTTACAAACATGGAACCATGGGGTGTCAGATAACGGAGGTTATACTGTATTTGAAGCAATGGGCCTTTTTTAGAATCCCCTTGACGTAATCATGCCTTTATCAATAGTGACGTCATCAAATTGATCTCACACATGTTGGAGACAAGGATAAAAGTGATCGCTGTTTGCTATTGAAATCAGGGTTAGTTATGTGAGAAAATGAAATCCTATACAGAGGGAAGGATTCAACAAGACTGAGGTATGTTCATACATGGTTGCCTTGTTTCACTTGGCCGTCAAGCTCAGCTCGGCGCACCTCAAGGTCGCTGATTTCATTCTGAAGAGCCTGTGTACGCTCAATCAGGTTGTGATTTTGTTTCTTGGCCTCATTCAGGGCTTGTCTGAAACAATAAGAAAACAAAAACGTTACAGTAAAACTTTTCAATTCCCACCAAAACGTTTCAGGTAAACTTAAATTGTGATAAATAGTTTACAATACTGACTGCATAAAGCAAGGTGACAGTAAAACAGAAAGCTCCTTAAGGAGTTTTCTGTTTTACTGTCAGCTTGCTTTAAGCTGTCACCTGTCTTAATGCAATCAATTAGTCATCGTTGTAGTGATTGTAATAGAGAGGATCTACTGCATTTTTAATAATCTTTTATGAAATTGAAAGGGAAACAATAACTTAAAGCTAAACAGGAAATTAAGCATTATGATAATTCTTAAAATTAAATAGAAATTAAGCATTATGATAATTAGACAATTAGAACAAAATTCAATAGAAAGTAATCATTACATTATACAAGTGTCTGCTAAATAGAAAATTAATAAAAATAGTTTTTTATACAAGTGTCTGCTTCATAAGGTTGGGCCGATGTTTTCATAGACATAATTGTATTGTGTAGGAAACTGTGGCAAGGGTGGTTGTAAGGAGGGAGTAGTTGTTGGGAGAGCAGTTGAAGAGAGGAATGGCTGTACTATGTGTATAATAGTTTTTAATCAAGTGTCTGCTCACGGAATTATACAAAACGGAATGGCAACTAAGCGAACTTGAATAGGCGAGCATCTGAGCTCTCGCGGCGGTTGAATTTTGCGAGATTATGTGTCACGTGACAACATCTTCACTTTTAGCCTCGTTGTCTGTCATTTCTGGCGTGAAATTTTCCGACTCGAGTGTTTTTATTGACATTTTATAGGATTTAAACGACTTGGTGGACATTCCTATCAATTCACGGGAATATAAACCCGTGAACAATGCTTCGAAAACACACAGTTATCATATTGACTACCGTTAGACAGTCTCTTATCAAGTCTCGCGAGTCTCGTATGCGCCGCACGAGATTTACGATATTGCGCGAGGTTTCGATTCCGTCAGTGTATAATTCTGTGGTCTGCTTCATAAGGTTGGGCCGATGTTTTCATAGACATAATTGTATTGTGTAGGGAACTGTGGCAAGGGTGGTTGTAAGGAGGGAGTAGTTGTTGGGAGAGCAGTTGAAGAGAGGAATCACTGTACTATGTGTATAATGGTTGCCGATAGCATTGAGAACATTTGACCTACCTTGTTGTGTCTAGACGTTCCTGCAGGATTCTACGATCATGTTCACTGCTTGTCAACGCTCTCTGAAGGTGACTGATTCTCTCCTCAAGCTCGGCAATGGTGGCAGCGTTGTTAGAGAGGGAACCATTCAACAAGTGGACCTGAGAAATACAACAATATAACAATCAATTTAACCCATTATCCCATAGCCTGTTTCTAGATTTGAAAGCAGGTGACCACTTAAAGCAGGTTGAAAGTAAAGCAGAATGCGCCTTAAGGTGCATTCTGCTTTACTTTCAGTCTGCTATAAGCTACCATCTACTAGAAAACAGACACTATTTCTTATGCTACAAATTCATGACTTTATGAATTGGAACTATTTCCTTCTTTGGAGGAATAAATTAAATGTGTAGAAAGGCCTATTTTTTGGGTTATGGGTTAACATAAATATTTCAGCTTTTAATTACCATTGAAGCCTTTTAACTGAGTGGACAGCCCTGCAATATGTTCTACAGAATTCAAACAAAAAGAACAAAAAAAATATTTAATACTTTCCACAATGTATTCATTCTTCTTCTGCTTTCGCATGTTTATAGATATGATCTCTTTACTAATGACTAGATATCCCAATCTATATATTAGGTCTCTATACCTATAGACGGTCTTGCTATGTAATAAAGTAGTTCTCTATGCCATAGATTAGTTTTCAATGTTTATATACAGGCTCTTTATGCCTATACACTGGTTTTCTTTGTTTATAGACAAGTTCCCTATGCCTATAGACTGGTTTTCCATGTTTATAGACAAGTTCCCTATGCTTATAGACTGGTTTTCCATGTTTATAGACTGGTTCTCTCAGCCTATATACTAGTTTTCTATGTTTATAGACAAGTTCCCTATGCCTATAGACTGGTTTTCTATGTTTATAGACAAGTTCCCTATGCCGATAGACTGGTTTTCTATGTTTATAGACAAGTTCCCTATGCCTATATACTGGTTTTCCATGTTTATAGACTGGTTCTCTCAGCCTATAGACTAGTTTTCTATGTTTATAGACAAGTTCCCTATATCTATTGACTGGTTTTCTATGTTTATAGACAAGTTCCCTATGCCTATAGACTGGTTTTCTATGTTTATAGACAAGTTCCCTATGGCTATAGACTGGTTTTCTATGTTTATAGACAAGTTCCCTGTGCCTATAGACTGGTTTTCTATGTTTATAGACAAGTTCTCTGTGCCTATACATTGGTTTTCTATATTTATAAATGGGTTTCTTATGCCTTTACCCTGGTTTTCTGTTAAGACTGGTTCTCTATGCCTATACACTGGTTTTCTATGTTTATAGACTGGTTCCCTATGCCTTTACACTGGTTTTCTGTTAAGACTGGTTCTCTATGCCTATACACTGGTTTTCTATGTTCATAGACTGGTTCCCTATGCCTTTACGCTGGTTTTCTGTTTAGACTGGTTCTCTATGCCTATACACTGGTTCTCTATGTTTATAGACTGGTTCTTTGTGCCTATAAATTGTTTTTATTTATTTATAGACTGTTTCTTCTTGCCTAAAGGCAAGTTTTCTGTTGCCTATAGACTCATTTTCCATGTTTATAGACTGGTTCTCTCAGTCTATAGACTAGTTTTCTATGTTAATAGACAAGTTCTCAATGCCTATACACTGGTTTTCTATGTGTATAGACTGGTTCTCTTACCTTCTCTTTCTGCTGATGCTCCTCATCCTCTGTTCTGGTGAGGGCGGTGCTCAGTCTATCAATGGTGAGCTGCAGGGACTGGGCCTTGCCCTCTAGATCCTGGACCTGCTTGTTCAGTGAATCCACACGATCATGAAGAACCTGAAAATATGAGAGAAATATTTCATTAAAGCTTTATCTCACAATCAGGAGCAGTAGTGCACTATAACATGAAATAACCATGTATAGTAAACCTTTCTAACATCACCACTTAATTTATATGTTTTATCAAGAAACAAGTAAAAGAAAAGCTTTACTTTCTTGCTTTAAAGTTAAATGCCCTCTTTGGGCTAATTTTCAGTGGTCATTATGAAGAGATTAAACAACCATATTACCGGTAACCTCGTAAACTTTGTGCTTCTCTTTTTCAGCTTAAGGAGCTAATGCAGTATGAGAATTACCCCCATAGCCTGTTTCTAGTTTTAAAGACGGGTGACCACTTAAAGCAGGTTGAAAGTAAAGTTAAGGCACATTCTGCTTTACTTTCAGCCTGCTTATTGCTATCATCTGCTAGAATATAGAAAATATTTCTTATGATACATACATGTATTCATGACTGTATGAATTGAAACTATTTTTCTTCAGTGGAGTGATAAATTAGAGGCATAAAAAGGAGTTTTTATGGGGTAATGGGTTAAGAAGTCAAATCACCTCTTTATTGATCACAACATGTAGTTTAACTATATTAGATCATTTCTTGTGATTTGTTGATACATATGTAACAATAATTAGAACATTAAGGTTGTGGACCCCTACTGAGATCGGACACAAATTGGTACTCTAAGTACAGCTATTGGCCAGTCATGTAACAATAATTAGAACATTAAGGTTGAGGACCCCTAATGAGTTTGGACACAAATTGGTACTCTAAGTACAGCTATTGGCCAGTCATGTAACAATAATTAGAACATTAAGGTTGTGGACCCCTAATGAGTTTGGACACAAATTGGTACTCTAAGTACAGCTATTAGCCAGTCATGTAACAATAATTAGAACATTAAGGTTGAGGACCCCTAATGAGTTTGGACACAAATTGGTACTCTAAGTACAGCTATTGGCCAGTCATGTAACAATAATTAGAACATTAAGGTTGTGGACCCCTAATGAGATTGGACACAAATTGGTACTCTAAGTACAGCTATTGGCCAGTCATGTAACAATGATTAGAACATTAAGGTTGTGGACCCCTAATGAGATTGGACACAAATTGGTACTCTAAGTACAGCTATTAGCCAGTCATGTAACAATAATTAGAACATTAAGGTTGAGGACCCCTAATGAGTTTGGACACAAATTGGTACTCTAAGTACAGCTATTGGCCAGTCATGTAACAATAATTAGAACATTAAGGTTGAGGACCCCTAATGAGTTTGGACACAAATTGGTACTCTAAGTACAGCTATTGGCCAGTCTCATCAACTGACAAACCATTCTGAACCATGTTTAACCCTTTCCCCCATAGAAGCGCCTTTAAGCGCATTAAGTTATTTCCCCCGCTGAAGAAAATAGTTCCAATTTATACAGTAATGAATATGTATCATAAGGAATATTAAATTTTTCTTTATTCCAGCAGGTGGTAGCTGAAAGCAGGCTGAAAGTAAAGCAGAATGTGCCTTAAGGCACATTCTGCTTTACTTTCAACCTGCTTTAAGAAGTCACCTATTTTCAAAACTAGGGGGGCGCTTAACCCATTATCCGATAGCCTGTATCAAGTTTGGAAGACAGGTGACCACTTAAAGCAATTGAAAGTAAAGCAGAATGTGCCTTAAGGTGCATTTTGCTTTACTAATCAGCCTGCTTTAAGCTACCATCTTCTAGAATATGAGAAATATTCCTGATGGTGCAAATTCATGTTTGCATAAAGTGGAACCATTTTCTTCAGTGAAGGAATAAATCAAAGAGGTTAAAAGCCGTATCTATGGGGTAATGGGTTAAAGTTTTTTTCTCAGCTGGGAAAGGACCCATGAGCCCAGTCTCCTCTGAGAAGGACATTCATACGTCATTAGCATGATTTTTTTCCAAGAAAACAAATGAAGCGAATGTGAATACAACTTCATATCAACCAGTCCTCACCATTTCTTTCTCCTCCAATACCAGGACCCTTTCCTCTTTCTCGGAAACCACTCGACTCTCATTTACGGAGACTTTTCTGTTGCTACTTTCCGTTATGTTTACTTGGTGGTTACTTTCAGTTATGTTAACTTGCTGGTTACTTTCAGTTATGTTAACTTGATGGTTATTTTGAGCTCTTTTACTCAACTCATCTGCGACAAGTACCATCTTAAACTGATCATTTCTAACATGTTTAAACATTATGTCAAGTTTCCCATAGTCTATGTCCGCCTCTTTCACTTTATTACCGATACCAATCTGAGAGGATTTTTCAACTTTATAAAGACCATCTTGGTAATGAGTGTATGACCTCACTGTATCATGTGATGTCTTGATATTCTTGTCATATGACCTCATTGAATCATGTGACTCCTTAATATTCTGGTCATATGACCTCACTGTATCATGTGACTTCTTGATATTCTGGTCATACCTCACTGAGTCATGTGATTTCTTGATATCCTGGTCATATGACCTCACTGTATCATGTGAGTTCTTGATATTCTCATCATATGACCTCACTGCATCACGAGACTCCTTGAGACCTTGGTAAGACTCCCAATCCTTTGTAGTGTCAAGTTTAGCTGTATCCAGTGGTAAGGCACTGTTTGTTACGGTATAAACATTATACTCAGTTTTCCTTTCATTACCAAACTGTCTCTGACTGTCATCCACTCCAATGCTTCCATATCTACAGCTATTATTAGAACTGTTACAGTTTTGTCCACATAATTTACCCTCAATATATTTTACACCATTTTCTTCATATAAATGATTTGTACCATACAGAGTCATATATGGCTCATATCCATTGTTTCGTCGTTTTGCCATATCAATATCGTTCTCTCTTTTACCATTGACAACACTCCCAACACTATGTCTCTCATCCCAGCCTTGTCTGACATCTCGTTCATTAGTAACATCAGCTGAATTGTCGGCAAAGTTCATCCCATTCCTTACACAGTATATTACATCATATTCTTTGACACCTTTGGTAAAGTTTTCTTTGCGGAATTTACTGAACTCTGAATCCTGTGAACTGAGAGAACTAGCATAGCCACTTGCTGATCTGCTCCGCGATTTCCTGTTCTCCTCTGTTCTAGAGTTGTGTCTTCCATGTGGTACTGGTGCTCCCTGTCTGTCCCTGGAGTCAGCAGTCAGTTGTTCAGTAGTATGTTGATGGCCCTCATGTCTCCCGGAGTCACTCCTCACCGAGCTGCTTCTGTTACACCTAGCACCCGGCCTCTTGTTGTTCTCTCTATCAACATGCACATCTTCCCTAGTACCAGGCTGCTTGTTATTCTCTCTATCAATTTTCCCGTCTTTCCTGCTGCTTTTACCCTTACTCTTGTATCTTGAACTATCAAAGCACAGGTGTGAATAACTGGTACCATAAACTGTCTGTGACTCTAACATATCATGAGGATTATCATTAGCAACACTTAGTCTAATTCCATCTTTCCCTCTATCTTGCACACTTAAGTTACACCCATCCTCTATCTCACCCATAAACCGTAACCCTGACTTCCCATTCTCAAGTCCATGAGCAGAATATGAGAATGAGTCAAGTCCATGAGCAGACCGGGAATATAAGAATGAGTCATTTGTGACATCTCTTGTTGGTGTTTCATGATCAACAACTACTCTATCTCTACCTTCTCTAACAATGCTTGGATCATAACTACCATTGCCAGTAGGTTTACATCCATTCTGCAATGACCAAGTATTGCCTACTCTATCTCTAGTTGTACCTTCTCTAACAATGCTTGGATCATAACTACCATTGCCAGTAGGTTTACATCCATTCTGCAATGACCAAGTATTGCCTATTCTATCTCTAGCTGTACCTTCTCTAACAATGCTTGGATCATAACTACCATTGCCAGTAGGTTTACATCCATTCTGTAATGACCCAATATTGCCTACTCTATCTCTAGCTGTACCTTCTCTAACAATGCTTGGATCATAACTACCATTGCCAGTAGGTTTACATCCATTCTGTAATGACCCAATATTGCCTACTCTATCTCTAGCTGTACCTTCTCTAACAATGCTTGGATCATAACTACCATTGCCAGTAGGTTTACATCCATTCTGTAATGACCCAATATTGCCTACTCTATCTCTAGCTGTACCTTCTCTAACAATGCTTGGATCATAACTACCATTGCCAGTAGTTTTACATCCATTCTGCAATGACCCAGTATTGCCTACTCTATCTCTAGCTGTACCTTCTCTAACAATGCTTGGATCATAACTACCATTGCCAGTAGGTTTACATCCATTCTGTAATGACCCAATATTGCCTACTCTATCTCTAGCTGTACCTTCTCTAACAATGCTTGGATCATAACTACCATTGCCAGTAGTTTTACATCCATTCTGCAATGACCCAGTATTGCCTACTCTTCCCACACCACTCCTGAATTCTACTACCATCTCTTTACCTTCACCACCAGTAAACTGTTTACATGTACTACCACACTCCATTCTTCCTTCAGACCTTGGAACTACTCTCGACCAACCCATGTCAGCTGACTTCAACAACACATTGCCATCTTCAATACCTTTAAAATTCCCATTGACACCATTCAAAGTTCTATCCAATCTTGATTCTACTTCATTATTTGTATGTAAACCATGCTGTGCAAAACCGATTTGATTGAGAGACAGTCTACTGTTTGACCTCTGTAGATTGAGAGACAGTCCACTGTTTGACCTCTGTAGAGCTCTATCATTACTAATCTCTTTACTTTGACCTAATACCGTTTCTCCTACACAACTATTTCTAACATGCAAAGATTTGTCAGCCTCAACATCCCTAGACCTAAGGTTAACACCCTCATTAGTTACCATGCCATAATTAGAAACGATATGACTGTCATCCAGAAAAGAAATATTTTTTACAGACATTTTGGAATTTCTTCCATTTTCAGGGGTGATAACTCTACTTGCTTGATGAGAACCATGCAGTTGTCTTGTATCACTATCAGACATAACTCTGTCTGTAGCCAGCTGTAGTTGTCTCCCTTGGTCTAGGCAGGCAAGACTTCTATCTGACATTTGAGACATTGACCAATTCCCCCCAGTGTTCACTCTATCTACTGCTATTTTCTGTTGTCTTTCTATGTCATTGGTAGTCACTCTATTTATAGATATTTCAGATTGTCTCAAAATATTTCTACTGCCAAGGGAGGTAAGCAAGTCATTACCATATGCGATATTAGAATAGCAGTGAGCTTCTTGTTTGGGATCAGAGCTGGTATCAATTGTCAGTGGCTGTATCGTAATTGTAGACGACATTATTATACTCAAAAAGCCTAGTCTATATAGGCACAGTCAACAGTAACATGCAAAATGTCCTTCAACTTATAACAAACAATTAACAATTATAAACCTCAACAAAGCTGTAAGACTATCCAACAGTCAGACTAGCATGAATATGCAAACAGCCTGAACAGACCAACCAGTAATTTAACAATAAGCATGCAATTATAGGTATTCTATTTTGAAATCCTTTCACAAAAGTTAATGATTAACTAATAACCTCAACTCCAATTACTAAACACTGCAAAACTTTATATTAAAACTTATCACAAATAGTTCCATATGACAGCAAAATCCAACATAAGACAGCAAACAGCAATGTCCAATATAAACAATCAGCTAGATGATATAATCCTGTATAAACTAGTATTCCATATCAATCAATCCTATATAAACTAGTATTCCATATAAATCCACTGTAACTGATCATGCTCCACTATCATCACCCCGTCACACAATAAAAAGTCTCGTCACACACAATCAAACAGTAGCAACAGTCCTGTCAAACACAATCACACTCTAACAGCAGCCCCATCACACACACACATTCACACCTCTAACAATATACCTCATCATCTCTACAAATCCTCTACTTGTTTATGGCACAATTGTTCACACCCTATAACATAATCTAATTTTTTGGGTTAAATCCTAACAGTTTCTTGCTGTTTGGCGATGACAACTAAGATGTATGTTATGATGCCAGACTCCACCATACTATAACACAAGTTCCCCAGTCTCTGATCAAACCTACTCAATTATTCATATGCACCATATTGTCTGTTTTCTCAGACACTCATAATACAGGTCTTTATCAATCTGTTCATTCATATACACTATACAACTATAACCTTTAGCCACGCCTCCTAATTACACAGTCATGAATATTTAATGAAGATTGTTTTATATTTCATACTTTTACACTGGAAAATTCCTAATTAAAGTCTCCATAGTAATTTTACTCTTACACTCCCAAATATAAAACTCTTTTTTACACAAACAAATTCATGTCTGTCATTTAATGCAATTTTTTTAAATAAAAAAGTTTTGACTGAATACAAAATGATATGAGTGTCAAACAGTTTGGATTGTAATTAGATACTGCATAATGTAGTGTCTGATTTGGATCAGAACTGTTTGCAAACTGTTGATTTTAGTCTCCTATGGTTAATTGGTTAACCCTTTCCTCCATGGAAGTGCCTTTTAACATATTCAATTTATTCCTCCATTGAAGAAAATAATTCTGATTTATACAGTCATGAATATGTATCATTAGAAATAGTTTCTATATTCTAGCAGAGGATGGCTTAAAGCAGACTTAAAATTTGCTTTAAGTTTTCACATGCTTTTAAAATTAGAATAAGGATGTTTGGTTAAGGGTTGATTAAACCAAAATGGTTAATTAAATATCACCTATGGTGATTAAACAGTTACCCCTTAATCCCCTAACCTGTTTTACCGTTTTGAGGAACACTTAAACTAGGTTGAAAGTAAAGCAAAATGAGTAAGGTGCTTTCTGCTTTACTTTTAGTCTGTTTTAAGCTACCACCTGGTAGGATATAGAAACTCCTTCTTACGGTGCATATTCATTTTAACAGTATAACAAGGAACTATTTTCTGTAGTAGAGAAATAATTTAAAGGCATAAATAGTCCTATTTATGGGTTAATGGGTTAGAAAGTTGACCTGCATTTGTAAATAATTTGAATCTCAGTTTGATGCAATTTGGAATCTGGTGACTCTGGTCAGAATCAAAACTTTTTTTCACACTTGCATTATTTTTTCAGCATTAAAAGAAAACCATGAAAAAAAATCCTTGTTTTTCGACTGTTTCACCTTTTTATTTCCATCCGACCATAAGTAGTTCTTATAGCTTGTTTACCCATTTTATGAACTAACCACATTGTTTAATGTCACACTTTGTTTTTATCTACCATGATTTAGCCACTTTGTTTTTATTTTATGTTAGCTAGATACACTTTTTATGTCACACAAAATAGCCACACTTTGTCTTTATTCAACATGAATTAGCCACACTTTGTCTTTATTCAACATGAACTAGCCACACTTTGTTTTTTATCTAACACTGGTACATCACTGTTGAGTTCTTTCCACAAATTATTTCACTACTTATTTCAAACCTGTTTATCATATAATTTCTGCTTCATTAGTTTGTAGTCATGGCAATGGGTTAATCCCCCCAAACTTTCTCCTTAATCTTCCTAATTCAGTTCTCTAATGAAACACTAACAGAGCTGTAATGTATCAGGATCTAATGAGTCTTCACTGACTGGCTGCTGTACCAGGCTTTAACTTGTGTATAAACATGTAACTTTACCACTCAAATACATAGTTCTAAGCTTACAATGAAATATAACACAATAAATGCTATATAACTTACACTGAAATATAACACAATAAATGCTATATAACTTGAAGCACAGTTCATGTATATATTTTATTTAATATCTTTGGATTTTCAAACATGAAAGTCAAATATGAAACTTGCTATTGAAGTTATTGATTATTAAATAAACTCCTGTATGTGCCAAACTGCACTATTTCATGCTGGGGTGTAGTAGAGATACACTAGTTTACATCCTACACAGATTTATTTATCTGCTATTGAACAGTTACATTTAAATTCACTTGAAATCCAGAAAGTGAACTATACTGAATTAATGAAGCAGCTATAAGCTTCTATCACATGATTGATGTCAATATACAGGGGAAAACACAGGATTCTTTCCCGTAGAAACGCAAAGGAAATGCAAACACATTGCAATAAATTGTAGAAAATGACAACTCTTTGGCAATGTTGACTATTTATTGTAATCTGAGTGGCAAACAGTTTGGAGCCAGATCAGATGCCGAGTTACCCGTCATCTGATCTGGCTCCAAACTGCTTGCAATGGAAATACTAGTTATAGCATTAACACATTTATTGGGAAAGAATAATGTCTTCTCCACTGTACACACAGATAGTCACAGTCGATATATAACTAAAGTCTTATTGAGGAATATTCTACATAACTAAAGCCTTATTGAGGGATATTTTACATAACTAAAGCCTTATTGGATTGATATATTCTGAACCAGGTGGGGCACATATTCAGCTTATTCATAATTATTTTTGGCCAACAAAGCTTGCAAAATTTGAACGCCACTAATTTAAGTTAAATACGTTTTCCTTTAAAACGTTGAAGATTTTGTTTTTTTGTTTCGGTAAAGGTGACATAAATACCACAAGAGATCCTTTGATACTAAGACAACAGAGGGGAGATCAGGATCTACACTATTTACCAGTTAAATATATAACTGCTATTGGATTAGACACTTTACACATTTTTATAATCATATTACAGGGCTCCAGATAAGGGGAGTATATTTTCAAAAAAATAAATCTTTATTTTTGCATTAAACCCTATGGTGTCACTACTCATTATAATTGTCTCTCGTAGTAACACCATATGATTTTGTGCTGAAATATTGAGAAAATACTGGATTTGTTCAGTTTACTTGCCCTAATCTGGAGCCTTGACATTATATATCTCTTGCTCTACAAGTTTTCACCTTTTCACTGTCATTCGAACAAAAAGACGCATTTTGATCAGACAATGCCTCAATGTCTGATTGGAATCCAAAATTAACTGTTTGACACTCGTTTTAAAATTACATCAGTCATATTGCTTTAAATCTAATTTTGAAATAATATTGCAGACAAAAGTATTGAAGCACATAATTGTCGGTGAAGTGGTAAAAATTTAACAGTAAAAGGGTTAACTACAAAATAAGGTATAATAAGAGCAAGCCCAGTTCTATTTACTGTCACACTATGAGTCAGACGTGACTGCAGGAATTTAGCTCATTTATCTTTAACCCATTACTCCATAGTCTGATACTGGTTTTGGAAATAGGTGACCACTTAAAGCAGATGTAAAGTAAAGCAGAATGCATCTTAGGGCGCATTATGCTTGACTTTCAGCCTGCTTTAAGCTACAATCTGCTAGAATATAGAAAATAGTTCTTATCATACATACTCATAATTGATAAATTGGAACTATTTTCCTTAGTGGAGAAATAGATTAAAGGCATACAAATGTGTATTTATTGGATAATGTATTAACCTATTACCAGACTATATAACTCAAAACAGACTAAAATTTGAGACATAGTTTTGACTGTTGTGCAACTTTACTATTTCACTGTACTCGTTAATAATACAATACTGATTACTACACTTTTTACGCCTTTAATTTATACATGCACTGAAGAAAACAGTTCAAATTTATACAGCAAAGAATTTGAACAATAGGATATATTTTCTAAATCCTAGCAGATGATAGCTTAAAGCAGGCTGAAAGTAAAGCAGAATGTGCCTTAAGGCTCATTCTGCTTTACTTTCAACCTGCTTTAAGTAGTCATTTATCTTCAATACTAGAAACAGGCTATGGGGTAATGGGTTAATGCTTTTTCCCAATAATAAGCCATGGCGTGTAGAAGTGGTAAGTATAATGATCAACACATTACCACACTTATCTCTTTTACTAACATTGTACCGGTGTATTGTACAACTATCTACCTACTGGTGTCTATATTATCTACTGAAGCATGAGCGTACTGAAAGTCTATTGAACTTGGTGTTCTCCTTTTCTACAAACTGCATATTTTAACTGCTTGCTCAGCATAAATAGTTGGCTAAAAGTTAGTAGTAATTTCAGTTTGAATGAGCACCATGTCACAGGTAATAGGGGTTATAATACCTGATGTGTGTACAAACTATGACCAGTAACTATCTATTATGATATGGGTAAGCTGAAATGAGCATGGTCGATTTTGCGCTGGCGGACACAAGCTGGTGAGTCAAGAAAGAGCCAGCATAGCTGATACAGGTGTGCATGTGGTGTTGTCAAGTGAAGCATATGTTACTACTGCACTATAACTCAATCAGTCTGCCACATCAGTATAGTAACACCTTACAAACAATGGAAATCAAGGCTCTAATTACTGACTTTGTTAATTATTCATTTCAGCCATACTTTGAGAGTGGGCCTAGATCAATCAATTCTCATATACTGACTACAGTGTAAAGACAGTGTGGATATGTTTCCTGCACATCTTGGTTTCATTATACTATTACCCAATAAATATGCCTTTTTATGTCTTCATTTCATTCCTCCACTGAAGAAAATAGTTCCACTTTGTACAGTCATGAATATGTAACATAAAACCCCCATTTCTTTAATCTAGTATATAATAGCTTAAAGCAGGCTGAAAGTAAAGCAGAATGTGCCTTAAGGCACATTCTGCTTTACTTTCTACCTGCTTTAAGTGATTATACAGCTTCAAAACTAACAACAGGCTATAGGGTCATGGGTTAATCCTTTCCCAAATAGAAGCACATTTTAGAGCATTTAATTTATTCCTACACAGAAGAAAACATACAGTTATGAATGTATCTAAAGGAATTGTTTCTATATTCTATCAGATGGTAGCTTAAAGCAGACTGAAAGTGTAGCCAAATGTGCCATAAGGTGCATTCTGCTTTACTTTAAACCTGCTTTAATTGATTCTTGGGAAAATTCAAGCTACCTAGATAAAGCTTTTATTATACTTTGTGTGTTAAATTTAAAAGTTAAGAATTAAATCAGACTGCTTTAAATGGGTTATCTGTTTACAAAACTAGAAACAAGCTATAGAGTAATGGGTTAAGACGTTTGACTAATTAAAACAAGCTGAACGAACAACACTGAAATCTCCCACTGTGACATGTTGTGAAATGAACAGAAACCTTTCAAAGGATCTCAAACTAACATGCATCAATATATACAGTAAAACCTCTCTCTTACAATGAAGGCTAATTGATTGTACAGAAGACACATGACAGCTTAGAACAAGGTGACAGTAAAACAGAAAGTCCTACAGGAGCTTTTTGTTTTACTGTTACCTTGCTTTATCCCAAAGACTGTTTTTAGTATTAAAGATAGGTGACTACTTAAAGTAGTTTGAAAGTAAAGCAGTATGTGCCTTACTTTCACCCTACTTTAAGCTACATGTACCATCTGATAGAATAAAGAAAATATTATCTTATCATACGCTTCATGATTGTATGGATTTGAAATATTTTCTTCAGTGAAGGAATAATTTTAAGGTGTTAAAAGGTGTATTTATGGGGTATTGGGTTAAATAGTCACCTGTCGTAAAATCCTAATAATTTTGCTGTACACTAAGTCTGTATGTACTGACCTGGTTCTCGGTTTCCTTGTCGTAAACAGCTAATAATTTTACTGTACTAAGCCTGTATATACTGACCTGGTTCTCGGTTTCCTTGTCGTTCATGGCAAGCTTGAACCTCTGTAGTTCACCCTCGGTAGATCTACGAGCCAGCTCCAGCTTGGTACAGCGGTTCTCGGCATCCTCCAGGGCACCACGCAGGTTCTTCTTGTCGTCCTCCAGTCTCGACTCAGACTGCCGCATCTTGGCAATCCTCTCCTACAAATAATAAAACTCAAAATAAGAGCAAGTAAACTGAATAAATCCAATATTTTCTAATTCATTTCTACACCAAGTCCTATGGTGGTACATTCATTAGCATTGTCTCGAAGAGAAGCTTCTAATGAGAAGTGACACCAAAGAGTTTAATGTAAAAATAAAGGTTTTTTTCCTATTTTTAGCACTCTCCTAAGATGTAGCTTAAGTTCCCTTTAATGAAAACTTACCGGTACATGTGGTAGCACATATATAGTATGTGGATAAGTCATATAATAATTGTTTAATCATAAGATGTAATAAGTTTAAACTAGAAAAATATTCAAAAGTTGTTGATAAGCATGCAACCATCACAGGAGAGTGATATAAATTGGAGGAGATCAAAAGTATACTTTGACTATAAACCATGAAATCAGAACTACAAGATGGCAGGATATGAATATTGCAAATTAACCAACCTTATATCACCATGCAACCATCATGACGTCATCAGACACCAAAATGACGTCATCCCATTGTCATCATGACATCATAATGACGTCATCACATTGTCATCATGACGTCAACGTCATAGTTACTCTTTGTGCCCCCAAATGGTGTAATTATATTTAGAAAGATAACTTGATAAATACTGCTTTTAAAAACAGTGCTTCAAAATCTAGTTTTTTGGATTAAACTTTCATGTCATTTTGTACCACCCTGATGAAGTTCTGTATTTGTAAGGCCAAAACATTAGCTAATAATATCTAATCAACACATGCATTCTAGTAATTGAAGTACAGTGCTCCCTCACTACAACCGCCCTCCCAACAATGACTCCCTGCTTACAACGACACTTGCTGCAGTTCTAATCAACACATGCATTCTTGTATCTAAAGATGTAATTGAAGTACAGTGCTCCCTCACTACAGCCGCCCTCCCAACAACGACTCCCTGCTTACAACGACACTTGCATTCTAGTATCTAAGGATGTACTTGAAGTACAGTGCTCCCTCACTACAACGGCCCTCCCAACAATGACTCCCTGCTTACAACGACACATGCATTCTAGTATCTAAGGATGTACTTGAAGTACAGTGCTCCCTCACTACAGCCGCCCTCCCAACAATGACTCCCTGCTTACAACGACACTTGCATTCTTGTATCTAAGGATGTACTTGAAGTACAGTGCTCCCTCACTACAACCGCCCTCCCAACAATGACTCCCTGCTTACAACGACACTTGCATTCTTGTATCTAAGGATGTACTTGAAGTACAGTGCTCCCTCACTACAGCCGCCCTCCCAACAATGACTCCCTGCTTACAACGACACTTGCATTCTTGTATCTAAGGATGTACTTGAAGTACAGTGCTCCCTCACTACAGCCGCCCTCCCAACAACGACTCCCTGCTTACAACGACACATGCATTCTAGTATCTAAGGATGTACTTGAAGTACAGTGCTCCCTCACTACAACGGCCCTCCCAACAATGACTCCCTGCTTACAACGACACTTGCATTCTTGTATCTAAGGATGTACTTGAAGTACAGTGCTCCCTCACTACAACGGCCCTCCCAACAATGACTCCCTGCTTACAACGACACTTGCATTCTTGTATCTAAGGATGTACTTGAAGTACAGTGCTCCCTCACTACAGCCGCCCTCCCAACAACGACTCCCTGCTTACAACGACACTTGCATTCTAGTATCTAAGGATGTACTTGAAGTACAGTGCTCCCTCACTACAGCCGCCCTCCCAACAATGACTCCCTGCTTACAACAACACTTGCTGCATTTCCCTAAAAGCGTAAATATGTCTAACGCTTTCGTCTGCAACATCGTCTGAATTAATGATGAGTGACAAGGAGCGTTACGCGGCGCCTGATCTGGATTCAAGCTGTTTGCAAATGTAAGCCAATTTCCCTCCCTATAAGGACTCCCTCCGAACAACGCACACAATTTTGGTCTCCAATTAGGTGTCGTTGTAGAGAGGGAGTGCTGTATCTAATGTTTACCTGTGTCTGTCTCTTTTCAGACTCGTTAGCAGCAACTGTTCTCTCGAGGGCACTGATCTTGTCAGCCATGGACTTCCTCTCCCGCTCGTTACGACGGATTGTCTCCTCTTGCAGCATGAGAGCTGTCTGGGCGCTGGCAAGACGGCCATCTATTCCACGCTTGTCTACAAATACATCACAAAATATCTTACATTTTTTACCACTATTTAGTGTTTATTTAATATTTTACTAAATACACTCTCTCAAATACTAGTATCTTAGGGTTTGCTTGTTTTTTAGGGTGGAGAAGTCAACATTGAGAAAGCCATGCATTATCTAATTCTAAGACTGCTCATCAGGGTCTACATGGTTTGTCAATAAGCTGTTCAATACACTAGGCTTCAAGTCATTAACTCATTCACCCCTGAAACTTTTAATGGATAATTCCAATTTAAACAAGGGCCACTATGGCCCTAAATCGCTCACCTGGTACACCATGGCAAACTTGACCTATAGTGACCTAGATTATGACTGGACATGACCCACAATCAACCTTTAGATGGTAAACAATAATTTTCCTATGATTTGACCTAGTGACCTAGTTTTTGAACTGACATGACCCATATTCAAACTGGACCTATATATTAATGAGACAAACATTATGACCAAGTTTCATCAAGATCCAATGAGATTTGTAGCCTCTAGAGTGTTAACAAGATTTTTCTATGATTTGACCTAGTGACCTAGTTTTTGACCGGACATGACCCATATTTGAACTTGACCTAGATATAAATGAGACTAACATTGTGATAAAGTTTCATCAAGATCCAATGAGTTTTGTAGCCTCTAGAGTGTTAACAAGATTTTTCTATGATTTATCTAGTGACCTAGTTTTTGACCGGACATGACCCATATTCAAAATTGACCTAGATATCAATGTGACAAACATTCTGAACAAATTTCATCAAGATCCAATGAGGTGTGTAGCCTCTAGAGTGTTAACAAGACTTTTCTATGATTTGACCTAGTGACCTAGTTTTTGACCGGACATGACCCACATTCAAACTTGACCTAGATATTAATGAGACAAACATTCTGACCAAGTTGCATCAAGATCCAATGAGATTTGTAGCATCTAGAGTGTTAACAAGGTTTTTCTAAGATTTGACCTAGTGACCTAGTTTTTGACCGGACATAACTCATTTTCGAACTTGACCTAGATATCAATGACATAAACATTCTGACTAATTTCATTAAGATCCAATGAGATTTGTAGCCTCTAGAGTGTTAACAAGGTTTTTCTATGATTTGACCTAGTGACCTAGTTTTTGACCCAACATGACCCACATTCGAACTTGGCCTAGATTTCTACTAGACAAACATTGTGATCAAGTTTCATGAAGATCCAATGAGATTTGTAGCCGGTAGAGTGTTAACGAACAATTGTGAACAGACGGACGGACGGACGACGGACATCCAGCGATCCTAAAAGCTCACCTTGGCACTTTGTGCCAGGTGAGCTAAAAAAAAATACTAGTCCATTTTTGACCATGTAATGTTGATTTTATCAACATATTTCAAATAACAAACAGTGTAGACCCTGATCAGAGGGCTCCTTAAGGGTCTACACTGTTTGCATGGAACAAGTGTTATCCTCAAAGGTACACTGTTTGTAAATGACGAGTATACTCATCGCTAGGGTTGAATATATTAACAATAGTAGCTGTTGTAAGAATTTATGACCTGATTGTCCATTATTTGTATTGTTACAGTGCAATACTTCTCAAATATCAACACTTAAACCCTTGAGGCAGTTCAGTCTGCTCAGAATGTCATCTGCTTCATGTTTTTAACCTTGAGGCAGTTCAGTATGCTCAGAATGTCATCTGCTTCATGTTTTTAACCCATTACTCCATAGATATGCCTGTTTATGCCTTTAATTCCTCTACTGAAGAAAATAGTTCCTTATACAGTCAGCAACTGTGACCAGTAAGAAATATGTCAATGTCCTAGCAGATGGAAGCTTAAAGCAGTCTGAAAGTAAAGCAGAGTTTACCTTAAAGCACATTCTGCTTTACTTTCAACCTGCTAACTTTGCTTTTGTCTTCAAAACTAGAAACAGGCTATGGGCAATGGGTTAAATTGGTCTATCTATGAAATATTACCTATATCCTAAAAGATGGTAGCTTAAATCAGGCTGAAAGTAAAGCAGAATGTGCAAACAAGACTGCGCGTTCAATAAACGCTTATGCCCCCGGTGGCAACCTTGACAGTATATTTTGAATTTTTTCTAAGTCCAAATTAGGTCAAGGTCAAGGTCAAAATCAAGGTTGGGTGATATTGGTGGATAGGGATTGGTCCAAGGCAACAACTGTATAAGTATCCAAGCATTGGAGTAAGCGGTGTTGATGCTAGACGAAACGGTAAAATCTAGTTAACCAAGAAATAGCCCAATCAAAATATTCTAAGTCCAAATTAGGTCAAGGTCAAGGTCATAATCAAAGTTGGGTGATATTGGTGGATAGGGAATGGTCCTAGGCAACAACTGTATAAGTATCAAAGCATTTGGGTAAGAGGTGTTGATGCTAGACGAAACGGTAAAATCTACTTAACCTTGTTACGGACGCACACACGGACGGACGGACGGACGGACGGACAGGACGATTACTATATGCTCCCGCATCTGTCGATGCCGGGGGCATAAAAAGTACATTCTACTTTTCTTTCAACCTGCTTTAAGTGCTCACCTGTCTTCAATTGCAGAAACAGGCTTTGTGGAAAGAATTAAATAGAGGGTTTTACTGTATATCAGTGGAGGAAAGGGTTAACCCTTTACCCCATAGCCTGTTTCTAGTATTGAAAATAGGTGGCCTATTAAAGCAAATTCTGCTTTACTTTCAAGTTTTCAACCTGCTTTAAGATTAAGAAAGGGTTCAATACTGTTAGAATACTTTCTGGAGCTATAAAGTATTTCCTACATGTCGTTGCTAACAGTGATGGGTGGACATGACAGATGTTCAGATGTTGTCTTCAGTTTCCAGCCATATGGACATTGAATAATTAATGTGTTAAAACATGGAATTAATTACAGCTACAACACAAGTCACTGGAGCCTGAGACTAATGACTGGGACATTAAAATACATAATTAACCAGTTACCCCATAAATATAGCTTTTTACACCTTTAATTTATTCCTCCACTGAGAAAATATAGTTCCAATTTATACAGTAATGAATATGTATCATAAGAGATATTTTCTATATTCTAGCAGATGGTAGCTTAAAACAGGCTGAAAGTAAAGCTGAATGCACCTTAAGGTGCATTCTGCTTTACTTTCAACCTTCTTTAAGTGGTCTCCTGTCTTCAAAACTAGAAACATGCCATGGGGGAATGGGTTAACTCATTAAACCCTAGGTATGAGTATAATGGTCCTTTTCAAACAGAATGAGTGAATGAATGACTAGTCATTTAGAGCCGATCCTTTGCAAACAGTGTATCTGTGAAGTGTACACATGTCCTAGACGGACATATCTGTCGCTAGCATGCAAAAACACAGTGTCTTTACGACTGTTATATTCTATATTTAGATTTCAATTCTATATATTTTCTAATCCTGCCTTTTTAGATATGACATATCCAGATAAGAAATTTCCACCAATCAGATCACTTGTTACATACACACCTTCTTCTTCAATCCCAGAATTCAAAACTGCAGTGTAGTCATCTATTGCACATTGTATTGAAGGAATATCATTAAATGTCTGCTTACAGGAGTTTGTAAACACCTCAGTCTGTGGCATATAAATCCTGTATGCCATTGTCACTAGCACTTATTTTCCCACTACATTCATTAATCCCTCTATTTATGAACACATCATTTTTAATGGCAGTGAAAGTATACTTTCTCTTCAACCTAGCTGTGCTACATTTTGTTTTTTCAATCGATGTGCTCCAAAATTTGTCCAAACTTGTCTGACAGCACCCTTTAAACTTTCCTGATCTTCCCTCGTAAACTGAGATAATTTATAGTTAATATCCACTCATTGTAAGCACATACCTCCACTGTCACCTAGTACCCCGCCATTCAACCTGTTCCACTATCAGAATTCATCAAATAAGCCAGTTTTATAGCCCTCTCATAAATTCATTCAGGCATATTTGTTCTAGCAAAATTAAACCCCATGCTTTAACCCACTTTTCCCACCCCCTATATATGTCAATTATTTTTATCCACAAAATATTCTGTATGGGGAATGATTCACTCATTGGATCACCCCGATCAATATAATGTATATATACCCCAACAAGCCATTGTGGATTAAAATACCAGGTATAGTGTTACTATCAAACAGGGTAAACAACGCCCCACAAGTATCTCCTATGAAAATAAAACCTCAGATGTTTGAGAACAGGTATTGACCCGTAACAGTCTGAGCAAGTAAACTGAACAAATCAAACATTTTTCACCAAATCCTATGGTGTGACTACTCATTAGAATCGTCTCGAAGAGACGATTCTAATGAGTAGTGACACCATAGGGTTTAATCAGAAATAAAGATTTTAGTTTTTGAAATACTCCTCTTATCTTGAGCTCAACCCATAAATATATCCTATGAAAATAATAGCTGAGATGTTTGACAAGTCTGGACCTGTTGCCGTCTGAGCCACAAAGACGTTGTTTTACAAGCTAACAAAATGGAGCAATCTGCGTATGTGTGAGAGTTATGATCATGTTACGGTCTCAGGTGTAACAAAACTCTCCTATTCCTGGGTAAATCAATAACGCCCAACTCTGAGATGACACTACAGCTATCTATGTTACATCACATACAATAAAACCTCCCTACTATCATCACCCAGAGATACATGCATAGGCTTAAAGACAGGTGGCAGCTGAAAGCAGATTTACAGTAACATTGCTTTCTGCTTTACTTCCACCCTGATTTATCCCATTACTCCATTCTTTCAAGGAAGGAAATACATGTAGTTCCAATTTATACAGTCATTAATATATAGCACAAAAAATAGTTTCTGTATACTAGAAGTTGGTAGCTTACAGCAGGCTGAAAGTAAAGCAGAATGTTTCTTAAGGCGTATTCTGTTTTACTTTCAGCCTGCTTTAAAGGACACCTATATTCAATACTACAAACAGGATATGGAGTAAAGGTTTAAGCATTTACTTTGATAGTGCACACTTGGTCCGAACACCATGAACAATAAAGCTTTAATCATGAAAATCAATATTTGGGTTTAATTCAATACCTTTACCAACCCTTTATAAGCCTAATACAATGTTAAATTTCATTTTGATAAATGAATTGGTCTGACCCCAAAATACATTACCCATTAATGTAAATTGACCTTGACTTTGCTGAAACAATGCAACATTATACTGTAACAGACCCTCACATTGTCCAGCGTTTTATTACCATGAGTAGGTATTAACTTAACATCTCAAACATTTTCACTTTACAGTCTTAACTCATTGAGCCCTAGTGATGCATATATGCGTTCTTTATAGATATATATCTGTATGTATCTGTGTAGAGTACACTTGTCCTATGCAAACAGTGAAGCAGGAGCTCTCTAATCAGGGACTTCACTGTTTGTCATTTTGGAATTTATTACAAAAACAACCCTAAATAGTCTAAAATGGACAAGCCTTTATTGCAAACTGGAATTGTCCATTGGAAGTCTCAGGGGATGATGAGTTAAGCAATGTTGTCGCTTTGCACACAAGCGCAAGAAATCGTGATTATCTTTGCAAACAGTTTGAATCCAGTTGAGATGTGGCGCAATGTAGCGTCTCATCAGGATCTAAACTGTTTGATACTCTTACCCTGTTTTGAAAAGAAATTTTGAAAATTCTACAATAGCTGATGACAATTGTTGCAGACGAAAAGATTACCCAGCATGCAAAGAGCTTGAAGGAGTAATATGTCAACACTCAGTAGCCAGTTATCCTTTAGAAATGTTTACCTTTCTCATTAAATTGTCATAAACTATGCATTCAAATTCAAAAAGAAATTCAAAATGGCTGTTAACTTTTACTCAACTTTCAAAGGAAACAAATTAGTTATCACTTCAATCTTTGCTTTTTCAATAAACTATTAGATTTTCATTCTTCTGTAAAGTCTTCATCCTTGAAAACTGACATTTGATACAATGATATGTAACCTGGTAGGTATTGAACTTGACATTTCAGATACAAAGGCCCCTTTCAATTTTCTCAAGGTAGAGTAAAACCTTTTTACAGCCCCTCAACAAAAGTCATTATAAAGCTTATACAGGGAATCAGATAGGGGAAGTATTTCAAAAACTAAAATTTATATTTCTGCTTAAAACCCTATGGTGTCACGATTAATTAGACTCATCTCTTCGGGACGATTCTAATGCGTAGTAACACCATAGGACTTGGTGCTAAAATGAGAGAGAAAATGCTGAATTTGTTCAGTTTACTTCCCCTTATATGGAGCCGTGTTATATACACTTTGATTCCTACCTAGCTGCTGATTGTATCATGGTCTCTGTATACAATGTTGTCATTAACTTTCATTGACTCTTATTCTTGTTAAAAGTGCTTTATAACCTAGCCCTGAAGCAATGTCATTTCATCAGTATGAGCAGTTGGAAACTTTGTCTATATTTTGACAGGTGTCTGCTTAAATGTTTGAAGTCAGAACCCTGGTTATGCATACACATCTCCTTTGCAGTCAGTGCACCTGTGATGAGTACACTTGTCCAATGCAAACAGTGAAGCCCCCGTATCAGAGCCCTCTGATCTGGGTCTGTACTGTTTGTCATATTGCAATTCATTGACAAAAGTAACCCTAAATGCCCCTAAATGAACTAGACTGAATTGAAAACTAGAAGATTTAGGGAGGAAGTAAACTGAACAAAGCCCTCTGATCTGGGTCTACACTGTTTGCAAATGTGATGAGTATATTCTTAACAGGTTAGAGTTAAATTGCTGTACATGTCAGGACTTGACCAAGTGTTATGACGGCCTAGCGTTGGCTGACACTGCGAGGTGTTAGATTGGCACCTCTAGACTTACACTGTAATTGGGCCGTTAACGTCTTATCAACAATAGCGTGTTGAACCCATTGGCTCACAATTACGTTGTAATTGAACCATAATGACAAACTGCCATATTTAAACTGTCCAATATCTCAATACCTCGTTGTGAAGAAAATAGTCCTAATTTACACCAATTCATTCAAAACAGTTTTTAGACTTTAGTGAAGTTTTATCTCAAAATATGCACCAGAAAAAGGGTGACTTAAAGCTGGCTGAAAGTAAGCAGAGTGTGCCTTAACACTCATTCTGCTTTACTTTCAAGTGGTCAGATTCATGCTATGGGGTAATGGATTAAGATTGTTTTAGAAATTTAATCCATAACATTCCATGCCACTGATTATGCCGATCTGTTACAAACAGTTTAGAAATAGACCAGATCTCATCAAAACATGGTGTCTGATCTCAGCTATAGACAAGTTTAACCCATTACCCCATAAATGTGCCTTTTTACGCCTTAAATTTATTCCTTCACAGAAGAATATAGTTCCAATTTATACAGTCATGAATATGAACCATAAGAAATAGTTTCTATATCTTAGCAAACTGTAGCTTAAAGCAGGCTGAAAGTAAGAGAGAATGCCCCTTAAGGAGCATTCTGCTTTACTTTCAACTTACTTTAAGTGGTCATCTGTCTTCAAAACTAAAACTGGCTAAGGTGTAATGGGTTAAAGCAGTTTCTATTAAAATATTTATCCCACTCACAAAATGTAGATAATGTACATCACATCAGAACCAAAACATTCATATTTTTAAACTGCATTCAGCAGTCACCTGTCAGATGATGACAGCTTCTATGACAAATAGGTATTTCTATGTATAATAGGTAAGGGCATTTCTATGATTGTGGAATAGGTAAAGATATTTCTATATGAAATAGGTATGGCATTTATATGTGGTTTATGTAAGGATATTTCTACGTGGAATAGGTAAGGGCATTTCTATGATTGTGAAATAGGTAAAGGGATACTTATGTAGAATAGGTAAGGGCATTTCTATGATTGTTGAATAGGTAAAGATATTTCTATGTGGAATAGGTAAGGGCATTTCTACGATCCTTGAATAGGTAAAGGGATACTTATGTGGAATAGGTAAAGATATTTCTATATGGAATAGGCAAGGCATTTATATGTGGTATATGTAAAGATATTTCTATGTGGAATAGGTAAGGGCATTTCTATGATTGTTGAATAGGTAAAGGGATACTTATGTAGAATAGGTAAGGGCATTTCTATGATTGTTGAATAGGTAAAGATATTTCTATGTGGAATAGGTAAGGGCATTTCTACAATCCTTGAATAGGTAAAGGGATACTTATGTGGAATAGGTAAAGATATTTCTATATGGAATAGGCAAGGCATTTATATGTGGTATATGTAAAGATATTTCTATGTGGAATAGGTAAGGGCAGTTCTATGATTGTTGAATAGGTAAAGGGATACTTATGTGGAATAGGTAAAGATATTTCTATATGGAATAGGCAAGGCATTTATATGTGGTATATGTAAAGATATTTCTATGTGGAATAGGTAAGGGCATTTCTATGATTGTTGAATAGGTAAAGGGATACTTATGTAGAATAGGTAAGGGCATTTCTATGATTGTTGAATAGGTAAAGATATTTCTATGTGGAATAGGTAAGGGCATTTCTACGATCCTTGAATAGGTAAAGGGATACTTATGTGGAATAGGTAAAGATATTTCTATATGGAATAGGTAAGGGCATTTCTATGATTGTTGAATAGGTAAAGGGATACTTATGTAGAATAGGTAAGGGCATTTCTATGATTGTTGAATAGGTAAAGGGATACTTATGTGGAATAGGTAAGAACATTTCTATGTGGAATAGATAAAGGGGGTTTCTTTAAGAGATATGTAAAGGATTTCTATGTGGTAATATGTTAGGGCATTTTAACCACATTAATAGTGCATGAAGTATCTACTGTCCTTTTCACTCAGCTCTGTCACTCAATTTGTATCGAGATTTTTTTTTATTTCAAACAATATCAGCATTTTACCTGCATGAGTCGATCAGATCGTTTTTTACGAACTCACATGCAAAGTTTAAGATTGATCAGGGCTGTGAATGACGAAAGATCGTGAAAAATGTGTTTTCCCCATAGTAAATTTGGCTTCAGATGTAAACAAAGATGGCCGACTTGTGAATGGTATGTGACGTCGTGGGACAGTCCATTTTACGTTGTGTGAAGCGGGTCTAAAAACAGCTTATAATGGTATTGTACTGATGCTCTAAACTTGAAATTAAGACCAAAACAAATAAAAAATTACACCGTTATTTTGAAGGTGTTGTTATATTCTATGTAAAAGAATATTTAAAAACGATGTAAGAGGCGAAGTTATATCCTTTGAGCAAATAATGGGACATCTATGTATTCATGACGAAAGCATTTAATTTGTGACGTGTTTAAAATATATATTACGTCAGTGAGATTTTTGTAGATCTATTTATACTTTTTAAGTCGGTCCATTGTTAGTTAGTGGAGAGAACAGGTTTTCATTTCCTTTCATCGTTCTGTCGGGCTACGGTTACACATCTTTCGAAAGGGACTTTGAAGGGTAAAATCATACCAAATTGACTCTACTAGCGTCCTCGAGTGTATAGATCTAGATCTTTGGCTGCTGTTCAGAGCATGCAGATCTAGGCCTAGGTCTAGATCAACATGTTTTAAAGAATACTTCTAAAATAATTATATCTGAATCACCTTTAATGATGGATCTAAATTATAATAGATATACAGTAAACTCCACTTGTAACGATATCGCTAGTAACGATATATCGCTTGTAACGATACAGATCCTTCGGTCCCTGCCAGCCTTCTATATAATTCAATGTAGCTAACTCCGTTTGTAACGATATCGCTTGTTAAGATAATCTGGATGTAACGATGTTAATTTTCAGTCCCATGCCTCCAGTTTGATCGCATGTAACGATATTTTCACCTGTGTAGAGGTGCGAAGACAAATCCGGGAAAGTTGTGAAAAATATCGCTAACAAGTTTCAAACAAACAATAGTGCGTGTGCACTGCACCATGTAACCAGTCCAATTATGAGCGTACTTACCATTACATGAGGGTTTCCAAGTTTTGTTATCTCATCAAATCACTTTGAGATGACACAATTTCTACATGAATTCATATTTAATATATGTTATATTTGGTGAATAAAAATCACTACACGTTCGGTCTTTGGTTTCATTCACTCGCCCACACGATACTTAATTCTTATGTGTAACGGACCTGTAATATGTATGTGTACGGTCGGAAAGACAAAGTGTTGGATTAAACTCCAAATACCAGATAATTCAACAGGTCTATAAAGGACACAAACTTTGTTTTAAATGGCATCGTCTTTGACGAACTTGTCGGGTTGTCAAGTCAGTGATTAGAATTGTTTACCCGCATATTTGCAGACATCGGAACTCCGAAGTACTGTAGCAAAGTGTGTGTTTCATTAGCCAATGATTATTGGGAAAGTCCGTCATTACGTCATTCTTACCAACAAAAAAGAGGTTGAAACTGCCCGAGAAGCTATGATTGGCTTACGAAAAATACTCGGTAGTCTACTCGTCAATTTCTGCCATTCTAAATGTTACGGAATAAACCGGGCATAGTTTGCCAGGCGTAGTATTGTGTTTATCTGTCCGAAAAACGCTACTCGCATTTTTTTGCGAGTTTCTGGAAAAGTCACTTAATTCTTGCAGTGATCTTATTCCACTCGCAGTTTGCGAGTATGCGAGCTTAATTTAGAACCCTGTCTGGATTAAACCATGTTCATTTCCGGTTTACTTTCGTTATCCAGTATCTATGAACAACTAGAAAGACAGTACGTAAATCATTTGTAAATAGTGAAATAGCTGCACAATAAGTTTATTTGTGCCAATTGAAACAAAGAAATAACAACCATTAGAGTTTATAACAGGTCAGAATAGTATTTTTTTCGTTAGTCTTAAAATGCGCAGAACTTTATGTAGTAACCATTGTTTCGGATAGAACAAAATTCGGACACTGTCGTCAAGACCCACCAGATCGCTTGTAACGATATCCGGATGTAACGATACTTATTCCACGGTCCCCTGAATATCGTTATAAGCGGAGTTTACTGTATATTGTTTTTTCAGACACGTCTTTTGAATTCTTTCTTGTAAACAGCACAGTTAGAGCGCCGTATTCACGCTGTATTTTTATAAGATGTTTATTTAAATTATATGTTAGCTAGACTCTGTCTTTTATAAATAAAGGAGAAAAAAATTAAAAGAACGATGGCTAATAATGCAGTACAAATAAACAATGTTTCTGGAAATCAGGTGGATGCTTAAACACATTGATCCTGGTTGGTGGGACGTGCACTGAAATCAGGTGGATGCTTAAACACATTGATCCTGCTTGGTGGGACGTGCACTGAAATTGACTGAATGCATGATATCTTGCACGGATTTAATCATATAATGCTACTAAAGTACACAAAAGTGCAGACCTAGAAATCTATGTGTGTATGTTTCAGAAGAAAGTAGATACCTATACTAGGAGAATATCACAAAACAAGTAAATTATGGTTCAATATACTAGATCTAGAAGTAATTTAGTTCTCTGTTTAGATTTTAATCAGTCATTAAACATCACTCGCTCATTCTAAAATCAAACATCTCTCTAACTCTATTCCTCCTCTCTTACTCGCTCTTTCTAAAATCTAACATTTGTCTACACCCCTCCCCCTCTGTCTGTCTGTC
Organism: Gari tellinella; assembly: GCA_922989275.2. NCBI lineage: Eukaryota > Metazoa > Mollusca > Bivalvia > Cardiida > Psammobiidae > Gari > Gari tellinella. The sequence continues at coordinate 195,994 of OV277870.1, forward strand.
TGTCTGTCTGTGTCTGTCTGTCTCTCTTTCATATCTCTCTTCATCTCTCTCTCTCCGGTGCGTTTATAAAAAAAACCTTTTTGACGTTATACAATCGATTGATTTTAATTCAAACAGCAACAACAACAAAAAACTAGGAAAATAGACACTCACATTCCGTTTAACGGATTTATTTGCAACACTATGGTGCAGCATGTTAATTTATAGCTGTCATACCTGCAGAAAAAATGGAATAGTCCTTGACGATTTACGCACATGCGCATTACGTCACATTACGACACACGGCGGCCATTTGTAAACACAGCTGACCGCTAATTTACTATAGGAAAAAAATAATTTTCAGGATGTCTCCCTATTCACAGTCCCGATATTTCTCAAACTTTGCATGTGCGTTCGTAAAAAACGATCTGATCGTCTCATGTAGGTACAAAGCTGAAATTGTTTGAAATAAAAATAAATCTCGATACAAATTCAGTGACAGAGCCGAGTGAAAAGGACAGTAGTTCCAATTCCCTTGTTTGCATTACCAGAGAGAGTGAGTGGGGTTTTATCATCCTAACAACAGTACTTCAGTTATTTCTTTACTCCACAGCTTGTATCTAGTTTTGAAGACAGATGACTACCTAAAGCAGGTTGAAAGTAAAGCAGAATGTGCCTTAAGCTTTAATAGGTCACCTGTCTACAAAACTAGAAATGGGTTAAGGGTTAATAGATTAATGTTTACTCTTGTCCTGTATTAAGCATTCTTCAAAAAATGTCTGCTGAATACTTTTTATACCAAACAAAGGGGAATAACTCACCTTCTTCTACATCACACATGGACTTCTGCAGTTGACCGAGTCTGGTCTCAGTTCTCTCCCTTTCCTGGTCCAACTCTTTGTATTGAATGCCCAAGTTCTTCATCTGGCACACAGCATCATCCTGTAAGATAATTAAACAAATGCATGCTGGGTAATGTTGGTGTCTACAACAATTGTTGTCTGCTACTGTTAAAAAAAATATATGGTTCATAGTTTCATTATAAAACATGGTCAGAATGTCAGTTTGGATCCTGGGACCCGTTTCATAAAGCTTCGTACGACAAAAACGGTCGTAAGTTAAAACTTTAAAATACATTTAATTTCTGATTTCTCTATCTTATGCTGTCTTGTGACATCTCTTTGGAATTGTCTTTTCAAGATGATTCAAAAGAGATATCACAGGACAGGGTTAGATGGAGAAATAAATAATAATGGATACTTTTAAAATCTGAAGTTTTATGAAACGGGCCCCTAGTGAGAAGCCACATAGCTGCAACTCATCAGGATCCAAACTGTTTGCATCGTTAATAAGGATTCCATTGCTAGCATGCTAAGAATTAAAACAAATTTGAGCTTTGACCTTTAACTTGATATTTGTTTAGGAATTTTGGCTTAAATATCGTTTAAAGTGTATGTCATTGCAAATTGTTTGTTTGCCTTTTCTGTTCACCTACCCTAAACACTTGATATTTAGTATTATCTAGTGGTTGTTATAGAGAGGTACTACTGTATGTATGTGCCTACCCTTTCTCTCTCAGAATTAGCTAGCTGGTTGACAAAGTCTCGGAGGGCCATTCTGACTGCCTCGGGGTCAACATCTACAGCAGGGATCTGGAAGTCCCTAGTAGGGGACATGGCACGTAGGATACGTGATGGGCTGGCAGTGCGCTCTGGTGAGCCGGTACGAGGTATGGGGCTACCACGCCCCTCAGTGGTTGTGGCAAATGTGTTGTCAAATCCTGAAAGAAAATTGCTTTTTATAAATTCTGAAAAGTATTAAATGCTTTAAGCTTTTGCCTGCTAGAATGTAGAAAATATTTCTAATGATAGATATTCATGAATGTATAAAGTGGAAGTGTTGTTTTTTTTGTAGAGTGATAAATCAAATGTGTTAAAATGCATATCTATAGAGAAAAGGGTTAAAATCTCTAAAGTTCCAATTACCTTTAGATGGTGAGGTTGGTCTTGACCTCTTAGGGCTTGGGCTTCTAGATCTGATCGGGCTTCTGGATCTTGGCATGTCCTGTCTGAACCCGATGGTTCTCCTAAGACTGGACACAATACTGTTCAGCTTGAACTCGATGTCACGCTTGATTTCCTCCAGTCTGGCTAGCTGAGCTTCAAGGGCGTTAACTCTGCCCTCAGAACCACTCAGGCGCATCTTAAGTTCAGCGCATTCTGTGTTAAGATTATCGAGCTGAACCTCTAGGTTGTGTTTCTGGTCCTCCATACGCCTTTCAGCACGTCGACTGTCCTCTAGCGCCATCTGGTAGTCACGCTCCTTGAGACGAGCCTCATCTTGATGTTCAGCCAACTTTCTCTGAAGGTTGTTAAGCTCCTTTCTAAGAGCTTCACGAGTGGCCTCACCCTCCACAACCTGTCAACATTGAACAATGATCATAGAAACTACACAAACTAACACAATCAAAGCAATAGAAAATATGATTGATAGCAATTGTAAAACTAACTGATAGAAATATGTAACATCTGAAAAGTGCTGTTATAACAACAATAACTTCATCTTGGTGTAAGAAGCCACTTATAACCAACATATGATAGGTTTTAGAATATTTATCTAGTGACACAATGACCCACAGTTTGAGGTCAAACCTACTGATCAACTGTTTCAGGTAAACATGACCTAGTGACACACTTACTTTCTAGCGAATGTTAAATCTATATTTTGTAAACTCCTGACTTTAACCCTTTACCTCATAGCCTCTTTCTAGTTTTGAAAAATGGTGACCACTTAAAGCAGGTTGAAAGTAAAGCAGAATGTGCCTTAAGGCACATTCTGCTTTACTTTCAGACTGCTTTAAGCTAAAATCTGCTAGGCTATATAAAATATTTGTAATGGTAATTGTTCATGAGGGTATTAACTGGAACTATTTTCTTCAGCGGAGCTAAAAGCTAAAAGTCGCTTCTATGGGGGAAAGGGTTAAATAAAGTTTCTTGTATCTTGTACAGACACAATGACCTACTGACACACTCACCTTCTGTTTGAGGTCAAACTGACATCTCCTGGACTCTTCTTCCTTCTCCTCATCTCTCGAGACTCGTGTCTGCAGGTCAATCACTTCACGTCCTAGTTTACTCTTCTCACTGTCGAGCATCTTGACCTGGCGACGGAGATCCTGGAGTTCACGCCTGGCATCTAGACGAGCCTTCTCTACCTCCCTCAGGCTGGCACGAAGATCAGCGGCCTCCTTGGTCACTCCGGCCTTCTGCTCATCAAGCACTAAAAACATAACAAATTAAGAGTCTTAAGATATGATTTTCTTCACAAACTTGAACATTTCAATTCAAGCAAGGTTGAAAGACTGATTTGCATCAGATACATGCCAGTACCAGTCTTGGATAAAGAAATTAACCCTTTCCCCAATAGAAGGGCTTTTTAGCGCATTTAATTTATTCATACATTGAAGAAAATAGTTCCAATTTTTACAGTCATGAATATACATCCTAGCAGATTATAGCTTAAAGCAGGCTGATGGTAAAGCAGAATGCACCCTTCTACAGTAAAGATATAATTGATTATCATAATATTAGTAATCAATTCCTGGTGAATATAAACACTATCAGTTAGACTTAGTCAAAACAGTTATAATGAGAGAAGAACTATTAACAGACTTTCGTTGAGGCTTTCTGCCTTGTGGCTGTAAGGGAACAGCTAAGCTCTATCTTATCACCCTCAATTATCTGAGGCTTTCTGCCTTGTGGCTGTAAGGGAACAGCTAAGCTCTATCTTATCATCCTCAATTATCTGAGGCTTTCTGCCTTGTGGCTGTAAGGGAACAGCTAAGCTCTATCTTATCACCCTCAATTATCAGAGGCTTTCTGCCTTGTGGCTGTAAGGGAACAGCTAAGCTCTATCTTATCATCCTCAATTATCTGAGGCTCTCTGCCTTGTGGCTGTAAGGGAACAGCTAAGCTCTATCATATCACCCTCAATTATCTGAGGCTTTCTGCCTTGTGGCTGTAAGGGAACAGCTAAGCTCTATCTTATCATCCTCAATCATTTTCAGCAACCACATTCTATGACGAGACGATTCTAATGAGTGATGACACCATAGTGTTTAATGCAGAAATAAAGACTGTAGTTTATTTCAGTCACTCACCTGAGGCTTTCTGCCTTGTGTCTGTTAGGGAGCGGCTCAACTCTATCTTATCACCCTCAATCTTCTTCACCGTGTTTCTCAGCTCCTCGGCAGTCTTGGCAATGGCGTCTTTCTCGCGTATCTCATCGTTCATGTTACGCTTCAGTTCCATGGTGTCCTTCCTCATGGCGTCCTTCTGTTCCTCACCTAACACAAGACAACAATATAGATCATAGAACATTGGAGGAGACGTTCACCTAACACAAGACAACAATATAGATCATAGAACATTGGAGGAGACATTCACCTAACACAAGACAACAATATAGATCATAGAACATTGGAGGAGACATTCACCTAACACAAGACAACAATATAGATCATAGAACATTGGAGGAGACGTTCACCTAACACAAGACAACAATATAGATCATAGAACATTGGAGGAGACATTCACCTAACACAAGACAACAATATAGATCATAGAACATTGGAGGAGACATTCACCTAACACAAGACAACAATATAGATCATAGAACATTGGAGGAGACGTTCACCTAACACAAGACAACAATATAGATCATAGAACATTGGAGGAGACATTCACCTAACACAAGACAACAATATAGATCATAGAACATTGGAGGAGACGTTCACCTAACACAAGACAACAATATAGATCATAGAACATTGGAGGAGACATTCACCTAACACAAGACAACAATATAGATCATAGAACATTGGAGGAGACATTCACCTAACACAAGACAACAATATAGATCATAGAACATTGGAGGAGACGTTCACCTAACACAAGACAACAATATAGATCATAGAACATATAGATCATAGAACATTGGAGGAGACGTTATTCTTTTCCTTTAAAACCTAAACGGAACACAAATTGCAATAAAATGTAAAAAGAAAAAGACATTTTAACAACTCCTACTATTCATTTTAATCTGAGTGGCAAACAGTATACTCAACATCTGATATGGGGCAAAAACCTGTTTGCATTGGAACAATCTGGGAGGAAACAGTTGGGATTCTAATCAAATTCTTGACTACTTGGTACCTGATCAGGCTTAAAACTGTTTGCGACTGACATTATTGTTTATACTATAAACATGTTTATTGAGAAAGAATGCTGTCTCCACTCCTGGCCCCAAGGTTATATCGCTTTTGATTGGAGTCTGAAGTAGTTCTCAAGCATTTGATTGGTCAGATTTGAGCCATATCAGACTCAACTTTGATGCTTTATAACCTTTGACCCTGTACTGCACTGGTTTCCTATTGTAATGATAAGATCAATGTACCACTGGAGCTCATCAAACTTATAATAACCCTTTACTCCATAGATACACCTTATTACTCATCTAATTAATTGCTCCACTGAAGAAAATAGTTCCCTTTTATACAGTTATGAATGTACAAACATAAGAAATAATTCCTAGCAGATGGTAGCTTAAAGCAAGCTGAAAATAAAGAAGAAGGTGCTTTAAGGCACTTTCTGCTTTACTTTCAATCTGCTTTAAGTGGTCATGTATCTTCAAAACTAGAGAGAGGCAATGAAATAAAGGGTTACTATGACAACTGTTTCTTACTTTCTCTGATCTTCCTGTTGGCTTCAATGAGGTCACGGCGGACATTGTCACGTGTCTCCTCCACTAGTTTCAGCTGTACCTTCAGGTCACCGACTTCTCTCATAGCGGCCTCTCGCTGGCGGTCAACATCACGGATCTGGTTGTTCAAGTTCTTCACTTCTTTCTCATTGGCTTCACTGTAAAACATGGCAATATTCTAATATCAAGTACTGTAAATCATGGCAATATTCTAATATCAAGTACTGTAAAACATGGCAATATTCTAATATCAAGTATTGTAAAACATGGCAATATTCTAATATCAAGTATTGTAAAACATGGCAATATTCTAATATCAAGTATTGTAAAACATGGCAATCTTCTATTATCAAGTATTGTAAAACATGGCAATCTTCTAATAGCCAGTACTGTAAAACATGGCAATATTCTAATAGCCAGTTCTGTAAAACATGGCAATCTTCTAATAGCTTTCTATTTTACTGTCACCTTGCTTTAAATTGTCAATTGAGTTTTAAGTGTTTTTTTCACCACTTTGGGAATGGGTTAGTACCCATTCAATTGGGAAAAATATGCCTTAAAACATCCTAAAATACCTGATTTGGGGGGAAAATTGAGTCATAAAACAATCCTTTTGAGAGGAAAAAAAAGGTGTTGTTTTCAATTGGGAACAGGTCCCGCCCCTCCCAAAAAAACCACTGCTTTTATACTTTCAGTTATCCTTCTGTTTAGTGATCTTAGCTCTTTCGACACAATGGACCTATTTACTCATTACATTTGCAAATAGTGTAAACCAAGCTTAAAGGATTTCTGTTGGAGCCCTCTGATTGGGTCTGCACTGTTTACTAACTTTGACCAGTATATATCAAACTAACCAGAATTCCAAGTAGACTGTTTCATGTTTTGGTAACTAAAATGATCCACAAGGGAACATAATAACCCACAAGAGTTACTTAGTTCTGAAAGAGTTAATATTTTTACTGCACATACACCCAACAACAACAACATACACCGTACTGTACATGTTCTATACTGTTTCAAGAATACTACAACATTCTTGGCTCCATCACCTGGGATCAAGGTTATAAATCTTTTGAGCTGAGTCTGAGTTTGTTGTCAAGCATATGGTTGGTCAGATTTGAGCCTAGGCTCAAATCTGACCAATCAAATGATTGAGAGCGAACTCAGACTCAACTCAAAAGCTTAATAACCTTGGAGCCTGTACCCACCATGTTTGTTCAAACTGGGAGCGGAAGTTCTTCAGCTCAGACTGGAGGCCGTTTATGTTGGCCCTGTCTTGTTCCTGGCGCGCCTGAGACTCACGCTTCAGTCTCTCATACTCCACATTACTGGCAGCCAGCTCCATGTTCAGGTTGTTGTTCTTCTCCAGTAGAGTGCTCTTCTCTTGCTCACCCAGGGACATCACCTACAATATACAACTCAGACATGACCTATAATATACACAATACAACTCAGACATCACCTACAAGATACAACTCAGACATCACCTACAAGATACAACTCAGACATCACCTACAATATACACAGAAGATTGTAGCACATAGTATAGCTTGGCTAACCCAACAACTCAATGGATAAAGCCACAACACACTAACTGTACAAGGTCTGTAGCCACCACAAGACCAAGACAAGCGTACTGAAACTGCTAAATATTACCTGATTATTCATCATGGCATACCGTGGTATATCCTCAACACCTATATACATGTAAGATGGTAAGACATACAGGCATATCCCATTACCCGACAAGTACACCTTTTTAAGCCTCTAATTTATTCCTCCACTGAAGAAATATTTCCTTTTTATACAGTCATAAATATGTATCATAAACATATTTTCTATATCCTAGCAGATAACAGTTTAAAGCAGGCTGAAAGTAAAGCAGAATGTGCCTTTAGGCGCATTCTGCTTTACTTTCAATCTGCTTTAAGTTATTATCTTTCTTTAAAGCTAGAAATGGGGTAATGGGATAATAGACCAATGAAATCGCCACTCAGTTTTATGATATTGATGTTTCACTTACACTAGTATTGTCTCCTCTCTTCACATTATCAGCAAATGACACAGTTTTCCCCCTTCTAGCAGAACAGGAGATACACAACATCTCACGCTGTCCCCTATACATATTGCACTACTGTCCCTTAATGTCCCCTTTACATATTGTACTCCAATCCCTTAAGTCACATCCATTTACCTATAACTCCTTAGTAACCAATCATTTCTTATAAAATATTCCAAATTTTCTTTAATCTTTATACACATTAACATTCAATGTTTGTGCTTCGTTCAAATGGCGGTGAAGTCTCACTAAGGAGAAGAATTTATATAAGTTTACCCAAACTTGTTTTCTAATCCTTATATTTATATGTGAAACTGTATGTATTGTCAGTCATGACTGTATCTATTTTGAAATAAAATACTGTTTAAACTAAGTCTCACTAATACTAGTAATAACTGCAATTCAAAACCATCATCAATACTTTTAAACTCAGGTTGCAGCTTAAAGCAAGATAAAAGCTTTCTGCTTTTCTTGTATTCTATTTTAAGCATCAACCACACTTACAATACCAGGACAATATAAAGACTCATTATTAGTATAAAATACAGTGACAGCTTAAAACAAGATTTAAGTTTACAAGCTTTCTACTTTTCTGTCGTCATCCTTTAAATAGCAGATTGTCTTAACTCTTACGATGCTAGCCGTGAAACCATGATAGTCTTTGAAAACTGTTTAAACCCTGAAGAGACACTGCATCACACGATCCAAACTCTTTCACAAAGAAAACTTGGTAATTCTACTGTTTTACTGTAATTTTCCATCAATCACCAGATGTAAAACAGTCATTTCACTTCCACATTTCAGAGCTTATAACACACATGACATTTCACTAAATGTCAATTTAATTCAGATCCACACACGTATGACAATATCCTACAAACACGTATGACAATATCCTATCTTTTCTCATACAAATTGTAAGTCCATATTGAACACTTTGCACAAACATTAAATTACAGTTTTCAATACCACCCCCAGAAATACTCTCTCAGCATTTTAATAATTGCCACTTAAACACAAACATTCTATTCTGAGTTGGCGGAACAATACATGGCTGACTACAACCTGTATAGTCCTTAAGAAAACAAGCCAGTGTCCAAATACTTGAACCTCAGCCAAACACTACCAGCATAATCTTCACATAATACAGATAAATTAGGTGACACCCTTATTGGGCTGTAATAGATATCTTTAACCTGCTACACCTAGCGTTTACATTTACACCCATGTCTGAAATGCCTAGCACTATTTACTATCAACTTATAAATAAAACTTGTAGTAAGCCAACACAGAATGAAGCAGCAGAGTGATTGTTTAAGACAGGTCACTCCTAAATGCAGTTCTCAAGTACTTCGGTGTGGTCTTGGTGAAGCAATCTGACATCATGCACTAAACTGCAAAGTATCTTAACCCATTGCTCCTCAGATACATGTTTTAACACATTTAATTTATTCTACAAATGAAGAAAATAGTGCCACTTTATACAGTCATGAATATGTATCATAAGAAATGTTTCTATATTCTAGCACATGGAAGTTTAAAGCAGACTGAAAGTAAAGCAGAATTGAGACCACTATAAACAATATACATTTGACATATTCATGCTTAATGCAGGGAAAAGGAGCCTACAGCATGACTTTTTTCCTGCATTAAGCCATTACCTGTATTTAAAGAACACCATACATCTTCATTCAGTGCTTGCTTAACACAGGGGGTGGATTAACCCAAAACAGTTCTAATGAAACATGTTCATGTCAATATAAATTTGAACTATTTTCCTCAGTGGAGGAATAAATTTTAGGCGTAAAAAGGTGCATTTATGGGGTAATGGGTAGTGGTCGGTAAACAAAGGTTGGACAGTATTCAATAGAACCAAACGTCTAACAATCAAGGCCATTGCTGTGATTTCCAAAACAATTTAGACAGGTGGTAGCAATTTTGTTGAGACAGCATTTAAATTTCAAGCCTAACAAACTGACCTTGACCTAAATTTAACACAGAAACAAGACTTTTCATTATAAGGGTCTGGACTTCTACAAAATAATATACAGTCATGTTTGTATTAACTCCATAGCGTGTTTCTAGCTTGTGAGAGGAATAATTGAAAAGTGCTTAAATGCCTTTTTATGGAGTAATGGTTTTATAAATGCATGATACAATTCATGCAGAAAGCTATTAGCGCTTTCTGAATTATTTGCATACTTAATAAAGTTGCGATAGATCCATAATCCATTACCCCATAAATACACCTTTTTATGCCTTTAATTTATTCCGCCACTGAAGAAAATGCCCACCCACCTGTTGCCTATCATTCTCCGCCATGAGGAGGGAGTTATCACGGTCTCGCTGCAGCACAGACAGCTGTTCTTCCATGTCCTCCTGAAGCTTGCCGTACATCTGCTGCATCTCCTCCTTCTCTAGAGCGTGCTTGTGCAGGATCGACTCGCGCTCATTCTCCATCTCAGCTCGTTGACGTTCCTAGAAACAACATAGAAAACAAGTTTGTCAAACACTATATCAGAGCACTAGATAAGGTGTGTATTAACTTTCTGATGTCTCAACCAAACACTGTCCCGCTGACTTATCATTAGAACAGTCTCCATAGGAACTATCCTAAATCTTCAAATTATAAACAAGGGAGGTAACTCACCTTTTCTCTGGACATCCTATCTACATCTTCCTCATGAGCTTGTTTCTCCTGTGTGAGGGCTATCTGCATGTCTCTCTCATATTATATTATAAACAAGGGAGGTAACTAACCTTTTCTCTGGACATCCTATCTACATCTTCCTCATGAGCTTGTTTCTCCTGTGTGAGGGCCATCTGCATGTCTCTCTCCAGCTGGGCCAGACGTTTCTGTAGATCCTCACGGGAATGATCATACTTGTCAAGATCAGTGTCCTTCTCCTTGCAGAGGCGAGATATCTCACCTAGATGAAGAGCAAACAAGTAAAGTTTTAAAATCATTATCTCCATAGCTACGCATTTTAGTGTATTTAATTCATTCCTGCACTTAAGAAAATTACACAGTCATTGTTGTTAATATGTATCATAAGAAATATTTTCTATATCCTAGCAGTTGGTAGCTTAAAGTAAAGAAAAATGCACCATAAGTCTTTCTACAGGAGATTTAAAATATAGTCAAATATTGTAATTTATCTCAGCTCATTAATATTCATGAATTCTAAGACCTGCCCACTAGTCCACCAGGTTCTCCTTTCTTACAAGAAGGTCCACCTCTAACTGTTTTTATCTCAGCTCATGAATATGCATACATTTCTAAGCCCTGCCGACTGACCTTGTAGATTTTCCTTTCTAACTAGAAGGTCCTGGTTCTCGACCTCTAACTGTTGTTTCTTCACCTCTAGCTGCATGGATGACTGCTGGACCTCGTACAAGTTAGCCTCCAGTCCTTCCTTGTCCATCCTGAGGGCCGAGATCAGTTCACTCTGCTGCCGGTTCTCACGCTCTGTGGCAGTTACCTGCAATAGTTTACGGTTCATTCTACAGTGGGGAAGATGCTATTTATTTCTATGTACAGTCAAACTTCGATATCTCAAACTCGTTTAACACGAACTAACCGATATTTCAACACATGAAATACATTATTTTATGTTTGGTTCAGCCGAAAATACCCGTAGTTCAAAGTTAAAACGTGGCTAAGCCACGTTTTAACTTTGAACTACGGGTATGTTCGACATAACCGAGTTCGAGATATCGAAGTTCGACTGTAAATGAAACTAAACACAATACAATGAATCTAATTCTAACCCTGACTCTTTAGCTTGGATAAATTTAGTTTAACTAATCATTTAATCCATAATCAAAACAACTATATCTAACTATATCTAAGGCAGAAGACTGCTCAAAGCATGAAGAAAGCAAAGCAGAAAGTTTGTATAAGACTTTTCTGATAACTGTCCTCTTGCTTTAGTTGTCACCTATATGCAATGCACCAATGATCATTCATTTGCCGTCCCTATGTGGAGAAATAGGTGCTTCATTTGGTTTGTTTGATTTACGTCCCTTTTTGCCAACTTTGGGCTATTAAAGTTGATGTCCCAGAGAGAGGGAAGCGGATACAGGGGAATCCAGGTGTGATGCACTACTCTTTTTTGGTTAGAGCCCTCTGGTTCTTTTACACGCCCAGTGTACATGTATAGCACTGAAGTCTCATCCGAAGCTCAAAGGTTTGAACTGCTCAATGAGTTACTTTACCTGAACAACAAGCTCTCCCTTGTCTTGAGTGAGGACTTCCTTCTCCTTGTTTATTCTCTGCAGTTGAGTCTGGAGACGGTCAATATCCTTACGAGCCGACACAAGCTCTTCAGCGAGAGCCTGCTTCTGTCTGGAAATCTACAACACAGACAAAGACAGTATTGAACCACTCTGGTCATATATAGTTCAAATGCTATGCATATCTTTGGAGAATTCAATGTAATTAACTTCTTTTGAATTCAATTTACATAATTCCTGATAGAATCTAATATAAATGCATCTTTCTAAGGGAGTACAACAACAGCTTATTTATTTATAACCCTTTCAATCATCTCTTAACATGTGTACATACAGTGTTAAGCTGCTCGGTGATGTCGGCTCTCTCTCTGTTCAGGACCATGATCTCATCCTCCAGCTGTTGTCGTGTCATCTCACTGAGTTCCAGTGTCTGGTTTAGGCCTGTACATAAAACACCAAGTCTTATCAATCATAGTAAATATAAACCACAAACATGCCCGATCAATGTTATCAACATGCCTAATCAATAAAAACAACCAAACACTTAAAATAATGTAACAATAACATGTTTTATCACTGTAAGTAATAACATGCAATGGTTTGATGTAGTCTATGTCAAGACTTTATAATGTCTTCTTAATTCCACAGAGTAAATCAGTCGCTGATCTGAATCCATACTATTTGACACTTTAATGTTAATTTTTGCAAAAGAAGATGTTTACTGAGTTGTTGCTGGTAACAATTACATAATGTGGGGTCCATCTAAAGACCCCAAACCTTCCCAAACCACTCCAAATCACTTAAAAAAACAAGCCAAACTACTTAAATTCCTTAATATCTAATAGGCTTTAATCACATAAAGCTTAAAATGGCAAATTAATGCTAAAATAATGAAACAAATGTTAAATTAAAATTAAAATTAAAATATGATGTTTTTCATTTCAAGGGGAGCAACTCGTACAAAACTTAAGATAGCTATATACAGTTACTAATAAATATTAACCCATTTCCAAAAAGCCTGTTTCTGCATTTGAAGACAGGTAACAGCTAAAATCAAGTTGAAAGTAAAGCAGAATGCAACTTAAGGCTTGCTTTTATGCCACCATCTGCTAGAATATGGAAAACTTGTTTTTAAAAGTGGTTTGGGGTCGATAGACTGACAGCATAGTGTGCTAAACATTTGTGAAACCAATGGTGTTCATGTCCCTACTCACCAGCCTTTTCTGTGTCCAAGTCCATCTTCTCCTGTTCCACTCGGACAAGTTCCTCTCGTATTCCTGTCCTCTCCTGTTCCAAGGCCTGCTTCTCTCCGTACACAGCTGCCTTCTCAGCCTCCATCTGATAGAATCAACAATAAACATTCTAATACACGGCAGCATTACAGTTATAGTATAACAGTTACAGTATAACCTGCTTCCCTCCGTATACAGCTGCCTTCTCAACCTCCATCTAAATGAATTATGAGTTAACATTAAATACCTACGATTACAAGTCTGCTTAAAATTGCTATCTGCTGTTTTTCTCAAAGTTGAGTTTTGGACATTTTGACAGAAGAAACATACAGACGAGTGACAAACCGTTTGAACCTATATGCAGCAAAAGATCTGGGTTCAAACTTTTTGCAAATGTAAGATAATTTCAGCACTCTAAGGGTATTAATTGTCCCTCCCTATAACAACTCCTTCTTATAAATTTTTTTAAAAAGAATTACATGTACATACTGATCATGTTATTTAAAGAAATATGAGATCATATAATTTGCTATAGTGACAAAATGTTTTAGTAATTTGAAAGTTTTTTATGACATGACAGATGGCTGCTTACTGCAGAATGAAGGCAAAGCACTATTTTCAGTAGCTCTCTGCTTTACTTTAATCTTACTTTAACCCATTTCTCCATGGAAGGCAAAACACTATTTTCAGTAGCTCTCTGCTTTACTTTAATCTTACTTTAACCCATTTCTCCATGGAAGGCAAAACACTATTTTCAGTAGTTCTCTGCTTTACTTTAATCTTACTTCAACCCATTTCTCCATGGAAGGCAAAACACTATTTTCAGTAGTTCTCTGCTTTACTTTAATCTTACTTCAACCCATTTCTCCATGGAAGGCAAACACTATTTTCAGTAGTTCTCTGCTTTACTTTAATCTTACTTCAACCCTTTTCTCCATGGAAGGCATAACACTATTTTCAGTAGTTCTCTGCTTTACTTTAATCTTACTTTAACCCATTTCTCCATGGAAGGCAAAACACTATTTTCAGTAGCTCTCTGCTTTACTTTAATCTTACTTTAACCCATTTCTCCATGGAAGGCAAAACACTATTTTCAGTAGCTCTCTGCTTTACTTTAATCTTACTTTAACCCATTTCTCCATGGAAGGCAAAGCACTATTTCAGTAGTTCTCTGCTTTACTTTAATCTTACTTCAACCCATTTCTCCATGGAAGGCAAAACACTATTTTCAGTAGTTCTCTGCTTTACTTTAATCTTACTTCAACCCATTTCGCCATGGAAGATCCTATGACACCTATACCTTGTATACACAGAAAAATTATTTAAGTTGATAAAATGCTGTAAGAAGCTTCTCCTACATCCTAAAGGAACTTTCTGCCTGCTTTACTGTCAGCATGTTTTAAGCAATCACCTGTCTTATAGATGTAAATGGTTAAGCTGACATCTGTCTTTAACACCAAATACAAGCTTATGTCTGTTGTAATTATATTCCAATTGTAATCTGCATTATTTAATCTCATACCTGCATGATGATCTTGTTCAGCTCTATCTTGTCCTGACCAAGACCTTCATTCAGACTCTGCATCTTCAGCAGGGCATCTTTAAGGGCCGCCTCTTCAGCTCGGGACTTGTGAAGCTCCGCCTCCAATTCTGTCTTCACCATCTCGGCCTTTCCAAGAGCCTCACCTAGAGTTTAAGATCAAAGTACTGATTGTACTGGAGGTTTTGGACATGATAAATATATCTACAGTGTATGTAAGTGCACTTTCTTTCAAGAGTCTCACCTATAGTTTAACTCTTTGAACCCTAGTCATGCATATATGCATCATTTGAAAACAGCATACATGTGAGGAGTACACTTGTCCTATGCAAACAGTGTCAACCCTGATAAAAGGGCTCTTTAAGGAGACCTCTGATCAGGGTCTACACTGTTTGTCATTTTGACATATATTATAAAAATCAACCCTAAAAAGTCAAAAATGGACTAGACTCAATTGAGAATTAGAATGGTTCATTTGAGGTTTCAGGGAGGAAGAAGTTAAGAAATGCAGTGTTATAAACATTCTTCTCAAACAATGTAAACTTAGAGGTTACAGGCAAACAGTTGTAACCATTTGAGGGTCAAAGTTTATTCATCAGAAAATGGTTCAATTGAAAATATAGTTTGGTTTTTCTGGTGACTTTCAAGCTGTTTTAGGGTTACCCTCTCCTTATCATTTGATGTTTTGAAAACTTAGGTTTCACTGTATATTCCAAGTTTTGAATGCTTGTGTACTCACCAACTTCTGCCCTCTGTTGATCCAGAACCTCCTTGTCTAGTAGGGCCCTGTTGAGAGCCTCCTTGGTGGCCACTAGCTCCTCCTTCAGGGCCGAGTTCTTGTGCTCCTGCTGTTCAATGATACGCTGGCTGTAATGCAATATAATCAAGTTAGTGTTACAGTTGTTGTATTTAACCTTTTACCACACAGCCTGTTTCTATTTTCAAAAACTTTAAGGCACATTCTGCTTACTTTCAGCCTGTTTTAAGCTACTAGGATATAGGTAATATTTCTAATGGTGAATATTCATGACTATATAAAGATAAACTATTTTCTTCAGCAGAGATATAAATCAAAGGCTTAAAAAGGTGTATTTATTGGGTAAAGGATGAGAACAGTAGGAACTATTTTATTTTTCCAAATTAAATGAAACAAACTGCAATGAATTTAAATTTAGGAAATCCCTTACCATCTCTCGTTCTCCTTTATCTGGCGGTCCTTGTCTTTATTAACATCGTCTTTTTCATCCTCCAGATTGTCTCTCTGTCGTTGCAGTTCAGTGTTTGCCGCCTGTAGTTTTTCATTCTCTGTGTTGAGGTTCTCAATCTGGTCATTGAGCTCCTGACGAACCTTCTCCAGCTGTTGTTTTTCAGTGCTGGTGAGACCAAGGGCGTTCTTAACACGGTCACGGTCTCGGTTTGTGTCCTCTCTATCACGTCTCCTGAAAACATAGGGAAATACATAATATACTTATCCCATTACCTCATAGTCTGTTTCTAGTATTTAACGTAGGTGACCACTTAAAGCAGTTTGAAAGTAAAGTAGAGTGCATCCTGATACACATTCTGCTTTACTTTCAGCCTGCTTTCAGCTACCATTTACTAAAATATAATAAATACTCTTGAGGTACACATTCATGGCCGTGTAAAGTGGAATTATTTCTTCAGTGGCACAATAATTTAAAAGGCATAAATAGGTGTATTGATGGGGCAATGGGTTAAACTGGATTCCAAATGAACTGGGACATTTCCAACTGTTTCTCTATTACATCTCCATTATGTACTGAAGAGACAATTCTAATGTGTATACTCATGGGGCAATGGGTTAAACTGGATTCCAAATGAACTGGGACATTTCCAACTGTTTCTCTATTACATCTCCATTATGTACTGAAGAGACAATTCTAATGTGTATACTCATGGGGCAATGGGTTAAACTGGATTCCAAATGAACTGGGACATTTCCAACTGTTTCTCTATTACATCTCCATTATGTACTGAAGAGACAATTCTAATGTGTATACTCATGGGGCAATGGGTTAAACTGGATTCCAAATGAACTGGGACATTTCCAACTGTTTCTCTATTACATCTCCATTATGTACTGAAGAGACAATTCTAATGTGTATACTCATGGGGCAATGGGTTAAACTGGATTCCAAATGAACTGGGACATTTCCAACTGTTTCTCTATTACATCTCCATTATGTACTGAAGAGACAATTCTAATGTGTATACTCATGGGGCAATGGGTTAAACTGGATTCCAAATGAACTGGGACATTTCCAACTGTTTCTCTATTACATCTCCATTATGTACTGAAGAGACAATTCTAATGTGTATACTCATGGGGCAATGGGTTAAACTGGATTCCAAATGAACTGGGACATTTCCAACTGTTTCTCTATTACATCTCCATTATGTACTGAAGAGACAATTCTAATGTGTATACTTATTGGGTAATTACCCCATAGCCTGTTTCTAGTTTTGAAGATATGTGACCACTTAAAGCAGGTTGAAAGTAAAGCAGAATGCGCCTGAAGCCTGCTTTAAGCTATTATCTGCTAGAATTTAGAAAATATTCTTATGATTCTTAGTCATAACTGTATAAAAAGAAGTACTTTCTTCAGTGGAGGATTTGATTTGTTTAGATTTTACGTCGTTTTCAACAGTATTTCAGTCATATCGCGACATCCAGCTAATTACAGGCGGAGGAAGATCCCAGAAGTCTTTTATGCACTATTTCAGGCACAAATCCGCAACTGGGTAGAACCACTGACCTTCCGCAAGCCAGCTGGAAGGCTTCCCCACATGAAAAATAGGAACAACCCTACTGGGATTCGAACTCACAGCAACGAGGAGCTTAGTGATGTAAGTCACAGTGACTGTAACCACTAGGCCACAGAGGCCCCCTCTTCAGTGGAGGAATAAATTATTGGCGTAAAAAGGCGTATTTATGGGGTAATGGGTTAATAATGCAGGGTGAGGTATAACAGACAGCTCCCAAACTTTCTCTAAGCTGCCATCTGTTCCCAACACCTTCCAGGACTCTTCTTTTAACCCATTACCTCATAGCTTGTTTCTAAATTTGATAGCAGGATACCACTTAAAGCAGGTTGCAACTTAAAGGAATATTTTGCTTTACTTTCAGCCTGCTTTAAACTCCTATCTCGAATAATAAAATATACCTTTTATATTTCAAGTTCTGGGCTTTCAAGTAGAAGACTGCTTTTCTTAAAGTATGAATAATCAGAAGCCAAAAAATTAATTTTATTGGGTAAAGGGTTAAGAGAGTCTTAAAGCAGAGTTTGACAGTAGTCACAGTGAAAATCAATCTTACGAAATGTCTAGGTCTTCCTTCAAGTTCAAGATCTGAATCTCCAGTCTGCGTTTCTCATTTTCTGCGTCATCCATCATTTTCCTCTGAGCAGCGTTGTGGTCTTTCTGGGCGGCCAGTTTGGCTCTGAGCTCAGCCATCTGCAACTGTCTCTTGTTCAGAGCAGCCTGGACGGCAGAGAATGTAGCATCAGCGAACGCTGGAGACCTAGACCTAGCCAGAGGTGACGTTGATCTGGCACGAAGCCCAGGTGACTTGGCACGGGCATGTGGTGATATGGAGCGGGCTCTGGACACCGTGGTTTCACCGTCTTCTCTCATGGGCTCGTCTTCAGTGGCATCATTGAGGACAGATTCAGCAATACTGCGAAGAGCGTTGTGGAGAGATTCCGTCTCGTCACGGATTTGACGAGACATCTCAGACTCCTGAAAGAATGACAACAACTACTTTAACCCATGACCCCATAAATACTTTTTATGCCTTAAATTTAATCCTCCACTCAAGAAAATAGTTCCAATTAATACAGTCATAAGTATGTATTGAAAAATACTTTTCTAGATTTTAGCAGATGGAATCTTAAAGCAGGCTGAAAGTAAAGCAGAATGCTCAATAACATGCATTCTGCTTTACTTTCAACCTGCTTTAAGTGGTCACCTATCTTCAATAAATGACACATGTATGGAGTAATGGGTTAAACAGCTTCCTAATTTTGAAGTAAAACTGACAGTTTATGAACAAATGTCATGAATTACTGTCTATTGATAAGAATCCTATACATGTACTACAATTATATACTGAACTGCAAAAGTAATGATAAAAAATCATATTTATTTAATAAGATGTATTGCTTTATGTTCCATCACCATTTATGATCATTTAAAGTACAATCAAGGAGGTCGACAGTTAAACTATGATTACAGTTAATGACTTTCAGTCTATATGGCTGATTTGTTTGTACGTTTGATGCTACAGTGCTCCCCCTCTACAACAACACCCAATGGGAGACAAGGATTGTGTGTGTTGTTTGGAGTGAGTTGTTTCAGGGAGGGAAATTGGTTTACATTTACAAAAAGATTGAATCCAGATCAGACGCCGCTTCACTCGGCGTCTGATCTGAATTCAAGCCGTTCGTCACTCATCTTTATGTTTATTTCTATCAAAATGTCCAATATGTTAATTTGAGAAAACCAGCAGACCAAAATTTTAAGCAGGCAATATTGCAGCTGTGAAAAGATTGGACACAATTGTCATATTTGGGAACAGCGACAAGCATTGTTGTAAGGAGGGAACTGTTGTTAGAAGGGCTGTTGTAGGGAGGGCAGGGCTCCAGATAAGAGGGAGTATTCTGAACAAATCCAACCTTTTCTCACTCATACAGCACCAAATCCTATGGTGTTACTACTCATTAGAATCGTCTCTTCGAGACGATTCTAATGAGTAGTGACACCATAGGTATTAAAGCAGAAATAAAGGTTTTTGTTTTTAAAATACTCCCATTATCTGGAGCCCTGGAGGGAGCTCTGTTTTTTGGTGTTTTGCAGTTTGTCACCAAAGTTTGTTCATGACTTACATGCATGTCTACGAAGTTCCTCTCTCCGGCCTTCATTTCGAGGTGTTCTACGGCTCTCCTCAAGTTCTGCACGGTCTTGTCCTTCTCCTCAACCTGAATCTTCAGCTTCTCATTGGCCATCGTCAGCTCGTTAACTCTGTAGTTACCATAGAAACAATTAACATGAGCTCGTTAACTCTGTAGTTACCATAGAAACAATGAACATGAGCTTGTTAACTCTGTAGTTACCATAGAAACAAATAACATGAGCTTGTTAACTCTGTAGTTACCATAGAAACAATCAATCATTGCTTATTAACTATAGTAAATACTAATCCACAATTAACATTAGCTCAATAACTCTGTAAATACCAAATCAAAATATAACAGTAGCTCATCAACTGACTGCGGATAATGTGTAATAGTTTGGCCCTCTTGTAACAGAATGATAACATCTTACAAGACAAAAGTAAAACCAGAAAAAGAAGGATTATTGACTGCAAAAAAAAACAGGTGGCAGCTTAAAGCAAGGTGACAGTAAAACAGAAAGCTCCTCCAGGAGCTTTGTGTTTTTACTTTTACCTTGCTTTAAGCAGTCACCTACCCTTAAACACCTGGATATGAACATAATTTAGTCATATTATAGAGGTTTTACTGTACGTGGAACTAGTTTTCTGTAGTTTACTGTCAAATAAATAAAGAGGTATTGATATTTCAAAGCTTGGTTTATATTCACACAAACATAATCTTGGGACACTGTTAGCTTCAATCTTAAAAGGATACAAGACATATTAGCATAGTTTTTCGAGAAAACATGTTAGCTACTTCAATGGGGTTTCTCTTAGGAAAGCATCAGACTCAGCATCTATTCTGGATCAACTTTGTCTACAAATTTCAGTGAAATTGTGAGTTAAAGTCATGTTGATTATACCTGGCATTGAGCTCGGCGCTGTGGGCATCATAGCGGGACTGAAGTTCTGCCATCTCACGGCCGTTCTCCCTCAGTCTGCTCTCCATAGATACCCTCTCACCACGCTCTCTGTCCATGGCAACCTGAATACAGACAAATACAGTAACAAATCTGATACCCTCTCATGACGCTCTCTATCCATGGCAACCTGAATACAGACAAATACGGTAACAAATCTGATACCCTCTCACCACGCTCTCTGTCCATGACCACCTGAATACAGACAAATACAGTAACAAATCTGATACTCTCTCATCACGCTCTCTATCCATGGCAACCTGAATACAGACAAATACAGTAACAAATCTGATACCCTCTCATCACGCTCTCTATCCATGGCAACCTGAATACAGACAAATACAGTAACAAATCTGATACCCTCTCACCGCACTCTCTATCCATGGCAACCAGACTACAGACAAATACAGTAACAAATCTGATACCCTCTCATCACGCTCTCTATCCATGGCAACCTGAATACAGACAAATACTGTAATAAATCTGATACCCTCTCATCACGCTCTCTATCCATGGCAACCTGAATACAGACAAATACAGTAACAAATCTGATACTCTCTCATCACGCTCTCTATCCATGGCAACCTGAATACAGACAAATACTGTAACAAATCTGATACCATCTCACCACGCTCTCTATCCATGGCAACCTTAATACAGACAAATACAGTAACAAATCTGATACCCTCTCACCGCACTCTCTATCCATGGCAACCAGACTACAGATAAATACAGTAACAAATCTGATAACCAGTCCAGGCTTAGTTCTTATTCAGTTCTTTCAGTATGCTTTAAGCTACAATCTTCTAGGATTTAGAAAATATGTTATGTGGGACATACTCAAGCCTCTAAATTGGAACTATTTTCTTCAGTGGAAGAATAAATTAAAGGTGTATATTTGGGGTAAAGGGTTAAGCAGCCCTGCATAAAAGGCAAATATATATTCTGCTTAAAAGTGCCTTTACTTCAGAAATTGGCTACAGACACATATATTATCCTGAGGGTCAGTTTGTATCATGGTCAAGTATCAAATATGATCCAGTATTAAATACAGACTAATATAATATCCCTAGGTGGACTGTATACAGATCAGCACATGTAATTATTATATATTTACAATTAACTTTGACCAAACAAATGTTTATTTCATTCAACAATGTCACTGAGAGTTTACAAAGATTCATATACAAAATTAGTCTATTGTGGCATTCTTATGGTTTATTGTTACCATGTGAAGTTTGATGTAAATCAGACTAATTTTCTATTGAAATTTGAAGCCCAAACAATAGCTTTAATTTTCCAATTGAATTTTACTACACAATAAATATTTATCTAGAGACCAATCAACTGATAATAAGTTTACCCTTTACTCTATAGCTTGTTTCTAGTTATGGAGGCATATTACCACTTAAAGCAGGACAAAAGTAAAGTAGAATGCACCTTAAGGTGCATTCTGCTTTACTGTCAGCCTGCTTTAAGCTATTAGCTGCTAAAATATACAAAATATTTGTTATGAAACATAGATTGAATCATCTTTTGCGGCTGATGAATAAATTGAAGGTGTAAAAATATGTATCTTTAAGTACTTTTGAACGTGTAATTCCTGTGTGAAAAAAACCTCTATATAAATCCGGTAATAATAAATAATAATAATAGCTATGGCATAAAGGGTTAAAGAAGTACACCCCAATGAGATTAGGCCAATGTCTATAATTATGTACAACAGCTGAGCATGGTTTGGTAAGGACCATCAGTTGTTAAGCCAATCCCTCTAGGTATAGAACCCATATCAACTAATACTGGCCTGACCTTGTTAGTGGCATACCACCTTAATATCACGCTAAAACTAGAAAACTATTCACTGCAACCTATATTTCACAGCTATCTCCTGTAATAGGAAAACCATGAGTATTCAGAGAGAAGCTCTCACCTGGGATTGGGTCTCAGTGTTGCGTGTATTGGCGTTAAGGTTGAGGCATGCAGTGTGCATGCTGCGTGCTGCTTTGGTGACGTCTGTGCGTACATGCGAAAGGTCTCTCTCTGTTGCTGTCTTGAGTTCGCTGAAATTACGTCGAAAAGCGACCACAGCCCTCCAGAGAGAGAGAAGACGTCCGTGCTCAGCACTGAAGTAGTCATTGAAGCTCTGCAAGGACAAATACCAACATTTCTTGAATTTAACAAGCTGGCATTTCTAAAGTTTACATCAACTATAACCCTTTATCTCTTAGTCTGTTTCCAATTTTGAAGACAGGTGATCACTTAAAGCAGGTTGATGACAGATGACTACTTAAGGCAGGTTAAGGCATATTCTGATTTACTTTTAGCCTGTTTAAGCTATCATCTACTAGGATTAAGAAAATATCTCTTATGATACATGTTCACGATTCTATAAATTGGAATTATTTTCTTCAGTGTAGGTATAAAATAAAGGTGTAGAAAGGTGTATCTACGGATTAAAGGGTTAAGTGGTCACCTGTCTTTAAACTAGAAAAAAGCTATGGAAGAAAGGGATAACTAAGCACAAAGTTAGACAAAAGGCTGTTTTCTTTTTCTAACCTGACATATCGATGTTAACAGTCGCCATATGAGGGGAAAAGTTTCTCTATAATTGTGTTTTACATAAACAAATCAACTCAACAGGCACAAATAACTCTGAGAGAACTCTTTAAGCCCTCTCTGCTAGACAACCATTAAATTTACTTTTACAAGACATCGAGAAGCAATTTACTAAAATCTCTTCTCTGTCACTTGACTGGTCACACCATGAGAGTTTTTATCTAAAACTAGGTTAGAGTTTATCACAGATTGAGATCCCCGCAGCTTTATACCCTGATACTAACTTCTCTAAACCAATTTAACACCACAATACAAACTTACTGATATGGAAAAAGTTTGATATACAGTCAATCTTCTATTTACCCTTTACTCCAGAGATATATGTTTTTAACATCAAATTTATTCCTCCACTTGTATTTAAGGTAAACCAAAGGTGTATTTTGAGTGGTCACATGATACAAGATAGTGTCTATGAGATCTGATATACTTTATTCCTCTATTTTCAAAAGGAGTTTATACAAGGTCCTTGAGCCCTATGTTTTCATATAATGTCTATGCAATACCTTATGACCCTATTTTATCATTTTATGTCTATGAAATGACCTATAACCCCATGTTTTCATATAGTGTCTATACTGTAATACAATGCCCTATTAATCCTGTGTTCATATCATGTCTATACAATGCCCTATAACCCTTTTTTGTCATATACATACAATGCCCTTTAGCCTTGTGTTTTCATATAGTGTTTATACAATGCCCTATAACCCTTTTTTGCTATATACATACAATGCCCTTTAGCCTTGTGTTTTCATATAGTGTCTATACAATGCCCTTTAGCCTTGTGTTTTCATATAGTGTCTATACAATGCCCTTTAACCCTTTTTTGTCATATACATACAATGCCCTTTAGCCTTGTGTTTTCATATAGTGTCTATACAATGCCCTTTAGCCTTGTGTTTTCATATAGTGTCTATACAATGCCCTTTAGCCTTGTGTTTTCATATAGTGTCTATACAATGCCCTTTAGCCTTGTGTTTTCATATAGTGTCTATACAATGCCCTTTAACCCTTTTTTGTCATATACATACAATGCCCTTTAGCCTTGTGTTTTCATATAGTGTCTATACAATGCCCTTTAGCCTTGTGTTTTCATATAGTGTCTATACAATGCCCTTTAGCCTTGTGTTTTCATATAGTGTCTATACAATGCCCTTTAACCCTTTTTTTGTCATATACATACAATGCCCTTTAGCCTTGTGTTTTCATATAGTGTCTATACAATGCCCTTTAGCCTTGTGTTTTCATATAGTGTCTATACAATGCCCTTTAGCCTTGTGTTTTCATATAGTGTCTATACAATGCCCTTTAGCCTTGTGTTTTCATATAGTGTCTATACAATGCCCTTTAACCCTTTTTTGTCATATACATACAATGCCCTTTAGCCTTGTGTTTTCATATAGTGTCTATACAATGCCCCTATAACATTGTGTTTACTATACATTGTCTTATAACCCCAAGTTTTCATACAGTTTTAATACGCCCTATAGTCATATATTTTCATGTAGTATCTTTACAAATACCATATAGCCTATGTTTTCATAGTACCTATATATTGCCATATGTTATCATATTGTGTCCATAACACTATGCTTTCAAGTAGTGTCTATGCAATGCCTATAGCCCTATGGACAAGATGTTTCATCCTTTACAATGCAACATATGTGTTGTCCTATAGACATGTTTTCTATGAATTGCCCTATAGCCCTGTGATTGGAGTGACATCTAATTCAGCAGAATTCTTGTTTGAATAGGATCAAAAATATCTATTTGCTCTTTTGAGCATAAAAGCTGATTTAAACACCCACCCAGATGATCTGATTGCCATATTAGTCAATTTGAAATATAAAATAAAGGGAAATAATTCAAAATGAAGGGAGATAACTGACCTGTTCCTCATCCCTCCATTCATTTTCCTTCAGCTCAAGTTCCTCTCTAGCTTTCTGCCAATCACCTGTTAGCTTGTGGATGTCGGCTGTCAGTGATTGGTTGGCTGCTGTGGCCTGGTCTAACTGCTCCCTCAGCATAGCATTAACATGGGCCAGACTGGAGGATCTACAAAACACAAATCAAATAGTACAAAGCTCACTTCCTGCAAAGAACAGACTTAAACACAAAACCTAAACATTGAACCTAGAGGTCAAGCTCAAAGGTCACCAAACTATGGTGCATCGTGGTCTACTCACTGCGGAGCATCAGCATATGAAGTTTCGTGACCGTAAGTGCAGTCATTTGCTCAGAACAGACTTTAAAACAAAACCTTAATGTTGACCCTAGAGTTCAAGGTCAAAGGTCAAGGTCACCAAACTGCAGTGCCTCTGGGTGACATTTCATTTCTTGGGTTGACAATTTGAATCTCATGCAAACTGCCGTCTAATATTTATATAATGTACCTGTTAATGCAAATACAAAAATGTACTATGCAAACAGAGCTCCAGATAAGGGGAGTATTTCAAAAACTAAAATCATTTTGATTGCATTAAACCCTACTGTGTCACTTCTCATTAGAATCGTCTCTTCGAGACAATTCTAATGAGTAGTGACACCCTAGGATTTGTTGCTGTTGTCAAGGAGACAATGCTTGGTTTGTTCAGTTTACTCCCCCTAATCTAGAGTGCTAGGCCAATGTACCTGTTTTGTTCAGTTTACTCCCCCTAATCTAGAGTCCCACGCCAATGTACCTGTTTTACTCCCCCTAATCTAGAGTCCCACGCCAATGTACCTGTTTTGTTCAGTTTACTCCCCCTAATCTAGAGTCCCACGCCAATGTACCTGTTTTGTTCCTCCTCCAGCTTGATGAGGGCCTGTTCGAGGTCCATGTTGTGTTCAGACTCTGCCATTCTCAGTCGGTGCTCTGTGCTGTCTAATCTGTCTGCTGTACTCTGGAACTTACAGAAAACAAACATCCAGGTAATATTCACTGCCATGTTGTCAACAGTCTCTAACAACATAGGAGCAGGTCAAAGATTAACCCTTTACCCCATAGCACGTTTCTAATTTTGAAGACGGGTGATCACTTAAAGCAGGTTGAAAGTAAAGCAGAATACGCTTTAAGGCACATTCTGCTTTACTGCCAGTTTGCTTTAAGCTACCATCTGTAAGCATTTAGAATTATTTTTTTTGTACATGTTTATGACTGTATAAATTTAAAATGTTTTCTTCAAAGGAGGAATAAATTAAATATACGCTAACAGGTGCTTTTATGGGGGAAAGGGTTAAAGCAGTAATGCTGACTCAAACTTAAAAAACTTTCTTATTCATTAAAAACAAACAAATCAAATTGAAATTACTGAAAATCATATTTTAAAGAACTCAAATAATATATAATTTTATTTCTATTCAATACATATTGTCAAATACTCTTTCTAAAGGCTCTTTTGTTTCATTCAAAGAAATTACAGGAGTTTCAAACAGACTTCAGTAAGTACAGAAAACATGTTATTTGGTATATGAGCAGAAATCCTGTTATTTCCTATTTCCTATCTGATCTGTATCAAACCTGTACACAAATGCCAATTCCAGCTAGGTTTATGAATGTAAAAAGTTTAATGAAATATAAAGTTACTGTATAATTATCTGTATATTCCATGCTAAGGTTAAATGAAATATAGAATTACTTCATCATAATGATGTGTATATTCCATGCTGAGATATCACTATTGCTGTTGCCTACCACCCTGTAACACTGAGATATCACTACTGCTGTTGCCTACCACCCTGTAACACTGAGAGGAACTGACTGTGAGATATCACTACTGCTGTTGCCTACCACCCTGTAACACTGAGAGGAACTGACTGACACAGTACTGGCATCCAGACATAACCTGATCTCAGAGAGTATAATGTGATCTCAGAGACTCTAATCACTTATCATACATTATGTACACCCTCACCTTTACTTTCCGCTCATAAATCATTTCATTAGTGGTGACCCTTTATTACTTGAACTTTAACCTGTTAAAACCTTGTCAGCTATCAAATACAGTCAACATATTACCTTTTTCAAATTATTTTATTACCATAAACTATGACAACAAGAGTGTCAGACAGTTTAGATCCTGATCCGAGGCCAAGTTACAAAGTGTCTGATCTGGATATAAGCTGTTTGCCAATGCCAATATTAAGCCTGACTTTACTAGCTACATAAGATTTTAAACAGGAATGTTCTTATATCTTGAAAGTGTGAACAATTATTGTACGTAACAAGCCTTGCCATTGATCTAAAAACTTTGTTGCTCACAAGGGTACTATAGGGGTACTATGTCCATAGACCTCGTCCTGAAAAACATCCAACCAGCGTGACATCAACACAGTCACTTGTTTGATATTTACCCGGTAACGTTACCAAAGCTTTCCCCTGACTATTAACCCATTACCCTATAAATGCACCTTTTTACGCCTTTAATCTATTCATCCATGGAAGAAAAAAGTTCAACTTTATATAGTCCTGAAATTGTAGATAAGAAATATTTCCTTTATATCCAAGTAGATGGTAGCTTAAAGCAGGCTGAAAGTAAAGCAGAATGTGCCTTAAGGCCCATTCTGCTTTACTTTCAACCTGCTTTAAGTAGTTACCTATTTTCAAAACTAGAAACTTTACCAAAGCTTAATTTCCCCTAACTATAGACTCATAGAAATAGCTTCTCTTACCTCTAACAGGTCCTGATAAAGAGACACAGGAAATCGTTCTGCATTAATTTATTGGGACAGGTGAGTGCTAACAGCAGGTTCAAAGTAAAGCAGAAGGTTCCAAAAGCAGCACCTGATCTGAACCACAACTTTCTTTTTAATCCAAACTGGTTTTAAATCATTAATGTGGAAGACTAAACGTCCTTTGAGAATACTAACTTAATTCTAAGACTTATACGGACCTTTTCTGTTAACA
Source organism: Gari tellinella (assembly GCA_922989275.2). Taxonomy (NCBI): domain Eukaryota; kingdom Metazoa; phylum Mollusca; class Bivalvia; order Cardiida; family Psammobiidae; genus Gari; species Gari tellinella. Next base: position 224,172 of record OV277870.1, read on the forward strand.
ACTATAAATCCAAACTGTTTGCCCTTCTTCATTAGAATCAAGTAACAGGGCTCCAGTTAAGTAGGTATTTCAAAAACTAAAATCTTTATTTCTGATTTAAACCCTATGGTGTCACTACTCATTAGAATCCTCTCGAAGAGACCATTCTAATGAGTAGTAACACCACAGGATTTGATGCTAAAATAATTGAGAAAGTGCAGTTTACTCTCTCTTATCTGGAGCCCTGAAGTAAGGAAACTCAGCACAGTCAGCACTTTCAACATGACATTATCACAGGATTATGGTGAGCAATAAAAGGCACAATGAAATATGTATACCAATTTCATACTTCTAATTCTGTTTCTACTTTTTTCATTGCACATTTATTGTACCTCTTAAAACTAAAATCACTAAACTGGCTTAATTCCATCACTGGTCAAAAAGAACTGTGTGTTATAGCTCCTTTGAAATACATAATTTCCATTAACAAGTATAAATAATTACTGAACAATATCAGTTGAAGAAATACCATTAACACAATAACCCATAAATACACCTTTTTACGCATTTGATTTATTCCTCCACTCAAGAAAATAGTTCCAATTTATATAGTCATGAATATGAATCATAAGAAATATTTTCTGTATTCCAACAGATGGTAGCTTAAAACAGGCTGAAAGTAAAGCAGAATGCGCCTTATAAGGCGCATTCTGTTTTACTTTCAACCGGCTTTAAGTGGTCACCTATCTTTAACACTAGAAACGGGCTATAGGGCAACAGGTTAATTGTTATACAGCTCATCAGCAGTATTTCATTATATACATTCATTTAAAATAAAGGTTTTTATTCCTTAATGGCCAATAAACATAGAGAAGCCTTTGTGGACAAGAACTATAAACAATAAAGCAACCATAGTACAATTAAAATGACTTATAAATTATTTCATGTACTGTTACAGGACATGAGTTTTCTAGGCCAGGGTTAAGGTGACTTTTTCATTAAAAATACAGAGCAAAGATCAAGGTGGTTTTTTCATTAAGGGCTTAAAGGTAGAGAGCAGAGTCAGCAAACTAAAGTTAAGCATTTCCTCTATAGCCAACACTGTAAATTGCCTATATCCAATTGTGTTTATGGCAAGATACTGCTAAAAGCAGGTTGAAGGTAAAGCAGACAGTTCCATCAGCAGCTTTTTGCTTTACTTTCATCTTGATTTATGCTACCACTTGAATTAAAAAACAACAATTAATATTCATTTACAGAGGCAGAGGTAAAGGACTTCTAGGACACTTATGTAGAGGCAGAGGTAAGGTAATCATATGTCACTTATGTGGAAATAGAGGTAAAGGTATGTGAAAACAGAGGTAAGGGCATCCCAGGACACTTATGTGAAAACAGAGGTAAAGGCATCCAATGAGGCTGAGAAAAAGTGATCCTATGGCACATGTGTGGAGGCAGAGGTAAAGGCACTTTATTGAATCAGAGGTTTACTTTCAGCCTGCTTTAAGCTACCATCTGCTAGGATATAGGAAATGTTTCCTATGTTGCATATTTCTTACTGTATAAAATGAAACTGTTTTCTTCATTGGAGGAAATAATCAAATGCGTAAATAAGTGTGTATATGGAGTTAATGGTTCAGCTAGCACCAGTGTAAAGCGAGATCTCCTTTGCTCTTCTGTAAAAGGCTGTTAAACCCAAGTTTCACTGTATAGATCTATCCCTCATACTGTGACCAAAGCAGATTACAAAACAGTATTATTCTCCTATTAACTTTTTACATGCTAGCAGACACGCCATGATTACCCTAACAAACTGATTGGATCCAGGTAAGACGCTGAATAAAATTGGCATCTGAACAGAATTAAAACTGTTTGACACTCTGACATATTTGACAAGAAATTTTAGAAAATACAGTGTAGCAGAAAACAAGTTTACTTAGCGGTCAAAGAGTTATAAAGTTCAAGCGGTGGTTTTATATTAACTCTTAGCATGCTACCTATGAAACCATGATAACCTTTGCAAACAGTTTGGATCCTGATGAGAGGCCACATAATGCAGTGTCTCATCAGGATCTAAAATGTTTGACACTCTGACCCTGTTTTGAAATAATTTTTTGAAAAGTCTAATATTTTGAACAGTAGCAGACGACAATTAATGCAGACAAAAAAATACCCAGCATGCACCGAGATAAGACTATATAGTGTTAGCCTGTAGAGTCACCTCAATGCCCCAATTATCCGTGGCTAATCCACACTAATCTCTCTGTCTTCTAGAAGTCATGCTCTGTCTTGTTCTTCCTCTATATCCCCCACATACACAGAAATCACCAATATATAACAAACATATTCAACATTTAACCCTTTACTCCATAGCATGATTCAAGTTTTGAAAACAGGTGACTTCTTAAAGCAGGCTGAAAGTAAAGCAGAATGAGCATTAGGTGCATTCTGCTTTACTTTCAACCTGCTTTAAGGTTTCATATGCAAGAATATAGAAAATATTTCTTTTGTTTCATGTTCTTGACTGTATAATTTGGTACTATTTTCTCCAGTGGAAGAATAAATTAGATGTGCTATAAGGTGTTTCTATGGGGGAGAGGGTTAAATCATCAAATTTGAACAGTCAATCTTTCAATAAGTATGAAATAGTCTTGAGACAGGTGAACATTTTAACCCTTTACTCCATAGACATTCTGTTCCTAGTTTTGAAGACAGGTGACTATACTTAAAGCAGGTTAAAGTAAAGCAAAGTGTGCCTAAAGGCGCATTTTGCTTTACTTTCAACCTGTTTCAAGCTACCATCTGCTAGGATATAGAAAACATTTCTAATCGTGAATAATCATAACTGAATGAATTGGAACCATTTTCTTCAGAGGAGGAATCTATTAGGAGGCGTTAAAAGGCCTATCTAAAGGCATATGGGTAAATTTGTAATGACTCTGATTTGACGCATGTGGATGTCAGATGAAATGTGTAATAGTTTATTGAAAACTGAAAGTAATGGAGAAGGTTCCTTAAAGAGCGCCTTAATTGCCTAACATTAGTCTTGCATTAAAATGTCATCATAAGAGATAAACAGTTGTCTTTATTTCAGCTGCCACAAGTTCTTAATAGTTCAACCTTTTAACCCATAGCATTTTCTAGTTTTGAGGACAGGTGACAACTTAAAGCAGGTAGAAAGTAAAGCAGGATGTGCTTTTAAGCTACAGTCTACTAGGAACTATTTTCAATAGTGGCAGAGTAAATTCTAGGCATTAAGAGGCATATTTATGGGGTAATGGGTTAACCCTATGTACAAACAAATCAATACCCAACTATATCGCCTTTTTCCCTGTTCTATTGGTATATGTTGACATTTATGTCTCAATTCTAAGTCTACTGATCTGTCAATATTTGCCAAACAAAACTAGTCATGTACACTAATACAATAATGTTTAAACATTACACTATATGGATAGATATATTTAACCCTATACCCTATACCTGTTTTAAGTTTGGAAGATATGTGACAGCTTAACCCTTTACCCCATAGCATGTTTCTAGTTTTGAAGACAAGTGACCACTTAAAGCAGGTTGAAAATAAATAGTTTAACCCATAGTCTATTTCTAGTATTCAAGACAGGTGACCACTTATAGCAGATTGAAAATAAAGCAGAATGCGCCTTAAGCTTTACTTTCAGCTTGCTTTAAGCTATCATCTGCTAGAGTATATAAAACAATATGCATATTCATGACTATAAATTGAAACTTCTTCATGAGAGGAATAAATTAAAGTTAGTCGTAAGTCTTCGAAGGCCTGGATGTCAAAGTTACAGGTATTTCTTCAATTGAAAGTCAATACAACTGTATTTCAAAGTTCAAACATGGCTACAAGCATTATTTTAACTATGAAATATGGGTAGGTTTGACTTAAGACAGTAACAATTATTAAGGTGCTACAGTACTTTTCTTAATTATCAAAACACATTAAGCATTAAAATTAAATGATTTAATAGTGTACATGTCTCATCAGAATCTAAATTGGTTGACAACTTGACTGAACCCGTTTTAAAAAGAAATTTAGAAAATTCTATTTTTATAACAATTGCTGACGACCATAAATCGTTGCAGACGAAAAAAAGTACCCAGCACGCAAAGAGTTAAAATGTGAATAAGTTACTGTTCCATTTCACTGAGAGTTCACCAATTGGAATAAACACAATGAATGGTAATCGTTTGATACTAAATACACATAAACATTGGATAGGTTTGAAGAAATATTTCCCCATTGTTACACACAATAAATGTTACACATTGTTAGCCATTGCCCTGCTATTATATATAGCATACAGTAAAACATTGTTAAACATTGTAAACCCATCTCACTCATTTCAGCACCAAATCCTATGGTGTTACTACTCATTAGAATCGTCTCAAAGAGATTATTCTAATGAGTAGTGACACCATAGGGTTTAATGCAGAAAAAAAAAATCTTTAAAATACTCCCCTTTATCTGGAGCTCTGCTAAGACACATAAACACATATTCCCCTTGTTACACAGAATAATAAATGTTCACCTTTTACTTGCTGTTATATTGACATTTTCTTAAAACATGGTACCGGTATAGGTCCTGATCAGGCAGGAGCTGTCTGACCAGGATCTGTTTCATTTTCTTATAGGATTAGTCTGATAATGCTGTTTCCTGGGTAAAACATTCTTTACTTTATTAGACATTGCTACAGTTAGGATATTAGAGGATTAACCCATTACCCCATAGCCTCTTTCTTGTATTGAAAATAGGTGACTACAGCCTGCTTTAAACTATCATCTATCATCTGATAAAATATAGAAGTTATTTCTTATGATACCTAATATTCATGACTTTATAAATTTGAACTATTTTCTTCAGTTGAGGAATAAATTAAAGGCGTAAAAAGACGTATTTATGAGGTAATGGGTTAAGAACATTGAGTGGGAGAATAATTGTCATCAGCTTTTATTTCTCAAATTTTGAACTTAAAAGTCAATTGACTAAAGTAACTTAACATTTCAATATTACATAATATTATTTGCTTCAAACTTTACAATAAAAAAATCTTTTCATACAATGTCATGTATTTAAGATTTCTTATCATTTGATTAGAATTTATTACATTCTGAAGAGTCTAAACAAAGACCAAACTGAAGTAAACACTATTTGCCCAAGTTCCAACCTTATCTGTGGCTTAACTAGCCTTTTTTTCCCCAGGACTTTGGACTATAATTTATGTTCTTATAAGATCAAACTTGTTTTGATGGTTTACCATATCACTGAGATTGATTAAAAAAACAACTTTTCTATAATATGTTTTGATGAAATAAATGATTTTAGTTTTTAAATTATGATGAAATAAATGTACATTTTAAATGTTCTATCAAATCAATAAAATATTGACATTATGTCATCTATCATGGCATGTAAGATCAGAGTCCAAGGTTATAAAGCTTTTGAGTTGAGTCTGATATCTTTCTCAAGCATTTGATTGGTCAGATTTGAGCCTAGGCTCAAATCTGACCAATCAAATATTTGAGAACTACACCAGACTCAGGTCCGCAAAGAACAGACATGTCTGCAACAATAATAACTGCTGTAAAATTAGATTTTTTTAATAATTTCTATTCAAACAGGGTCAGAGTGTCAAACAGTTTAAATCCTAATGAACCGTGTTACATGGCATCTCATCATAATCTAAACTGTTTGCAGTGCAGATAATCATGATTCCACTGCTAGCATGCAGATTTATAAAACCTTTAACCTCTATGGTGTGGATCCCAGCTCCTATCATTCTAGCAGAAGCTGGAAACCAAACCCATTATAAGGTTTAGAGTTTATTCTCAAACAATAATAATAATAAATTACTAATATGAAATTATAAATGATATCAATAATAATAACAACCAGTAATAATGATAATCTCTAAGCCTTTGGTTTGGCTCTCAGCTTCAGCGAGATCAGCAGAAACTGGGACCCAAATCAAGGTACAGTCGGACTTGGATACCTCAAAATCCCTTAACTCAAATTTACCATTGTTTCTACAAAGGAATCTCTTAATTTCAAGCTCTCTAAAGCCGAACATACCCGTATTTCAAAGTTAAAATGTGGCCTTCGACTTTGAAATACGGGTATGTTCGACTTAGCTGAGTTCAAGATATCCAAGTTCTGCTGTACAAGAGACTATTAAGAAGTTTCATAATTATGCAAAATAATTCATGGAAGAATGTTTATTGTTTTCCAATCAACTGTTATAGTTATAAGCAGTTTTGCAAACGTTAACAATTTTACTTACACCACGACCAGGACCATATCTACTCCAATTAGCCATTCCTGTTCAGTATTCACTATTCCATTAAAAGTCAAACTTGATCTTACAATTAACCCTAGGTCAGCGCTGATCACAGAATTCACACACAAAATGGTAAGAACAGGTCTTTAAGACTTTAGGCCAGCCCAAGTCAACTATTACAACTAAATCGCCTTTTCATTCAGGCTTCTTACACCTATAGTATGATCACAAACCCGCTTACAATGTCTGTGACAATAGCCTAAACTCCAAGCATGCTGGGTAATTTTTTCGTCTGCAAAAATTGTCGTCTGCTACCATTTCAAAAATAAATTTTTCGAAATTTCTTTCCAAAACAGGACCAGAGTGTCAAACAGTTTCTATTCTGATGAGATGTTGTGTTTCGCGGTGTTTCATCAGGATCAAAACTGTTCGCAAAGATCAACATGGTTCGGCCGCTAGCGTGTTAATAGTTAAGATTCTTATCTACAATACTTGAAACTTTAACCGCCTCTAAAATGCTATCAGCTATGGCATAGACAATGTAATGTATATTAAATCTCCAAATCAAAACTTTCTCTAGCTATGGATAAAAAGTACAAAACAGTTCCAAACAGTATGTATCCTTATCAAGATAGCATTGAATGTTAAACTAGTCCCAACCCATAAACTAACCCCACCAATAAGCTAAAGATCAGCTTAAAGTTTAAAGAATTGAATTTACAAATTGTGCTGTATAAACCTGTACAAATAAGTGTTGAAAATAAACACAGCTAGAGAATACCTGTGATGAGAGCATTCCAAACTGCTAGTGGGTTTGTCAACAGTTTGTCAACAGCCAGATAGTGACCACTTCAGCCAGTTCTTATTGTCTGCTTTAGTGTTTGGTAGTTTTGCAAATTAATCTTTTTGTCACAATTAATGATTGGACTGACTTACAGTAAAACCTGTGTATAACAGAACATAAATTTCTATTCATTTAAAAAAAGCGGCAGCTAAATGGAAGAGTGGGAATTGAAGGCAACAGAAAATGCAGAATTCTTCTATAGGAACTTTCTGCATTACATTGTCCTGTATTAAGTAACCTGTCTCTAGCTATTGTCATGTTTCTTTATTGCATAGTCTCTATAGATATACTATTAGACAGTGTTACGGTCTAATCTTGCATGAACATTTTGTGCTTCTATTCAGGAACAATACCTTTTTCTATAACCCTGTCCCACATAGGTACGCCTTTTGAAGCCTTTACCTGTTCTACCTAGATTATTATAAACATACATTAAATGTATTTTCATATTTCTACTTGTACTTGTACCGGCGGTAGTGGCCCAATGGTTAACACCTTGGACTACGTTACCAGGGGTCGTGAGTTCGATCCCCCGCCGGACCAGCGGTCTGACTAGGGGATTTTTTCTGAATCCCCGATGATGTACAGAAATGTTCTTGAGCAAGACATGTACCGCGAATTGCCCCTCTCCACCCAGGGGTTAAAATGGGTACCTGTGAAGGGTCTGAGTCGGTACTGCGGCTGCATTTGACTGCGCCATATGTTAGCAGTGCTCAATATTGTAGGCAAGATGGCTCGATGATCAGGGGAGTATATGTACAGTCGGCTGAGCGGTCATTCGGACTGAAAGTAGACTTTAACTTGGTATATTACTTTATATTACTGTTAATCCTGTCCCACATAGGCACGCATTTTGACGCCTTATTTACCTTTTCTTCCTAGCCATGTATTTTCATATTTGTACCATGTTTTGTTAACCTTGATGTCAGGTTTCCCTAGCCATGCCTTTTTATATTTGTACTTTGTTCTGTTAAAGAGCCGTAGAAAAATGTTCCTGCATTTTTTGAATGATCGAGAAAGATAGTTTGTTAAACAACATTGAACTTTTTTGTTTAGAAATGGTGCAAGTTCAATTACCTATTGTAATTCTTAATAGCATGACACAGTGATTTCTACTACACCTATTGGATATCAGCTTTGTCGTCTTACAAGCTTTCACAAGTTTATAAATTTAAAAAACCAATTTAACAAAAGCGGCTTACAGGGCACACATTGTGTACAGATTAAATACTTGTATTGACTTTCTACATATAAGTTCATTAAAGCATACAAAGACTTTTACTTTTTAACTATACCTATATTTAATCTTGTCTGCGTTTATACAAATACAGAAAAACCTCTCTACTACCACCACTTACTTGTGTCAATTATCAGACCTTTTGGCACGTGGCTGCTTAAAGCAAGGGGAACGTTCACCTTGCTTTAAGCTTTCACCCGTCTTCTATGCAATCAATCAGCCTTCTTTTTAGTAGTCATGATAGAGAGGTTTATCTGCACATGTAAAGTTAAGAATGGCTAATATGATCATACATATAATACTGTATTAGTATTTGATGCAGGTAATTGCTTAAGGCAAGATGAAAGTTTAAGTGGAAAGCTGCTTATCATGCAAGCTTGCTGTTTCAACTTTTATTCTTGTTTAAGTTGTCACTGTCCTAAAGACGATACTTGTGTATTTTACTGAGTGCCTGTAGTAGGCTCCATACCTGTGTATTTTACTAAGTGCCTGTAGTAGGCCGAGTTAACTGTACCTGATAGATCATACAGTAAGGAAATATGATACAAGCACCTGTCTAATTCCTAGCATGACATTTCTCTGCAAGATCAGCAGTTTTTCTTGAATTAATAATATTGAGATTGCAACATTTATTTAAGAAAGAAACACAGAAACATGACACCAGTCCATCCTGTGTTTAGTGACAAATGGACCAAGAATCATGGACTGCAAGCATTAGGGGCAGGATATGGGGCAGGATTTTTACACTTTCTTCAAAGATTGTTTTCTGTAATTTAGACAGATGACTTTTACCTCAGTGAGATGACTGCTTTACTGTCAGTCTGCTTAAAGCAGCCACCTGTCAAATTGTGAGAAACCTTTCCTATAGTTTTTATCATGAGAGGGTAAAAGCATTTAGTAATTTTCTCTAAGAAATGGTATACACATGAAAGAAGGCATTTCTAAGTAAGTTTTTTTCAGCCTATTTCTTCTGCACACCAAGAGTTTGAGATAGCTCAACATTGAATATACAAGAAGTCGCTAAATGCAAACCGTCCCTAAATGCAAACCATCCCTAAATGCAAGTAGTCACTTGATACAGGTTTGATATAACAGATGTTAGATAAAAAAAAATCCACAGATTTTAAGATGAGTGCATAAACTTTCAAAACATGCAGTTTCATGCAAAACATAAAAGGAAATAAATCTGTGATATTTTGTCTAAAATTCCAACACAGATACTTTATTTTTATTAACTTAAAAAAACATAATTAAAATCCAAGAAATCAAATTTGAAATGATAAAATGTACATGTTTGTTTATACTGCAATACACCAAGTATCAATCAGTGCATGTTCCTTAACTCTCTCCTCCCTGAAACTTTAAATGGACAATTCCAGTTTCCATTTAAGTCTAGTCAATTTCTGACTTTTAAGGGTTGTTTTTGTCAATGTTTGGCATTATGACAAACAGTGAAGACCCTGATCAGAGGGCTCCTAGGAGCCCTCTGATCTGGGTCTTCACTGTTTGCATAGGACAAGTGTACTATTCACATGAACACTGTTTGCAATGACGCCAATATGCGGGACTAGGGTTCAAAGGTTAACTTACAGTTTCCCGATTGAAATGTCTGAACCCAAAGTTGTGTCCATTGCAAACAGCAGTAATGAACATGTTAATCACTACATGTAGACATACACACAACACAACATTACACAAGCATTGATTGTTAGTATGAGACAAAAATATGTGATATGATTGTGTAAGTTCTTACAATATCAAACACTAGCTTTGTTAGTAGCAGAAGGAATTTCATGATGGTGAACACGCTACAACCAAATTTGATGAATTTATTTCGTTGGGAAAGAGGTAACGAATGGTTACCTATAATTGAGCTATCACTATGACATCTACTTGCCTGTGAGTTTCAGAATACGGGGTGCTCTTAATCAAAGAACTCTGGTGATTCAGTTATGTAAAATCTTTAAATAACACACTCAAGTTATATAAAAACTCTGGGTACATGAAAAATCTGGGTATATAAAACTTGTAGGATATTTCTCAGTGCGTAACCATGGAAACAACACTACTCACAGGCCTGTCAGATACACTTTTAGAGGGTGTAGCGATGGTTCTTGGAGCTAATTCTGCGTCACTGAGAACACTTTTAGTGCTATTGAGGTCACTTTCTAGTTCAGTGCATTTACTCTTGTACTGCAAAACCTTAAACATAACAGAAACAAGGCACATGTGCAATGAAAAAATGATTAAAAGTAACTGTTGCTATGACAACTAAAACCAGGAGATGACCTTCACCTCTGAAAAGAACAATTTAACATGTGATTGGTAAATATATGCATCTATGCATCTATCATAACTTTGTTTTGAAAAATACCATATATTTTTTAATTATTCTTCATAAAGCATTAATTGTACTAAATAAATTGAGAAAATTATTGCATAGTAGACAAAATTGAACCATATCTTATATTGACCAATCACAACCCTTCAATCTACTACTGAACACAAGCAAGACATGTGAGCCATTGCTGCACACGACCTTACCCTTCGCTCTTGGTCGTAGCGTGATCTTAAATCACCATAATCGACCTCAAGTTCCTCCACCTTTTTCTTGTACTGGAGGACCTGTTTAAATGAAGATGGGTAGTTAATGGAGCCTGGTTAGGGTACAAAGCTAGAAGCAGGGCTCCATATCAGAGGGAATAAAGTGAACAAATCCAACTTTTTCACAAAATCCTATGGTGTTACTACTCATTAAAATCGTCTCTTCGAGGCGATTCTAATGAGTAGTGACACCATAGGGTTTGATACAGTTCTAATAAAGAGTTTAGTTTTTGAAATACTCCCCTTATCTGGAGCCCTGTCCAAGAAATTAGCTTTGACTGTGAATTGTCCTCTGGTCAACTACTTTCTTTAAAACAGAAAATTTTTAGTTGTCTGAGACAATCGGACGTCACAGCTTATTTCTCAGACTGGGCTGTAGTAGTAGTTGCTGCATGGTAGTAATGGAAGTATGGCTCCAGATAAGGGGAGTATTTTCAAAAACTAAAATCTTTATCTCTGCATTAAACTCTATGGTGTTACTACTCATTAGAATCTTCTCGAAGAGACAATTTTAATGAGTAGTAACACCATAGGATTAAGTGTTGAAATAAATGAGAAAACATTGGATTTATACATGTTACTCCCTCTTATCTGGAGCCCTGTTAGGTAGTAGTAGCTGCAGCTGGTAGTAGAATATGCCAGGGCATTACAGGGCAATATAGACATGTGTTCATAGGCCATTCAACTGCAGGCATATGGTCAGTCTGGAGCTTTCTGCATTGTCTTATACAGGAAGCAGTAATCCTTAAAGACAGACTTAACCCATTAACACATAGCCTGTTTCTTCATTTTGAAGACAGGTAACCACTAAAAGGAGGTTGAAAGTAAAACAGAATGTGCCTTAAGGCACATTCTGCTCTACTATCAGCCTCCTTTAAGCAATGATCTGTTAGATAAATTTAATATTTCTTATGTTGAATACTAAAATGTTGCAATTTAAAAAGGAAGTATTTTCTCCAGCAACGGAATGAATTTAATGGGTAAAATTTTTTAATGCTTTCATTAATGACGGACAAAATAAATACATTTCTTTCATTAACTCAATACCAATAAGCCTGTTTCTAGTTTTGAAAACAGGTAACCACTTAAAGCCAGTTGAAAGTAAAGCAGAATGGACCTTAAGGTGCATTCTGCTTTACTTTCAGCCTGATTTAAGCTACCATCTGCTAGAATAAAGAAATTATATTTTGTGATACCTTTTCATAACTGTATTAATTGGAACTATTTTCTTCAGTGGAGGTATATATTAGAGGCGTAAAAAGGTACATTTATGGGGTAATGGGTCATGAAACAGTTTGCTGTCCAACAGATTCAGACTGCCAATCTCCCTTCACTGAGTGGCCTGTCAACACTAAGAGTATTACTAAACTACATTCTGGGCCCATGTCTGAAAACCTGCAAGCATGACTGCAGAAACTATGTTCAGTGAAGCCACTTTGATTTATGGCTTGGTTTAAAAGACTAACCATGTAACTGATACTTTCAGGACCATACTGGTATATACTTTGCAGTAGATCATATTAATAAAGGTTCCAGATAAGGGGGAGTAATCTGAACAAATCCAACATTTTCTCACTCACACTGCACCAAATCCTATGGTGTTACTATACATTAGAATTGTCTCGAAAAGACAATTCTAATGAGTAGTGACACCATAGGGTTTAATGCAGAAATGAAGAGTTAAGTTTTTGAAATACTCCCCTCATCTGGACCCCTGCTACTGATACAGTAAACCATAGTAAAACTAATAAGTTATTCCAGATCAGCAAACACAGTTAAAATCACTCAGAGTTTTTGTTTATAGATTGAACCAATATATCTGAAATAAGAGCATTTACATGGGGTTAGTTATTAAAGTCTTTTCTAACCAAAATAAGAGTGATTGATTCAATACATATATTTATGTAGATCTGCACTGTTTTGGCATTTGCAGATTTCTGACATGGGCTCAGTTTGTTACAGTTAATCAGCTCAGATACACGGTACAACAGGGCGTATATAAGTATACAGACTGGGCGTATACAGACAGGGTGTATACAGACAGGGCGTATACAGACAGCGGACAAGACACCTGTTGGCACAGCTACAACGGGTTGCCATGACAACGCCCAAGCTGAGGTAGTTACCTTTCGATCGCTATCAGTACTTAGTAAGTCTTTGAATCGAACCGAATCTTCTAGATCATGGCATTTTTTCTTGTATTGCAATAGCTGCAAAAAGTCACAATCACATCAAAACTATAGTTACTTCAATAAAGTGAAAATTTCAACTTTTGAAATTGCAAGTAATTACAATAACATTCATGCTAGTATAATAGTCCTTGATAGTAGGATCTATGTGTGATAACAGGATGATCTTAACTTATCTCAAGACATTATAATGTCTAGATGTTGATGGTTCACAAAACTGACTGTGTGTGTGTACAAGATGTGATACAGTCCAGGGCAGTGTGGGAGGAATGAGGTCATGCACTAGCATGCATGCTACATGTAAATATGATGTAATACTAGGCCACTGGTGACTACTGGCATGCATAACGCATGTTTATTATGTAGTTACTGGTATGCATGTTGCATGTAAATCTCTGGTATGTATAGTGCATGTATATTATGGAGTTACTGGTATGCATGTTGCATGAGAATCTCTGGTATGCATACTGCATGTATATTATGGAGTTACTGGTATGCATGTTGCATGAGAATCTCTGGTATGCATACTGCATGTATATTATGGAGTTACTGGTATGCATGTTGCATGTAAATCTCTGGTATGAATACTGCATGTATACTATGGAGTTACTGGTATGCATGATACATGTAAATATGATGTAATACTATGTCACTGGTGATTACTGGAGTGCATAGTACATGTATATCATTGGTGATTACTAACTGGTATGCATACCGCATGTATATGATGTAGTTACTGGTATGCATGTTACATGTATATCATTGGGGATTGCTTTTAAAATGGTATGCATACTGCATGATTGTAAATTACTTGTGAATTACTGGTATGCATACTGCATGATTGTAAATTACTTGTGAATTACTGGTATGCATACTGCATGATTGTAAATTACTTGTGAATTACTGGTATGCATACTGCATGATTATAAATTACTTGTGAATTACTGGTATGCATACTGCATGGACATGACTTGTGAATTACTGGTATGCATACTGCATGGACATGACTTGTGAATTACTGGTATGCATACAGCAAGCACATGACTTGTGAATTACTGGTATGCATAATGCATGTATATGACTGGAGGTTATTATGGTATGCATGTTGCATGTACATCACTGATGGTCACTTGAGTAGTCAGTTAGCACAATGCTTGATTGAATGGCATTTTTTGAAACTGCTTATATAATGAAAGAATGAAATGTAGAAACAAAGTTGACACTATGGGTAGGGTCAGTAAAGACTGTGTATGGAGTAATGACACAAGGGGTTGTGAACTTTCTGAAATGAGACACTTTCTGTCAAAATCTGTGATCTGTAAAATTATGCAAAATAATTATAACAAAGAGTCAAGATAATTCTAACCCTTTTAATGCTGTTTTTTCTTATGGACTTTTCCACAAAAACTGACAAGTTTTATAATAATTGCAATAGTTTTAGAAACCATTCCAGAAAAATTTAAAAATGCATACCCTGATCAGAGGGCTCCTTAAGGAGTCTCTTATCATGGTCTACAAAGTTTGTAAAACTATAAATAAACTGGTTTTCCAGCACAGAAAGGTTAATGTCAAGACTGTGATAATAGAGCAAGCTGGGAATCAGTACTTTAGCTCCATGGCTGAAAATAAATGATGATTAAACCTTCAGTCAAACTTATGTTCAGTGGCCAGTCAGAGAAACATGGAGTTAAGTCCGACACATGGCTCATTCATACAGAATTAAAGCTATGCAAAAATCTTTTAAATGTGATGACTGCCAAAATACCAAGTAACTTGGTGTCTAATTACCAACAAACAATTCCATGATTGCCTCACATTATAGACATTCAGGGCTCTAGATATGACAAAGTAATCTGACGTTTTTCAAACATTTCTTTATGCCTTTACCAAATCCTATTCAAGGCGATTCTGAGTTGTGACACTATAGGGTCTAGTGTAGACATAAAGATTTAAGCTTTTTGAAATACTCCCGTTACCTGGCAACTAACATAAGTTTGACTGTATCTGAACACAAGTATAAAATCTGCAGCGATGATGTCATGATGATGTCATGATACGTGAGAGGTAAGTAAGAAAATACCTGCCACATCGCCAGGCGAGAAAAAAACTAGAAAATTACCATAATAGTCTTAGCAAATACAACCATGACTGTAAAAATATCTAAGTCTGATAAGATATTAACCCCATTATTGCCTATTGTCGAAAAAAGTAGACAATAGCAAACAGTGAAGACCCTGATAAAACAATGTGGTGAGTGACATTACATCAGGGTCTACATTGTTTGCTATTCTATATGAAATGTTCTGCTTTATTAACCAGGCATGAATGGGTTAGCAAACAGTGTAGACCCTGATGAGACGCTGCACACTGGTAAAGTTCATTAAGTCATTACAATAACCAGGCATGAATGGGTTGACATCAAAGTCTTTGATAAAACTGAACAACTTAAATCTGCTAAATGACATCATTACAGTCAATTATACAAAATAAACATGAATAATTGTTCTGTCAGACACTCTATACTAACTGAGATATTGGACAGATAAGGTGAGTAGTCTCAACCAAACCTTACGATGTGACTTCCAAACACGGTTCCAGATAAGTGAACTGAACAAATGTAACATTTTCTCACTGATTTCAGCACCAAATCCTATGGTGTAACTACTCATTTGAATTGTCTCATAGAGATGATTCTAATGAGTATTGACACCATAGGATTTAATGTAGAAATAAAGATGTTAGTTTTTTAAATAGTCTCCCCTTATGTGGAGCTCTGTTCCCAACAAAATCCTCTTGAAGAGTTTTCACACTACTGGGTTTAGGGGAAAGGAAGACATATTTGAAATATTCATTTATCGGTACCCTAAATCCGGATCTCTAAAAATGTCAAATAACAAACAGTATCCAGCACTGATCAGAGAAGTTCCTTCAGGCTGCCAGAACATTTAGTAAGGAAACATTTTTCTCTGGGTCTACAAGTTTGCAAATCAATATAAAGGTTTGAAGAAGTTTAAAACTCCATAGAGTGACCTGTAGTGTCATAGACTTTGTCAGCAAATGTCATAATTAGATCAATAAACAGCACAATAAAATCAATTTCTGAAGTCCCTTAGCTACAATGAATGGAAAGATATGCCTCGTTAGCTAAAGACCTAGTTCATGTAAGCATTTTATAGCTAATGAAACACTATACATCAAATAGGGCACAGGCAAACCTCACTATAACGACCAGTCAAATATCACATAATTATTATTATTCTAATAATCAATCAACAACAGAAAGACTGTCCGTGCTTTACTTTCAGCCTACTTTCAGCTACCACCTACTTGGATAAAGGAAGAATTTCATATGTTGCATGTTCATTACTGTATAAAATTAAACTGTTTTCTGCAGTGGAACATAAATTAAAGGTATCAAAATGCATATCTATGGTGTAAAGGAATCGAAGCAATGAACATTTTGAGGCAGACAAGATTCATGCAACTCTAAAAGGGTTGTACTTAATGCCTGGCTCAATCAGCGTTTTTAATACCCTGGGATTTACTGTATGGACCCAACCCACATAGCTACAATCAATTGTCTTTACAGGAACTCAAGCTTAACATTATTCATGTTCAATGAAAAGATCTAGGGTATATATTGACCTCTCTTACTATAAAATATATCCACTCATTAACTAAACACTCAACAATTCAGTAAGAGAGAGAGTTTATGGCTCTTTAATTTCACTGAAGGTTTGCATGACATGGCAAAATACATTGACCCTCAAGGGACATCAAAACCCTGGCTCAGCACTAAAATATTCAATCAAAATGTATATATTTAACCCTCACCCTCCACAAATACGCTTTTTTACACATTTAATTAATAATACTATCTTTTCAATTCATACTGAATGTGCAACATAAACAAAACATTCTATATCCTGGCAGATTGTAGCTTAAAGCAGGCTGAAAGTAAAGTAAAATGCACCTTAAGACACATCCTGCTTTACTTTCAACATGCTTTCAGTGTCAGTGGTGACCTGTCTTCAAAACTAGAACAGGCTATTGAGTAAAGGGTTAAAAGTCTTGTTAAATGCAAGGAGAACTATTGTTTGAGACAGCGAACATTCGGGTTTTAAGGAGCGATGTCCAAAGTTACACAGGATTGAAGCTCTGGTGAGTGTTGGCTCATTGCTTTGGGGAAGTAATTTTGAATATTCAGTTTACTCCCTCTTACATTGATTTCAATATAAGCATGTTAACAAAATGACATTTTGCTGACAAAATCTTGCTAGATCTACTGTTAGGTTTGGTTTGCTTTTGTTTCATGACCTATGTGTCTGCCATCTATGGGCTAACTGGACTCCCCAAAGAGAGAGCAGCCAACAGGTATGTTCAACTCTGTCACTGTATTTACATTTGAAACTTTCAAAATCAAACAGAAGCAACAAAATCAATAAATCTCTTCAATTTCTCCTTCAAACCTTTTAATGCCGATCCGTTCAAAATGAACATAAGTTGAAAGTGAAAACAAGTTAAAATAGTTAATATTGAATTTAGGGGTTTCCAGACAAACTGTAAAACAAAAACAGTGTAGCCCCTATTTAGAGGGCTCCTAAAAGAAGCTTTTTGATCAATTGTCTATACTAGTATATTTGCATACACTGGTTTTCTGTACATTGTGGATTAAAGGCAACCAGTTGTCATTTAAAGCCGCCATGTTAGGTAATAATATCTTATCTACACACTTGAAACTGTCAGTCCCAAAGTTATTGCATGATCAATGTTGCACTCTCATATCGAGATATATAGCCACGTAAATTTGCTTCAATTGCAGTTTGATCATTTGCATATCAAAAGGTTTTTGTCCACTGTTTCAAATTTAACTACTCAGCAATTGTTTTTTCTTGGAAAAGTTGTTTTCCCCCATATCATTGAGAAGTGAAGTTTAAATGAAGTTGTAGTGTTGATAGTTACTGGTCCTACACATTTTATAGCATAAATCTGTTTCATAAACAGAAATAAATTAGCTTTACTAAATAAAGAATTTATTCTCTGAATTGCTTAGCATAAAAAGATAAGTACTCTACAAACAAGATATTTATGTTATAAACTTTTTATAATTCAGACTATGTCTTTTGATAATATCAAGAAAGAACATAAGATTTGTTTCAATGTGTGACTGGTGTCATTTGACAACATAATAAGTGTTCTGCCCTGTGTATTAATGTTGTGCCTACCTTGGCCTGGAGTTTCTGGACTAGCTGAGCCTGTCTAGCCTGCCCGTCCTGGTATGCCTGCAGTTTCCGCTTGTAGCTCGAGTGTTCGTCTTCAAGTTTACGTCGCAGATCTATGTTCTGCTGGAGAAGAGGTTTGGACGACGGGTCGGCAGAATCAGCACCGTCCCCTTTCAGTGACTGCTCAAGCTAGAAACAAACAAAATACAACTTAAAGCATCTGCTACAAGTAATACAGGTAAATAAGCCTTGCTCATTAGCATCAATTTCTAAGCAATTCTAATTGCAAATTCACAAAAAAAAATGCAATTAGTAATTTAAGTAACATAGCTAATAACACAATCTGAGTGTGCGGGTATGAACTGTTAGTAACCATGCTGATAACTGGTTAATAACCATGCTGATAACTGGTTAATAACCATGCTGATAACTGGTTAATAACCATGCTGATAACTGGTTAATAACCATGCTGATAACTGGTTAATAATCATGCTGAAAACTGGTTAATAACCATGCTGATAACTGGTTAATAACCATGCTGATAACTGGTTAATAACCATGCTGATAACTGGTTAGTAACCATGCTGATAACTGGTAAATAACCATGCTGATAACTGGTTAGTAACCATGCTGATAACTGGTTAATAACCATGCTGATAACTGGTTAATAACCATGCTGATAACTGGTTAGTAACCATGCTGATATGTGGTGCTGAAGACTTGTGACTTTTTTACATTCCATTTCTATTGAACTGTCGTGAATAAAGATGGCATTTCTAAGTCACTATGTCAATATGTAGCCATTTTAGTTCATGCCTCCTTCAATACAATTTCATTATTCAATACAATTTCATTAAACTTTATGAAAATCAATAAATCATTATTAAATCTGACCAGGCTATGTAGTTGTTTAATTCAGGAAACAGATAAACATAAAACATCTTGTGGCATGTGAACTTTTAATAGACGATACTGTAAGGAGGGAACCACCAGATGCCAAAATGTGTATCCCAGGTAATAAATAAAGAGTTTGAGTTGAGTCTGAATTGTTCCAAAAGCATTTGATTGGTCAGATTTGAGCTTTTGCTAAGCAAAAGCTCAAATCTGACCAATCAAATGATTGTTTATATTCCAGATCTGCAAGAAGTTATAATAATAATATAAAGTCTTTAACCCAGTCATTCCTAGCAATGAGTTTACTAGTCATTCACAAACAGTGTACCTCTGAAGAGTACACTTGTACAGCAAACAGTGTACACCCAGATCAGAGGGCTCCAAATAGAGAAATCTGCTCAGGGTCTGCATCTCAATGTTTGTTATTTTGCAAATTGTGAAAAATAATCCTAAATAGCCAAAAACTGAGAACTGTCCATTTGAAGTTTCTTTGGTATTAAAATGAGTTAATTCAGAACATGGAATAAGTGTACTTCACCCAGTAACACTGTTTGTAAAGGACACATAAATTCGATTAGAATGGACAAAATGACAACTGATAATGCATTACTATTGATCAATTTGTCACTTTGGCTATCTCAAGACGCCACTTCAAAACATATTTCAAGGACTGTTACAGTTTTGACTGGTGAATGTATAGAGCCCTTACATGCTATCTTTTCTTATCTACAAACCTAGTCTCATGGGGATTGTTTCTCGCTAATACTTTAAAATTATGACCTGGATAAGATTGGCAAACACTATCAAACAAAATACATAACATATCCAGTTTTAGCTCAATGATAGAGTGATTTGGTTAACCCTTTACTCAACAGATACACATTTTACGCATTTAGTTTATTCCTCGAACTGAAGAAAATACATGTAGTTCTAATTCAAACAGTCATAAATCATATATCACAGGAAATATCTTTTATTTTATTCTAGCAGATTGTAACTTAAAGCAAGCTGAAATTAAAGCAGAATGTGTGTCTTAAAGCACAGTCTGCTTTACTTTCAGCCTGCTTTAACCAATTACCCAATAGCCTGTTTCTAGTTTTGAAAACATTGTGACCACTTAAAACAGGTTGAAAATAAGTATTTACTTTTAGCCTGCTTTATAAGCTACCATCTGCTAGGATATAGGAAATATTTGTAGCAACCATATTCATACCTGTATAATGTGGAACTATTTTCTTTGATGGATGAACAAAGTAAATGAGTAAAACGGTGTATTTATGGGTTAATGGGTTAAGTGGCCATTTGTCTGTAATACTAGAAACAAGTTATGGGGTAAAGGGTTAGCTGACTTACAGTAAAATGGTGATACTCCCAGGACAGCTGAATACATGTAATCATTTAGTATGTGTAAGAGACTTTCTAGTTGTTCATGTAGAGGAGTGGGCTAGAATTATGGGTTATTTTACAAGGATGAAAAATTGTTCTTTTGCTCTAGATTGTCCATAATTTCAATTTAATCCATTGACTCAGAGCAATGTATTCATACCTTGGATATTTCAGCCTTATCGAAGGAAGGAATATTTACCCCTGAGTCAATGGATTAAATTGAAATTATGGTGTTAGTTTACTCAAACTTTACTTGGCCACAGCTGTGTACATGTAGGAAGCGGTCCATTGTAGCATGTTGACACCGTGCAATTACTAACCTAATGAGTTCTTCACCTTTAGCCTGCTATGTCATTTACCTCAACTTTCTATTAGAAAATACCATCTTACATACTGGATCAAGATGAACTCAAAGTATGGCCTCCAGAGAAAGTAAACTAAATAAATCTTTTCAACAATATCTCCTTCATTCTCAAACCAAACCCTATGGTGAGACTACTCATTAAAATCATCTCTAATGAGTAGGCTCACGACATTGTTAGAGCAGGCATAAAAATCATAGTTTCTGAAACACTCACCTTATCTGGAGCTCTGTCTGTATCTCATACATAGGATCCAAACAGTTAGCAACATTTTATCACAAGTTGTTAGTTGCATGCAGAAGGTTCATTTATAAAAAAATCAAATATTCAAACTTGTTACAATAAAGCCTCAGTGACTTATGCAAGTCTATTCTTATTATTGGCCCTTATTAAGCTCTTTGCATGCTTGGTAGTTTTTCCTTCTGCAACAATTGTCGCCTTCTACTGTTTGAAAAAATAAGACTTTTTAAACTTTCTTTTCAAAACAGGGTCAGAGTGTCAAACGGTTTGGATCCTGATAAGACGTCGCGTTATGTGGCGTCTAATCAGAATCCAAACTGTTTGCAAAAGTAATAACTGTAGCACATGTATCTGCCACTAGCATGCAAAGAGTTGAGTTAGTTTTGTACTAACAGCCTTTTAGCAGGGTTTTTAACACTCAAATAACAACAGAACAAAATGCAAACAATAACATATTGGCCTGCACTCAAACTGTATGCTCAGCAGTTCTATGGCCTTTCAGAATAGTTCACGCTTGAACCATAATGTAAACAATAACATTTTCAGAAACAAATCCTATGGTGTTACTACTCATTAGAATCGTCTCAAAGAGAGGATTCTAATGAGTAGCAACACCATAGGGTTTAATGCAGAAATAAAGGTTTTAGTTTTTTGAAATACATGTACTCCCTTTATTTGGAGCTCTGCAATACCATATTGGCTTGCAATCAAATTGTTTGCTCAGCAGTTCTCTGGCTTATAGAATAATTTAGTTCACATTTGTAAAGACTTTGTCATGCTGTTTACTGCAAATATACATATAATAGTATACAGCATACCGGTAAGTGAAGTTCTCAAATTTACATTGACTCTTTAATTGTGTGTCCCTACAAAGTTAAAACAGTGTTTGGTGTTTAACCCATTACCCATGATCTGTTTCTAGTTTTAAGGACCGGTAACAACTAAAAGCAGGTTGAAAGTAAAGCAGAATGTGCTTTACTTTTAATCTGCTCTAAGCAACCATGTGCTAGAATCAAGGAAAACATTTCTCATGATTTGTATTCATGACTGTAATGCCAGAACCTCATAATATTTTGCAAGTAATGATGACCCATTTCAGAGGGCTCCCGAAAGCCCATCAAATTAAACTTTACAATGCTAGAACCAAATATCCAAATAGTGAGGTAAGCCTGCACATGTTTATCATACTTTGTAGAAACTACCCTTTAAATCTCAAGTCACAAATTAAACTTGCTAAATAACAATTTAACAAAAAAGATTTCACATGTTTGCATCATGCACAAATGTTTTTCAAGCCCTTAATAATCTAATTTCATCACAAAACACCCATTGATTAATGATAATACAATAAAACACTCATATACAAAATCATAATACAATTATCTTCTATAATAATAATAATCTAATCCATACAAATATGAATTTCTCCAGAAAAAAAAAACAGTGCAAACTCTGTGGTTCCTTCAGCAGCACTGTAATCAGGATCTATTACGGCCACTAAAGTGTGTTAATTATTAGGAGTTAAGAACAGGTGACTGCTTAAAGCAAGGTGACAGTTAAACAGAAAGCTCCTGTAGGAGCTTTCTGTTTTACTGTCACCTTGCTTTAAGCTGTCACCTGTCTTTTATACACTCAATAAGCCTTCTTTTTATTATTATTATGATTTATTATTATTTTAGTGTCTGTAATAGAGAGATTTTACTGTTCACTTTTTGTATGGCTACATTAGACTGGTTTTGCAAGGCCACATAGACTGGTTTTCCACAATGTGTGGGTTAGGCATGCATTAATGTTAGTCAACTCGAAAACGCTAAAAGACTACTAAGTAATAATGCAGACTAAACCTTTTACAACATGAGTGATCTAAATACAGTAAAACTTGTGTTAGTCAATTCAATTCTTATTCTTAGCCACATTTTAACTTCAGCGTAGTGGAGAGAGCAAATTTTGACTTTCCTGGAAGTGGAAGCAGTCAATGACACAAACAAGTTAAAATCCTGCATTGAAAGGATCAGAGAAATGCCCTACAGTACTCCAGCTACTTAGAGCAAATTAACTGAACATGTCCAACATTTTCTACATTTTGTCTCCAAAAAACCTTCCGTTATGTTACGACTCCTAATTAGAATCATCGCTTTGAGACAATTCTAATACTCAGTGGTCACATCATAAGGTTTGGTTAGAAATAAGGAAGTTAGTTGTTGAAATACACAATATATATATATGGCGCTCTACATGCAACAAACTTACACCCCTTGGTGTGGTAATATAGTCTACAAGCACTCTGTGGGATAATCTTGCACCACTTGTTGCGGTAATAAATATACAAGCGCTCTACATGCGACTTAGTCACACTGCTTGGTGCAGTAACACCTGGGCTCCAGATAAGGAGTATGTCAAAATCAAAAGTCTTTATTTCTGATTTTTAACTCTGTGGAGTCACTACTCATTAAAATCGTCTCTTCAAGATGATTCTAATGAGGAGTAACACCATAGGATTTGGTTAAAAATGTTTAATTTGTTCACTTTGCTCCCTCTTATCTGGAGCCCTTAATGGGTAATATATATAAGCGCTCTATGTGCTGCCAACTCACACCACTTGGTGTGGTAATATCTGCTTTCCCATTGGTGTTCAACCATCTCGCCTGTAGCCTGTATGTCCGAGAAGAACTTGACACACTCGTCACCGAGTTACGCTGAAAACTCTCCATGAACTGAGCCAAGAGAGAGAATTTAAAGGGAGGTAATTTGTTAACCAAGATCAAATACTTCCATACTTCAAATACTAAATTACTTATATAATTATATTTTGTGACCTGTAAATTACTTATGTCTCCATATAATATTATGCTTCATTTAACCCATTGCCCTGTAAATACACTTTTTATGCCTTTGATTTATACCTTCACTGAAGGAAAGAGTTCCACTTTATACGTAAGACATAAGACATATTTTCTATATCCTGGCAGATGGTAGTCTAAAGCAGGCTGAAAGTAAAGCAGATACCTGCTATGAATGGTCACCTGTCTTCATAACTAGAAACAGGGGTACGTTAATAAAATTGTTTCAGAGTGACCATTCTGTAATGAACTGCCTAATATAAGACTGTTGAAGTTCCTCCTAAGATCACCCTACCAGACATTAACAACACAAGCAAGGAACCAGTCACAGAGTTATCTCCCTTAACTCTGCATGGAGACCAATGGCAGGATCCAAGGCCTACTGTGTCTCCAATATAATTATAAGCCTATTTGCATAAACACGTCAGTTGTGTTGATCATACAATAATTACCCAAATGTATACACAATAGTCCCAAATGTATAAATAATGGCCCAAATGTACACAATATTTCACAATTTATCACAAGCTTAGTCAAATATTTGTATCTAGAATACGATAAACCAACAGTCATTAACCTGGGAACAACCCACAGTTGTATGGTCACTTTGAACTGGTTTATCCTCACCCTATTACTAATTATAACAGGGCTCCAGATAAACTTAATAAATCCAACATTTTCTCAATTATTATTCTGCAACAAATCCTATGGTGCCTCTGCTATCTAAGAATCGTCTCAAAGAGATGATTTTAATGAGTTGTAACACCATAGAGTTTAATGCAGAAATACAGATTTTAGTTCTTGAAATACTCTCTTTTTTGGATCTATGCGATGGTATACAGAAGGCCATATTCTTTTTCAATAAATGTGTTTACAGTTTATGATAAAAACTTTCAAAAGGTCCATTGCAAAAGGTTTGGACCCACATCAGACGCTCACTAACCCAGATCAGACGCTGACTAACCCAGATCAGACACTGACTTGCCCCGTGTCTCAACGCAATCCTGACGGTTTGTCACTCAGAGTAAAAAACAATCTTCAACATTGTCCTTTAACAGAAATAATTTGAAAGCACCCAATCAACATTGTTTTTATTCAGGTGTCATTTTCTATTTAACCCATTACACCATATATTTGTCTTTTTTATGCTTGCAATTCATTTCCTCCACTGAAGAAAATAGTTCAAATTTATATAGTATTGAATATGAAACATAAATATTTCATAATTATATTCTAGCTTATGGAAGCTTAAAGCAGCTGGGCTGAAAGAAAAGAAGAATGTGCCACAAGGAGCATTCTGCTTTACTTTCAACCTGCTTAAGTTGTGACCTATCTTCAAAACTAGAAAGAAGTCAGGGAGTATAGGGTTTACCAGTCAACGTTGTACTACATGTACTATAGTATCACTGTCATAATGATCAATTAAAGAGATCATGAAAATCAAATGATTTTTTTTTTTGCCCAAGATTTTTCTTAACATAAACTGTAGTTCATTTAGGCTTAAATAGGTTGATTTATCCATTATTGTTTTCCTTTAACAGAAATAATTTGAAAGCACTCAATCAACATACCTTTGTTAATGGAATTGAACCTTGTAATTACTAACATAAAACTGTTAATTATTCACGAACCTAAATGATAAAATCCCCCGGACGAAGGCCCTCACAGTTTATACACGGCCCGACCACACCAGGCATGGAAAGCGAGTTTAGCGGAAAAAGTGCACGTCTCAAGCCCCTGGTAAGACAGACATGAACTTGGTAAGTTCATGAAGTAACCAACGGGCTAAGAATGTCGTAATCTTAAAATCAATACTTTAAATCAATACCGTAATCATTTAATCAGTTTAGGGAAATCAAAGATATATTAACCCCTCTCCTGCTATATACAGATTCAGGGCTCCAAATAAGAGAGAATAAGCTGCACAAACCCAACATTTTCTCGATTTTTCTAAAAATACGATTCTATTGAGTAGTAACACCATAATGATTTGCAGCCAAAATAAGTGAGAAAATGTTGGATTTGTGCAGTTTACTCCCTCTTATCTGGAGCTCTATTAATGAATGAATTAATGACTGTATATTTTACAGCCAATCCTACATTGTTGAATAATAATTTACTGCAAGAGAAAGGTCCACAATCCTACATTTAAACAACTCTTTGCATGCTGGGTATTTTTTTCGCTCTGCAAACATTGTCGTCTGCTATTGTTCTAAGAATAGAATTTTTAGTTAACCTTTAAAAAATCCCTCATAGAAATATCTCCAAATTATACAGTAAATGAACATGTCACGTAAGAAATATTTTCTATATTCTAGCAGATGATAGCTAAAAGCAGACTGATAGTAAAGTAGAATGCACCTCAAGGCAAACATTGTTGTCTGCTATTGTTCTAAGATCAGATTTTTCCAAATTTTCTTTTCAAAACAATATCAGAGTGCAAACAGTTTGGTTCCTTTACTTGGCCTCTCATCTGGATCCAAAATGTTTGCGCAGGTAATCATGAAGACGTCACCAGCATGCAAAGCGTTAACTACATAAATCAACCATTACAAACTTGTGCAATCTGCACCCACTCTAGGTATTGAATAATACTTTTATCTCATGTGCATAAACCAAACCCAATATGAGTAATAATGAACATGGACAGAAAATTCCCTTTACTAAAGGAATCAAACAAACAGTATGTTCAACTCTGTAAAGTATTTTATCATCGGTTCTCTACTGCGCATGGCTTACGTAACAACACTCAAGGGTCAGGAGACTATTAAAACGTGATAATCGCTCTCCAGTGCAAAAACCCCACTTATACACCATGTCTGACAAAGCTCTAAATAACGGGAGTATTTCAAAAACAAAAACCTTTATTTCTGCATTAAACCCTATCGTGTCACTCTTCAGATCAGTAGTAACACCATAGTATTTGGTGCTGAAAAAAGAGAATCATTAAAATCTTCTCAAAATTATCTTAGTTATTTTAGCACAAAATCCTATGGCATTACTACTCATTAGAATTGTCTCGAAGATACCACAGAGTTTAATGCAGACATAAATATTTTAGTCTCTGAATTACTCTCATTATATGGGGCCTGTCTTAAGAAACGTCGTATGATAAAAGCTGTCGTAAGTCAAAGCTTTAAAATACGCCTAAACATGGAGAAATGAATAATAATTGAGATTTGACTTACGACAACATTTGTCGTACTATGTTTAGTAAGACAGGCCCCTGGAGCTTTAAGTATATGAATATCAAAATGACAGTGAAGTCAGGGCTGCCATAAGTTGACATGAAAAATCCTAAGATTTCCAAATTTGCATTTTTCAAGTGCGATTTTGCGATATCATACCTTAACCCCATCGGCTGTTTCAAGTTTTGTTGACACGTGGCTGCTTAAAGCAGGCTGGAAGTAAAGCAGAATGCGCCTTAAGGCACATTCTGCTTTACTTTCAGCCTTCTTTAAGCTACCCTGTACTAGAAAAAATCGGGAGAAATAGCAGCCCTGTGAAGTGTACAGAACATAACTCTTACATCATCAACTCTCTTCCTGACAAACCCGTCATGTATCGGGCGATCATCCTCCGGCTCTCCTAGGGCACATTCTGAGCTTGTAACCGACCGGGGCGAGGTCACATTACTGTCCTTGATTTCAATAGCTGAATCTCTGAATGGATCTGCTTCAAATCTATCCATTGTCTATTTTTATTATCTCCCTTGTTTAAACACCAGTGTTCTTATTGTCTCCCTTGGTTAAGTATATTTCACTTGTTGTCCTGTCAGTCAAACACAGCTGGGGAAGTTTGTCATTTGCATAAAACTGAACAGATTAACATAACATGAATGGACACTGCCAACAATTTAAAACATTTATCGAGTTGCAACCCCTCTAAATTTAAATTTCAATGCACCTCTTCGTTTGATTTAGGTACAAGCTCTATATCGAAGCATTTGAGGCTCTGCAATCACAGTGCACCTTTACTCTTTAATTACAAAACACAAAGTCTTGCACTAGCTGAGCTGTCTCACTTGTTTCTAGCAGCCACTCTAAAGACTACAAATACTCCCCTTATCTGGATCCCTGCTAATTGTACAGTTCACTATAGTAAGACTAAGAACCCCAGATCAGCAAATCAGCAAACCTAGTAAACATTACTACAAGCAACCACCTGTCTCAAGCTCAGACAAAAATATTGAAGAGAAAGGGTTCAAAATGCTGAACAAAAGAAAAGCAGGAAACTTTCCTATAGAAGCTTTCTGTCTTACTTTGTTCTCCATTCAACAGTCAACTATCTAAGTACTTTCACAAAGTTGCATTTAATTGTTTAACACTAAGCCAATTTAAAATATTGTATTTAAAAAGTTTTCTTTCTAAACATTTGCATTTTCCACACACAGATTGCGATTTAATATTGATATATATAAATCAGCGACAGCAATCCACTTTGCCATAACAACTATGTAGAAGTTTTCTCCCTTTATCTGTTCGAAATGAACAAGAAAATCCCTATTCTCCAGAAAAACTCGAGAGCTCCAACTGTCATCACCTAGTGTGAAGTATCTTCCTACTAAGTGTTTACACCTCACCAAGCAAACACTTTTCTTTTTCTTCAAGCTTTAACTCTTAAGCATGCTAGTGGCCAATACCATCAACATTAGTAAACAGTTTGGATCCAGATGAGACACCGCGTAATGCCACGTTATGCAGCATCTCATCAGTATCCAAACTGTTTGACACTTTGACCCTGTTTTGAAAAGAAATTTAGAAAATTCCATATTTAAAAGAGTTGCAGATGACATATTTTGCAGATGAAAAAAATAACCCAGCATGCAAAGCGTTAAGTCCTGGCCCAATCACCTGGGCAGTTCGATCACCCGAGTACATTGTAATCCTATGATGAGACCGGTGACACCAAAGACAAAATACGAACAATCTATTTCATGATAAAACAAAGTTGTAAAATGCTTAGATGGAAACTTTACTTGAAGATTTCTTAAAGCAAGACTACAGTATCCATGCCCAACATCTGTTTGAAATAGGCCGGTCTTGTGTCAGGACCAAAGCATCTTAAATCTACCCAAGTCTTATGAAAAATTAATTTATCTTCAAGCGATCTGTATATAGTGTAAATCTTTCTTGCACTGGATTTGAAACAAATGACATTAAAGTTTAAATGCTCCAGACATGCAAAATTGTTTGAATACTTGGAACAGTAGTAAGACAGATAAGCTCTTCTACCATTGATTAGCAGACAATATATTAGCTGACTGCCCATAATAACCATACTAGCCAATAATAATCCACAGTATAACCTCTCTATAACTACCACTAAATTGTGTCAATTATTAGATATTTATGGCAGGTGACTACTTAAAGCAATGTGATAGTAAAACAGAAAGCTCATAAAGGAGCTTTCTGTTTTACTATCACTTTGCTTTAAGCCCTCACCTGTCTTTTATACTTCTCTTTAGTGGTCGTAAGAGAGAGGTTTTACTGTACAGTCAACCTTTGGTCAACAGCCAATCAAGAGAGCATTCAATCCCAGCCTTTAAAGCAGGTGCACCCTTAATGAAGACCAACTACTAAGCACAAAGCTTCTATAGGTACAAGTTCTACTTTAGTTTTGTCCTGTATTCAGCTGCAACATGTCTTTATGAGAGCCCTATGCTTCTTAACCCATTACCCATAAATACACATTTTTACGCCTTTAATTTATCTCTCCGCTGAAGAAAACAGTTCCAATTTATACAGTTGTGAATATTTAACATTAAAAAGAATTTCTGTATTCTAGCAGCTGGGGCTTAAAGCTTGAGGCGTAATCTGCTTTACTTTCAATCTGCTTTAATTGGTTACCTATCTTCAAAACTAGAAACTGGTTATGGGGTAATGGGTTAATTGAGTCAGGCCAGTTAACCACAAGTTTGAGTATAGTTCATAATGATTATAGTTCATAATATTAATGGAGCTGTGAATATTGGAGGTGAACTTATTGAACACTTTGTTACAGATAACGCTGGCCACAATCAAGTGTTATGAGGTTTTCAATCGGTACAAATAATGGAGCACTTCACAGGCCTTCACAGACCATCGTACAGGTTATTATCTATCATACTATAGGTATTGTAGATAGACAGGCGTACAAAGACAAACACTACAGGCTCGTGACTTCTGCTACCTAATCTATGACAGTGTACCTACACACACACACCTCTCAGAAACAACCAGTTATACAAAACATCTATAGAATACTTCATGACAGGTGACAGTTTAATACAGAACATATGTAATGCCAATAATGCACCTACAGAACTTACTATATTACTATTGCTCTGCATTAAACAACTACCCGTCTCTATCTACTACTGGGTATAATTATATTGACTTTAACTGTCACTAGGTACTGGTTAGACTGTAGGTCATATACAAACTTTGATCAAACTTGTCACTGTTTAAGTCCTTATGATCGATATCAATAGCAAATATTTGCCCCACAAATGTCAACATTGACCATAGTGTATTTCAGCAAAACCACTTAGATATAACAAAATTTCAAAACTCCAGAAGTGTAATCCTTTCAAGATGTCACTAATCTTCATAATTTTCTTTAATCTTTAAACACCCCTACTGTTTAAACTATTAACCCATTATTCCATAGATAGTCATTTTTAGGCATTAAATTTATTCCTGAAGAAAATAGTTCCAATTTACACAGTCATGAATATGTAAAGATGTTATTAGTATGATGTATCATAATCAATATATATTCTATATTCTAGAAGATGGTAGCTTAAAGCAGGTTGAAAGTAAAGCAGAATGTGCCTTAAGGCACATTCTGCTCTACTTTCAACCTGCTTTAAGTGGTCAATTTATAATATTCAATTCTAGAAATAGGCTATGAGGTAATGGGTTAAAACACTTAAAACTTAAAACAACCATAAAGTCTGTACAAAAGTATGCCTTAGAAATATCATACAATTGCATATTACAGCAATATTATATTACAAATATCACACTCTAACAATTGCACACATTGCAGCAGCCATACTATATTACAAATATCACACTGTAACAATTGCACACATTACAGCAGCCATACTATATTACAAATATTGCACTCTAACAATTGCACATATAACAGCAGCAATACTATATTACATACCTGTTACTTGTAATTGACACACTTGTAATTAACCGCTATAACCTCTAACGCTATCATCTGATTGGTCAATGACTGACCACAAACCCTAAAACATTTAAGTTGGGAGTCTGCACCTGACCATTACCGTAGAAATAAAGATTACCCATAGTCAATATATCATAATGCTATTAGCCTATAACAATAGCTCTATAATACCTGAGCATGTGGTGTAACTAGTGGTATTGATGTAATTATGTCACCTAATTAACAAATGAGTAAAATCAATGAAACACCATATACAAAGTAAAACTTATTTCATCCCTACTCTAAAGAAAACTCATTTTGAGCATTTTAAAGGAACATGGCATTGCAATCTAAAGAAGACTTAAAGTCAAACAGAAAACTTCTCAAGGAGCCGCATGTTCTACTTTGATCTTGCTTTTAACATCCTTAAAGATACAACAAATTTGTCTAAATATCTGGATTGACTGTAAATTTTCTCTTATAATAACAGCTCAACGAGTATTTCCAAAATTATATAACAGAGTTAGTGAACTTGTTAAAACCATCATCAGAACATTAACACATATCTCCACTTTCCAGCAACAACAGCTTCCACATGTTACATTGATATAACAGAGTTAGTAAACTTGTTAAAACCATCATCAGAACATTAACATTTATCTCCACTTTCCAGCAACACAATGATAGCTGACAGCTTCCACACGTTACATTGATATACAAGACAAATGTTGTTGTTGTTTGTGCTAAGATTTAGTGTCCTACATAAGCATTTTCAGAGGCATAATCCTGCAATGTCATCAGAATTGTGACACTTAGGTCAACATCAAGCCTTTTTCGAATGGACATTGAAAATAGAAGATAAACCTGCTAGGAGAAAACATAAATACATGCAAAGACAGACACACAGACAGGCAGACAGACAGATGGACACACACACACACATATAGACCGTTGTTTTGTATTCATGTTTTGTGCTGTGTTATGCATAAATTTACAAGATGAACATGCACAGCTATTAATGCAATAATCAAGAACAAACTACAGTGTCAAATAACATGCGTTTTGATCTGACTCTACCTTCAGCAGAATAACAATGAAAGCGTATTGGCCCAAAAAGGTTAGACACTCTGTCTCCTCTTTAAAAGTCCACTTTAACCCTTTCCCCACTAGAAGCACCTGTAAATAGCACATTTAATGTATTCTTCCATTGAAGAAAATAGTTCTAATTTATACAGTCATGAATATATATCATAAAAGAAATATTTTCTATATGCTAGCATAATAGTTGCTGAAAGCAGGTTGGAAGCAAAGAAGAATGCGCCTTCAGACACATTCTGCTGTTCTTTCAACATGCGTTAAGTGCATGGTCATCTTTTTTCAAAACTAAAAACAGGTTATGGGATAGTGGGTTAAATCAGATTACCACTAAAAGCACCTACCTGTTATGCTAAAGCCGTGATACCAACTTGGAGGAGAGCAATACGTGACTGTTTCAAACACAAGTTTCACCATGTCAAGGTTTTAAAAGGTACACGAAAGGTTAAGAGAAAATCAATTCTTTAAACAATGTTTGACTCTCACTCTGTAGTCAAAAGATTTTGAAACAACTTTAGTCGGACAGTGTGCATGTAGACTGACATTATTCATCCACAAGAGTTCAATACAGATCAATTGATCATCAGAATTACCTTCAATAGATAACACCATAGGGTTTGGTGAAGAAATGTTGGCAATACTTTTAAAACAAACCTTAACCCATTACCTCATAGCCTATTTCTAGCTTTGAAAACAGGTGACCACTTAAAGCAGGCTGAAAGTAAAGAAGAATGTGCCTTAAGGCACATTCTGCTTTACTTTCAGCCTGCTTTAAGCTACCATCTGCAAGGATATAGAAAATATTTCTTCTGATACATATTCTTGGCTGTATAAATTGGAACTAATTTCTTCAGTGGAGGAATAAATAGAGGCGTAAAAAGGCATTTTTAAGGGGTAATGGGTTAACTCACACTCCTCTTATCAAGAGCCTTATTCATGAGGGTTTAACCCTTTCCCAAATAGAAGCGCCTTTTAGCACACTTAGTTTATTCCTCCACTGAAGTAAATCATAGTTCCATTTTATACAGTCATGAATATATATCATATTAAGAACTATTTTCAGTTTTCTTGCAAATAATTGCTTAAAGCAGGCAGAAAGTAAAGCAGAATGCGCTTTGATGGGCATTTTGCTTTACTTTCAACCTGCTTTAAGTAGCCACCTATTTCAAAACGCAACAGGCAATGGGGTAAAAGGGCTAAAGCCAACTCAAAGGTTGAACAAAGTAAAGCAGAATGCTCCTGCAGGAACAATAAACAGTCACAGTCTGTAAAAACACAGAAAACTTCACTTCTTAATTCTGGGTATGGTTGTATTAGGCAGGGGATTGCTAAAGTACATTATTTTAGCTGTTACATAAAAATATTAGTGTACATCTTAAATTGCTGACTAGCTCAACTATAACAGACACGTTTACTTCAAATATCAAAACAACAGAATTTTTAACCAGGATCTTAATCATTTGTCTTTGAACAATAATGTTTACAAAAACCATACTGCAAAATGTCAACCTATTTATATTCTGTGAACAAAAGATATTTCAAAAAATGAAAATCTTTAATACTGCATTAAATCCTATGGTGTCACTACTTATTAGAATTGTCTCTTCAAGACAATTCTAATAAGTAGTTACACCATAGGATTTAGTGCCGAAATGAGCGACAAAATATTGTATTTGTTCAGTTTATCTGGAGACCTATTTATATTCTGTGAACAAAAGATAACAATGATTTACATCTAGCGTCAAATTGCTTCCAAGCTGATAACCTGCTTTAAAACAATTGGTTCCCTCTTCGCATATTGTACTTTAATCTCTACACTTCATCATTAACAATGGCAGGACGGAACAATCCCCCAACTAACTGGAGCACATTGCTCGGGTGGAATCCTGCCAGGTTTTCAGAAAATACAACAAGCCTTTGTTATGTCTGTGGTGTACCCTCCTTTTGGTGCAGTAAATCACTATTGCAAATGGTTTGGATCTAGATCAGGCAGTATCAAATAAAATAATAATCATAATTCTTATAATCTTTATTATCATATTAAAAGAATTTTCCCTTCTTTTTGCTTTATTGTAAATGTATTTGCCTTTTCTTTTGTCTTTTGTTCCCCCCACTGTCTAAGTACATGTACAATGTATATAATTTCATGTAAAGTGCCTTTGTTCCCCCCACTGTCTAAGTACATGTACAATGTATATAATTTCATGTAAAGTGCTTTTGTTCCCCCCACTGTCTAAGTACATGTACAATGTATATAATTTCATGTAAAGTGCTTTTGTTCCCCCCACTGTCTAAGTACATGTACAATGTATATAATTTCATGTAAAGTGCTTTTGTTCCCCCACTGTCTAAGTACATGTACAATGTATATAATTTCATGTAAAGTGCTTTTGTTCCCCCCACTGTCTAAGTACATGTACAATGTATATAATTTCATGTAAAGTGCTGTCTAAGTACATGTACAATGTATATAATTTCATGTAAAGTGCTTTTGTTCCCCCCACTGTCTAAGTACATGTACAATGTATATAATTTCATGTAAAGTGCTTTTGTTCCCCCCACTGTCTAAGTACATGTACAATGTATATAATTTCATGTAAAGTGCTTTTGTTCCCCCCACTGTCTAAGTACATGTACAATGTATATAATTTCATGTAAAGTGCTGTCTAAGTACATGTACAATGTATATAATTTCATGTAAAGTGCTGTCTAAGTACATGTACAAGGTATATAATTTCATGTAAAGTGCCTTTGAGCACATAAATCCTGTGTGAAAAGAGTGCTGCAATGTTGCAAATTGTTTGGATCCAGATCTGGCCATACCAAATGTTGTAAATTGTTTGGATCAGCCATCACCAGGCCATTAAAATGTTGCAAATTGTTTGGATCCAGATCTGGCCATACCAAATGTTCCAAATGCTTTGGATCCAGATCTGGCCATACCAAATGTTCCAAATGCTTTGGATCCAGATCTGGCCATACCAAATGTTCCAAATGCTTTGGATCAGCCATCACCAGGCCATTAAAATGTTGCAAATAGCATCAGCCTGCATTTAACACCGCTATTTTGTGTTGTTTTCAGTGAATGTTAAATGCATTAAGTGTGTATGTATCGTCCGGTGCTACAGTGGAGAATGTGTTATTCTTTCCCAATAAACGCGTTTACGCTAAAACTATTATTTCAATTGCAAACAGTTTGGAGCCAGATCAGACGCCGGATAATCCAAACTGTTTGCCACCAAGATGAACCTGAATTATCAGAATTGTCCAAAAGTTGTACTTTTCTACGTTTTAGTGCCTTGCGTTTGCGTATGTTTGCGTTTAAACGGGAAAGAATAACGTATTCTCCACTGTATCTTAGTTCCATTGAAGGCCAGCCTCACTAGAGCATTGAGTTGTGGAATTTACTGATCAATGACTTGTTAAGTCAGGTAGAACACAGTCAATTATTAATTGATTTATATGAAACTTAACTACAATAAACAATCCTTCTCATTAATTTTCAAGCACTATGAGACAAGTTCACAATAACAATGAAAACTAATATTGATACAAATTCTAACTGAGAGCCACACAATTAACCATTTTCTCCATAGAAGCGCATTGTAGCACATTTAATTTATTCTTTCAATGAAGAAAATAGTTCCACTTTATATAGTCTTGAATATATATCATGAGAAATAGTATCTACATTCTAGCAGATGGTAGCTCAAAGCAGCCTTAAGGCACATTCTGATTTACTTTCAACCTATTTTAAGTGGTCACCTATCTTCAATACTAGAAAATGGCTAAGGAAAATGGTTAAAGAGGTCATCTAAGTGTACAGAGCCAAGAGGCATCCTAAGGCATTTATAAGTGTACAGAGCCAAGAGGCATCCTAAGGCATTTATAAGTGTACAGAGCCAAGAGGCATCCTAAGGCATTTATAAGTGTACAGAGTCAAGAGGCATCCTAAGGCATTTATAAGTGTACAGAGTCAAGAGGCATCCTAAGGCATTTATAAGTGTACAGAGCCAAGAGGCATCCTAAGGCATTTATAAGTGTACAGAGCCAAGAGGCATCCTAAGGCATTTATAAGTGTACAGAGCCAAGAGGCATCCTAAGGCATTTATAAGTGTACAGAGTCAAGAGGCATCCTAAGGCATTTATAAGTGTACAGAGTTAAGAGGCATCCTAAGGCATTTATAAGTGTACAGAGTTAAGAGGCATCCTAAGGCATTTATAAGTGTACAGAGTTAAGAGGCATCCTAAGGCATTTATAAGTGTACAGAGTCAAGAGGCATCCTAAGGCATTTATAAGTGTACAGAGTTAAGAGGCATCCTAAGGCATTTATAAGTGTACAGAGTTAAGAGGCATCCTAAGGCATTTATAAGTGTACAGAGTCAAGAGGCATCCTAAGGCATTTATAAGTGTACAGAGTCAAGAGGCATCCTAAGGCATTTATAAGTGTACAGAGTTAAGAGGCATCCTAAGGCATTTATAAGTGTACAGAGTTAAGAGGCATCCTAAGGCATTTATAAGTGTACAGAGTTAAGAGGCATCCTAAGGCATTTATAAGTGTACAGAGTTAAGAGGCATCCTAAGGCATTTATAAGTGTACAGAGTCAAGAGGCATCCTAAGGCATTTATAAGTGTACAGAGTTAAGAGGCATCCTAAGGCATTTATAAGTGTACAGAGTCAAGAGGCATCCTAAGGCATTTATAAATGTACAGAGCCAAGAGGCATCCTAAGGCATTTATTCTGAGGATGGTAAAACACTGGACTTCATAGAAGAGGGAGTAAACTGAACAAATCAACATTTTCTCACTCATTTTAGCATCAAATCCTATAGTGTAATCTTTAGAGACGATTCTAATGAGGGATGAACTGACACTATCGGGTTTAATTCAAATATAAAGATTTTAGGTTTTTTTTTTAAATATTCCCTTCGTCTGGAGCCCTGGTGTTATCGCGTTAATGTAGAGAAAATGGAAAAACATATGACTTGTACTGTGTATAATATATCACCACTTGCTAATTAAACCTTTTGTTATAACTAAATGAGCTTAAACCCTGAACCCATACTGTAAGTATTGAAAAGGTTAAAGCTCTCTCTGGCTGCTGTACCAAACAATGAAACTGTTATTAAAAGTCTATTATAAAATATGACAAGTCAAAAGGAGCTCTGTCAAAATGTTGAAATCAACACAACCTGCTCACAAATAGGAGCACTCTACCTGGTAAAGCCTGACCTCACAAATAGGAGCACTCTACCTGGTAAAGCCTGACCTCACAAATAGGAGCACTCTACCTGGTAAAGCCTGACATTTAAACACATACAATGCTCAATTATTTTACAAACAGTGCAAACATTGACCAGATCTCTCAAGAGCCCTCTGATCTGGGTTCTACACTATTGGCAAATAATGTATATATATCATTTATTCAGCATCAATATCTTAGTTAATACATGTATTTTCCGGCCTCAGAATTGCAGAAATAGGATCTGTGTGTCAAATATTTTTTATCCTTTTTGTCCATTTGTTGGGTCTGATCTGCATAAAACCATTTGCAAAAAGTTTACAACAAATGTTCTGTATTCACCTTCAGTATGCAAATAATTTTTCATCTGCTTTAAATAACACAGGTTTAAGTCTTTCAACACTAAGTAATTCTTTTAGGTTATTATGTTCTCTTGTGGATCTTTTTAGTTGCAAAAAGATGAACCAGTCTTTGAATTCTGGGTAGTTTAATAAATATTGCTCTAACTTAGTAAAACAGTGTAGACCCTGAAGGGGCCTCTGAACAGGGTCCTCGCTGTTTGTAAATGTAAAGAGTATATTTTTAACAGGTCCATGGTGTTGAAAGATTTAAATGCATTTTTTAACAGCAGAATAGTTCATTGAACAATTCAGCATGGTGAAGGTTGAGAACAATTCAAGAGCTCAAGCGAGTCTTACTTTCTCGGTGGATCACTGTCCTAGCTAGTATAACACACCATTAAACTTATCAGATAAGACAAGAATAAAGCAATAGGTACAAATGTCAATGTTTAAATCTTAAACACAAAATGTTTAAATGCCAAAAATGATTGTATGACATATAAACTGTTTAGTACTGATTAAGACTTGACCTATTACTCCATAGATAAACATTTTTACGCATTTAATTTATTCCTCCATTAGAGAAATTAGTTCCAATTTATACCTTCATAAATAATTAATAATCATAAGAAATATTTTCAATGTTCTAGAAAGGGGTAGCTTAAAGCAGGCTGAAAGTATAGCAGAATGCACCTTAAGACACATTCTGCTTTACTTAATGTCCACCTGTTTTAAGTGGTCACCAATCTTCAAATTAATAGGAAAGTGCTGTAGAATAAGGGGTAACATTAATTTTAATGGTTGACCGTTTAAAGCAGGTTGAAAGTAAAGCATAATGCTTTTTAAGGTGCATTCTGCTTTACTTGCAGCCTTAAGTTACCATCTACTGGGATTTAGAATATTAATATTTCTTTTGGTACATGTTCAGTTCTGTATAAATTGGGACTATTTCCTTCAGTGGAGAAAAACATTTAATGCGTAAAATTGCTTATCTATGGAGTAAAGTTTCTGCAATCTGGAACTATTGTAATTTCTATGCTTAAGTAAACAGCATGCTGAACTATATATAACAATCATGAAAGCATATTTCCTAGTTCATCTAATGAATATGTATGAGTATACAATGTATAGTAATTACCTTAATTATTAAAATCAGGGTTCCAGATAAGGGGGAGTAAACTCAACAAATCCAACATTTTCTCACTTATTTCAGCACCAAATCCTATGGTGTTACAACTCATTAGAATCGTCTCTTCCAGAGGAATTCTAATGAGTAGTGACAACATAGGGTTTAAAGCAGAAATAAAGATTTTAATTTTTGAAATACTCCCCTCATCTGGAACCATGGAAAATGCAGATATATATATAAAAGAACTACTGTTATTTCATGAATATGTATAATTTATAATGATAATTAATTCATGAATATGTATGACAATTACAAAATGTTACCTCAGAAAGAGGAGTTCGCTGAAAAGGCTTTGCCCGCTCGAAACGATGACGATAACTCATCTTTTCTTAAATACTACAAATCTTTATTCCAAGAGAAACTGTCACCGTGCAATTCTGGAGAACGAGGCCGACCAACGTTCAAACTACGAGCCCATTAATGCCTACCAAAGTCAGAAAAGTAATTTAATCAGGCACAGCAAAGTAATGAACAATAGAGGAAAAGTGGGGTATTAAATTTATACAGATTTATCAGCTTAAAAAGGATCAGCCAGCCATGCCGTAGAAGACAATAGACAAACGATCCAAAATAAATAATTTACCAATGTCAATACATACACCCTGCAAGCCTCAGAATGTCAAGGCAGGCAATTTACATATCAATAGAATTGCTTACATTGCTCTGGCAAACTGTTCCTAACCTTTTCCCATCTCCTGCTACTAAGGCCTATAATTGACACTTTTCAAAAACAATGTAGACTCAGATCAGACAGTAAGTTGCAGAATGTCAAGGCAGGAAGTAAACATATGAATAGACCTCTGCTTATATTATTACAGTGACTTCTATATTGAACTCTGCTCATATGTAAGTGACTTCACTATTGAACTCTGCTCATATTTAAGTGACTTCTATATTGAACTCTGTTCATATTTAAGTGACATCTATATTAAACTTTGCTCATATTTAAGTGACATCTATATTAAACTCTGCTCATATTTAAGTGACTTCTATATTGAACTCTGTTCATATTTAAGTGATTTCTATATTGAACTCTGCTCATATGTAAGTGACTTCTATATGGAACTCTGTTCATAAGTAAGTGACTTCTATATTGAACTCTGCTCATATGTAAATGACTTCTATATTGAACTCTGTTCATATGTAAGTGACTTCTATATTGAACTCTACTCATATGTAAATGACTTCTATTTTGAACTCTGTTCATAAGTAAGTGACTTCTATATTGAACTCTGTTCATATGTAAATGACTTCTATATTGAACTCTGTTCATATGTAAGTGACTTCTATATTGAACTCTACTCATATGTAAGTGACTTCTATTTTGAACTCTGTTCATAAGTAAGTGACTTCTATATTGAACTCTGCTCATATGTAAATGACTTCTATATTGAACTCTGTTCATATGTAAGTGACCTCTATATTGAACTCTACTCATATGTAAGTGACTTCTATTTTGAACTCTGTTCATAAGTAAGTGACTTCTATATTGAACTCTGTTCATATTTAAGTGATTTCTATATTGAACTCTGCTCATATGTAAGTGACTTCTATATTGAACTCTGTTCATATGTAAGTGACTTCTATATTGAACTCTGTTCATATTTAAGTGATTTCTATATTGAACTCTGCTCATATGTAAGTGACTTCTATATTGAACTCTGTTCATATGTAAGTGACTTCACTATTGAACTCTGCTCATATGTAAATGACTTCTATATTGAACTCTACTCATATGTAAGTGACTTCTAAATTGAACTGTGCTCATAGTTTAGTGACTTTCATATTAAACTGTGTTCTTAATTTACTCAAAATCAACAACTACCAAGCACATATTGCAAACTGCTTGAGTTCGGATCACAGACAGAACCACTCAAATGATTGATCAGATTCCAATTCATTTCTTACTCGAGGACTGGTCAGAATCCAATCCAATTCCTACTCAATTACCAAGTTTGCCAATCTGAATGAGCCTTGCTAGCACTTCATAACTTAAGCAGATTGCAGTTTTCACAGATTAAATTTATTCAAGATTGAAAGGTTTAAAAGTGAGTTAATACGTTAGAGTATGAAATCAGATTAAGTGAGATACATGAACAATCTGAAAAGACAGTTCTGTGAGCTCATTACCCATTCAATATCATACACAGTTCATTTACAACGCTTCATTTAACAATTAACATATGTACATTTCACACTTAGCATGCTAGTGCTAAAACCATCTTAATCTTTGCAAACAATTTAGATCCTGATAAGAAGCCGCATAATGTGGCGTCTCATCAGCATCCAAACTGTTTGAAACTCTGACCATACTTTGAAAATAAATTTTGGAAAGCCTATATTTGGAACAGTAGCAGACGATAAGTAATGCAGACGAAAAAACTACCCAGAATGCAAAGAGTTTAGCTTTCTCCTGCTGAAATGTCGTCTGCTACAACATTCTCATACATTGGCAATTATTATCAAACAGAGTTTATATATCTAGAACAGGACAATCTAAACATGAGAGTCAAATAGGTAAGATCCTGATCAGATGCAAAGCTAATTTGATTCTGATCTGGATCTAAACTGTTTGCAAACTCCTGACTCTGGTTTGTTTAAGTATGGAAAGTACATGTATTAACATTTGTACAATTTAATATCTCTATTCATAATCGGAGTTAATCTGAGAAATCAATTTCACACTCTTTAGCCCGATTAACATAAATCTTAACCCATTACTCCATAGATACTTATTTTTAAGCCTTTAATTTGTTCCTCCTCTGAAGAAAATAGTTCCAATTTATACAGTGATGAACATTTATTATAAGAAATATTTTCTACAT
This sequence comes from Gari tellinella, assembly GCA_922989275.2. Lineage (NCBI taxonomy): Eukaryota > Metazoa > Mollusca > Bivalvia > Cardiida > Psammobiidae > Gari > Gari tellinella. Next base: position 266,120 of record OV277870.1, read on the forward strand.
TCTAGCAGATGGTAGCTTAAAGCAGGCTGAAAGTAAAGCAGAATGTGCCTTAAGGCACATTCTGCTTTACTTTCAACCTGCTTTAAGTAGTTACATGTCCTTTAAAACTAGAACATCTATGGGTTAACTTAAGTTTTAAAAACTCATTGAATGGAGAATATAATCAAACTAACATGTATTTAGCTGCCACGATGAAGAAATCAAACTTGAAGTCCTAAATAAAGGTGTCAGCTTAATACAGGTCAAAAGTATAGCAAAGGTAGTTATTCAGCTTTACCTGTGACCTGTATCTAGCAGTCACTTTGTCTTTATAGAGAAGCTAACTTGTTTGAATACTTGTGACCTGTATCTAGCAGTCACTTTGTCTTTATAGAGAAGCTAACTTGTTTGAAGAATGACCTCCTCATACATTCTTCACTGTATGTTTTAATTAACCTTTTACCTTATATAATTATAGCCTCTTTCTAGTTTAGGAGATAGATGACTACTTAAATCAGGTTGAAAGTAAAGCAGAATGTGCCTTAACCCTTTACCTTATAGCCTGTTTCTAATTTTGGAGAGATGATACCACTTTTTAAAAGCAGATTGAAAGTAAAGCAGAATGTGCCTTAAGGCACAATCTGCTTTACTTTCACCTGCTTTAAGCTACCATGGGCTTGGATATAGAAAATATTTCTTATAGTGCATATTTATGACTGTATAAATTGGAACAATTTTCTTCAGTAGAGGAATAAAGTAAAGGCGTATAAAGACATATTTATGGTGTTATGGGTTTTACTCTTAGTTTGTTAGCGACAGACTCATGATAACTGTTGCAAACAGTTTGATGCAGATGGAATTACTAAAAGGAATCTGATCTGATTCTTAACTGGTTTCTAGTTTACCCATTCCCCCATAAATACACCTTTTTAATGCTATAATTTATTTCTCTACTGAAGAAAATAGTTCCCTTTTATACAGTCATGAATAATGTATCATAAGAATATTTTCTATATCCTAGCAGATAAAAGCTTAAAGCAGGCTGAAAGTAAAGCAGAATGTGCCTAAAAGCCTTTAGGCACATTCTGCTTTACTTTCAACCTGCTTTAAGTAATCACCTATCTTCAAAACTAGAAACAGGCTATGGGGTAATGGGTTAATTCATTTATTCCATGTTAGACAGGTTAAAATGAAGAGTTGTGTGACAGACCATGTCCTCAATTCTACCTGTCTCACAGTGTGCCAAGATCAAGCCCTAACAAGTCTTGCCATTTTACCGGGGAAATCATGAATGAACGCCCGGAGAGAATAAACCCATGGTACAATAAAACCTGAGCTCAATGAACAGTCAAAGAATACAGCACGTTCTCATAACAGTGACAGCTTAATACAGGATAAAAATAATATAGAAAGGAGCTTTCTGTATTACATTTGTCCTGCATTAAGCATCAATCTGTGTTATGAGATCACTACGTTTCTTCAGTTATTGGGAATTTGACAAAAGTTTAACAGTTTTGTATTGTTTGAACTGCAGACAGTAGAAAGGCCATCGATAAAGACCTACTGTTACAAATGGCCTGTCCAATAAATTGTCTCTATCAATGTTGACTTGTGCTTAATATGTATACTTTTACTCAAGGACCCCACTTAACAATACTGTATACATTTCAGCACCAAACCCTATGGAGCTACTACTCATTAGAATCTTGGAAGAGACAATTGTAATGTGCAGTAACACCATAGGGTTTAATGCTCCATAGAGTATAAGCACTAATTTCAGCACCAAATCCTATCGTAATACTTCTCATTACAACCACCTTGATGAGACGATTCTAAAGAGTAGTGACACTATAGGGTTTAATTCAGAAGTAAAGATTTTAGTTTTTTGAAAATTTTCATAATCCCCTTATCTGGAGCTCTACAAAAGGCCATCAATAGAGACCTACTGTTACAAATGGCCCGTCTAATAAAATGTCTCTATCAATGTTGACTTGTGCTTATGTATACTTTTACTCAAGGACCCCACTACACAATACTACAAATTTTTCATTTTCGGATATTGACGGCTTAAATAAATTCAATGCATGAACTTTAGAAATAAAACCTACTTAAGTACAGGATCATATAGGTATTTAACCCTAACTCTGCTAAACTCCGCGCTGAACCCATTGCCTTATAGACTGTTTCAAGTTTTGGAGACACACATGTGACCACACAGAAGGTTGAAAGTGAAGCAGAATGTGACTGAAGGAGAATTCTGGTTTACTTTCACCTGCTTTAAGCTACCATCTTCTATGCTCAAAAAAACTTATGAAGCATCTTATATAGCTTTGATGAAGTTCACACTAAATGTGGGAAATATACAGCGATTAAGCCTTCTAGATATTTGTTAACAGTATTTTACAATACCGGTACCCCAGTATTTAAGACTCAAATCTGGAACCAAACTACTTGAAAATGCTCATCTACATTCACTTATCAAGATAAATAGCTACCAGACTGAGATATAATAATTCCCCGGACCTACGTCTTCCTATAATAGCTACCCGACTGAGATATATTAATTCCCCGGACCCACGTCTTCCTATAATCTTATACTATAAAGTCTACAGTTGACCTCATATTAATCTGTCAGACTCATTCAAGAAATCTTTTAAGAATGGTGACTGTCCTAGTACAAGGTTAAAGCAGACAGATTCCGCCAGAGCTTTCTGCCTACTGACATGTCATGCAGACTGTATTTGGCCAACTATATCAAACACTTCATTATCATCATGTTTTTATTGACTGCTTTAAAGACACACTTATGAAATGGAAACAGTATTGAAGGCAGGTACAATATGCCTTTTATCTCAGATCAGTTTACAGGGTCACAAAGTTTTACTTTCTCTGCTTGAAAGCTCATAAATTGTCACCGTAATTCTTCAGTGCAAACAAATATAAAAAACTTTCCCCCAAGGAATCTCAGTAACTCTATCAAAGTAGTCTCACTTTGAAGATCAACTCGTTCAACACCATGGACCTGTTTAAAATATGCACATTACATTAATTTGCAAAGAGTGTAGAACCATATCAGGAGGGCTCCTATAGGAGCCTTTAGATCAGGGTCTACACTATTTGCTAATTTAGAGCAGTATTTATTACACTACCCAGAATTCCACTGGTTCATGTTTTGGTAACTAAAAATATTACACAAGAGAACTTATAACCCACAAGAGTTACTTAGTGTTGAAAGGGTTAAACAGGCTGAAAGTAAAGCAGAATGTTTTCAGCTTGCTTCAAGGAGTTGTCTTTCTTCAATACTAGAAACAGGCTATGGGGTAATGGGTTTAAGTAAAAAACTTTCTTCTAGCACTCTGTGCCGTCAGACACACTCATGTATAATCGTGGCACAGACAGAACAAAATATCAAGTTTTAGTTTTAACAATTGTAGACAGACATACCCACGGGAGTAAATGTGATAGAAGTGGCTTGTAATATTCATAAATATCATAAACTTAATCCACGTCTAACATTACACTACCCCATGTACTATCATTAATAATTACAATACTGTCCCTACAAGTTCTACAGTAAATTAACCCTTTACCCAATAGCCTGTTTCTTGTGTTGAAGACATGTAACCAATTAAAGCAGGTTGAAAGTAAAGCAGAATGCGCCTCAAGGCGCATTCTGCTTTACTTTCAGCCTGCTTTAAGCTACCCTCTGCTAGGAATTATAAAATATTTCTTATCATACATGTTCTTGACTGTACAAATTGGATCTATTTCCTTCAGCGGAGGAATAAATAAAATGCGCTAAAAGTCGCTCCTATTGGAAAAAGGGTTAAGGATAATCATTCATCTTATGGGTAAAGTTTAATTTTATTTTCACAAATGCTAAGAAGACTGGTGCACGGAGCAGTTAACCATTTCTCCCATAGAACCCCCTTTTAGCGCATTTGTATTCCTTATAACTGAAGACTGAAGAAGAAAGTTCTTATTTAAAATCATGAACATGACGTACCATAAGAAATATTTTCTATATCCTAGCAGATGGTAGTTTAAAGCAGGCTGAAAGTAAAGGAGGATGTGCCTTATATTATGTACCTTAAGGTGCATTCTACTTTATATTTAACCTACTTTAAGTAGTAACCTGTCTTCAAGACTATAAACAGGCTATGAGTTAAAGGGGTAAGAATATATGAATGCTAAAAGCCAACTCATATTTAGCAGGACTTTATAAGTCTTCTGATCTAGAGGTATTGTTTTGAAAACTCCAGAATTGTTGAGTTCCAGTAGAATTCTAATTAATCAGATAACCTTTACCATCATTATTAACTCTAAAAATAATTATCTGTATATCTTGGCTGTATATCTCGGCCACTACATTATACTGCGGGTGACAGTCACATTAGGATTATATACATGTTACTATTTGGCTTGGCAGAGTGGTTTCCCTTTATTTTGTTTGAAGAGTTATCTCTCTTAGGGCATACACTAGCACATGTACCTATGCAATGATTGTTTGAATGTACTGTTACTATTCATGATTTAGTGTTTGAAATATTCTCAGAGCTCTGTTATACCATCAACAACAAGCTGAAAGAGCACCTCCAAAATGACAGTATGTTAACCCATTACTCCATACATACAAATACTCTCAGAACTCTGTTATACCATCAACAACAAGCTGAAAGAGCACCTCCAAAATGACAGTATGTTAACCCATTACTCCATACATACAAATACTCTCAGAACTCTGTTATACCATCAACAACAAGCTGAAAGAGCACCTCCAAAATGACAGTATGTTAACCCATTACTCCATACATACACATTTTTACACATTTCATTCATTCCTCCACTGTAAAAAATAGTCCAATTAACAGTTTACACAGTCATGAATATGTATCATAAGGAATAATTTCTATATCCCAGCAGACAGTAGGTTAAATAAGGGTGAAAGTAAAGCAGAATGTGCCATAAGGCAGATTCTGCTTTACTTTCATTGTGCTTTATGTGGTCACTTTTCTGCAATACTAGAAAGTGGTTTTGGGGTAATGGGTTAATATACAGTTACCACATCTTTTTATTTGAGATAAACTAAAGTAACGCATCATTCAATCAATCAATCAATCAATCAGTCCCTCAACCACTGAATTACATTGAATCACAGGGCTCCATATAAGGGTAGTATTTCAAAAACTAAAATCTTTATTTCTGCATTAAAAACCTGGCATCACTATACTTATTAGAATCGTCTTGAAGAGACGATTCTAATGAGTAGTAACACCATAGGATTTGGTACTTAAATAAGTGAGAAAATGTTGGATTTGTTCAGTTTACTCCCCTGGACTTATCTGGAGTCCTGAAATCACCAACACCACAATCGTTTCTCCTGATGTTACTGACACCTGTCTCTACCAGCAGTCACGAGTTTGGAGCTGACATCATAGCAAAATTGTTCTTGTACATTTCTTTACCTTAGAGCCTGTTTCTATAAGTATTGAAGTTAGGTGATCACTTAAAGCACGTTGGGTTTAAAGTAAAGCAGAATATGCCTTAAAGTGCATTCTGGTTGACTTTAAGCCTGATTTAAGCTACTATCTGCTAGAATATAGAAAAAAATATTTCTTATGATACATATTAATGAAGGTATAAATTGAAACTATTTTCTTCAGGGTATGAATAAATCAAAGGCATAAAAAGGTGTATATACATGGAAATGGTTTAATATAACAATTAAACAGTTTGTAAAAATCAAAGCACCCTGGTACAAGTCCATACCTTCTGGTACCAACCAGCCAGAAAATTAACTTTGCTGTGACTCATTTCATCAACAATTAGAAATATTTAAAAAAAAAAATATCTACCTGATCAAACATCCAAATCTCCCTTATCTCTGCGGCACAATGTTCTAAAGTTCAGAGTCAACTTAACCTGAGATATGAAACCAGTCTAATCTGTGTCCCAAAAAAGTCCTGTAGGCATCAATCAAGCACCAGAGTGACATTGATTACAGATTAATTAGATTCTGCAAGAGATAATGAGGTGACACAGTCCAGATATTGCTGACAAAAGAGTTATGTAACTATCCAAGGGTAATAACTCGGAATCTTGGCAAAACTGTAACCTGCTACAACAGTCTTGAAATTCTAATGAAGTAATTATTCTGTATATTTCTAGATACATGCAGTTTGAATCATAATCTGACAATGTCTGAATTGAGGCCAAACGCGAATCAAATTCAAATTAACTCTTGTATAAGTTGAACTGAATTCCAAATTGCAACTTTAATGTACTCTTAACTCTTTCAGCACCATGATCCTGTTTAAAATACACTCAATACATTTAATGCAAACAGTGACAGGGCTCCAGATAAGGAAGAGTAATCTATACAAATCAAACATGTTCTCATTCAAACAGCACCAAATCCTATGGTGTTACTACTCATTAGAATGAGACGATTCTAATGAGTAGTGACACCTTAGGGTTTAAAGCAGAAATAAAGATTTAAGTTTTTGAAAAACTCGCCTTATCTGGAGCCCTGCAGTGAATACCAGGAGCCCTCTGATCAGGGTCTACCCTTTTTCGTTAATTTAGTAAAATATCTATTAAACTACCCAGAATTCCAAGTAGATTGGCTAATGCTTAGGTTACAAAAAATATCCACAAGGGAACCTAATAACCCATTAGAGTTACCTAGTGTAGAAAGAGTTCAGTCACCAAACAGTATAGCACTTGTAATCAAATGAGCGGATGTCTGATCTGAATCTACCCTGTTTAATATCAATATACTAGTACGTTAATAGCAGGGTTTAGTAACTGAAAGTTTTAAGGTTTTGTGGGAAAACTAAACTTTCTTGATTTTTGCTTTTGACCTGATTCCAATGAAACTAATCCTTGGTATCTCACTACATGACAGACTTATGATTTACAATAATTGTGGGCAAAAATATAGAAATTTATTATTTTGCATTTTTGTTTAAAATTCTTCAATGCAAGTTGCAAAGAGTTTGGATAGAAAAGCCTTTTTAATGCATTCGATTCATTCCTCCACTGAAGAAAGTAATTCTTGTTTATAGTCATGTACATGTACATGCACCATAAGAAATATTTTCTATATCTTAGCAGATGCTAGATTAAGCAAGTTGAAAGTAAAGCAGAATGTGCCTGAAGGCACATTCTGCTTTACTTTTAACCTGCTTTAAAAGCTAATCTGTCTTCAAAACTAGAAACAAGCTATGGGGCAATGGGTTAATTGGAATTGGTGCCTGATCTGGCTCCAAACTGTTTGCAAATACCAGTGTAACCATGTCTGCAGGCAGCTGAGGGATTGGACAACTCTATACAGGGCTCCAGATAAGAGAAAGTAAACTGCACAAATCCAACAATTTCTCTCTCATTTTAGCATCAAATCCTTCGAGACAATTCTAATGTGTAGTGACACCATAGGGTTTACTGCAGAAAAAAGATTTTAGTTTTTGAAATTGCCCTCTTATCTGGAACTCTGGCCATACCAATATCACTAAACATTTCCAATATAGTTCAAACGTCTGTGTGATCGTTTTATCACCCAACAGTCAAAGTATTCCTACAAACATCTCATAATCCATAATTATTATACAACAGTTTTCATATACATACAATAAACGAGATTTATTGATTTAATAAATGCTTTGTCTTTTCCTGTTATCAAAATCTCATATATTCAGGTACTTGTCTTATAAGGCCCACAATATTTCCCATTCCCTCATAATATATGGTTGGCTTTCAATTTTCAAGACAAGTGACCACTATAAAGGTGGAACATTTGTAGAACATGACAAGTGGCAGCTTAATGCAGGGCAAAAGTCATACAGAAGACTCCTATAGGACAAAGCTCCAGATAAGGAGAGGTTTTCAAAAACTGAAATATTTCTTTCTGCCTTAAACCCTGTGGTGTTTCTACTCATTAGAATCGTCTCTTTGAGACGATTCTAATGAGTAGTTATACCATAGGATTGGTGCTGAGATAAAACAGAGAATGTTGGATTTGTTCAGCTTATTATTTTTTATATTACTACAGGAGGTATCTTAATGACTTTTGCTCTGGACGTCCCCACAACAATGGGCCAATGTTGACCAGAGCTGCAAGAAAGGGATGATTCATCATTATGTGGCTTTGACCGGACATAAACCCTTCTTAGAAACAACACACTTAAACCCTTCTTAGAAACAACACACTTTGCGCTGCACTAAGGGATGATTCATCATTATGTGGCTTTGACCGGACATAAATCCTTCTTAGAAACAACACACTTTGAGCTGCACTAAGCAATCACCTGTCTTTAAAGACACCCTGAATCTTCATTCAGAGGTCACTTAAAAGGTTTGACTTTTATTGTTTTAGCCCTTTACTCCACAGATACTCATTTATATGCATTTAATTCACTCCTCAGTGTAAGAAAATATATATCAGAAGAACTCATTCCTAAAAATTAATCCTACAAGATGGTAGCTTAAAGCAGCACTGGAATAAAGTGTTTTTATGGAGCAATTGGTTAATTGACAAGTGTCATGTATCATTCAACCGAGAACAATACAAGACCCCACACTGACTGGGATGCTCATTTTTTCAGGTGTAGGGTTTCTTGTCTGTTCAAGCGATAAAAAATAAATAGACAAATAGAACACTCTCTCTCTTCATGCTGGGATGATTTGTCAACAAATTGCCTGTTCACAGATCCAATATTATAAACCCCTTCACTATCCGGCCCAACTATGCTCAGGGCTCCAGATAAAAGGTAGTTATTTCAACAAATCCAACATTTTCTCACTCTTTTTAGCACCAAATCCTATAGTGTTACTACTCATTAGAATCGTCTCGAAGAGACGATTCTAATGAGTAGTGACACCATAGGGTTTAATTCAGAAATAAAGTTTTTAGTTTTTGAAAAACTACCCTTATCTGGTGCCCTGCCCTGTATAATGCTGATATTTACGAACAGTTTCAATCCTGATCAGACCCCCAAGTTACCCTGACCTTGACATAACCTATGTTTGATGGTTCTTCTGAGGACAAACCTAAAATCTTCATATTAATAACTAAATGTAGTCACCATAGTTTATACCAACCAAACCATATCATGGTAGTGAAGGATTAACGCTTTGCATGCTGGGTAACTTTACGTCTGCAACAATTATTGTCATCTGCTATTGTTAAAAAATAGATTTTTCCAAGTTTCTTTTTAAAACAGGGTCGGACAGTAAACAGTTTGGTTCCTGATGAGACAACGCTTAATGGGGCGTCTCACCAGGATCAAAACTGTTTGCACAGATAATCATGATTCCACTGCTAGTGTGCAAACGTTTAAGTTGGCAGGGAGATTTATGGAAATGATGGATATTTATGGAAATGGCGTTGAAAACTGAGATACCGCTAACTGGACAATCAAAATACCGATACATTGACAATTATACACACTGAGAACAATCTCAGATTATTTAAGTAAATATTGTCCAATCAATTAGGCAAATAAAAAATGACAGTGTAAATGAAATATTGTTATCCTAATAAATAGCTTTTCACCTGGCTGAAAGTTAGCTCTTAGCATGCCCAGTCGGAATCATAATAATTAATTCAAATAGTTTGGATCCTGATGAGATGCCGCGCAAGGATTCAAACTGTTTGAAACTTAAGACAAGTTTCATACAAAAACATTACCCAGCATGCAAAGGGTCAGAAAGCATGTATATTTCATGGAACTCTGTACTGATGATGGGGGGGAATAAAACACGAGAAAACTGGTGAACAAAATAAGGGTGACAAGAACTTTGCATACTAAGTGAAAGCAGTTATTGAAATTTAACATATAAAGTACAGTGAAACTCCTCTATTACGACCACTAAAAAGAAGACTACCGGTAATTGATTGCATAATGGACAGGTGACAGGGGACAGCTAAAAGCAAGGTGACAGTAAAACAGAAAGCTCCTAAAGGAGCTTTCTGTTTCACTGGCACCTTGCTTTTAGCTGTCCCCTGTCGTAAACAACTAATAATAAACAAAGTTATGTGGTAAAAAAGTCTTCAAAATTAGAAACAGTCTATGTGGTAGTGGGCTTATCAGGACAGAATGATGTCTTCCCCACTGTACATGGTCCACAGGTAAAACGGTATCTGTTCTAGGGTAAAACACAGGGTAAGCCACAATAAGCACACTTTCCTCCATCAAGGGACCCAGATAAGAGGAGTATTTCAAATACTATAAAAAAAAAATCTGCAAAAAACCCTATAGTGTTACTACTCATTAGAATTGTAGTAATACCATATATAGGATTTGGTGCTGATATGAGAGAGAAAATGTTGGATTTGTTCAGTTTACTCCCTCTAATCTGGAGCCCTGCTCAATCTATTAACCTTTCCATGTATTACAACACTTGTCTCTAGATTTCACACCAACGTCTTGTCAGGACAACAAGAAATACTGAGTAAGTGTTCTCCTAATCAAGTTATTGTGACACTAGTGAGGTAAAAACTGGTAAACAGTGCATGCACAGACCTATTACTGTTCCTACAGTAGCCCTGGTAACCATGCAGTTTAGGTTTGTTGCACACACAGATCAGAATTTTACAAAACTCTAAATTTTTCGCCAGTTTAAAGTACTTAAAAGTCTCAATACTTAAACAATTTCAAATACTGAAATTCTCAATATTTCACCAGTTTAAAGTACTTAAAAGTCTCAATATTTAACCAGTTTTGAATACTGAAAGTCTCAATATTTCACCAGTTTACAATACTTAAAAGTCTCAATATTTAAACAGTTTTAAATACTGAAAGTCTCAATATTTCACCAGTTTACAATACTTAAAAGTCTCAATATTTAAACAGTTTTAAATACTGAAAGTCTCAATATTTCACCAGTTTACAATACTTAAAAGTCTCAATATTTAAACAGTTTTAAATACTGAAAGTCTCAATATTTCACCAGTTTACAATACTTAAAAGTCTCAATATTTAAACAGTTTTAAATACTGAAAGTCTCAATATTTCACCAGTTTACAATACTTAAAAGTCTCAATATTTAAACAGTTTTAAATACTGAAAGTCTCAATATTTCACCAGTTTACAATACTTAAAAGTCTCAATATTTAAACAGTTTTAAATACTGAAAGTCTCAATATTTCACCAGTTTACAATACTTAAAAGTCTCAATATTTAAACAATTTTAAATACTGAAAGTCTCAATATTTCACCAGTTTAAAATACTTAACCCTTTCCCTTATAGAAACGACTTTTAGCATATTTAACTTATTCCTCCGCTGAAGAAAATAGTTCCAGTTTATATTCTCATGAACAATTACCATTAAAAATATTTTATATAGCCTAGCAGATTTTAGCTTAAAGCAGGCTGAAAGTAAAGCAGAATGTGCATTAAGGCACATTCTGCTTTACTTTTAACCTGCTTTAAGTGGTCACCTGTCTTCAAAACTAGAAACAGGCTATGAGGTAATGGGTTAAAAGTCTCAATATTTAAATAGTTTCTTATACTGAAAGTCTCAATATTTCACCAGTTTACTGAGTAAAGAGAACACTTACTCCAGCATATAAACTACTCTAACAATGACCGTGACACTGTGACCTTTCACCTTTGACATATTAGATCTACATTTACATTTCAACAAGGTCTTTATATTGATAAAACAAAATATAAATGTTAAAGATGTTTTGTTTAAGATTCAATCGTATATAAATTTGTGCTAATTAAAGTGAGAATTTACATGAAGTCTTGTTTGACTCATTTCAAATTTACAGAAAACATGTTTAGTATAAAAGTGAAGGGTTTGGTTGTCAAAAGTCAAAGGTCACAAGGTTATGAGGTGAGGGTGACATCTAGATGAGAAATAAAATGATTCCTACGTCTGCATTAGCTTCTGGAATTGAACCATCTAGAGAAAGTATCTGTGAAAATAAAACCACATAACATAACATACTAGTACTATCACATGACGTGACATAACATACTGGTAATATCACATAACACAACACAGCAGAACTATGTCACATGACATGACTTACATCCAGGCATGCAGATTCACTTGCATCACATCAACACTTATGACTGTATTTGCCTATAGGCCTTGACTTGAAGGTCTGGCAAATGTACTTCAGAATTTTAACTATTTCCTCTGTCTAAGTGCATTCATAAATGGCAGCTTGAAGCAATATGAAGCTGCTTGCAGCAAATCAGAAATCTCCTGAGTAATGTGGCATCTAATAAGACTCCAAATGTCAACACATTGCGAGAAACATTTATTTTCTACTTTTCATTGCATTGAATGTGTGTTTCATTTCATTTGAACTGAAAAGAATAAATTCTTCTCTAACAAACAATGTGAAAATGTAGGCCATGAAATTCAAACATGCAGTGGCTTTTAAAGATAAGCTTGGTGCAAGCATCAACTCAAAATCTACAAAACATCTACATGTATAAAGAATGTTTGTAGGGAATGAAAGAAAGTACATGTACACAAGTTCACTTATGATAGTTTCTAACATTGAAGATAGGTGACCATTTAAAGCAGGTGGAAAGTAAAGCCTACCACCATCTGCTACTAGGAAGTAAAAAATAATTCTTGATACATATTCATGGCTATACAAATTGGAACTATTTTCTTAAGTGGGGAAATAAATTCCAAGGCATAAAAAGGCATATTTATTAGATAATGGGTTAATGTAGGGCAATTATAAACAGAGATCTTTTTTATTTTTCTTTTGTGCTGCATTAAACAGGTATTTGTCTATAAAGAGCCCATGCTGTGTTAAAATAACGGTTGTTTAACCCTTTCCCCAATAGAAGCGACTTTTAGCGTATTTAATTTATTCCTTCGCTGAAGAAAATAGTTCCAGTTTATACCCTCATGAACAATTACCATTACAAATATTTTATATAACCTAGCAGATTTTAGCTTAAAGCAGGCTGAAAGTAAAGCAGAATGTGCCTTAAGGCACATTCTGCTTTACTTTCAACCTGCTTTAAGTGGTCACCTGTCTTCAAAACTAGAAACAGGCTATGAGGTAAAGGCTTAAAAGAAGGGTCACTGTAGCCATATAATTGACTCACATGCAGGGTTTACCGAGTATTTGGCTAATTGTATTATAACTAGTACCCCAGAGTTGTACCCTAACTCTCCAGCTCTCAATACTCCTGACTGCTCAGTCACTAGTGGCTCATATATTATTCACATACAAAGGTCAATCTCTGCATACTTCTGTCAATAATTACCCCACCTACTCAGTTAGGAACTCACTCTCAACACACTCATAACAATATATGTAGAGTCAGGGATCCAGATAAGGGGAGTATTTCAAAAATTAAAATCTTTATTTTTGAATTCAATCCTATAGTGTTACTTCTCATTAGAATAATCTCTTGGAGATGATTCTAATGAGTAGTATAACTCCATAGGATTTGGTGCTGAAATGAGTGAGAAAATGTTGGATTTATTCAGTTTATTCTGTTTTCCTGAAGCCTTCAGTACCACATAGCTTTTGCTCAAATCTGACCAATCAAATGCTTGAGAACTATCTCAGGCTTAACTCCAAAGTCTTATAACCTTGGACCAACCCGGTTACAGTATTTACCAGTTTGTATTGCACCTACAAGTTGTTACCTACCTTCTCACTGAGTGCTGTGTATTTGATACATAGCTCATCTCTCTCTGCACGGCTCGCTGCTAGTAGATCTTCCACACGATTCAACTCGGACGACAGTAAGCGATTCTCCTCCGTTAACTGTTGTTGATTGGGCGATGACATGATTGGTTTGACAGATCTATCATCAGTGGCGAGATTCTTGGTGATGATTTCACGGATACGTGCAGGTATCTTTGATGGACTGTCACCCTCCCCTCGTACAGTGTAGTCTTCCGATTCCTTATCCTTCAACACAGAGTCCTCAAGTTTCTGTAAAAATAAACACGTAAAGTTCTAACAAAGATTCAAGATCGACCTAAAAAAAAAAAATGTCCCTACAAAACACTTTGTTGTCATAATATAATAGAATCTCTTCAAGACAATTCAAATAAGTAGTCACAACAAATGGTTTAGAACTTCAAAAACTCATTTTCTCCCATAGAAGTGCCATACAGTGCATTTAATTTATTTGACGGCAGAAAATAGTTCAGATTTATAGTCATGAAAATGTACCATAAGAAACAGTCCTATCAGATGACAGTCTAGAGCAGGCTGAAAGTAAATCAGAATCTGCTTTATCAAAGTGGTCACCTGTCTTTAAAACTAGAAACAGGCTATAATTATATACTGTAAAGAAATATCTTGCCCTATGAAAGTCAAGGATGTATTGAATATTATGCATAAAGAGTAAAACAACTGTTGCCAGCTGAGCAGTATAGTGAGTGTATTGATTCAAATCATTAACACCATACCAAATAGCCTGTTTCTAGTTTTGAAGACATACGAGTACATGCACTTATTTTTTAGCAAGTTGAAAGTGCCTTAAAGCACATTCTGCTTTACTTTCAGCCTGCTTTTAGCTACCATGTGCTAAAGCAGAGAAAATATTTCTTTTGGTACATATTTATGACTGTAAACATTGAAATAAATTAAATGGGGTAAAAGGTGCTTCTATGCAGGAAAGGGTTAGGGTTAGGGTTAAGCGCTCCTTGGTGCTAGGAGATATATTATATTAGATGAGAAAACAGTTTGGTGTCTGATCAGAGGCTGGGTTGCCTTCACAAACAGGAAAGTGTAAGCAGAACTTTATGTCCTATCCAAGCTGTTTGCAGTGGACCATATGTTTTAGCATAAACACATTTATTAGGGAAGACTGAAGTATTAAGTCTTCTCCATAATAAGTACAAGCCAAGTCCCCTACACAACATTCGCAGCAGAGTTGAGTCAATACCCCTATTGTGAGTTAAAACTAATTAAATTCTTACTTCCTAGATGCTAACATAAAACCCATTGAAAACGTTTTAATTGCAACAGTTTGGATTCAAATCAGAAATCCTGCAATTTGGTGCAACATCAGGATCAAGTCACTGTGATATCGAATCGTGATTTATTGACATAAAACAAGTAATTTAAATGTCTAGCAGATGTCATTTTTAGTGCCGACCATGACATTTTGTCACCAGCGGGATGATACTATGTTGACAGAGTAAATGTTGACACACCAAGGCTGTTTCAATGGAGAAATAATGCAATCAATTTCCTGGTATATTTGTTCAATCAAAACTTCTCATAAAACTTGTAAGTCTGTTGATTGTGTTAGGTTAAAGAGTTAAAAGCCTATGAGCCAATATCAATAAGTAAAATTGAAAGTTTACCCCGTTACCTCATAACCTGTGCTCTGTCTTTAACTCGTAACCCCATAGCCTGTTCAGAGCTCCAGATAAGAAGGAGTTAACTGAATACATTCACTATTTTCTCACTCATTTCAGCACCAATCCTATGGTGTTACTACTCATTAGAATCGTCTCTAAGAGACGATTCCAATGAGTAGTAACACCATAGGGTTTAATGCAGAAATAAAGATTTTAGTTTTTGAAAAACAACGCCTATCTGGAGCGCTGCTGTTTCTAGTTTTGAAAACATGAACACTAAAAACAGGTTGAAAGTAAAGAAGCAGAATGTGCCTTAACTTAAGGCACACTCTGCTTTACTTTCAGCCTGCTTTAAGCTACCATCTGTCAGAATATAGAAACTATTTCTTATTACATATACATGACTGTATAAAGTGGAACTATTTTCTTCAGTGAAAGAATGAATTAAATGTGTTAAAATGCTTAGCTATGGAGTAAAGGGTTAAAACAGTAATCTCCCTTTCAGTGGCTGAACCCTTTCCCAATAAAAGTCCCCCTTTTTTGGACACCTCTACAATCATATTCCTGAAAGAAACTCCTTTTCATGTATCTTCGCTATCCTTATTAACCCTTTACCTGATAGAAGCGACTTTTAGCACATTTTAATTTATTCCTCCGCTGAAGAAAATAGTTCCATTTTATACCCTCATGAACAATTACCATAACAAATGTTTTATATAGCCTAGCAGATAGTTGTTTAAAGCAGGCTGAAAGTAAAGCAGAATGTGCCATAAGTGATCACCTGTATTTAATGTTATAAACGTGTTATTGGGTAAAGGGTTAAGAACCATTGGAAATATGTCTTGCATCTGCTTTACTTTCAGCAGCCACATGTTTAACATACTGAAAGCCAGGTACGAGGGCAAGGACTGAGCAAGTTGCAAGAAAAGGTCTTTAACGGCTCATTTAGCAGGACAAGGTCGACACATGAAATGGCATTTCTTTGAGTAGAAGGTAACAGTATTTGTAGAGACATCTCATTGAGGAGTTGATAAACTCAAGAGCATTTGTAGGAGGGGAAATATTTCAGAGTAAAGGCTTAATTAGAGTAGATCTCAAAGCGTATAATTAATTGATAGTTAACCAGAAAGAAATAACTTGATATTGAACTACAGATACACTTCAATGTAGAATAAATAAATGTTTTCTATTAGATTTGATCAGCATTAACCCTTTCCCTTTGTTACAGTTAACTCCCCTTTTCCTATGCTAGAGTTAGAGTTAACTCCCCTTGTCCTATGCTAGAGTTAGAGTTAACTCCCCTTTTCCTATGCTAGAGTTAGAGTTAACTCCCCTTTTCCTATGCTAGAGTTAGAGTTAACTCCCCTTTTCCTATGCTAGAGTTAGAGTTAACTCCCCTTGTCCTATGCTAGAGTTATCTCCCCTTTTCCTACATTAGAGTTAACTCTTCTTTGCTAAAACCTGTTTCTTATCTTGATCTCATTCCATTAAGACATCAAAAGATGTGTCCCGACTTCATAGTGTCATTGATCACACCCGTGTGCTGAGTTAGCGAGTTTATCACGGCAAGGTCTCAGGCCGAGTCAATCAGTCTCATCAAAAATTAACCACAGCCAAGTGAGGTCTTTGTTTCGAGATCTAGCATGTTCAATTATCACTGTTTGCTGTTTAGGTTAGCAGTTTGTGTCCTGTGTGCTGCGTGCAGAGTACAGTAGAGAAAACATTTTCTTTCCAAATAACCCCTGTTACGCTTAAACTATTATTTTCATTTCAAACAGTTTGGAGTGAGATCAGCAGCCGGGTTCTTCGGCGTCAGATCAGGCTCCAAACTGTTGCCCCTCATATTAAAACTGGTAGTCAGAACTGTCAAGAGGTTGTCATTTTCTATACTTCATTGCAATGCCTTTGCATTTAAACAAAAGAATTACATTTTCTCAACTGTATTTCAGACCAGTAGCTAACTTGCAATCGATGGCCATCAATTTCTTAATGAAATCATCAATGTTTTTCCTTTAGAATTGACAACCACCAAAGTGTTTTATCAAAAATGCAGGGCTCCAGATAAGAGGGAGTAAACTGAACAAATCCAGCATTTTCTCACTCATTCAGCACCAAATCCTATGGTGTTACTACTCATTAGAATCATCTCTTTGGGTCTAAAGTAGAAATATCTGGAGCCCGGAAAATGTGCTGCTGTTATTACACTTTATACAGGAATTAATTTTCTGGGATCCATCAATCATTATTATATGAGACGCACAGCATATCTCTGAGGAGTATGCTTGTCTTATGCAAACAGTGTATACCCTGATGCCTGAATTAAGCTGTATTTAATTGAGCATAATGCTTAAAGCAAGATGAAAGTAAAGCACAAACTTTTTGCTTTACTTTCATTTTGCTAGAAGTTGCCACCTGTACTCAACAGCCTCAATGAAAACTTATAAATTTGTGGTGCTTCATAATGCAGATGCTGTCTGCTATGGTGCCGCTCTAGAGGAATGAGTTTAACATTTAACCCACTACCCCATAAACTATTTCTAGTTTTAAATATAGGTGACCAATTAAAACAGGTTGAAAGTAAAGCAGGATGCCCCTTAAGGCACATCCTGCTTTTCTTTCAGCATGCTTTAAGCTACAGTATACTAGTTGGACATATATAATAATTCATATAGTATGCATTTTCGTGACTGAATATTAAGTGGGGCTATCTTCTTTTAAGGCTGAATAAATAAAAGGCACTAAAAGGTGTATCTATGGAGTAATATGTCAACGAATAACCTTTTTTTAAATATCGCAAAACAGCCTTTACAAACAAAATAATACTGTAACTGTCAAATTTAAAGGCCTAATCAAGAACTGTAGACATGTAAGTATTGTCAATCAAAAGTCATTTTCTGCTTATGAAGGGTTAAAGAGGTCATGATAAAAGGCAGGGCCCCAGATAACAGCCAATACTGCCATAACTAAACAGATAACAGCCAATACTGCCATAACTAAACAGATAACAGCCAATACCACCATAACTAAACAGATAACAGCCAATACTGCCATAACTAAACAGATAACAGCCAATACTGCCATAACTAAACAGATAACAGCCAATACCATCATAACTAAACAGATAACAGCCAATACTGCCATAACTAAACAGATAACAGCCAATACTGCCATAACTAAACAGATAACAGCCAATACCACCATAACTAAACAGATAACAGCCAATACTGCCATAACTAAACAGATAACAGCCAATACTGCCATAACTAAACAGATAACAGCCAATACTGCCATAACTAAACAGATAACAGCCAATACTGCCATAACTAAACAGATAACAGCCAATACTGCCATAACTAAACAGATAACAGCCAATACCGCAATAACTAAACAGATAATAGCCAATACTGCCATAACTAAACAGATAACAGCCAATACTGCCATAACTAAACAGATAACAGCCAATACCACAATAACTAAACAGATAACAGCCAATACTGCCATAACTAAACAGATAACAGCCAATACTGCCATAACTAAACAGATAACAGCGAGTAAAGTGAACATTTCTAATAATGTTTCCTTTATCAAACAGAAATACACATGATTTTCAATTAGTGGATCAAAAACCACAATTATCTGCACGATACTGAAGACAGAGTAGGCCCCAGATAAGAAGTAGTGAACTGAATACATGATATTGTACGGTAATTCCAACATTTTATCATTCATTTAAGCACCAAATCCTATGGTGTTACTACTCATTAGAATTGTCTCAACGAGACAATTCTAATGAGTAGCGACACCATAGGGTTTAATGCAGAAAAAAACTATTTCAGTTTTGACATACTTCCCTTATCTGGAGTCGTGGATATTGAAGACAGACAAGTGAGAGCATGTCCCTTGTGTGACACAGATAACATCACCAAGTTTCAATGACTGAAATCAGATAGTGTATATCATCTATATAGCTATAGGCTTTCCTGCTTTTGTCAACAAAACCGTTAACTTAATGTTCAACGCTTTGGAAACCAACCTTCTATTATATTCTCTCTGTTAAAGTCATAAACTTTTTCTCAATGTTTAATTGATATATTTTATATACTGACAGTAAAACCCTCGACCTGTAACTATCTAGTTAGCAGCAAAGACAATTTAAAATAATGATCCAGGCGATAAGCAACCACTCATAAATAAGTCAATTGTAAAGCAGGAGAAAAGTAAAGCAGAAAGCTCCTATAGGAAGATACCTTTGTTAAAGAGACAAATACATGTTAAAAGATTGACCATTTTTCCCATTACCCCATTGCCTGTTCCTAGTTTTGAAAATAGGTGACCACTTAAAGCAGGTTGAAAGTAAAGCAGAAATTGAATCATGCATCTTAAGGTGCATTCAGATCTTTTTTAGCCTGCTTTAAGTTACTTTTTACTAAGCTATAGAAAATATTTCTTATAAAAAAATATATATGATGACTATATAAAGATGAACTATTTCGTTAGTGGAGGAGTAAATTTGAGCTGTAAAATCTCCATACAAAATCTACGGTACCTACACAAGCCTGACTGTTCAAGTCTACAAAGCAATGTGAAGTTGTGAACTCTAATGAACTCCAATAAATTATTTTAAAATCTTGGCCACCTTTAAGCACAGATGTTTAAACTTTATTCTTCAGTACTCGAATTAACTTATTACTGCAAATAGTTAGGAACCAGATCAGATGCTGAGTAGCAATAACTGTTCCAGAAATCTTTGGCACTTGTAATACCGTAGTTTTCATCATCATCATCAACGGATTTTTTTTTTATTCCATTAATGGGAAGCAGACTTTGATTTTGATAATATTCCAGATATAATGGAGTAAATTGAACAAATCCAACAATTTCTCACTCATTTAAGCACCAAGTCCTATGGTGTTACTACTTCTAATTAGAATTGTCTCTTCACAACGATTTTAATGAGTAATGACACCATAGGGTTTTATGCAGAAATAAAGATTTCAGTTTTTGAATTACCCCCCTTATCTAGAGCCCTGACAATGTTAAGGAAGTGATTGCTATGACAGGATAAGGGCCAACCGGCTGGCTACCCCATGCAGGAGTTGACATACAATGCTGGCATAGACTTTACTTAATGCAATTAACTACATTGTATAAATTTACCTTAACAATAAAAATACTTTAATTGACAGATCTAATGAAAGGTGTTCAATTACATGTGGTGGAGTCAGGATGTTTTTGTGACTTGATCGTGTGTATTATTCCAGTAATTATCAACATTGAAATGCTGCTTGGTGGTTTCCCCCTTCTTCTACTAGGACATTCCATGTTGGAAAAATACAGATCTCCAGATAAGGGGAGTACTTCAAATACTAAAATCTTGATGTATGCACTAAACCCTCTGGTGTGAAACCCAATAAAGAGCTTGTCAGACATTGAGATCCAGAAATAGAGGTTGTTAGGCACTGAAATCCAAATCTAGAGGCTGTGACGCACTGAGATTCTGAAATAAAAATGGCTAGGCATAAAGATCAAGACAAACAAGTTTCCAGGCCTTGAGATCCAGGAATAGATGTTGTCAGGTCTTGAGATCTAGAAACAGTGGTCATCAGATCTTGATATCCAGAAATACAGGTTGCCAGACATTAAGATCCAAAAATTGAGAGGTTGCCAGGAATTGAGATCCCGAATTAAATTATTCTAGACATTGCTAGACATTGAGATCCAGAAATAACAGGTTGCTAGACATTGAGATCCAGAAATAGCAGGTTGCTAGACATTGAGATCCAGAAATAACAGGTTGCTAGACATTGAGATCCAGAAATAACAGGTTGCTAGATATTGAGATCCAGAAATAAGTGCTCGCCAGGCATTGAGATCAGGGAATAGTGGTTGCCAAGCATTAAGATCCAGAAATAACAGATTGCCAGAACTATTTTCGTCCGTATTAAATATAATACTCTAAAATGTGCTTCCATGAGAGAAT
Source organism: Gari tellinella (assembly GCA_922989275.2). Taxonomy (NCBI): domain Eukaryota; kingdom Metazoa; phylum Mollusca; class Bivalvia; order Cardiida; family Psammobiidae; genus Gari; species Gari tellinella. Next base: position 287,389 of record OV277870.1, read on the forward strand.
TAAGGATTTTTATCTCTTCCAATATTCAGAACAATTACAAGGTGATAAGAGAGAGTAATTAAGTGGAAATCTTAAGGCAACTTTTCACCTTCACTGACCTATACAATCTCTAACTAATTACAAATACCTAAACAGTCACTCACTCAGCTTGACAAGGCATATATGTATGTTACTAAATGTATGTACCTAAATTCCTTGAATAGTCAATCATTCGGCTTAAAAGGGCATGATCTAGTAGAGAAGAAATTGTTTTTTCCCAATAAGGTGCGTTAAAGCTATTTTTTCCCTAGCAATTTTTTTTCAGCCAGATCAAACAATGGGTTACCCAGAATCTGATCAGGCTCAAAACTGTTTACAACTCTGAAATAAATCATCATTTTTTTTCAAAAGGCTGTTTGCGTTTAGTTTTTTTTAAATGGGGAAAAAATAATGTCTCCTTCGCTGTATCATGACCAGCGTTAAGCATAAATACGCTTTTTACACCTCTGGTCTAATTTATTCCTCCGTTGAAGAAAATAGATCCTCTTTACACAGTCATAAATATGCATCATAAGATATATTTTCTATATCCTTGCAGAAAGTAGCTTAAACCGGGCTGAAAGTAAAGAATAATGCACCTTAAGGCGCATTCTGCTTTACTTTCAACCTGATTTAAGTGGTCATCTGTATTCAAAATTAAAAACAGGCTATGGGGTAATCTGTGCAACACATGCAAATATTTGTTGCAGTTTTTGTCCTGTTCTAAACAAGATTAAATTATTGTCTTGCAAAGAACCAGGTCAGTCTTACATTGATTCATTTAAATCAACCATGCATAACACAAAACACCTTACTGTGGCTTACATAAGGAGAAATAGCTACATGTGCTTAGACATTAAATCCATATAATACTTTTCTGTTGCTTAATTATTTGCTAGTTAATCCAAAACGTATCACTTCAAGTTACTTAAAGATTAAGATTTCCCTATGTAACTAGTTAATCAACAGATACAGTGGAGAATATGTTATTCTTTCCCGTTTAAACGCAAACGTACGCAAACGCAAAGCACCAAAACGTAGAAAAGAACAACTTTTAGACAATTCTGATAATTCATGTTTATCTTGGTGGCAAAAAGTTTGGAGCCAGATCAGACGCCGGGTTACCCGGCGTCTGATCTGGCTCCAAACTGTTTGTATTGTAAATAATAGTTTTAGCGTAAACGCGTTTATTGGGAAAGAATAACACATTCTCCACTGTATACATGATTATAAGAGTAAAGTAAGTTAACCCTTCACCCCATAGCCTGTTTCTACTTTTGAAGACAGGTGAGCACTTAAAGGCAGGTTGAATATAAAGCAAAATGCTACCATAAAGAATATAGAAAACACTTCTTTTTGTATATGTTAATGACAGTACAAATTGGAACTAGTTTCTCTCGAAGAGGAATAAAATACCAGTATCCTAAAGGGTGCTTCTTAATGGAAGAAAGGGTTAATCCTTTCCCTCATAGGAAAACCTATCATGCCATTACCAAATATTTCCCCCATAGGAAAGGCCTGGCCATGTTTCTATTCTGTCAAAATAAATGTAGCCACATGGTTAACTTTTCATACATCCTGATTGGTGGTGACTTAACTCATTACCCCCATAGCATGTCTCTAGTTTTGGAGACAGATGACCACTTATAGCAGGTTGAAAGGCACATTCTGTTTAACTTTCAGCCTGCTTTAAACAACAATCTTCTTTAATATAGAACTTATTTCTTATTGTACATATTAATGACTGGATTAAGTGGTACTATTTTCTTAAGTGGAGGAATAAAGTATAGGCATAAAAAGGTGTATTTAACTATTTATGGAAGAAAAGGTTAATCCTGTCCTCAGAAAAACCTATCATGCCATTACCAAATATTTCCCTCATAGGAAATGTCTGTCCATGTTTCTATTCTGTCAAAATAAATGTAGCCACATGGTTAACTTTTCATACATCCTGATTGGTGGTGACTTAAAGCAGGCTGAGAATACAGAAGAAATAGCTAAGGGTAAGGGTTAGGGTTCTTCTTAACAGAAGAGCTAACAATGGACTAGCTTTAAGTGAAAACTTTTTTTTTTCATTTATGATTTAAATCTTCAGGGGTGAATGAGTTAATGCTGATACTGTCAATGACAAGGTAACTGTGTTCAAAGTACAAAGCAGGCCTTAAAAAGTGATTACATGTAATTAAAAATTGTCTACCTGGTATATTCAGTAACTAAATATGATAGAGCATATTACATATAAATGTATAATCATTAATGCATGAACATATTAAATCTTGCCTTCATGTTTGTGCTTCTAGGGTACTAAAAAATGTAAACCCAGAGATGTCCTTCAGAAGAATTCTGCCTTACTATGCAAAGATCTGTCTTAACTCTACCCAGCTAATATTGTTTTTTGAAAACAGTGAAGGTCCAGATCAACTGTCCTGAAGGGATCTGCACTATAATGACGTCTTATAGAAGATGTCTGACATGAGTCGGCACTCTGTCATAGGGAATTTCTATTTTATTAGCCAACGTCATAGTTCACATATAAAATTTTCATACAGTACTGAATCTTATTAAATTAACAATTTTTGCGATTCGATGGCAATTCGCTTGCAATTCGATGGCAATTCGCTTGCGATTCAAAGTACTAACTTTACCCTCGGGTAAGTTTTCTTGAATGGTGTACCTCACAAATGTTTGGAAATATGCCTTCGTTATTTTTTTCGATTCCATTTTTGTCACAACCGCTTCGGAAAATTCGCGTAAAAATAGTCAAACGTAGGATTTGTTTTTGAAGCGCGCGATTCGATGGCAATTCGCTTGCGATTATCAATTTAATTTAATAAGGTTCAGTACTGTAGCAGGTGCAGAGTTTAACCCATTACCCGATAGCCTGTTTCTTGTTTTGAAGATAGGTAGCCACTTAAAGCAGGTTGAAAATAAAGCAGAATGCACCTTTAGGCACAGTCTGCTTTACTTCCATCCTGTTTTAATAAGTAACCATCTGCTAGGATATAGAAAATATTCTTTACGGTCCAAGTTTATGACTATAAATTTGAACTATTTTCTTCAGTGGAGGAATAAAGCAAAGGCATAAAAAGGCATTTTTATGGGGTTAGTATCCTTGCTTCTTGTCATTTCGCCACTTCTTGTCAATTCGCCACCTAAGCTAAACTTGGAATTCCGTCACGAGCAGGCTACCGAGGATGTCCGAAAACTACAGAGGATATCCGAATACTGGGCCAGTTTAACAACAGAAGATTTCAAGCGCAGAAAATGCGAAAGAATCAGGTAAAATAACAATAATTCATAAAAAGTTTCAAATCAAAGGACATGTTGGTAATTTTAACTCTATATGCCCGTTGTTACTTTTTATTGTAAAGTTGTAAAAGACATTATTTACTTTTAAAAAATTAAATATTTCAAAATCATTAAACAATGTTCAAATTTCATGAAACAAACTATAACATACTGCCAGAGCCTACATTGACCTAATTATCGAGCGACCAATCAGAGGTGGCGAATTGACAAGAAAGCATCCCGGTGATCCAGAGCAATGACCTCGTTCAAAAATGGTACAGTAATTTACCTTTGTATTTATTTCACAAGTTTTATTTGTATATATTCGTGTTATTGAAAGTTCAGTCCAGAATTAGATCCGTGAAAAAGTAAGAAATGTTACATCAGAAAGCGCGTGCGCGAAAAATATAGCTAAGGGTGGCGAAAACACAGGTAAACAGGCTACATGAATATTCAGCAGGGGAAGGATTAAACACTGAAATAAGTTATGTGTACTCCATCTCATGTTCTTCAGAAGATTTTTATCTAATGCACTTGGCAGAAAAATTCAAATAAATGCAGGCCATTTGGCAACATTGTTGAAATGATATACAGCCTAAACCAGACATGAAGAAATATTTCATGTTTACTTTGCCAGTTTTGCACAGAACTATTAAAGGATATATAGCAATAATATGTACACCAGATTATAGCAGTCTGTTTCTTGTTTTGAAGACAGATGACCACGTTAAGCAGGTTAAAATTAAGGCAGAATGTGCCTCAAAGCGCAATCTGCTTTGAATACTTTCAGTCTGCTTTAAGCTACATGTACCAACTGCTAAGATATAGAAACTATTTCTTATGGTACATATTCATGACTGTGTTAAGTGGAACTTTTTTCTTGGGTGGAGGGATAACTTAAAGGCATAAAAGGTTGATGGGTTAAAGGATATAGCAGAGATATGTACACCAGGCTGTAGCATTGCAAGCTTAATTGCATTCTCTTTATTTCATTATTTATTCATGTCGTCTGAATATTGACAGTGTAAAAGTATGAAGCACAGTTGAGTGTCTTAAACTATAATTACAGAACAAATCCTGCATCAGCACAACAACGTTAGTGAATTGCTTGATAATAAACAGAAAATATCACCTTCATGCATAAGATCATGGTACATTTTAATTTTCAAGCCTTTGTGCATGACAAGTTCTATGTTAGTGAACTTAGTTTCTCCTTAAGCTAAGATCTTAAAATTTTCAGTGGTATTAATACTGATATTTGCAGGAAGCACAATGCCACATAAATTAATATAGAGAAAAACAAAAAGCTCATGAACTGTTGTACTTTGCTTTCAGTCCACTTTAAGTAAACCATTTGAACTTTTAGTTTCAACACTAGTCTAATATATGCATCCTTTGCAAACTGTGTGTACCTGTGAAGAATACAGTAACACTTGTCATGTGAAAACAGTGAAGACCAAGATCAGAGGGATCAAGATCCATTGGGAGCCCCCTCTAATCAGAGTCTAGTCTACACTGTTTGTCATATTCTACAATACATTGACAAAGGCAACTCAAATAGTCAAATGAACTAGACTTATTACAAGTCCATTTGCGGTTTCAGGAAGATTTGGCAATGTCAGAACTTAACAATTAATAAAGTCCACATCAATGAGAAGTGGAATAAAAACTCATGGTCCGTCATGGACATTAAAACTTTAAATGAATTTCCCCCTTTACTGTAGACTGAATTGGCACTGACATTCCTTTTTAAACTACAGACTGACAGGTCTATTGACTAACTGAGCTTTGGATACGGAGAGTACCGGTTTGTACGAAATACTGTAAAACATGTCCAATGCTTGCATTTAAATCTAAAATCAGTCCAGCTACACTAAGCAAAACTTGACTGTGATAAGGGTGGGGAAATTGTGGCCCAACCGAACTCACTCATGGCTCCCAAGCTGGCATTCTAACCACTGAGTCACTGACTTACTGATTTTCAAACAAGTATTCCAAACTCAATATTCTGCTACAAAAGGGGAAACAATTATTGGAAATACTCAAATAGGTGTAGTGAAATATAGGCAGTGTTAGGTCCTCGAGCCTATGGTCCGGACTTTTGGCTCAATGGTTATAACGCTCGGCTTGCAAGTTAGCAAGTAGAAGTTTCCCGGTTCGATTCCAGAGCCCTGTCACTTTAAAGGTGTTGTCAGCTGCAAGCCGGAGGACCCGGGTCGATTCCCCTGCCCGGTTTATAGATCAGCTTAATCAAAGTCAACCCTAATGGACTCCTAATCTAAACTTTAAAAGCAATATTTGGGCAGTTGAAGGATCACTTGCAATTAAAAAGAGAACATGAAATAAATTAAGCACCCCTGCAAAACTGGTTTGAAACAGCCTCCTTCTCGGGACTGGGTATATCTCTTCAGGTGTTAGGATGGTTTGCTCAACATTTGTCAAATATTCCATTTCGCGAGAGAGGGTGCGCCTCAATTTCGTCAAACTGTGAATCCCTAAGCCTGGATCTTTTACTGGAGGTGAATATCCTCTTTCTGATGGACTATCCATATCATGCATTTCGCACAATATTGCACATAACGTGCAGTTGCAGTTTTTTGTGGGAAATGAAACTTTTTCAACTTTTGCTAGTTTCTAATTCAGGAAGTAGGTCAAAGCATCCCAAATGAGTACTTCCGTTTTCGGGACGGAAATCCCGCAGCGAATTTTTGGGAGGTTTCTTAGCAACGGCGTCGTAAGTTGCCAAACACTTTGCCTAATTGTCAATTAGCGGATATATTTGCATTATAAATAACGAAAAGAGTTTAAAGGCGTACAGATATACGCCGTTATACTTTGATAATGTACCAATATACACCTTCAAAAAAGATTTACATAGATGTTTGCTAGAAAATCATTATTTCGAGTAATTTACATAAAAATCTTATTCCTGAAATTTCCGTTTTAAATGAAACTAGACATGAGCTTACCAAACGTGGTCACTTTCTACTTTATTATGTTTTCCCCGACAGGTATGTGCATATTATTGTTGGGATTTGTACTTTATTTGAGACTGTTATTGTTTTTGTTAAACATCTGTATGCATAATTAGAGTATAATTGTTTGTATACACGCTATGTAGATATAGATATAGAGTAGACTATAAACATATATACAACCTGAATAACACGCTCGAGCCTTTGATCTCTATCCGTGTCGCGATACGACATCTGGACCCTATTGCAACGACCCTAACCGGAAGTCCCAGTGAACTCAAGATCGAGTCACTCAATGTCAAATTTCTTAAACACTCTTCCTGACTTGTGAGTTCACGAACATGTACACACGATTATCGAAAAAGGGAAGCTCTACTCCACCACCCAATATCCAATACACAATTTGGATTTCATATAGTGCTATAAATAATTCCGCCAAAAGGTGGCGCTCTAATATATTTCCAATTAAACGAACCTAGATTGAGGTTAAGAAAACCTGTAGATACATGCTTGTGAATGGGCGCGTTTCTGAAGTATGACATTCAATATCTCGTGGCATTAATCAGTTCGATTGTTAGCGATAACGAGAGTAAGGACGTGGTGGGGAGTCGTTAAACCCATTACCCCATAGCTTGTTTCTAGTTTTGAAGTTAGGTGGTCACTCAAAGCATGTTGAAAGTAACACAGAATGCGCAGTCTGCTTTACTTTCAACCCTCTTTAAGCGAGAATCTACGATTTGCAAGACAATAGAAAATATTTCGTATGGTACATATTCATGACAGTATCAAGTTAAACTAATTTCTTCGGGGAAGAATAAATCAAATGAGTAAAAAGGCATGTTTAAGAGGTGATGGGTTAAAAGGATACTATACCTCCACAATCAATTCAAGAAGAAAAGAGAATAAAGTTTTCGCACACAAGAATATGACAAATTATTTTCAAACTATTTAATGGGGTAAATGCGTTATTCTTATTTAACAATTGTAGCAATACTAGTAGTGGCTACTTTGATACAGTCTGAAGTCGTTCTCAAGCATCTGATTGGTCAGATTGGAGCCTAAACTCAAATCTGACCAATCAAATGCTTGTGAATAGTTTCAGACTCAACTCAGACTCTCTATAACCTATCCTAGTAGGTGTGGTACAGTCAGTCAATATAGGGATTTTTGCTCTAGAGAGTCATTATTACCAGCACAAGTGACCACCGCTACCACTAGTCTAGATCCCACATTCCATTAACTTTGTCTTCAACCAATTCATTGCTAAGACGTCATCATTTTTAAACAATCGTCTTCGCTTTCATTTCTCACATTTAAGTTTTAGGTATTTTGACTCAAGAAATCTTGAAATGAGTATCAAATAGTTTGGACCCTGATCAGATGCCGCGTTACGCGGCGTCTCATCAGGGTCCATTTTTTGTGTGCAAATAACTATTGTACTCGTCGTAAGGCACTAAGGAGATTAATTAACAGAACAGAACCCTTTCTTTCATAGTCAGCCATCAGTGCAAATCGCCTATATAAGTATGATATATCTGCTTCTGTGTCAAAGACAGTATGATATACCTGCTTCTGTGTCAAAGACAGTATGATATATCTGCTTCTGTGTCAAAGACAGTATGATATATCTGCATCTGTGTCAAAGACGCGTGATGCTTATTGAATTTATGCAATAATGAATACATCATACAAATTATATCTTTTATACTAGCAGATGGTAGCTTATGCAGAATATGGTGGCCTATTTAAAATGGGTTCAGTTCCTATAGGACATGCACCCCCCCCCCCCCACCTCTTTACTGTCATCTTTGCTTGAAGCTGTCAACATAGTTTTATGGGGCTTATGCGGGGTGAAATGGTATAGTTTATAAAGGCGTCCTATAGCGTTCGTGATTATGAAAAGGTAACTTATAGGCATCAAGTTTTTATGTGACGATTTTATAAATGCGGATGAGTGGAAAAAATCGTCCAATGGCGGTTGTGCAAAATGAAAAGATTATGTGACTGCCATAAACAAGGACCTATCACGCTATACCTAGCCTATGCTTAAGGTATTGATATGAGAAAATTGAGGACAAACATGGCCAAATAACCAATTCATTTTATTAGTTGACGACCACATGATCAATTTTGTAGGTGGTCATTGTGGAGGTGTTACAAACCATCAATAATATATCACTTGTTTAACCCTTATAATGCTAAGCGCAACTTGGCAAAGCTTTCGCAAACAGTTTGGACCCAGATTATAGATGCCGCGTAACGCGACGTCTAATCTTGATCCAAACTGTTTGACACTCAAATTCAACTAATCTTCAATTCAAATAGGGTAAAAATGATTTTGATTTTGTTCGTAGACGATAAATGTGAAACAGACGACATTTCAACCAATAATAGATCACTTGTTTAATGTCCTAGCAACGGCCAGTGTGGCGCAGAAATTAATTTTGCATACTGGACTGGAGATTGCTTGAAATTTGGTTCAATAAAACCCAGGGTGTGAATTGTATTAGTAGAGTTGACCGACAACAAAGTCAAGCTGTACGTATACTAAAGTTCAATCCGACCATCCCTCGGCCTTTTCCGCAGTTGTCGAAAAAGACCGAAAATTGTTGAGATTGACATACTCTGTGATAATTCATGCTAACGGCCAGTTTAAACATCGATAGTATTAGAAGAGAGACCGTCATTAAGGGAGAGAGGGTAATAGTTGTCCCCAAAGAATGAAAGTCTTATACACAGAAACAGTAAATTGCTTCCCCGAGAGCCTACAGCGTTCCAAATAAATTGACCATAACTCTTACAATGGTAGATACTGATTATGTTTGTAAATCAGTCATGACTAGTCTGTATGTAACATGTAAATCCCAGACGTGTCGACAGTCGCATGTCAAAACAGTGTAGACTAACCTTAGTACAGTTTAACCATAGATGGAAGAAATGGAAGTTAACATCCAAACCAAACCTTTGTCTTAGGTTTAGCGTCTCATCAAGGTCTACAGTCATTTTATGTTAAAATCATGCAAGACAATACTGTAGATGCCGATGAGCGTCAAACAGTGTAGACTCCGACTAGACATAGCGTCTCTATTATCACGCGGGACTGGTCTGGGTCTGCAATGCTCTGTACTGTTTGCAATGACATCAGGCTGATTGTCCAATAGAACGGAACAGATCTGTGCACATAATAAAAACACTTTATACGCTGTTAAGTTTTTAAATGCACTTATTTTCATTTTCTATCTTTCTAGAATTTCGGCCTGTCTTAGTGAATTTTCTCTCAACTCTTATAATATAATCAAACTCCGTAAACCGTGTTTTATAGACAAACTGCATTGTATGCTACAGTCCAACCCAGTGGCCACTGTGACTCTAAAATAAATCGTAACTAATTAACCCCGAAACTTTCAATGGACAATTCCAGTTTCCAATACGGTCTAGTCCTTTGATGGCTATTTATACATGTAGTTGTTTTCCTGATTTATGTTGCAAAATGGACAGAATGAAGACCCTGGCCAGAGGGCTCACACAGGAGCATCTGATCTGGGTATACGCTGTTTGCATGGAACAACTGTACAATTTATAGGAACACTGTGTGTAGATTTCGAGTATACTCATCGCTAGGGTTGAAAGTGTTCACAAAGAAGGCAGCTTGATGCAGGAAAAAATCAAACAAATAGTTCCCATGGTTCCTGACAGCTGTGTGAGATTTCTCAACCGTTTGCGTTTGATTGTGAGATCTATGTTGCGTCAAAAACATTTCATGTCAGACAATTCATCTTACATTTATGACAGCCCGAGTTGTCTCCCTTATTACTTATTTTACCCATCAGAATGAAAATAACAATTTCGAAATTCAGACCAATGTAAGAGCGACAACTCGAACGTTTCTATGCAGTGGAAACTCAAGTAGAATACCGAAGTCTTGAAATTTTACGCGGCGTCTGATCTGGAAAAATGCAGTTTGCATATTTAAGTAAATTTCCCTCCCTATAACGACTCCCTCCGAACAACGCACACGATTTTTGTCTCACATTGGATGTCGTTACAGAGAGAAAGCGCTGTACATTTGAAATAAAGCTAAGCAATCTAAGGACTAGACCCTGTTAGTTTTTCTTTGAACACTTTTTATTTACATTTATCAGCTCGCTGAACTTAACAGTGAACGAAGTTTCTAATCTAAACATAAACATACAGATAACTATAATAAACGTTAAACTTTTACATTGTAATTTGTATTCAGTCGCGGTCCGTGTCTATTGTTTGCAGATTTACCTAACGTGACCTTAAGTGCCTTTAAATCCCTTAAATCTAACCCTTTGAGCACAGTACATATACACAATACAGTCTGCTCTAAACGCCGTCTGCTAAATACGTAAAAATGACACATTATTCTTTGAATTCACTTCTCTATACTTTAAGATATGTCACCCAATTGCAATTAGATTTTTTCTGGATCGGATGTACGTCAAGTTCCTAGGTTTATGATCTGAATCTATACCGGGACATTGATTCCATTTAAGTTAACATTACAGTGGAGAAGACCTTATTTTTTCCCGTTTAAACGCAAACGAAACGCTATAAAACGGGGAAAATTACATGTTTTTGACACTTCTGAGTCCTGACTATTCATGATAATGTAAGTGGTAATTTGGAGCATGCTCAGACGCCGGATTATCCGGCGTCGGATCTGGCTTCATACTGTTTGCAATGTAAATGACAATTTTAGTGTAAACGCGTTTATTTTTAAGAATGACGCATTCTCCACTGTATCACTGTAAACGTATTATACAGATCAAGTCAATAGCATTAGTACATTTGTGTAAAGAGTCTAAAGACATGTACATGTACGTATATATTGACATTTAACATGCTACGGTTTTTTTCTCTCTTTAACCCCTTCACTGCTTTACCCCGAGTTCACTAGTTATTTGCAAACAGATTGGATCCTGATCAGACGTCGCGTGACGCGGCGTCTGATCAGGATCAAAACTGTTTGACCCTCATTTCAATATTTCTTAAATGAAAATACCAAAAATTTAGATTTAAGAAATAAAAGCAGACGACAATATTATTGTTAAAATTGATGACGTCATGGCAGTGCAGGGGTTAATAACTGATGCTGAAAGTTTGTATCCAGATAGGAAACTGAATGAACCCAGAGTCAGCATCAGTCTCAAAACTGGTTGTCACTCTTGAAGGGACTCGTAACCGGATGGTGTACTTGTCAAAATAAAATAAAGTACTCAAATAAAAGCAAATTTGTAGCATTATTTGGCTTCTGACATTAAAAAAAATATGATCAGTCCAAAAAAAGTTTCAAGAATCGTCACCGAATCGTATTTTTTTTTAGATATTTACCATCGTTTTTCTATAGCGTTAGTAGACGGTATGGTTGTTGTTGTTGCTTCTCTACACGGGCTCAGACATAAACCCGAGCCGAATAATGTACCATCAATCGCTACCAGCGAAGTACGTTAATTCGCTATCATATAGATAGAGAGCGCCAGTAGCCGCGTGGGTAAAGGCGTTTCCTATTTTCATGTTTGTCTCCGCATGGAGGGTCAGGGTTTCGAATCCCACCAGAGCTTCTTCTCTTTTTTTTTAAATGCATTTTTAACAGAATTTATTATCCTAAACTAAATCTTACCCATTTATATAAGCATTTGACATATATTTACAAATTACTATTTTTAATGCTAATTCCGGTTGCGAGCCACTTTAAAGTCTTTTCATAAGTCAACCATATATTAGAATAACTGTCGTTAACCCATCAACAGTCATGTTTTGAACAGTAACATATCGTCATGTATTCTTCTGTAGTGTTTAAGCATACACCTTTAACTGTCTGTATTGCTGTAGCATACATGTATATACATGTATCTTCAAAAGTCAGTATTGTTTCAACATATACATGTATCTTCAAAAGTCAGTATTGTTTCAACATATACATGTATCTTCAAAAGTCAGTATTGTTTCAACATATACATGTATCTTCAAAAGTCAGTATTGTTTCAACATATATATGTATCTTCAAAAGTCAGTATTGTTTCAACATATACATGTATCTTCAAAAGTCAGTATTGTTTCAACATATACATGTACATGTATCTTCAAAAGTCTGTATTGTTTCAACATATACATATACATGTATCTTCAAAAGTCAGTATTGTTTCAACATATATATGTATCTTCAAAAGTCAGTATTGTTTCAACATATACATGTATCTTCAAAAGTCAGTATTGTTTCAACATATACATATACATGTATCTTCAAAAGTCAGTATTGTTTCAACATATACATGTATCTTCAAAAGTCAGTATTGTTTCAACATATACATGTATCTTCAAAAGTCAGTATTGTTTCAACATATACATGTATCTTCAAAAGTCAGTATTGTTTCAACATATACATGTATCTTCAAAAGTCAGTATTGTTTCAACATATATATGTATCTTCAAAAGTCTATATTGTTTCAACATATACATGTATCTTCAACAGTCTGTATTGTTTCAACATATACATGCATCTTCAACAGTCTGTATTGTTTCAATATATACATGTATCTTCAAAGGTCAGTATTGTTTCAACATATACATGTACATGTATATTCAACAGTCTGTATTGTTTCAACATATACATGTATCTTCAAAGGTCAGTATTGTTTCAACATATACATGTATCTTCAAAAGTCTGTATTGTTTCAACATATACATGTATCTTCAAAAGTCTGTTTTGTTTCAACATACATGTATACATGTATCTTCAAAAGTCTGCATTGTTTCAGCATATAAATGTATCTTCAAAGGTCAGTATTGTTTCAACATATACATGTATCTTCAACAGTCTGTATTGTTTCAACATATACATGTATCTTCAACAGTCTGTATTGTTTCAACATATACATGTATCTTCAACAGTCTGTATTGTTTCAACATAAACATGTATCTGCAAAAGTCTGTATTGTTTCAACATATACATGTATCTTCAAAAGTCTGTATGGTTTCAACATATACATGTATCTTCAACAGTCAGTATTGTTTCAACATATACATGTATCTTCAAAAGTCTGTATTGTTTCAACATATTCATGTATCTTCAACAGTCTGTATTGTTTCAACATATTCATGTATCTTCAACAGTCTGTATTGTTTCAACATATATATGTATCTTCAAAAGTCTGTATTGTTTCAACATATACATGTATCTTCAAAAGTCTGTATTGTTTCAACATATACTTGTATCTTCAAAGGTCAGTATTGCTTCAACATATGTTTTCAATAGTCTGTAATATCTTTACGATTCTGTATTGTTTAAAAAAATGTTTTATCCATAGGATGAAGAGGAATGGACAACAGGCAGTGTAGTGTCTATGTAAGGACTCTCAAGTAGGCCTAAGGACATGGGACCTTTTCATGTCATATCTTCTGTTGAGAAATTGCCCTCTGCATCTTTAAATTAATATTTCATAGTTTAGTTACATAAATACATGTAAAATACATGTACATGTACATGTATTTGACATTTGTGAGTTAAGCGTTTCTCGATTTATTCGGCGTCTAATCTGGATTCAACCTGCTTGACAACATCATTCATGTGGCAATTAACACATAGAGAGATGGAGAGTTGGGGTTTGTTCTGTAAAAGGTCAGACATATGCCTAAATGTACGACATTAGTAATAAAAGGACCCGTAATCCCTCAGATTACAAATTGGTATGTAAAAGTCGCAGACGGGTTAAGTTTTAATAGACCACGACAAAACGTTAACCTTACTAAAAGAGCTCTGGTATTGTGCAGGTGCTCTTGTTAATCCCATTAACCCTTTCACTCTCAAAGACGTCATAAAGCGCGTTTTCAAACAGTTTGGGTCCTGATCAGACGCCGCTTTTACGCGGCAATGAGAGTGAAAGGGTTAAAACAGTTTGACTTCAGGACGCCACTGTACTATATATTTGACACTAATGATATCAACGTTTCTAATATAAAACAGACAGACGAGTAAACTAACTTTGAGGTATTTTTTATGAAACAGTTCTGCGTGATAAGCCGGGTATACATAGCAGCTCCATAATTAACATCGATCCTTTCGCTGTGATATGTTTTTTTAAAGGAAATATAGTCATGAGTGGCAAACGGTTTGGATTTCGACGAGGCGCTTAGGAACTCAATATCGCACCTCACAGATACAGATCCAAACTTGACAAGTTGCAAAGGTCTAAACAAACTCGCTCTAATACATGCTAGTAAAAACTTTAAAGTACTCTTTTCAATGTAGGGAGAAAATAAATTTTAATTAAAAGCTCGACTGTTCGACCGAGATACCCAGGCATGGCATTCTCATTGTCAGCAATATTAACTCTTTGCATGCTGGGTTAAGTTTTCGTCTGCAATACGTATCATCTGCATTTATTCCTAATAAAGAATTTTCTAAACGTCTTTTCCAAATGGCGTCAAAATATCAAACAGTTTTGGATCCTGGTGAATAGCCACGTTATGCGGCGTCTCGTCTGGATTTAAACAGTTTACTGTTTACTAAGGTAATCACTGTTGCACATACCCGCCGCTAAGACTTAAAAGGTCAGTAAACGTAAAATTTAAAGACCTCTATTGAATGCTTTAGGAATAAATTGAGTTTTGAGGATTAGTGTTGGCGGCTTTTATTCCCAGGCATTATCACTTTAAGGGAATTAGTTTGTGTACAGAGGGCAAAACGTTTAACCCATTACCCCATAGCCTGTTTCTAATTTTGAAAACAGATGACCACTTAAAGCAGGTTGAAAGTAAAGCAGAATGCGCTATCTATACTAAGATAAAGAAAATATGTTTTTGTACATGTTTTTCACTGTATAAACTGGGACTATTTTCTTCAGTGAAGGAATCATTTTGAGGCGTAAAAGGCGTATTTATGGGCAATGGGTTAATCAAGGGCACTGTCGTGTTTAACAGTATAAATCTATAGAAGCTACATCATTTCAAAGTGACAAAAAGTGTAGATCCCGATTAGAGGGCTCCTTTAGGAGCCCTCTGATCAGGGTATATACTGTTTGCATAGAACAAGTGCAATCCTCATAGCAAAACCTTGTAGGAATAACTGTCTGTCTCTCTGTCTATACCTCTGTGTCTTTCTTTCTCTCTGTATCCGTCTGTCTGTGTCGCTAGTTGTCTTTCTGCCCCAATCCTCTCTCTCTCTCCCCCTCTCTCTCTCTCTCTCTCTCTGTCTGTCTTTTCACTGTCGCTGTCTGTCTGTATGTCTGTCTGTCTGATCTAATCTGATCTGATAAGATCTGGTATTGTCTGGCCTGCCCTGGTCTGTCTGTCAGTCTGTTTGTCTGTCTCTGGCTGTACCTGTATCTCTGTCTCTGTCTGTCTGTCTGTCTGTCTCTGAGTCTCTGTCTGTATCTCTCTGTCTGTCTGTCTGCCTCTGTCTGTCTGTCTGTCTCTGTCTCTCTTGTCTCTGTCTGTCTGTTTGTCTGTCTCTCTCTCTGTCTGTCTCTATCATTCTATCTCTGTCTCTCTCTATGTCTGTCTGTCTGTCTCTATCTCTGTCTTTATATGTCTCTCTCTCTGTATGTCTCTCTCTCTGTCTGTCTGTCTGTCTCTCTGCCTATCTCTGTCTGTCTCTCTGTATGTATGTCTGTATGTCTCTCTCTCTCTCTCTCTGTCTTTCTGTCTGTATGTCTTTCTCTCTCTGTCTGTATGTATGTCTGTCTCTGTCTCTGTCTGTCTCTCTCTCGTTACATGTATGTTCATTGTTGTTTCTCAGACACATGTTTCTCTCACCTTTTGATAATCTTACATTGAGATTGTTAGTGGTGTAACAAACTAGACTAGGAAACACGATGACGTCATCTGCCTTAAACAATTGTCGCCTGCTTTTATTGAAATTTTCTCAAATTTTATGTTCAGGTAAATGGACAAAAGTACATGTAAAATCAGATGGACCGTGCTCAGATGCCGCTTTACACAACGTCTCATCAGAATCGAAACTGTCTACAAATAACCAGTGTGCTCGGAGTAAGGCGGTGAATGAGTGTCACAGAGGACAGAGAAACGATATTTGTTGTAACAGCCCTATAACTCTGAAGTTATAAACTATTGATCTGTTTTAACAATGTCTACACGTTTTTAAAATACCAAACAATTATTTCTACACCACTTTAAAATGCGCTACATAATATATCGGAAAACACTGTCGAAAGTGAAATAAACATTTCATTGTAACGATGTTTGCAGCAAATATTGCTTACCCTTGTTAGTATCTGTACATCTGATCTATGTTCGGTATATTGCTCTCTCCCTACAACGGACCTCACAACAACGATCCCCTCCTTACAATAATGTTTGCTGCTGTTCCCAAAACAAAACACTAATGCAATATCGTCTGCTTAAAACTGTCGTATGTTGGCTTTTCTCAGAGGTGCATATCAGGGGCTATTTTGACAGAAAAATATAATGAAGAGTGACAAACAGCTTGAATCCAGATCAGACGCAGCTAAAATGCGGCGTCTGTTCTTGATTCGCTATTTGTAAATGTAAGCCAAGTCTTGATTGCCCCTCCCTATAACAATTCCCCCGAACAACACATACAATCTTTGTTTCCCATTGGTCGTTGGTGTAGAGAGGGGGCAATGTACACTTATATCGCCACAGTGACACCCTGTGTTCAACGGCCACTTGAAATAAATGAATATGTAGTCGTACAAAAATAAGACAACCCATTACTTCATAGGTATTCATTTTTACACATTTAAGTAACCATATTCTTCAACTCAAGAAAATAGAACAGATTTATTGCAATCGGGAAGACACCCAAAACGGTCCCTATTACAGAGGGGGAAACGGCCGAGTATTTGATCTGACCTGCCTCGTGCATTATATGGACGGCATTATATCAGTGATGTTCTTAACCCTTCACCGCCGTGACGTCATCAATGGCAAACAATTGTCGTCTGTTTTTATTACTAAAATTTAAAGTTATTTTGACAGAGATACATTGAAATGAGTGTGAAAACGTTTGGATCCTGATCAGACGTCGCGTTTTGCAATAACGGCATTGAACTCGGGATATGGCAGTGAAGGGGATAATGTATTCCTGTTTCAGAAAATAGCGAACATTCACAGACCAATGTAGACAAACATTTGAATAAGATTGGAATATGCTTAGACTGTAGGGTATATATAACAGCAGACTGACAGTATATCTCCTGCTACAGTGAAGAAGACGATATTAAAACGCAAATGAAACACAAGCGCATTGTAATGAAATCTAGAAAATGATACCTTAGTGACAATTTTGAATGTTCATTTTAATATGAAGGGCAAACAGTTTGAAGCCTGATCAGACGCCGGGTAAACCGGTGCCTGATCTTGCCCCAAACTGTTTGCAATTATTTTCGTGAAATCACTTTTATTGGGAAAGAACAATTTCTTCTCCACTGTACAATATGGCAATAAAATTCCGCTACCACGACCACTTAAAAAGCTTGGTCGATGTGTAATCGAAAGCAGACAGTCCCTTCTACAGCTCTCAGATTTATTTTCACCTTTAACCCACTAACCGTAGTGAAAAACATACTTATGCGTCATTTACAAACAGTGTTTATATGAAGAGTACACTTGTCCTATGTATGGGTCTTACATACTGTCAATAAACACTCATTTTGACATTAATTTTCTTCAGTCACTATGCCATAAATCTATAAATATAGTAGTAAAGAAATGCAGACGACAATTTAGACCCAGGCGGAACTACCCGTTGAAAGAGTTAAAGTTCACTGTTCGACAGCTGTAGTGATTTAAACTCTTGGCATTATGGGTAATATTTTCGTCTGAAAAATTGTCGTCTACTTTTGTCTTAAAATAGAAAATGAAAAATGTCTTTCCAAAACCCACGAGTCAGAGTGTCAAACAGTTTGGATCAGTTCGGTTACGTGGCGTCTCATCTGGATCCAAACTGTTTGCACAAATAATCACGATTCCGCCGTTAGCATGCAATGATTTAACACTCTTATCTAGCCAGAGTAAACAATATACAAGAAGAAATCACACGAATCATTCTAACTTACCCAATATAGTAAAATAATAACAGTGAGAGATTTTTAGGTGAACAAACATGTTCGTACATTGAGTGTAACTATTTCACGTCCAGTGACGATTCCACAAGAAGTTGCAAACAAGTTTGGCTCCAGATCTGACCGTCCCAGTAACTCGGCGTCGAATCTGAATACTAACTGTTTGACTTGTAAAAATATTTATCCAGTCAAAATATTAAAATTACAAATTTAGAAAAAATAAGAATACAGACGATAACTTAAAAGCAGATGATATATAAGGTACCGTAGTACAGGAGTCAATAAATAATTGATAATAACGTGAGCTATAAGCTATGCCATGCTTACAGAACTTGTCAAAGACCGTGCTCACAATTTGGACGTAGATCTACTTCCAGTTGTTCATTAACTGTCAGCGTGCTAGCGGTGATAACCTTTGCAAACGGGTTGGATCCTGATGACACGCCGCGTTACCAGACGCCGCGTAACGCAGCGTCCCATCAGGATCCAACCCGTTTGCCACTCTAACCCTGTTTTGAAATAAAATTTAAAAAATTATATTATTAGAATATTAGCAGGCGACAATTGCTGCAGACGAAATAATTACCCAGCATGCATAGAGTTGAGGAAGTTAAACAATGTTTGGTAATCAACAAATCTTACCTTGGAGTCGCCTGCCAATTCTTAACAGCACAGTCTGACATTAACCACTGACTGTATATATCGATAGATATATTATCGATTGGAGTCACTATACAACTGCGAAGTGTACTGATCGTTAACACGTGCCGAGAAAATGGCAGCCATGTCAAGATTTACAAAACGCTCTATACATGTAGTTTGCTTCAAAGTTTTACCAATTACACCATAAACGGCATTTTTCACGCCTTTGATTTATTCCTCAAATCCATGCTCAACTGAAGAAAAAATTCAGTCATGAACATATGTACAATATAAGAAATATTTTCTATTTCCTAGCAGATTATATAGCTTAAAGCAGGTTGAAAGTAAAGTAGAATGCGCCTTAAGGCGCATTCTGCTTTACTTTCAAAACCTGCTTCAAGTGATCACATGTTTTGAAAACTAGAAATTATGCTATGGGATAATGGGTTAAAGAGAGTGATACTCAGTTATGGCATGGAGAAAGGACGTCCTTTCTCCATGGTTATGGTATAATAACAATTGATGTCAGACGCCTATGTTAATACTCGTGCATATCCATGTACATATTTAGGTTTATTTATTCATAAACTAAGCAAAAATAAATAAATAAATATAAAAAAACTGTATAAACATAATTATATATCCTTGAAACTTCAAACGGGCAATTCAAGTTTCCAATTTATTTTAGTTCATTTTTAGTGTAGCTGTTTAGTATCTGAATAAATAATTATATATTGCAATGGCAAACAATGCAAACCCTACTCAGACAATCCTGATCAGACCACCGGACCATGCATAAATTTTAAATTATATTGTGTCGGGTCCCTTTGGACCAGACAGCTGTTGAAAGAGCCCTCTAATTTGGTTAAGATCTACATTGTGTACATACACGGAGTCCTCCGTGTATCGGACAACTGTACTCTTGTTGTTGGTTTTTTTTTTTTTTTTTTTTTTTTAATTTTCAAGTGAGTTAACACAATTTCGCAGTTGTAAAGTAGTCAAATATATTGATTTTTAAACCAATTATCTTTCCCGCTGTATGACGTTTCATCGGTGACTTCTAACGATTATTTTCATTGGCTCGGGAAAATGCGTCCAATTAGATTTCCTGTCTCTTATCAGAAACGTATCCTGATAATTAACAAATGGCCGCCGACAAACATGCAGCATTACGAGTTAGTCAGGTAAACAGGTCGATTGTCATCATATCTCGGTAAAGGTGTTTGTGTTTGCAAACTGTTGATTGTCACGATGAATGGGTAAAATCAACAGAAACACCGATTGCATAAGCTACAGTGATGGTGACATTGATTTATTCTGAGAGCTGAAAAACTGAAAGTAGGATTCCGGTGTTGATGTAAATATCACATCGCTAGTTTTCTCACCCGTTGTAAGATGTCTGAACTATTAATACAGTGTTTAATGAGCAGTGTTTTAATCATCTTTTAACTGTATAATTCTGTATATACATTTCTTAATAAAAAAAACAAGACTCTTAATATTTCAACTTTAACCTAATTAGCACCATGGAGAAAGGACGGTTTTCGGTTTTCGGTTCGGTTTTCGGACACATTTGGCCAACTTTCATTCCTCTCTGACAGCCTCAAACAAATATCACTCAAGCTCACTTGAATCACTCTGGAAAACTATATCCACCGAAATTGATGAGGCCATAAACAAATTCATCCCAACCAAATGGGCCTCCTCAAAAGACAAACTGCCTTGGATAAAGAAGGACCTAAAGAAACTATACAGGAAAAGAGACAAAACATACAAGAAATACAAGTCACAAAAACACAGTACAACAAAAGAACACTACTTAAACATAAAGCACCTCTGCAGGAAAGAAACTAGAATAGCATACCAGAAATACCTAGAAGATATATTAAATGTCAACTCTGATGCCCAGGACCTGCAGGGGAAAACACACACACAGCCAAATACTAAAAAACTATACACATTACTGAAACACTCCAAACAAGACTCTCACGGCATAGACACACTCAAAAAACATAACAAACTGTACACAACAGATTCAGACAAAGCACACACTCTCAACCAACAATTCCAATCTGTCTTCACTTCTAAATCTCCACTCTCTCTTAAATCTCTTGCTGGAATGAAAGTGCAGGATTTGGCAGATGCAGGTAGCGAGCTCCCCCAACAGAAAATCAGTCCTCATGCACCCATGCCCAATATCAAGATCTCAAAAGATGGTGTTGAGAAGCTTCTAGCGAACTTAAACCCCCATAAGGCCGCTGGGCCTGATAAAATCAGACCAATAATCCTCAAAAATGCCCATAAAGAATTTGCCCCTATCATTACAGAACTCTTTAGAAAATCTCTTGTGACCCACACCCTACCAGATATATGGAAAATGGCCAATGTCGCTCCCATATTCAAGAAAGGCTCCCGGTCAGACCCAGCCAACTACCGCCCGATCTCTCTAACCTGTATCCTGTGTAAAACCTTGGAGCACATAGTAGCTTCCAGCATAACCAAACACTTCACTAATAACAATCTCTTCTATGAGCTCCAGCATGGATTCAGGGAAAAGCGGTCATGTCAAACGCAACTTCTTATGCTGATAGACGATATCCTTCACTCTGTAAATCTCAAAAGCCAAATAGATCTCATACTACTTGATTTTTCCAAGGCTTTTGACATGGTTAATCATGAAAAACTTCTGTACAAGCTCCACTTTTATGGTATAAGAGACCAAACACTACAATGGATCAAGAGCTTCCTTGACAGCAGATCCCAGTCCGTTGTAGTAAATGGATCCTCCTCCTCCACTATCCCTGTATCCTCTGGAGTCCCTCAGGGCTCAGTTCTTGGCCCACTTCTTTTCCTAATCTACATTAATGACCTTCCTGAGCATGTCCAGTCTTCTACTGTGAGATTGTTTGCAGACGACACAGCCATCTATCTGTCTCTAACTGTCTCCTCTCACTCCAGCCTCCTACAGCACGATCTTAAACAACTTGAAATCTGGGAAAAAACATGGGATATGGCCTTCAACCCGTCAAAGTGCCAAGTACTACAAATAACTAAACGCAGGACACCTATACCAACATACTATACTCTTCATAACACCACCCTTGACACAGTTAACGCAGCCAAATACTTAGGTGTCACTCTTTCCAATGATCTTTCATGGCACACACATATTGATAACATCACCAAAAAAGCAAATCAGACACTAGGTTTTCTCAGACGAAATATAAAAGTCCATTCTGAAATGCTCAAAGCTGTAGCCTATAAGACACTTGTACGGCCGCAGCTGGAATACTGCTCAACTGTCTGGTCACCCCACACCAGCACCCTGATAGACCAACTTGAAGCAGTGCAGAGGAGAGCGGCTCGTTGGACTAAAAGGGACTACGGCCGTACATCCTCTGTAACTGATATGCTTAATGCACTAGAGTGGAGACGACTGGATCTCAGACGCGTTGATCAACGCCTGGTTATGTTCCAGAATATTCTGCATAACCAGGTAGCCATCCCACTTCCAAATTATTTGACCCCTCCCTCTAGACCCTCTCGAAAATCTCACTCACAGGCATTCCAATTCATACAAACCAAAACTGACTACCATAAATTCTCCTTTTTCCCCAGAACAGTAGTCCAGTGGAATGCCCTACCATCTGACATTGTCACCCTGTCCGGCCCAGAGTTCAGTCTGGCTGTTAGCCAGATTGAACATGTCTCACCTTAAGTTCACCTGTCCTGTTTTTATCTATATTTTAACAAACTACTTTCTTATCTTTTAAACACTCCTTTTATATTTTCTTATTAATTTTCTCGGCATGTGACGCGCGTCAAAGTCTAGGTCCCCACAAGGGGTTTGACTAAAAGGAAGATAGATAGATAGGACAAATGGAGAAGTAACTTATACTCAAATCTGCATTTTCCCGAAAATGGTGTCGTCCGTTACCTGTATGTGCGATAACGCTTAATCGATCGATAATTCAACTGCACCGGTATGCCGATAGACAGAAAAGAAGAAGCGAGAGACTGACTGACAGACAGAGATAAGAGAAAAACAGACAGACAGAGAGACAGTCACAAATAGAAACAGAGACATAAATACAGACAGTGGCAGAGAAATATAGACACACACAAACTTTGTAGGTAAACGAAAAAATACGTTTTTCTCTCGTTTTCAAAACCTCACTAAACTAACAATTTATAAGCTATCGCCTCAAATTTTGTACTAGTCGTGAGATCATGGTTTAATAAAACATCTGTATTAAAATTTATAACAAAAAGATAGCATTAAAAGCATTTCTATTAACACCAAACTTTCGTAGGAAAAACGGAAAATACAGTACTGTACGTTTTCTCTCTCATTTTCACAAACTCACTAAACAAACAAATTATAAGCTATCGCCTCAAATTTTGTACTAGTCGTGAGATCATGGTCTAATAAAACATCTGTATTAAAATTGATAACGAAAAGATAACATTAAAAGCATTTCTATTAACACCAAACTTTCGGAAAAACGTACGTTGTTTTCTAGCCGCCAGCGAACGCCGCTGATTGAACGACACGATAAATCGCGAGCATGCCGGATACTTCTCCATTTGTCCTTTCTCCATGTTAGCACAGACGTGCTGTATAAACAGATAGATAGATAGATTATTACAAGAGTAAAATGACTGGCCCACATAATTATAATGGGATCTTAAGAACGGTTACTGGACGTTTTGTACTCTGTTGCTTTCGCGCCTGTCAGTTCGCTAACAAAGGTGTTTTTACCCTGGACATTTCGCTACCTGTACATTTTCGCTAGACCAATTTTTATGCCCCCAGAATCTACGATTCGGGGGCATATAATTTTTGTCATGTCTGTTGGTTTGTCTGTCCGTCCGTCTTTCCGTCTGTTTACCTGTCTGTGCCAAAGACCTTAACCTTGGCTATAACTCTTGCATTTTTAGCTCACCTGAGCCATAGGCTCAAGGTGAGCTATTGGGATGGCCCTGTGTCCGGCGTCCGTCGTCGTCCGTCGTCGTTAACAATTGCTTCAAATGACATCTCCTCATATACCGCTTGACAGATTTCAACCAAACTTTACAGAAATGTTCCTAGGGTCAAGCTCTTTCAAATTTGTTCAAAGAATTAAAAACAATGCAGAACTCTGGTTGCCATGGCAACCAAAGTGAAAAAATAAGGAAATCTTTAAAAATCTTCTTGTCAGAAACTGCAAGAGCCAGAGCTTAGATATTTGGCACACAGCATCATCTATAGGTCCTCTATCAAGTTTGTTCAAATTATGTCCCTAGGGTCAAAATTGGCCCCGCCCCGGGGGTCACAGTTTTACATAGAGTTATATAGTGAAATTTTCAAACGTCTTCTTCTCTGAAACTAATATGGCCAGAGCTTTGATATTCATCATGGTGACACTTCTAGATGTCCTTTACATATTTTCTTCAAATGGTTCCAGTCGGTTGCATAAGTAGGTCACAGGAGCTAAAAATAGTTTTTTTTCAATGAAAACTTAAAAAATCTTCTTGTCTGAAACTACAAGGGCCAGAGCTTAGATATTTGGCACATAGCATCATCTACAGGTCCTCTATCAAGTTTGTTCAAATTATGTCCCTAGGGTAAAAATTTTGTTCAAATGGTTCCAGTCTGTTGCATAAGTAGGTCACAGGAGCTAAAAAAAAAAAAAATCAATGGAAACTTAAAAAAATCTTTTTGTCTAAAACCCTTGTACCCTGATCTTAGATATTTGGCACATAGCATCATCTACAGGTCCTCTTTCAAGATTGTTCAGTTCAAATTATGCCAATCGAGTAAAAAATGACTCTGTCCTGGACATAAATATTTTTCTCCATTTTGTCAGTTATTCTCAGGTGAGCGAAATATGCCCCATGGGGCTCTTGTTTTTTTTACCTGGGCCTTTAACTCTTTCCTCCCTAAAACTTTCAATGAATAATTCCAGTTTCCATCTAAGTCTAGTCCATTTATGACTTTTAAGGGTTGTTTTTGTCAATGTTTGGCATTATGACAAACAGTGAAGACCCTGATCAGAGGGCTCCTTTCGGAGCCCTCTGATCTGGGTCTACACTGTTTGCATAGGACAAGTGTACTACTCACATGTACACTGTTTGAAAAGGACGCCTATATGCGGGATAAGGGTTCAAAGGGTTAATACTTGGCATGTGTCTAACCCTATCAAGACCTTTCCAACCATACAAAACTTTTTGACCTTGTGACATTGACTTTGATATTTGACCTACTTTTGTAAAAAATCTTTAAATGGCTATTACATTTGCACCAGTTGGCCCAGGGCTTTCATAGTTTGTATGTATATTTCTTGTGTCAAGACCTTTCCAACCATACCAACATCTTTGACCATGTGACCTTGACCTTGACATTTGACCTATTAAATAAAATTTTAACCAAAAACCTTAACCTTGGCTAAAACATTTGCATTTTTGAACCTGGACCTTTTATACTTGGCATGTGTATTTCTCATGGTAGACCTTTCCAACCATACAAAACTTTTTTACCTGTGACCTTGACATTTGACCTACTTTTGTAACAATTTTTAAATGGCTATAACATTTGCACCAGGTGGCCCAGGGCTTTCATATTTGTATATTTCTTATGTCAAGACCTTTCCAACCATACCAACAACTTGGACCATGTGACCTTGACCTTGACATTTGACCTATTTAATCAAACTTTAACCAAAAACCTTAACCTTGGCTATAATATTTGCATTTTTGAACCTGGACCTTTTATACTTGACATGTGTGTTCCTCATGGCAAGAACTTTTCAACCATACAAAACTTTTTGACCTTGACCTTGACATTTGACATACTTTTGTAAAAACCTTTAAATGGCTATAACATTTGCACCAGTAGGCCTAAGTCTTTCATGTTTTGTTTATATATTTCTTGTGTCAAGACCATACTTACGTTTTTGCCCTTGTGACCTTGACCTTTGACCTTCTTTTGTATAAATATTTATACGCCTATAACATTTGAACCAGTAGGCCTACAGCTTCCATACTTTGTATGTTTCTTGTGTTAAGACATCTCCAACCATGCCAATGTTTCATTTACCCTACGACCATGACTTTTGACCTACTTTTGCAAATAAGCATTATGTTACAGAACATGACGCTGGCTGGGGGCATTTGTGTTTCACAAACACATTGATTTTCATCTGATCTTCACCAAACTTTCTGAAATTGTTTGTTGTCATAAAATGGAGACCAGCTGCGCCAATTTATGCAAGGCCCTTTGGAGTAATGGCCCTTGAATTCCTCAAAATGGCGCTCCACGACAGTTTCAGCTCTCTAACTCGTACATTTTACATTTGATAGTCTAGATTCCCCTCCCTGTATCATGGGGGGGGGGGGGGGGGGGGGGGGGGCATTCGTGTAACTGGGACACACTCTTGTTTATTACCCTAAGTTCTGTAAATAATAACTAAATTAAGCGTAATATATGAGCATTTTAAATTATTAAATTTTAAATACTTGTTCCATAAATAAAAACCATATCATAGAGCTAGCATTGGTTTGGATCCAGTTTAGTAAACAAAAATTTCTGATGTGGACGTCTGTGGTCTGCACAAATATTTCATCAAAATTATAATTATTTCTGTCCTTATGTTGGTTCCAGTTTATTAAGTTAAATCACTTATATGTTGATGCCATTGGTTTGGATCCAGATTAAGGAATCAAAATGTCTGATGTGAACATGTGGTTTGGATCCAGATTAATGAAATAAAAATCTTTTATGTGGATGCGTGGCGACTGTGCAAATATTTCTGATGCGTCTGGAGTCTACTTGTAACCCTCAAATAGAGGCTTTATAGATGACCTGACAGTTACAGCCAAGACACACATACAAGCCAGATGGGGTCTAGGGGCGCTAGAGGACATGACATCCTGGGCTAGAATGAAGTTCAAGCAGAAGAAGTCCAGAAGTCTTGTCATCAAGAAAGGACAGACTACGAGAAAGTTCAACCTCCGGGTGCAAGGTGAGGACATTCCCTCTATTGTTGATAGTCCTATCAAGTGCCTGGGCAAATGGTATGATGCGAGCCTGAAGGACACTAACAACGTTCAGCGCATCAAACACCAACTACAAGACGGAATGAAACAGATCGACCAAACTGGACTACTAGGAAAGTTCAAGGCATGGCTGTTCCAGTATGGGCTTTTGCCAAGGCTTATGTGGCCCCTCATGCTCAATTAGATAGCAACGTCAACTGTTGAAGGCTTTGAGAAGATCATCAACAAACACACCTGTGACGATGGCCTGGTGTACCACCTAGCTTTCGAAGCATTGGACTCTACTGTAGAACAAATCAGCTACAGCTCCCGATGACATCCCTTCTAGAGGAGTTCAAGGTTTCAAAGGCAGGGACCGGGGATGGAAGACTTGGCTCTTCCCGGTAGAGATGGGAGAAAAAGTCTAGGTAGTGAAAAGACCAGTCACGAAAGCGATAAGGTAGTGAACATGCTAGGGTAGCGAAACGTACTGAAATCAACCGAACAAATCAAACATTTCCTGGCTTATTTCAGCATGAAATCCTACGGTGTAACTCATTTGAATGTGGGTTTAATGCAGAAACAAAGATTTTAGTTTTTGGATATACTCCCCTTATCTGGAGCTTTGTGTCATAAAGAAACACTAATTTCACTGTGTGTACAACAATCATATTAATTGAGTTAAGTCTATCTGTGCAAACAGTTTGGATAATGTGGCGTCTCAAATTGTTTGTTACTCTGACCCAGTTTTTGAAAAGAAATTTTGAAAATTCTATTTTTAGAACAGTAGCAGATGATAATTGTTGCAGACAAAAAATATTACCAGCATGCAAAGAGTTAAAGGTTATGTTGTGTTACAGTCAAACTTTGATATCTCGAAATCACTTAACTCGAACTATCCGATATATCAACAAATGAACTTCATTATTTCATGCTTGGTTATGTCGAACATACCTGTATTTCAAAGTTAAAACTTGGCTAATACGGGTATGTTTGACTTAACGGAGTTTGAGATATTGATGTTGGACTGTATGTTTTCAGCTTGATGCTGCAGAACTTGACAGTGAGATTCTTCAGTTAACAAAGACACAACTGACCAAGATATTCAAATACCATCAGGTAATATATCAACATTTTCTTTAACCCATTACCCCATTAAAACAACTTTTTACGCCTTTAATTTATTATTCCACTGAAGAAAATAGTTCCACATTATACAGTCACAAGTCTTCATTCAAAACTAGAAACAGACTATGGCCTAATGAAAGTTTGACTTTAATTCAATTTGAATGTAGGGCTGTAATGATACACTCGAATATTCGTAGAACCGAGAGGTCTGATTTTGGCGAAGAAGTATGGTATTCCCATGTTCAAGAACGAAATATTTGCAAGTACATGTGTAATAAAGAAACTTTGAAAACAACTAAAAAAGGTGAAAACTGCAGCTTACTAACTCTCTTAACTGTTCCCAGTACCATTTTAGTCCTGATAAACAAGCTATGATATGAGCTGGACCAAAATATGACACAAAAAACTTACTGCTCAAATAAACTTTCATTTTAAAAGATAACAATGAAATAAATAGTTATGAATAGGATTCAAATCAGTAGTAATAAATTATTATAAGAGATTTCACATAAAGAAACTGTAACATTCATATTCATGAACAATTATTTGTAGTCGTTACCCTATATCCTGATGTGTATTCATATTCCCTACATGGTGTATTCATTACAGCCCTAATGTGTTGTGTTCCTAGCCATTTTATGTGGGATGCTGAATATTCTCAGGGCTCCAGATAAGAAGGAGTAAACCGAACGAATCCAACATTTTCTCTTATCATTTCAGCACCAAATCCTTTGGTGTTACTACTCTTTAGAATCGTCTCGAAGAGACGATTCTAATGAGTAGTGACACAATAGGGTTTAATGCAGAAATAAAGACTTTAGTTTTTGAAATACTCCCCTAATCTGGGGCCCTGTATTCTGTTATATTGAATGTCAGTGTAAAGAGTTGACTGTATTCAAGTTTGGCAAGGAAACAATTCCTCAAGATTTAACGTAGATTATTGCGTTTCATTCCAGTCTAACTTCCTGACAAGTTTTGAAGCCGAGGTGTCAGCCGCTGTCAAACTACTGATATGGAAGGTATGTGGTACTAGTGCAGTTCTACAACACTAACAGTCAATGTCCAGGGACCCGGTATATGAAACGTTGTACGACAAATACCGTCATAAGTCAAAACTTTGAAATACATATAACTTCTGATTTATCCCTTTAATCCTGTCTTGAAACATCCCTTTAGAATCGTCTTGAAAAGACGATTCTAAAGAGATGTTACAAGACAGGATTAAATGGAGAAATAGATAAAAATTGAGTATCTTAGAATCTGACTTACGATAATATTTGTCGTACAACATTTAGTAAGACGGGCTCCAATTGTTCAAGACAAAAAAAAGCTTAACCCATTACTTTCATTGATCCTATTTTTTGAACGGACTTAAGGTCACCACTAAAAGCTGGCTGAAAGAAAAGCAGAGCTATTGTCGTCACCCTGTCGTCTGCGTCTGCGTCGGCGTCTGCGTCCGTTAAGTTTTTTGCTTAAGGTTTTTGTAAGAGTTGATTTCTCAATAACTATCAAAGGTATCCATTTGAAACTTGGAATAGTTGTTCAGTATCAAAAGGGCAACTCATTACAACAAGTCAGGTAACCCTGGGATTTGTCATTTAAGAGTTATTGCCCTTGTTTTATTTACTTAAAAATTATAAATTAACATATCTCAATAACTAGCAACGGTATCCATTTGAAACTTGGAATAGTTGTTCAGTATCAAAAGGGCAACTCATTACAACAAGGCAGGTAACCCTGGGATTTGTCATTTCAAAGTTATTGCCCTTGTTTTATTTACTTAAAAATTATAAATTAACATATCTCAATAATTATAATCAGTATCAAAAGGGCAACTTATTACAACAAGGCAGGTAACCCTGGGATTTGTCATTTCAGAGTTATTGCCCTTGTTTTATTTACTTCAAAATTGTAAATTAACATATCTAAATAACTATGAAAGATATTAACTTACAACTTGGAATAGTTATACAGTATCAAAAGGGCAACTTATTACAACAAGGCAGGTAACTCTGGGATTTGTCAGTTCAGAGTTATTGCCCTTTTTTATTTACTTCAAAATTGTAAATTAACATATCTAAATAACTATGAAAGATATTAACTTGAAACTTTAAATAGTTATTCAGTATCAGAAGGGCAACTCATTACAACAAGACAGGTAACCCTGAGGTTTGTGTATCCAGAGTTATTGCCCTTGTTTTATTTACTTAAAAGTTATAAATTAACATATCTAAACTATGGAAGATATTAACTTGAAACTTTGAATACTTGTTAAGTATCAAAAGGACAACTCATTACAACAAGGTAGGTTACTCTATGATTTGTAATTCCAGAGTAATTGCCCTTGATTTATTTACTTAAAACTTGTAAATTGAAATATCTTAATAACTGTCAAAGGTATTAACTTGAAACTTGAAATACTTGTGTTATATCAAAAGGGCAACTCATTCAAACAAGAAAGGTGATCCGGATGTGCCGTTCCAGAGTTATTGTCCTTGTTTTGACTTATAGTTTACTTTAAATGGAATGTAGATTGTGCAAGTATGTTTGAGTTGTTGTTGCTTACAAATTTCTATGATCAATAGGGCATTAAACACCCATACACATTCTTAAGTTTGAAAAATGTAGCCGTCTCAAGTATATGAAAGTCGAGCGTCCAGCACCCGTTTGCGGTGCTCTCGTTACACCATTAATTCATTCCTCCATTAAGAAAAAATATCCTATTGAAACAGTCATAAATATGCAAGATAAAAAATTTATTTTATACTTTAGAAGATGTTAGGCTAAAAGTAAAGGTGCCTTCTGCTTTACTTTCAACCTGCTTTAGGTGGTCACCTATTTTCAAAATAAGAAAAAGACTATTTGCTAATTGGCTAACTAACAAAATGCATAACATGTAGCACTATCTTTTATCAATGATCTAGTCATACACACATGCTTGGATATGGCTTGGACTTTGATATCTCTCATGTTAATAATATCTTGTTGTAATCAGTTCATAAACACAGATACAGTCAAACTTCAGTATCTCAAACTGGCAAAACATATCTGTATATCAACGTTAAAACATGGCTTGGGTATGATTGACTTGGGCAAGTTTGAGATTTCGAGAGTTGGAAGTGGTTCACTGTCTGAAACTTTGAGAGTTGGAAGTAGTTCACGGTCTGAGATTTCAAGAGTTGGAAGTAGTTCCCCGAACTGTCAAAATATGTTATCAGTATTTTATATCATCAGTTCATATAGTATTACATTTATAAGCTTGATTTAAATGTGTTGGCTTAGAGGTGGAACACTGACTTGTAAATAGTTGTTGTGTATGCATAAAAAAAGAAATTAAACTCATCACAATGTCGGCATCGAGACTCAACTTTTACTGCAGCAAGTGCAAAGAAGATGGGAAGTTTGTTGAGGCCATTTCCTACTGCCCTAGGTGCCCTAGCTATCTCTGTGGGACATGTTTACCACAGCATAGGCGGTTTTTGAGAGACCATGAGACACTGGAGGAAAACAGGAAGGTGGAATGGGGTAAGACCTCAGAGGCCATTGATCCAAATTACGCTTTTCTCGAGAACCTAGCTTCAGGCAAGGCGACACACCTCAGTGAATCAGGACATGAAAGTGATGAGACAAACAAGCTGTATAAGGTATCTACGAGTGGTAAAAAAACCGTTAGTCTGCCAGATGATACAAGCTTGTGTTATGTTGATGGACTGTGTCAGATGCCAAATGGACAGATCATCGTGGCAGATGAGTATAACAAAAGAATCAAGCTGCTAGACTCGTCCTATAAGATAACCAGTTCCTGCTATGTTCCTGACAAACCAAGTGCTGTCTGTTGTACCGGGGAAACAGAAGTCGCAGTGGCATTGGCCAACAAGACTGTTCAGTTTATTGACATTGTCAATGGTATGCGTCTCTCAAAGCACATCAGTTTGGGTCATAACTGCTTTGGCCTTGCCTACAATGATGGAAAACTGTATGTCACAGACAAAGGGAACCGAGTATACATCTATGACAGGTCTGGAGCCCGGCTTCGTACAATACAGGCACATCATGTTTCTGGAGATGATATATTCTCAGAAACCAGGCATATCGTTGTCAGTAAACTTCACTCTCGTTTGTATGTCACTGAAAGAGGGAAAGGATTGGTTGTCCTGGACAACGAGGGACGGTGTATGACAACATGGCAAAGTCCCCAATTCTCAGGATCGAGGGGTGTTTGCCTAGATAACCATGGCAATGTTTTCCTTATTTGCTGTGTGTCACACAATATTGCCCAGCTAGATGACTTGGCAGATAACTTAACTGGAACCGTTGTGGAAAAGAAGCATGGGATAAACTTTCCTGGAATTGCCGTGTTTGACACGGTTAGGTCTGCATTGTTGATCAGCAGAGGTTTTAGACAAGGCTGCAATGAGCTTGATGTGTGTTACTTAGAACTTGTCTAGAAGAGGGTGGTTAGTGGAGAATCAATGTACCAGGGATTGCAGTGTTGGACACGGTACAATCATCATCAAATGTTGTTAAGGAGAGGCTGCAATTAGGTTGATGTGTAACTTAGAACATGTCTAGAAGACGGTGGTTAGCGGAGAATCAATGTACCAGGGATAGAAGTGTTGGACACGGTACAATCATCATCAAATGTTGTTAAGGAGAGGCTGCAATGAGCTTGATGTGTGTTACTTAGAACATGTCTAGAAGACAGTGGTTAGCAGAGAATCAAAGTACCAGGGAATGAAGTGTTTGACACTGGTTGTCTGGTTGTTTGTCTGTCTGTACACAACTTTAACCTTGGCCTTAACTTTGTAATAGAGACTTCATATTTGTGACAGAGACATAATATTTAGTATCTATACTCAGTTCAAGAATTTCTTGAGCTCTGTACAAGTTGGGTCATGTCCGACAAAGGTCAAGGTCATTTAGAGGTCAAATTGGCTGAATTTAATCTTTGCTGTAACTTTGGAACTACTTGTAGAGACTTCATATCAAGAAGCTCTTGAGCTCAGTATAAATTGGGTCAAGTCAAACAAAGGTCAAGGTCATTTCAAGGTCACAGTTACATCAGAAGATATAATGTTTCACAAACACATTTTGTTTTATTTTATTGAAAACAGTGTCTTGTTTACTTATATTATTAAATGTTTGCTGTTGCCTATTATGTTTGTAAGCTGTAAAAATATGAGATGTAATAATATTAGTTGTTTGTGTTTTGTACTTTATATACTGGTTTGGCATTTATGTATCCATAATTATGTATTATGTTTTAGTTCATTTGTTGACCAATGGTTATATATATACATACACTGCCATGCTCCTATTACTGAAGAATTTAAAATATTTGCCTTGCTGTAAGTAAGCCATCAAAATTATATGGATGATAAACATAATACAAAATAGATTCAAATCAACAGATAAGCCTAATACAAAGTACGGTCAAACTTCTCTAAATAGGCACATTCTGCTTTACTTTCAGCCTGCTTTAATACAACCACCAAGATGATAATTAATTTATTGTATAAAAATGCAAAAGTGACGGCTTAAAGCAAGGCGAAAGTAAAATAGAAAACTCCTATTTCTGTTTTAATTTCTGCTTGCTTTAAGCAGCCACCTGCCTTAAACAAATAACTATTAACATAATTTAATGGTTGTAAAAGAGAGGTAGTCTAGTAGATTATTGGAAAGTGTTACAATTCACTTGCAATTGAAATGCCAGCAGATATTTACTGATCAACAATGTAGTTAATATACCTCCTGTTTATTGATTTGAATTAAATTGATTCTGTGTAACTACCTTTGTAAAAGTGTTTTCCGAATTATCCCTTTACCTGGTAAATACGCCTTTTTACGCCTCTAATTTATTCTATCTATGAAGAAAAATAATTCCACCATATATAGTCATGCATAATTCACTATAAGAATATATTTCTGTATCCTAGCAGATGGTAGCTTAAAGCAGGCTTAAAGTAAAACAGAATGCACCTTAAAGCGCATTCTGCTATACATTGTACTTATAACCTGCTTAGATTTAAGTGGTCACCTGTCTTCAAATCAAAGAAACCAGCTATGTGGTTATATAACATCTTTTGTTTCACATGCCCTGCATGAGCCATATGATTAAAGTCTGCACTGTTTGTCATTTTGTGATATGTTGTAAATTACTACCCTAGATGGGTGAACAATTGACTAGACTTGATTGGAAACTGAAATTGTACATTTAATAAATGAGCTAATTTTTGGGGGGCATTTAAGCGAAATAAACGACAGAAAATGATTGGCAAATTCCATGAATCGTGCTAGCCAATCATTATCTGTTGTTGTATTTTGCTTAAATGCCTAAACAAAATAAGTTCAATTATTTATTATATTTACATTATATTTGCTTTAATTTCTAATATTAAATGAACATTTTATTAGTATGCATGCATGTATGTTAAATCCGTATTAGAGGTTGTTAACACAACAAATATTTACTTTGAAAGGAACAGCCATTACCGCATAAATGAAGCTGTTATTCACAGAGAAATGATCCATAAGCCCAGCCTCTTCTGTGAAAGCTATCCATAATTTTTGCCCCCTTGAACAATTGCATCTATATGAATTAAATGTCAATTTTTTCAATGGAATTGAAGTGGGGGAATATTTTAGAAATATTTAGCGCAGGATGAAAGATAAGTAGGAACTTTATTAGTTATACAGTTTCTTCACAGGGTACATGAGGATTTATTCCCGGCTGAGGAAGATCATGTATAGCCCAATTCCCGGCTGAGGAAAATCATGTAGCCCGAGCAGTTAGGCAATTAACGGTCTGTAGAGAGATATCCAGAACTTGATTTTAAAATAACGGCTGCTTAACAACAGTTAGAGTGTTACATTAGTTTCCCCAAGGTCACGTGGTAAGGTGAAGGTCACACTGTGTGACACTTCCCATACACCTTCTGTAAGTCATGCTGAAATAGTGCCAATATAATTATTATAGGACAATAAACTGTTGGGACATTCAGGAACAATGCATATAGGTGCAGCTAGACAGATAGGTATCAGACTGGGTCTTACTTATCAAGCACAGAGTCATTGGGAGGTTAAGTAATTTAGCGGAGATTAAATCGTAAAAAATATAACTTTCTTTAACTCTAAAATCCTTTTAATACTGAACAATTGTTTTATGTGTGACATTTAACCCATTACAACATTGCATGTTTCTAGTAATGAAGATTGGTGACCACTTAAAGCAGGTTGAAAGTAAAGCAGAAATTGAATGCCCATTAAGGCACATTCTGCTTTACTTTCAGTCTACTTTAAGCAACCACTTGCTAGAACAAAGAAAATATTCCTTAAAATACATTTCCATAGAAGCGACTTTTAGCCTATTTAATTTATTCCTCCGCTGAAGAAAATAGTTCCAGTTTATACCTTCATGAACAATTACAAATATTCTATATAGCCTAGCAGATTTTAGCTTAAAGCAGGCTGAAAGTAAAGCAGAATGTGCCTTAGGGCACATTTTGCTTTTCTTTCAACCTGCTTTAAGTAGTAGCCTATCTTCAAAATTAGAAACAGGCTATGGGTTAACCCTTTCACTGACAAATGTTAACCATCTCTTTTGAGCCTTTTTCTGACAAAATATCATCTGCTAGGCAAAATTCAAAGTTTGAAATTTTGATATTCAAATTCTTAAGCAATATTGTTTCAGCATGGTTTCTGATTAGATTTCGTGTTACATGGCAACTGATCTGGATCAAAACTGTTTGCAATTAAGACTTTAGTAGCCTATATAGCAGTGTAAGGTTTAAATGGAATAACAGATTTTATTTTCTGAAATGTCATAGAGTAGGGACATTGTTTGAAACAATGGGTTAACCCAGTGTCACACACAGAATGTTCCATTGTAATAATTTGTAGGTTTTTGGGTATTAAATGATCAGGCAAACCCCTTAAAACCATATCAGCCTAATGGATCAGTTTGCTCCGAGCTCTCTGGTTAGTAAGGTGTATTGATTGAGCAACTTTGCATTAGCTCGGTAATTATTCTGTCCGCAACAATTGTTGTCTACTATTGTTCTAAAAATAATTTTTCCAAAATTTATTTTGAAAACAAGGTCAGAGTGACAAGCAGTTGGGATCCTGATGAGATGCCGCTTTACGCGGCATCTCATCCGGATCCAAACTGTTTGCAAAGGTTAATAATAACAATATCTCCTCTGCTAGCATGCTAAGTGTTAATTGCTGTGTTTCCTTAATCCCTTGCTCTACTCTTATAGCCGACTAATTGCTTTTATTTTAATGCTGTTTTAACTTTTTAAAGAAAACCTATATATGAGGTTTAAATCATAATGTGTTAGTTCTAGATCAGACACCATATTGCATGTATCTGATCTGATCTGGATACAAACTGTTTGCCTATTCTTGTAAAGTCTTGATTAGTAGATGAAGGGTCAACCTTTGATATGCTTTGCATGCTAGCGCACCTAGAGGAGAAATCGTTGTAATCTATGCAAGCAGGTTGGATCCAGATGAGATGAAGCATAATGTGGCGTCTCATCAGGAATCAATCTATTTGATACTATGACCCTGTTTTGAAAATTCTAATTTTAGAACAATAGCAGACGACAATTGTAGCAGAAGAAAACATTACCCTGAGCATGCAAAGAATTTGAATATGCTTAAACATGATGCTTAAAATGAGGTGAAATTAGAAAAATGCTTCTGTAATCATTTTTTTTATCTGATAGAACTAGAATCTGAATGTTAACACTTTGGAGTTTGAATCCTGACCAAGTTTAGGGTTAGTGTTTGATTTGTGTCTGATGTATCCAATCAAATATTTCTCAACTATTGGCTGGGAGGCTAAGGGTTAAATCAACAACTGATTATTGATACAACGGGAACAATGTTCAAATGTGCCTAGCGATGATGAATTAAGATATTTAATTGACTGACAAATAGAGCCTATTATACCATTAAACAAGCAGGTAAATGCAGTTTGTGGAGATGAAATAAATGATTTGACTGGGAAATAACTGATAGAGTCCGGGTACAGTCTCTTACAGAAACATTTAATTGTAAACCCATTCAACCCTTAAACATCAGATGAACAAGCCCAGTTTTCAATTCAGTGTAGTCCATTCTTGACTTTTTAGGGTTGGGTGTAATACAGTGCAGGAGCCCTTTTGATCTTGGTTTACACTATTTTCATAGGACAAGTGTACTTTTACAGGTACACTGTAAAGGACGAGTGAACTCTTTGCAAGGGTGCAATTGGTAAAAGTTGCCTATTTCCAATAGTGATTGTAAATCACCTAGAGTAAACCTCTCTATTACGACCACTAAATTATGTAAATTACTAGAGTGTTTACAGTAGGTGACCGCTTAAAGCAAGGTGACAGTGAAACAGAAAGCTCCTTTAGCTCCTGTCACCCTGTTTTAAGCTGTCACCTCTCTATTATACAATCAATTAATCTTCGTTTTAGTGGTCGTAATAATGAGGTTTTACTGTATAACCGAACTTTACAGCAAACATAGAACTTCTGTCAAAGACAGGTGGCTGCTAAAAGCAGGAATAAGTAAAATAAAATACCCCACAATCAGGTCAATCAATCTATTAGTTGGCAATTTCTATGCAAATAATATTAACTGTATAAAGACAGACTGTTGAAAGTTACTAAGATTGTGGTACAAAACTGCAGCAAAATACACACACTCCAAGGGCTTCAGATGAGAATGGATATACATGCAGGGCTCACGATAAACAGGAGAAAACTGAACTAATTCAACATTTTCTCACTTATGTCATCACCAAATCCTATGGTGTTACTAATGAGTAGTGACGCCATAGAGTTTAAAACAGAAATAAAAGTTTTTAGTTTTAGAAATGCTCCCCTTATCTGGAGCTCTGTATACATGTATAAACTGAACACTTCCAACAGTTTCACCTTTAATAAGTCTCTGTCAAGACTCTAATGTAGTGACTACTCATAACAATTTTCTCCTCCAGATACAGTCACAACACAGTTATGGTTTGTTGAAAAAATAAAAGGTTAGTCCGGATTCTAGGTAAGAAGAGTATTTCAAAAATTAAAATCTTCAGTTCTGCTTTAAATCCTATGGTGTTACTACTCATTATAATCGTTTCGAGGAGACGATTCTAATGAGTAGTATAACACCATAGGTCTTGGTGCTGAAATGAGTGAGAAAATAGAGGATATGTTCCCTTTACTCCCTCTTATTTGGAGCCCTGTTAATCTTTGAAGTACAATATTGAGCTATATCTCCTTGAGGAAGTACAGGTATAATTATGGGAAATCACAGATGGACGACCGCTAAATGCAGGATGAATCACTGCAGAGAGATTTCTGCATTGTTTTCATCCTGCATTAAACATCCATCTACATTAAATTTTTATGAGACTTGGTTAATAGGCAGTGTATTCTTTAATCAGGTTGAAATAAAGCAGATATATGTGCCTTCAAGAGGCTTGCAACCGGATTTAGCATTAAAAATGGTAATTTGTAAATATATGTCAAATGATTATATAAATGGGTAAGATTTAGTTTAGGATAATAAATTCTGTTAAAAAATGCATTTCCAAAAAAAAAAAGAAGAAGCTCTGGTGGGATTCGAACCCGTGACCCTCCATTGCGGAGACAAACAAGAAAAATGAGGACACGCCTTTACCGCCTCAACCACGGACGCTCTCTATATATATGGTAGCGAATTAACGTACTTCACTGGTAGCGATTAATACTACATTATTCGGCTCCGGTTTATGTCAGAGCCCGTGTAGAGAAGCAACAAAACCGTCAGCTGACGCTATTGAAAAACGATGGAATATATCTAAAAAAACTAAGATTCGGTGACGATTCTTGAGACTTTTTTTGGACTGATCATATTTTTTTAATGTCAGAAGCCAAATAATGCCACAAATTTGCTTTTAATTGAGTATTTTATTTTATTTTGACAATTACACCATCGGGTGGCGAGTCCCTTTAAGGCACATTTTGATTGATTTTCTGCCTGCTTTAAGCTACCATCTGCTAGGATATAGAAAATATCTTTTCTGATAGTTCCCATGACTGTATATACCATAAATCAAAATTATTTTCTTCAGTAAAGGAATAAATTGAATGAGCAAAAATGTGTATCTATATGGAGTATTTGGTTAATTTGGTTTTGCTGATAACAGAAAACAAGGCATTCTGTATCAATTACAGTCAAGCCTGAATTAAGTAACCTTTCTTTGAGGAAGTAATTAGGTACAGGAAACCATAGATAGATGACTTTAACCCATTACACGATAAATAAACCTTTTTACGCCTTTGATTTATTTCTACACTGAAGAAAATAGTTCCAATTTATACAGTCATGCATAAGTATTGTAAAAAAAACTTTTATATTCTAGCAGATTATAGCTTAAGGGGGTAGGTGCACCTTGGTAAAGTAAATACCAAATTCTTCAAACTTTGCATACTGATAGTAAAATTAGTTTCTATGACAAAACTGGTGAAAAAAGTGGGGGTACCGGACCTTTCTTTTTCACAATTTGAGATTTTTCAAGGCTACCCCCCTAAAATTGAAGCTTCATAAAAACTTCTACTTTTTGTACTACGGTTTTTCAATCTTTATTTAAACAATCTATTTGTACCAAAAGTTTCCTAATTTATATTACCATAGTAAGAATAAACCCTGAAAATAATGTTTTTTCAAGATCCAAAATAAAAATATTTGATTTCACCAGAAAGGAGTAAAATTTACCCCACCCACTTTTTTATAATGGGAGAATAAGGCACTGTGAAAATTGCCCTACAAATTGTAGCAAACTAAATACCAAATTTTTTATTTGTTGTTTTTAGCCTTGCAAACAAAAAGTTTTAGTGAAATAGCAAATAAAAACACAGGGTCCCGTACCTTTTAAAAAAGATATAGATCATTTTATCAAAAAAATCCATTTTTTCTCATTTTTTCTCATTTTTTGTGTACTTTTACCAAAAATATTTTTTTTCCAAAAAATTTCATTTTATCTATTAAGTTACTTATAATTTATACTAAAACTGTACTACCATGAAAATTTCATGCTTATATTCTGAGAAATTGAAATGAAATCGGATGTAACAAAATACAACCTAACTATGAAAACAGTGTATGCTGTTAACTACGAATAGGACATAAAACTTAAAAAGTCCCTTCCGGAACGAAAATCCAATTTTTTCCCGGGAAAATAGTGTTTTATTACTGTATGCATTCACCAAAAATGAGTTCTTACCATTCTTTTGAAAACGAGTTCGTAAAATTTTTCGGAAATTTCATAATGCTCAAAAAGACAGGCCGACATCCTTAAAGCAGGCTGAAAGAAAAGCAAAATGTGCCTTAAAGCGACTCGCAACCAGATGGTGCATTAAAAATAGTAATTTGTAAATATGTGTCAAACGCTTATATAAAAGGTAAAGAATTAGTTTAGGATAAGAAATTCTGTTTAAAAAAAATGTATTTCAATAAAAAAAAATAATGGTCTCTGGTGGGATTCGAACCCGGGGCCCGGCATTGGCGGACAGAAGGCAAAATAGGGCAAACCGCTTAGACCAATGGACCACGGAACTATCCGTTTATATAGGATCGATTTAACGTATTTCAATGTGTATCGATCGAAAGTGCATACAACTTCGTAATTCGGCTCGTGTTTATGTCTGAGTCCGTGTAGAGAAGCAACAACAACAACTATACCGTCTACTAGTCGGTATAGAAAAACGATGGAAAATATCTAAAAATCTAAGATTCGGTGACGATTCTTGAGACTTTTTTTGGACTGATCATATTTTTTTAATGTCAGAAGCCAAATAATGCCACAAATTTGCTTTTATTTGAGTATTTTATTTTATTTTGACAAGTACACCATCCGGTTGCGAGTCCCTTTAAGGCACATTCTGCTTTACTTTCAACCTGCTTTAACCCTTTACCTTATAGAAGCGCCTTTTAGCGCATTCCGGTTAATCCTCCGCGGAAGAAAATAGTTCCAATATATACAGTCATGAATATGTATCAGAAGGAATATTTTCTTTATTCTGGCAGGTGGTACCTTAAAGCAGGTTGAAAGTAAAGCAGAATGCGCCTTAGGGCGCATTCTGCTTTACTTTCAACCTGCTTTAAGTAGTCGCCTATTTTCAAAATTAGAAACAAGTTATGGGGTAATGGGTTAAGTGATCATTTATCTTCAATACTAGAAACTGGCTATTGGGTAATGGGTCAACTAAATGGAAGATAATTAAGGTACTACTGCAGAATGCATGATTATATGAGATTGCTAATTGGCTGTGTATTGAATTGTCGTTTAATACAGGT
Source organism: Gari tellinella (assembly GCA_922989275.2). Taxonomy (NCBI): domain Eukaryota; kingdom Metazoa; phylum Mollusca; class Bivalvia; order Cardiida; family Psammobiidae; genus Gari; species Gari tellinella. The sequence continues at coordinate 328,856 of OV277870.1, forward strand.
TTGACATTACTCACAGTACCTGGGGGTCTTTAACATACATGTACTATTTTCGAAAATGATTTGTTACAAGGTAACTGGTATTTTAAGGGAGAAAGTCCCCCCCCCCCCCCCCCCCCCCACCTGTACAAGGTGACTTATCAATAATGAATGGTGGGTTAACTAGCAGGTGTGTTGACCTCATAGTCAACTGTGAGGCTGTCACCAGTCTGTAGATAAGACATGCAATATAAAACAGAACAGAACTCTCAAGATAAACAGGGCTATTTCAAAAACAAAATCTTTATTTTTGCATTAGACCCTATGGTGTCACTACTCATTAGAATCGGATTCGTCTCGAAGAGACGATTCTAATGAGTAGTAACACCAAGAGATTTGGTGCTAAACCAAGTGAGAAAACACTGGATTTGTTCTTTTTACTCTCTCTTATCGTCTCCGATTCTAATGATTAGTAACACCATAGGATTTTATGATAAAATGTTGGATTTATATAGTATACTCCCTCTTTAACTTATCTGAAGCCTCAGTCTGGTCATAGGTACATGATGCATGGCATACATTATTATTTTGCATAGGGGGAAAAAAGTTGAATTGTTTATTTCTCTTATAAATCTGGAGACCTGGATCCTTATGAAAAACTGCAGTGTCAGCATTTTCATCAGGATCCAAACTGCTTGATATTCTGACATTCTGACCCTATTTAAAAAGAAATTTTGAAAATTCTATTTTTGGAATAGAAGTAGAGGAAAGTTGTTGCAGACGAAAAAAATTACCCATTATTCAGATGAAAGAAACAGACATTAGTATAAAGTGAGATGGAAGGAGAGTAGAATTTTTGCCCCCAATACTAATAATTGCAATACATATTACTAAGAGTCAATTTATGAAGTTCTTGTGACTTATCCAAATAGTTTTTACCTTTGTGACAGTTTCGGTTTTCTCCACTGGAGCACCTTCGTCAGACTGTGACATCCGCGGGAACGTGACGTCACAGGTCGGGTTTACTACTGGACTGGTTCCCATGCTATGTGTAGTGATTCTCTTAGCTTTCTCAGGTATGAGTTATCTACACACGCTCAGAAAGAAAAGCGTCGCTAACTACAGAACACTCGAGCGCAGTGACAAACCATGTAGCGCGTCAAAACCATGTGATAGACTGGGAGGGGGTCAAAATAATGAACAGGGAAGATAACTCATACCTGAGAAAGCTAAGAGAATCACTACACATAGCGGGGGAGCCAAAGGTGATGAACAGGGACGAGGGGGGCTACCAGATCAGCCCTATTTACAGGCCTTTGTTTACTACTGGGAACCAGTCCAGTAGTAAACCCGCCCTGTGACGTCACGTTCCCGCGGATGTCACAGTCTGATGAAGGTGCTCCAATGGAGAACGGAAACTGTCACAAAGATAAAAACTATTTGGATAAGTCACAAGAACTCCATAAATTGAGTGTATTACTATCCTGATGAACTTTTTTCGAGATATTACTAAGAGGCGTGTTGCAATATAAGTTAACAATATATTGCCGTATTGTTAGACCCTATTTGTCACACTTGTATAGATTGCTTAGTTCTTATAATATCAATTTCAAACTATGGCAGCAAGCATTTGATTGCTCAGCAAAAGCTCAAATTTGACCAATCAAATGTTGGAGAACAATCAAATTACTTACAGTTATAATGTCATCAATCTCAAACTCTGGCAGTGGAGATGATTGAAGAAAGGGGCCATGACTCCTTAAACCCCTGGCAGGTAGGAAGGTGAGGTCGGGGTCGGCAGGCGTGTGTGGTGGTGGTCGAGGTCTAGTGTATTTAGATCTTAGGGAGTCAAATCTGACACCAGAGTCTATGATGGGCATGGCCGTGTCGATAGGTGGCTGGCTCGGCTCAAAGATATCACTGACCACAGATCCTCGGTCATACACAGCAAAAATGACATCATCTGTATCAGCTGAGCTGTTGGGTTTGGCAGTTGGAAAGTCCATAAACTTATCATCCGATATATCTAACTCGTTATCATCACTGACACTCGCTACTCTTCCCTCACTCATTCTGTCACGTTTATCCTCCAAGTCTTCTCCGCCTATATCCTGAGCAGTCAGTGTCGTATCATCAACTGGTATATCTGACAGCTCCGTATCACTTACAACTTCCTGCAGATCTGGAATATAAGCAAGCATTTGATTGGTCAGATTTGAGCTTTTGCTTAGCAAAAGCTCAAATCTGACCAATCAAATGCTTGGGAACAATTCAGACTCAACTCAACTCTTTATGTATTACCTGGGATACGCATTTTGGCATCTGGTGGTTCCTGTCTAACAGTATCGTCATCATCACTAAGGACAGGGTCTGAGTGAGCAGATTTAGACGTATCAACTCCCTTTTTCCTGGCATCTGATTTCTCAGAAACGGTGTCTACTGAACTGGCCCCTGATCTAGAACTCAGGCTCCCTTCACCAGACCCAGCTCCCTCTTCCTGTGACCTCTCACCTTCGACCCCTGGAGTTGGATTACCTTTGTCCTTATCCATAATAACTAAATATGATTCTGAAGACACAGTTCTGAGGTATTCCAAATGCACAACTATTTACAAAGAAGTGAAAGTAACACAGCTGTCATCGGTTCAATAATCCATTCATTTTATACACACACATTAGTTAATACTCATAGCGGTGACAATACGAGTATGCTGGGTATTGTAAATCACCTTATCTTCCTTCCCTAAATAAAGGTATTAGCACACTGCGATATTTCTGATCAGTTTACCCAGTCTGTCTCTTCAAGTCCACTTGTATTGGGAAACATACAGTCAATCTTCTACTGAGCCACCATTCAATATAAACAAGCATTTGATTGGTCAGATTTGAGCTTTTGCTCTGCAAACGCTCAAATCTGACTAATCTAATGCTCGAGTCTTTAATACAGGTGGTTGCTAAATGCAGGATAAAAATAATGCAGACAGCTACATATTTATTCTGCTTTAAGCAGTCACCTAACATGTCTATAGAGATATACAGTTACTAATGCAATTAGTGGTTACTAACAAGCATTTGATTGGTCAGATTTGAGCTTTTGTTCATCAAAAGCTCAAATCTGACCAATTTAATGCTTGAGCCTCTCTGGTGCAGTTAGTAGTTACTTAATGCAAGATTGGCAATGGAGCATATAAAAATCCCATAATTAATAAAACTCTAACGGTAACCAGTCTGAGATTTGTAAACATTTGAACCAGTCTGTAAAAGATATAATTTTGGAAATTGAACAGTGACATGGCACCAGTCCAGGATGTTACTCCTATCTCGCTCCTAGCTAGCACAGCGGGCTGAGTTGGAACTGTGGTTAACTCTTACAATGCTAGCGGGGATTGCCTTTGCAAATAGTTTGGATCCAGATGAGACACCGGGTAAGATGGCGTCTCATCAGTATCCAAACTGTTTGACACTCTGATCCTTTTTTGAAAAGAAATTTAGAAAAATATATTTTTAGAACAGCAGAAGACAACAATTGTTGCAGACGAAAAAAATTACCCAGCATGCAAAGAGTTAAAACAGCATTGATCACATTTTGTAAATCTCAATACTCTAGCTCGTTAACTGACACAATTGTTCTTACAACAATCATTGATTAACTCAGTGATAGACAGGGATTGCACTCAGCTTTAGCATACACCTAACTTGAGTTCCATGGAGCTGCACACCTGACCTTAGCTATATGAAACCACCACACCTTACTTGAGCTCTGTGAAGCCACATGCCTCGATTGAGCTCCATGGATTTACACACACCTTACTTGAGCTCTGTGAAGTCACATCCATGGCTCCACACACCTGATTTGAGATCCATGGATTTACACACCTGACTTGAGCTCTGTGAAGTCACATGGCTGAGTTGAGCTTCATGGAACCACATGCCTGACTTGAGCTACATGGAACCACACACACCTGACTTGAGCTCTGTGAAGTCACATGGCTGATTTGAGCTCCATGGACCCTCACACACCTGAATTAAGCTTTGTGAAGTCACATGGCTGAGTTGAGCTCCGTGGAGCCTCACACACCTGACTTGAAGTCTGTGAAGTCACATGGCTGAGTTGAGCTCCATGGAACCACACACACCTGACTTGAGCTCTGTGAAGTCACGTGCCTGACTTGAGCTCCATGGAGCCTCACACACCTGACTTGAGCTCTGTGAAGTCACATGGCCGAGTTGAGCTCCATGGAGCCTCACACACCTGACTTGAGCTCTGTGAAGTCACACGGCTGAGTTGAGCTCCATGGAGCCTCACACACCTGACTTGAGCTCTGTGAAGTCACATGGCTGAGTTGAGCTCCATGGAGCCTCACACACCTGACTTGAGCTCTGTGAAGTCACATGGCTGAGTTGAGCTCCGTGGAGCCTCACACACCTGACTTGAGCTCTGTGAAGTCACATGGCCGAGTTTAGCTCCGTGGAGCCTCACACACCTGACTTGAGCTCTGTGAAGTCACATGGCTGATTTGAGCTCCATGGAGCCTCACACACCTGACTTGAGCTCTGTGAAGTCACATGGCTGATTTGAGCTCAGTGGAGCCTCACACACCTGACTTGAGCTCTGTGAAGTCACATGGCCGAGTTGAGCTCCGTGGAGCCTCACACACCTGACTTGAGCTCTGTGAAGTCACATGGCCGAGTTGAGCTCCATGGAGTCGTAAAAACCAGACTTGGGTACCACAAAGCTTATATGTATGATGTTATGAGGCTGTAAAACAAAGATGAAGGTAAACCAGACTTCTTACTGGAGCTGTCTGCTTTATTTTCATTTTGCTTGAAGCAGTATCCTGCCTTAATCCATTTATAGCAAGCTAAGGGTTTCTCCCACTGAGACAATTCAATACCTGATATTGATGTATTATTGTAGTGCAAACTGTGTTTATAGCTCACTTTCAAATAAAATAACATGAAGATTTCTTATGGTAGGTTGCAGGGTAATGCAGGACACATTTAATGTTGAAAGCTCCTTCAGGACCTCAGTGTCCTGCATTAAGCCCTTGTATTTGACCTGTATTGATTACCCAGGTATCGTACTTTGACTGGTTGCTCAGCTCAAGTACAGTAGAACCTCTCTATTACGACCACTAAATTTTGTCTTATATTAGTCGTTAGATACAGGTGACTGCTTAAAGCAATGTGAAAGTGAAACAGAAAGCTCTTATAGGAGCTTTCTGTTTCACTTTCACATTTCTTTAAGCTATCACCTGTCCTTTATACGGACAATTAGCCTTCTTGTTAGTGGTCGTTATAGAGAGGTTCTACTGTATTTCTGTATACCGGTAATACATGTAGAGTAGCTGGGATTATTTCCAGAAATATCCAGTCATTTCCCAGTCATTTACTTTCTGTTGTAACTTGGTGTCATGTGGATCAGTTAATTACTTCCAGATTCAACAATGTAACGAGATTTCTTTAAAAACTCACTCTCAATTACTGTATTTTAGTGTAGTAGATATTTGTGGTTGTCAAGGTATGACGTCAATGATTTTCCATGAGTCCAGGACAAGTTGTCATTGAATCAGGACTAATAACTTTTACTGAAAGAACTTTGCCCCATAGCATGTTTCTTGTTTTAAAGACAGGTGATCACTTACAGCAAGTTAAAAGTAAAGCAGAGTGCTCCTGAAGGCGCATTCTGCTTTACTTTCAATCTGTCTGCTAGGATTTAGATATTATTTCTTATGGTACATGTTCATGATTGTACATATTGGAACTATTTTCTTCAGTGGAGGGATAAAATAAATGCACTAAAAAGTGTTTCTATTGGGGAAATGGGTTAATTACTGTAATAGATATCTGTGGCTGTCAGGGCACATTGTCTTTAATGATTGTCTAGTTGTCCAGGACAAGTAAAAATTGAGTTAGGGCAAGTGATTTATCAACCTAGTTGCCCTGAAGCACAACTTGATTTCCAGCAAAATCACTTTTACTGAAAGAAGAAAATTATTAAATATTCCTTATTACTTGCTTATGAGGTTAACTCTTGCACGCTAGTGGTGGAATCGTGTACTTGAAAATAGGTTAGACTTTATAAACATTAATCCTTTACTCCATAGATACAAACGGAACAGGTCGAGTTGGATATAGCCTTTACACACACAACGAGAGTGATCCGGTACATAAGATATGCAAAGTATAGTGATGTTCCTTTTATTATATACCTCTTATAATGAAAATAAAATGAAAAACGATAGAAATGTTTCGAGCGTTACTATAAATAAACGGGATTTTCCATACGTCACACTTCGGGGAATAGCGTGTGAAAGTAAATACTCGCTATTACGACCACTAAAACGAATGCTAATTGATTAAATAAAAGAGAGGTGACAGCTTAAAGCAAGGTGACAGTGAAACAGAAAGCTCCTAAAGGAGCTTTCTGTTTCACTGTCACCTTGCTTTAAGCGGTCACCTACCGTAAACACCCTAATACTTAACATAATTTAGTGGTCGTAATAGAGAGGTTTTACTGTAGTTCCGAACTTCCGACTACACAGTAAACGTTCTTTTCCCATTACACAAGGTACATGGGTAATACGGAATTTTCAATCCGTCAAGGTGTATTTGTTCGATAAAATACAGAAATATTTCGGGCAGAACATTGGTAGGTATATAATAAACTATTTTACACATTTAGTTTGTTCCTCCACTGAAAAAATAGTTTCATTTTATACAGTAATGAATATGCAACTCAAGAAATATTTCCTTCTAAAAGTAAAGCAGAATGTACCTCAATGTGCATTCTGCTTTATATTCTATAATTCATAGTTCTTTACGTAGTTGCATATCTTCAATGCTTGAAACAGGTTATCCGTTACTGAGTAATACATATGTACAGAAAGGATAGTTTCAATCCATGTAGTGATTGCATGAAAATGCATGCAGGAATATTGTAGTGCAAATCAATATAAACATATTTATTTTTGTTTATGAGTTTGAACCTCTATTTTCTCTTTGCCTGCTAGTCTCGACTTTACTAGAATTTTCAAACAGATCCAGATTAGACGCTGCAATTTGTTCCACCTAATAAAGACCCAAGATTGAGATTAGCTTATCTAGTACAAGTGTACTTTGGTTTGAATATTGAAGAGCAACAAGTTACAATTAAACCTCTCGTAAGTCATAGCTCCAGATAAGACAAGCAAATACAAATAGTCAAGACCTGTAACCCATTACTCCATACATACACATTTTAACACTTTTAGTTAAACAGTTTCACTTTATAAAAGATCTGTCTGACCGGGGTCTCCTCTATAGATAATAGATGTACAGTGGAGAATCTGTTATTCTTTCCCGTTTAAACGCAAAAGTACGCAAACGCAAAGCACTATAACGTAGAAAAGTACAACTTTTGGACAATTCTGATAATTCATGTTTATCTTGGTGGCAAATAGTTTGGAGCCTGATCAGACGCCGGGTTACCCGGCGTCTGATCTGGCTCCAAACTGTTTGCACTGTAAATAATAGTTTTAGCGTAAACGCGTTTATTGGGAAAGAATAACACTGTACCATTATAGTAGGTGGAGTTTTATAATCGTGTAAAAAGGTTATAATGATGAGAGTCAAAGAGGTTTAGTTCAGATCTGACACTGATATCCCAAGTTACACCGTGCTAGATATTGATACAAACTGTTTGCTAATATGGGTCAAATTAAGATAGCTGGATATTATAAAACCAGTCATGTATTTGTTTCTTCAACATATTGTGACCTTTTCTGAGTGTAATAATATTGTTTTTGTTTAGCCATGTAAGCTGCTTAGAATATAGAAATAGTATTGTTTTGTTTGAGTATTATTGTTATCAAAGAGTATAAACCCTTTAGGCCCCAAGGATGAATAGTGAGGGTATACTGTTTTTACCCCTGTCTGTCTGTCTGTCTGTCCATTATTGGCAAATCCTGCAGCATGAGTTTAGAGATTCCAACGAAAGTGTCTGCTTATCTGCTTAGCCCTTTACTCCATAGATACAAATTTTTATGCAATTAATTTATTCCTCCACTGAAGAAAATAGCTCCAATTTATACAGTCATGAATATGCGTCATAAGAAAAAATGTCTATATCCTTGAAGATGATAGCTTAAAGCAGGCTGAAAGTAAAGCAGAGTGCACACATGTGCTGTAGGGCACATTCTGTATTAATTTCAACCTGCTTTAAGTTGTCACCTATCTTCGGATCAATACTACAACTTTAAGTCAATTGAGTAATGGGTTAAAGCAGGTGGCTATTCTTTACTCCATCACTTGTTTCTAGTTTTGAAGACAGATGACCACTTAAAGAAAGCAGATTTAAATTAAAGCAAAATGCACCTTTACTTTCAACCTGCTTTAATTGATCACCTAAAATAAATACTCTAAAAAGGCAATCGGGTGATAGGTTAAGGTGCAGTTTGCTTTATTTCCAACCTGCTTGAAGTAATTACCTTTCATATAAACTAGAAACAGGGAATGGGTTAAGTTGTAATTGTAGTAGAATTTGAGCGCCACGCATGATAAGAGCAATTAAATGTCTATTGGAATTTACCTCACGGAATTATTGACTCTAGCTGCCATTGAGTGGCTCAAATGAGTCAAAAGTCGGAGTAAAAAAAGTCTATGAGGCACAACAGATGGCCAGATAAAATCTTAGAACCGTTTTTATGACAGAAATCAATAGATCAATGGAATAGAGTACCATGCCTCATTTCACAAAACATTCTTGCTGGTGAATTGCCGCCAGAGGATACAATGTATAATAAAACCTCAGGCCTTTAGAGGGTATAATACCCATATACCAGGGGTATAATATACAATATAACCTCAGTTTGATGACCACTTTATGAATAGTGGGTAATGACCATTCATGAGTACGGTTATGTTTTTAGTACAAGTAAATGCTTAAAGCAGGAAAAAAGTAAAGCAAAAAGCTTTTTGCTTTACTTTTATCCTGCTTTAAGGCACCAGATTTCTTTGACACAGAAAATGAGCATTGTTGGTTGTTGTGATAATATAAAGGGTTGACTGTGTAATGAAAAATTTACACTGTTTCTCCTGAAGGAATGAAAAGGGGTAATGAGGGATTGGGAAAAAAAATCCTTACAGAATATAAATAATGATTGCCGTAAAAACTGATCCAATCGAGTGTGAAATTTACTAACGTTGTCTGCAATATCGTTTCAAAGTTAGATTTTAGCCAGACTTAGGCTTATGGAATTTCAAAATGAGTATCAAACAGTTTGGGATCTGATTAGATGCCATGTTATTTAAGTGGCATCTGATCTGGATGCAAACTTTGAAAATGTGCGTGTTGGTGTCATTGACAGTAAAAGGGTTCAACTCTAAGAAATCATTACAAACGTTTGTTTGCTTAACCCCAGGCAGACTTTACTTTGCCTTAGACAGACTTTACATACCAGTTGTAAAACTAGATCGATTGATTGATTGATTGATTGATTGATTGAATTGGATTTTATGGCACCCCAACACACAAGATGGTCATATCACATGAAAATTTGCTGTAAAACTAGAGAACTGTAAACTGTGTAGATCTAGCTTGTAGCACAAAACGCTTCTTCATTGCAGCGAAGGCTCCGGATAAGAGGGAGTTAAAATTTTCTCACAAATTTCAGCACTAAATCCTATGGTGTTACTACTCATTAGAATCACCTCGAAGAGACGATTCTAATGAGTAATGACACCATGGGGTTTAATACAGAAATAAAAAAAAACTTTTTTGAAATACTTCCCTTCTCTGGAGCTCTGTCATTGGTTTTCTAATAAATAATGGTAAGTGCCGAAATGTTGGTTTATTAAACAACCAGATAAAACCTATCTGCCAAAGTTTGACTACTAAAAAAAGCTAGTTTACATTGACATTCAAGGTGTTTGTCCCAAAATATCATAAAGTTCTTTGACCATGATCTGCTACAATGTTTACAAGGAATTGATATATCTGGCTCCAGCATTACAAGGGTTCAAAGTTAAACTTCAAAGGGAGACAAAGTGAAGCCAAGGTTTATGTAAACTCATTGTTGATCAGAAAAAAACAAGATTTATGTAAACATAATAATGTTGATAAGAAAACCCAGCATGTCTAACTTTCACCCTGCTTTAATTAACCCATTACCCGATAGCCTGTTTCTGGTTTTGAAGACAGGTGACCACTTAAAGCAGGTGGAAAGTAAAGCAGAATGCACCTAAAGGAGCATTCTGCTTTACTTTCAACCTGCTTTAAGCTATCATCTGCTAGAATATAGAAAATATTTCATAAGTTTCATACTCATGCCTGAATAAATTGGAAATGTTTTCTTCAGTGGAGGAATAAATTAGAGGTGTAAAAAGCCGATTTTATAAGGTAATGGGTTAAGCTGAACACTGAGTCAATGAATCTTCTAAGAGTTGTAACTTGGCTAATTACACTATTACACTGAATGCAGTACTGTTATGGTTGGGTAAAGGGAGATAACTTCATGCAGTCTGGCTTCTATAATGGGAAGGAATTTATCAGAGTTACTGTTCTTGATTTCAAAGGAGATTAATTGGAAGGGAAGTGTTCTCAATGCTAGTCTCTATACGCATACATGTTGCTCTCTACACAGTCTCACTTCCAACATTTGATGATCAAAAACACATATTATTCAAAGCAAGTTGCAAACCATCACAATAGTGTAAAAATAAAAATTCTTAGTTTCTTACCAACATATAAATTATTGGAGAATAGAAGCACTTGATATAACTGATGTGGCGTTTGTCCATTGAATATACTGAATCAATTGCGTTATAATGGAAAAAACTGTATGTTTCACAAGGGCATAACTTTTTGCATGCCTTGTAATTTTTGTCGTCTGCAACAATTGTCGCCTACTACTGTTCTAAAAATGAAATTTTCAAAATTTCTTTTTCAAAACAGGGTCAGAGTGGCAAACAGTTTGGATCCTGATGAGATGCCACTTTACCCAACCTCTGAGTCTCATCTGGATCCAAACTGTTTGCAAAAATAATCACTGTGGCACATGTGTCTGCTGCTTAGCATGCAAAGAGTTAACCCATTACCCCATAAACCCATTACCCCATAAATATGCCTTTTAATGCCTTTAATCTATTTCTCCACTGAAGTAAATATTTCTAATTTATACAGTTATGTATACATGTATATATCATAAGAAATCATTTCTATTTTCTAGAAGATGGTAGCTTGAAGCATGTTAAATGTAAAGCAGAATGTGCCTTAAGGCACATTCTGCTTTACATTTAACCTGCTTTAAGTGGCCACCTATCTTCAATACTAGAAACAGGCTATGGGGTAATGGGTTAATGATGAAGCATTAAAATGCTTAACCCATAACCCCATAACAATAGCCTGTTTCTAGTTTTGAAAATAGATGACTACATAAAGCAGTTTGAAAGTAAAGCAGAATGCGCCTTAAGGCGCATTCTGCTTTACTTTCAGCCTGCTTTCAGCTATTATCTGCTAGAATATAGAAAATATCTATTATGATTCTTATTTGTAACAGTATAAATTGAAACTTTTTTCTTCAGTGGATGAATAAATTAAATGTGTTAAAAGGTGTATTTATGGGGTAATGGGTTAAAGTCTGGGTGGAGTGCCGAAGACTTGGGCAAGCTGGGTTTGGGGCAAACAGAAAGGGACTGTCAGCACCCTCTTGTTAGTGAAGCTTGAGAAGGTCTTTCCAAGAAGTTTGTAGATTTGCTTGTGATTGTGTAGCTTCTGATGATGTCTGGATGGAATCTTAACCCACCAAAGTTTGAACATGTCTAGGTGGTATTAATTGGAGTAATTAATTGGAGTAAGACAGCAAACTAGATATTTTGTCATGGAACTTATTGTTATGAAGCAACTGTGTCGCAATTCAATACCATAACCATAGAGCTAAAGAGTTGACTCTCTAACAAACTTTTCGAACTCACAGGATTTATCATTCCTCGCTACCTTATTAATACAGGACTCAAAAAAAGGGGAGAATTTCAAAAACTAAAATCTTTATTTCTGCATTAACTCTTTCCTCCCTAAAGCTTTAAATGGACAATCCCAGTTTCCATTTTAGTCTAGTCCATTTCTGACTTTTAAGGGTTGTTTTTGTCAATGTTTTGCATTATGATAAACAGTGCAGACCCAGATCAGAGGGCTCCTAAAGGAGCCCTCTGATCTGGGTATTCACTGTTTGCATAGGACAAGTGCTCTTTTCACATGTATACTGTTTAAAAAGGACGCCTATATGCGGGACTAGGGTTCAAAGGGTTAAACCCTATGGTGTTACTACTCATTAGAATTGTCTCTTTGAGACGATTCTAATGAGCAGTAACACTGTAGTATTTGGTGCTGAAAGAAGTAAGAAAATATTTGGATGTGTTCAGTTGAATCCCGCTTATCTGGAGTCCTGTGTTTATAGAACACACACAGACACACCCACACACAGCTACTTACTGCGATGATCTCCTCCAGACTAGAGCCGCTCCTATCACTGTCTCCACCCTGCAAGGAAAGGAAACATTAACCATTTACTCCATAGATATAATTATGTGTTTTTACCATCTACACCAGTGACTGCAGTTTTGCATTAATGTTGACTGCATTGAATAGTGAATACTGATTTACATTAATGTTGACTGCTTTGAATACTGATTTACATTAAGGTTGACTGCATTGAATACTGAATTACATAAATGTTGACTGTATTGAATATTTATTGACATTAAAGTTGACTGCATTGAATATAGACTTACATTAAGGATGACTGCATTGAATACTGATTTACATTAAGATTGACTGCATTGAATATTGATTGACATTAAAGTTGACTGCATTGAATAGTGATTGACATTAAAGTTGACTGCATTGAATACTGAATTTACATTAAGGTCGACTGCATTGAATATAGACTTACATTAAGGATGACTGCATTGAATACTGATTTACATTGAGGTTGACTGCATTGAATATTGATCTACATTAAGGTAGAGTGCATTGAATACTGATTTACATTAAGGTTGACTGCATTGAATATTGATCTACATTAAGGATGACTGCATTGAATACTGATCTACATTAAGGTAGAGTGCATTGAATACTGATTTACGTTAATGTTTACTGCAGCAGTGAATACAGATTTACATAAATGTTGACTGCATTGAATATAGATTTGCATTAAGCAGGAGAAGTTTGTTTTATACCTGATTCGTCTCCATATTGGAAGCTGCTGGTTCACTAAGGTCCAGTTTAAGGGACTCTGGGGCATCCTGGAACTGCTCACAGGAAACATCACCTAAGGGATCAGGCCCCTCAGACTGAAAATATATCATCACACAATTGTGAAAGCCCTTAGTAAATGATGGTTGATTATTTCAGACATTAATATCTGGATGGCTTGAGGAACCTCTGTGATGTAAATGGTCTATTACCTCTGGCTTTAGTGGACTACTGGGCTCCAGATAAGGGGAGTATTTCAAAATCTAAAATTTAAATTTTTGCATTAAACCCTATGGTGTGATAGACTCATTAGAATCGTCTCTACAAGAGGATACTAATGAGTTGTGCCATCATAGGATTTGGTGCTGAAATAAGGGAGAAAATGATGGATTTCTATAGTTTACTCCCTCTTATCTGGAGCCCTGGAATCATATATACAATTGAACTGCGCATGGGCGTGTGTCCACTCAATCATCATAATAGTGAGTGAGTAGTTAGATATAGAAAATAATTATTAACCCATTCCCCCATCAATAAGGTTTTTTACGCCTTTATTTTATTCCTCCACTGAAGAAAATAGTTCCAATTTATACAGTTATGAATATTTGACATTAGAAATAATTTCTATATTCTAGTAGCTGTTAGCTTAAAGCAGGCTGAATGTAAAGTAGAACGTGCCTTAAGGTACATTCTGTTTTACTTTCAATCTGCTTTAAGTGGTGACCTTTCTTCAAACATAGATACAGACTATGGGCCAAGGGGTTAATGTACACATATTTTCTACTTTGTAGGAATTAATTAAAATTAAAGGCATATAACATGCCTATTTATGGAGTAATAGGTTAATGACTGACCTGTATACTTTGGAAGCTTGTCTCTGCATCCACAAATGGTCCTGTAGTATTGTGGGAGGTGTCATACGACATGTCCAATGATGTGCTAGCTGTCGTGTTAAGCCCCTCCTCCATCAGATCATCACCCCCTCTAGCCTCAGTCACAACTATCTTAACAGGGGGCACCACTTCAGATATCTCAGAGTTCTGCTTGCTTTCCATGTTAGATTCCGTCTATCCACTTTCTACAAACTCTGAGAGAAAAATCAAATTCTTCTTCCAGTTTGACAAAAAATCTTGGTCCAGTTTCTGCAGCTTTAGTTTGAGCTGGTAATGAATGCCTCTAAAGTATCATGAAAACTATATCCTAAATGTTATAGTACAATTGCAACTTCCAGAGCACAAACTTGTTAATTATGAATCACTGTGATCCAACTTTAATTATTTCTGTCATGCATGGAAATAATTTGAATACTCATATTGGGAAAACAGAAAACACCTACTCATTTCATTGGAATAGTAAACGAGTGGAGGTTTCATTGTTTAGTTTTAAATGTTTATTGAAAATCAGTTAAATGGAAACATTGTTAAGAGAACAATAGCACCATAGACTTCTCACCCTTAGCCTGTCAGTCTAGTAAACCCTCACTAAGTATTACGGCAGCTATACCCAACAATGGTGTTAACCCATTACCCAATAGATACACATTTTTTACGCCTCTTATTCATTCCTCCACTGAAGAAAATAGATCCAATTAAAACAGTCATGAATGTGAATGATAACAAATATTTTCTATATTTTAGCTGATGGTAGCTTAAAACAGGCTGAAAATAAAGCAGAATGCACCTGTTTTAAGTGGTCAACCATATTCAAAACTAGAATAAGGCTATAGGGTAGTGGGTTAAATGAATGATATAGCTTATTAACCAATAAATATGTCTTTTTATGCATTTGATTTTTTCATCCATTGAAGAAAATAGTTTGACCTTATACATTCATGGATATTAAAGAAGTCGGAAAGTAAAGCAGAATAAGTACATTCTGCTTTACTTTCAACATGCTTTTATAGTTAGGTAACTTGTCTTTAAAACTAGAAACATGCTATTGGGTAATGGGTTTTTAGCAAAATATTGATTAAAATTTAAAGTAGAAAGCTCCTGTAGTAGCTTTCTGCATTGTTCAATTTATTCTGTTTTAACCCAAAACCCCCATAGCCTGTTTCTAGTAATGAAGATAGGTGACCACTTAAAGCAGGTTGAAAGTAAAGCTTTACTTTCAGCCTGCTTTAAGGTTAAATCGGCTAGGTGAGAAAAATTTTTCTTAGGGTACATATTCTTAACTGTATAAATTGGAACTATTTTCTTCAGTGGGTGAATAAATAAAAGGTGTAAAAAAGGGTATTTATGGGGTAATGGGTTAAGCAGCTAAGCAGGTGTTATATTGAAGTATATTACCATACAGAGAGAACTTTTTACTTCACAATTGTTATCTGCAAATATTTGCAAATTTGAAGAACAATAAATTGCATGTATCAAACAGTTTAAATACTGATTAGAGTTACAGTAAAACCTCTCTATTACAACCGCTAAACTTTGTTAATCATTAGGGTGTATAGGATAGGTGACCACTTAAAGCAAGGTGACAGTGAAACAGAAAGCTCCTAGGAGCTTTCACTGTCACCTTGCTATAAGCTGCTAGGTCCTCTCTATTATACAATCAATTAGCCTTTGTTTTAGTTGTCGTAATAGCGAGGTTTTACTGTAGTTATTTTGTTGCTCAGCTGAGTGTTACATTTGTTGAGTCAATATGCAGTGGGGACAGGTTAAAGGTTTTGTCATTATTCATTAAGTTTTCATATAGAAGTAAAGGGTAATAAATAAATATCAATTTCAAAACCTTGTTATCGACCTGAGAAGTCATGAAATCATGAATAAGTAGTCAGAGTTTACACTTGATCAGTTGTTTTAACCTTTTACCCCATAAAAACACCTTTTTACACTTTTAAGTTATTTTTTCACTGAAGAAAATAGTTCCATTTTGTGTACAGTTTTGAATATGCACAAAGGAAATATTTTCTACATCCTAGCAGATAGTAGCTTAAAGCAGGCTGAAAGTAAAGTAGTAGTATTGAAGATAGATACATACTTACAGCAGGTTGAAAGTAAAGCAGAATGGTGATGGAATAAATTGAATATGTTTAAACGCAATTCCAATAATGGAGAAAATGGTTAAGGTGCCATGAGCAACATGTCTGATATAGTGGAAACTATGGGAGAACGGAATTGAGTTGTCTGAATCCAAACCTCAATGTACATGAAACTGCTATACAACAACGCTCCACTTTGTATTTGCAAAACACCTTTTAACTCTTGTCAACACCATGGACCTGTTTGAAATGTATTCTCTACATTTGCAAACAGTGTTGACCACCCAGACCAGATGGAGCCCTTTGATCTGGATCTATACTATCTGCTAATTTAGAGCATTACTGGTTATATAAACTACCCAGAATTCCAAGTAGACTGGTTCATGTTTTGGTAACTAAAAAAGTAACAAACATAGTACTATAATATAGTTACCCACAAGAGTTACTTAGTGTTGAAAGAGTTAACCCATTACCCTATAGCATGATTCTGGTTTTGAAAATAGGTGCAAATACTTAAAGCTAGAGTTTCATAATCGGCTGATTTTCATAATCGATCATCGGATATAATCTTACAGACCACTTCGATCTATCATCGATTATACAATCGAAATAAGAAATTTAAATTTTGACTATAAATTTAGTGACTAAAATCTTAAAGTTGACAATGAAAAATATCAGATTATATTTTTTTGCTTTTAATTACACATCTGAAGATTTCTACATACATTATTAATGTAATAAAGTGTTTTCATACATTTTATATTAGAAAAAAATAGTTATTTTACTTAGAATAAAATAAAAAACATTATTTCGATTAATAGATTATTTGATTTTATAATCGATTATCTATCGAATGATCACTTTCGATCAATCATCAGAAATAATCGATCATCGTTTAAAAACTACTTAAAGCTGCTTAATTTTCAGCCTGCTTAAAGCTACTATCTGCTAGAATATATAAAAAATAGTTGTAATGAAATATAATCTTAATTGAATAAATTGGAACTATATTCTTGAGTGGAGGAATAAATTACATGCATCAAAAGACGTATTTATGGGTTAATGTGTTAAGACACCAGGTAACATTGCATGATCTGATCATGATCTTAACTGTTTGCCACTCTGTAGGATCATATCTCTGCTAACAAGGAGAAAATTAAAGAGTAAATACAGAGCACCAGATAAGGGTAGTTTTTCAAAAACTAAAATCTTTATTACTGCATTAAACCCTATGGTGTCACCACTCATTAGAATCGTCTCTTCGAGACGATTCTAATGAGTAGTAACACCATAGGATTTGGTGCTGAATGAGTGAGAAAATGTTTGATTTGTTTTGAAAACTCCCTCTTATCTGGAGCCCTGATATCTCTGCTAACAAGGAGAAAATTAAAGAGTAAATATTAAGATGTTATCAGCTGAATTTGTGGAAACTCATTCATTGAGATTTTAAAAGGTTAAGAATTGGAAAATGTAATCTAACTCTCTTTGACTTCTTAGTCCATTACACTAAAAGACGTCTTTGCAAACAAATTTGATCCTGTTCAGATGCTACTTGACACATCGCCTGATAAGGATCCACCCTGTTTGACACTCATTTTGAAATCACTTCAGTCATACTGCCTTAAATGTAACTTTGAAACGATATTACAGAAAACAATATTGAAGCAGACAGCAATATGGCGGTGAAGGGGTAAAAACTGCACAATAAATCTGGTGGTGAAAGGGTTAAATGTATCGTGTTACCCCCAGCAGAATGACAATGGCTCATAGATATCATGTTCAGGGCAAGACTTATAATATAACTGGTCCGGTATTGTGTCTAATATATGCTGCGGTCTGCAGGTTTGTAAACTAGTATTGTGTTTCAAGACTGATATTTAATACTGTTTTAACGGTTACCATTTACCCCATAGCCTGTTTATAGCTTTAAAGAAAGATGATCACTTAAAGCAGGTTGAAAGTAAAGCAGAATGCGCCTTAAGGCACATTCTACTTTACTTTCAGCCTTCTTAAGCTATGTTCTGCTAGGATATAGATAATATTTCTAATGATACATATTCATCATTGTATAAAAGTGTACTGTTTTTTTCATTGAAGGAATAAATTATAGGCGTAAAAATGTGTATATGGGGTAATGGGTTAATTATATATAACTCATATTGAAATGATATTCTACGCAGAAGATTCATAACTCTTGCCTCAATACTGTGAGAGTTATTCCCCTTTCCTACATTTTCTATTTTCTGCCCATAACTCCTGAAGCTTTTCAGATTAAATTTCATTTTGTTTAACCCTTTACCCCATAACACTTTTCTAGTTTTAAAGACAGATGCTCTCTTAAAGCAGGTTGAAAGTAAAGTAGAATGTGTATTAAGATGCCTTCTGCTTCACTTTCAGCCTGCTTTAAGCTATTATCTGCTAATTTGTCAATGCTTTATCCCTGACAGGCCGTAAAGAAAATTGGCAGCTGAATCACAGTGGGCCCAAGGTGCGCTACGGTTCCTCCAGCAGCCTACTAAGGATTAAGCATGTTCTCTCAAGGCCTACCATGACCTCACAGGTCCAGTTACGTTTCACATTCTTATGAAATGACGGAAATTTCTGTAATTTCGTGAATTGACTATTTCACGAAGAGCCTGGAGTTTTCAGTCACTGCATGAAATGACTGAATCAACTTTAGCTCTATGTATTGCATTGTAATGACAACAGTATTGTACGATTTTTCTGACCTGTCGGAGTTATTTTTAGAACAGAATAGTTCTATATCTATATAGTCCTACACTTTCCAACCTGAGATAAGCATGATCCTCGTGCAGCACGAGACAGCTGCACTAATTTTACTGATATGTTATTCATTCTCAATAAAGGTGGTTATGCTAAAAACTATTATGTCCATTGTAAACAGGTTGGAGCCAGATCAGACCCTGGGTAACCCGGCGTCTGATCAGGCTCCAACCTGCTTGCCACCCAGATTAAAAAGATAAAATTAATTGTCTACAGTTTTATGCATTGTGTTTGCGTTTATGCGGAAAATAAAAATGTCTTCTCTACTGTACATTACGCACAATAAATACAGCTTTCCGTATCCCTGACTGATTGTACGGAAATCAACGAGTACGGTGATCATCCCTTTTAAAATTTTAGAATGTTCCAATCTAAAAATAACTCTGACAGGTCAAAAGAAAACACTAATACTAGTATCTTAATAATTACAAGCTACACTTCTGAAAAAATGCGTTTACATGTCTTTTGAAAGTTTGTAATACAAATCACGTTTCATTAATAATGAAGAAATATACATGTGCAATGTTTCTGAATTTCAATTTTAGCTCACCTGAGCTAGCTCAAGGTGGGCTTTTGCAACCCTTGAATGTCCGGCTTTAGTCATCTGTCGTCAACAATCTTAGTGTTTACATTCTAGAAGCCCCAATTTTGATCCAATCTATCTCAAACTCGTTCAGATTGTATATTACTACTAGAGTTCACATGAGTAGGATTATGGATGCAATCAGACTAATAGGTCGCTAGTCATCTACCTTTGAACCACTGAAAAGCCATATTTAAGGGTGTTTGCACTCTAGAGGCCAAATTTATTTTTAGCCAATTTTTCTCAAACTTGCTCCAATTTAAAAATATATGATCCTAAAATTCCAGATGAGTTTGATTATTGTTGAAATCGGACAAATAAGTCAAAAAGTTATCTACCCTTGAATTGCTGAAAATGCCATATTTAATGGTGTTTACAATTTAGAGGCCACACTTTTATCCAGTCTTTTCAAACTTGCTCAGATTGTGTATGATCATAAGAGTTGAATAAGTTTGATTATGGTTGAAATCGGACCAATAGGTCAAGAGTGATCTGCCTTTGAATAATACTGAAAATGCCATATAGCTAACAGAGCTTACACTCTTGCAACTACAGTTTTCAATGGGTTTTGATTATTCTTGCACACAAAGTCTATAGCTCTAAGTTCTCAAAGGAGTTGCCCATTATTTTTGAAATCTTATCATTGGGGCAGCCGCAAGAGTTGTCTGCCCTTGATATATTCTTTGAAGTGCTAGAAAAGGCTTTTTTTCAGTATTGTTTAGTTTCTAGTTATCTGCCCTTGATATACTTTGAAATGCTAGAAAAGGCTTCATTTCAGTATTGTTTAGGTTCTAGTTATCTGCCCTTGATGTACTCTACTATACTAGAATTATGAGGTTGTATTCCAAAATTGTTTCCATGCTAAATAGAAATTTGAATGGATTTAGATTAAAACGGGTTAAACTTATAGGTAAAGCTATCAGGCTTCATTACAACAGGTGAGAGATATCTTGTTTTTATTAGGTATTAAATAAAATGATGTGCATGAACCATTACCGTTGAATTAATTTCATGAAATGACTGATTACATAGATTGACTGTAACATATACACCATACCAGACAGCGCACACTGTGGAAGTTTGTAGGAGCATGCCACACACTTGAAAACTGTCATACTTGCCGGCAGGCTGCGGACCAACTCAAAGTTCTGTTAAGGCTTATTATGTCCTGTCATGTTCCGTTGCATTTGTCCAGTTTTCTTATGGCCTATTTAGTTTCTAGCCTGCCCTGTTACTGCCGCAGCAATTTTTTTGACGGTTTAAAAATCTGGCATGGCAATCACAGAGATCTTGGCCTGTCAAGTTTGTCCATCTTGTCGCCTGACGTTGTCTCACAACCATCCTGTTTTAACTCTTTCCTCCCTGAAACTTTAAATGAACAATTCCAGTTTCGATTTTAGCCAAGTCCATTTCTTACTTTAAAGGGTTGTTTTTGTCAATGTTTGGCATTGTGACAAACAGTGAAGACCCAGATCAGAGGGCTCAGAAAGGAGCCCTCTGATCTGGATCTTCACTGTTTGCGTAGGACACATGTACTATTCACATGTACACTGTTTTAAAAGGACGTCTATATGCGGGACTAGGGTTCAAAGGGTTAACCATGGTGGTGTGAAACAGGACTGCCGAGGCTTCCAGGAACATAGTGTAAACACCCTATACAAACAGGACTGCCGTGGCTTCCAGGAACATAGTGTAAACACCCTATACAAACAGGACTGCCGTGGCTTCCAGGAACATAGTGTAAACACCCTATACAAACAGGACTGCCGTGGCTTCCAGGAACATAGTGTAATAGGGCTCCAGATATTTGAAATACTCCTCTTATCTGGAGCTCTGTGTAAACGCCCTATAACTTTGAAAGGTTACACATGTATGTATAAGTTTAATTATGCTGAATATTCTCTTTCAGGTAGTGTAATGTGTGAAGAAAGGTATTTCAGATACTCAGTCTGGAACTCCTTATTAAACTGACGTCGCTGAACAGTGTGAAACACCTTATGGAACTAATATGGCTGAACAGTGTGGAACACCTTATGGAACTAATATGGCTGAACAGTGTGGAACACCTTATGGAACTAATATGGCTGAACAGTGTGGAACACCTTATGGAACTAATACGGCTGAACAGTGTGGAACACCTTATTAGAATAATATGGCTGAACAGTCAGTTGAAACTATAAAACAGGAAACTGACATGACTGAACAGTCAATTGAAACTATAACACAGGAAAATGACATGGCTGAACAGTCAATTGAAACTGTAAAACAGGAAAATGACATGACTGAACAGTCAATTGAAACTATAAAACAGGAAAATGACATGATTGAACAGTCAATTGAAACTATAAAACAGGAAAATGACATGACTGAACAGTCAATTGAAACTGTAAAACAGGAAAATGACATGACTGAACAGTCAATTGAAACTGTAAAACAGGAAAATGACATGGCTGAACAGTCAATTGAAACTGTAAAACAGGAAAATGACATGACTGAACAGTCAATTGAAACTGTAAAACAGGAAAATGACATGACTGAACAGTCAATTGAAACTGTAAAACAGGAAAATGACAGCTGTGATGTAGGTACCCAGGTATGTATAGGAGAGAAACGTTTCAACTGTGGGCGGTGTGAAAAGACTTTTAGTTATATGAAAACCTTGCACCAACACATGATGAGACATACAGGAGAGAAACCTCACAAGTGTGATTTGTGTGAAAAGTCATTTACACAGAAACATAGTTTAGAAACGCACATGAGGATACATACAGGAGAGAAACCTCACAAGTGTGATTTGTGTGAAAAGGCTTTTAATAATAAAAGCTCCTTGCACCAGCACACGAAGATACATACAGGAGAGAAACCTTACAAGTGTGACATTTGTACAAGCTCATTTTATCAGAAAAGCAATTTAACCATGCACATGACGATACATACAGGAGAGAAACCTCACAAGTGTGATTTGTGTGAAAAGTCATTTACACAGAAACATAGTTTAGCAAGACACATGAGGATACATACAGGAGAGAAACCTCACAAGTGTGATTTGTGTGAAAAGGCTTTTTATAATAAAAGCACCTTGCACCAGCACACGAAGATACATACAGGAGAGAAACCTTACAAGTGTGACATTTGTACAAGCTCATTTTATCAGAAAAGCAATTTAACCATGCACATGACGATACATACAGGAGAGAAACGTTACAAGTGTGACCTGTGTACAAGCTCATTTTATCAGAAAAGCAATTTAACCATGCACATGATGAGACATACAGGAGAGAAACCTCACAAGTGTGATTTGTGTGAAAAGTCATTTACACAGAAACATAGTTTAGAAACGCACATGAGGATACATACAGGAGAGAAACCTCACAAGTGTGATTTGTGTGAAAAGGCTTTTTATAATAAAAGCTCCTTGCACCAGCACACGAAGATACATACAGGAGAGAAACGTTACAAGTGTGACATTTGTACAAGCTCATTTTATCAGAAAAGCAATTTAACCATGCACATGACGATACATACAGGAGAGAAACCTCACAAGTGTGACATTTGTATGAAATCCTTTAATAAGAAACACCAATTAATAGCACACATGAGGGTACATACAGGAGAGAAACCTTATAAGTGTGACCTGTGTGAAAAGTCATTTTCTAGGAAAGACCATTTAGCAAGACACATGAGGATACATACAGGAGAGAAACCTTACAAGTGTAGCATTTGTTCAAAATCATTTGAGCAGAATAGCAATTTAACAACACACATGAGGGTACATACAGGAGAGAAACCTTACAAGTGTGACTTGTGTATAAAATCATTTTCTAAGAAAGATTATTTAACAGCACACCTGGGGAAACATACCGGAGAGAAACATTTCAAGTGTGAGATTTGTGACAGGTCATTTACACGGAAAAATCTTTTAACAGAACACAGGAGGATTCACACAGGAGAAGGCTCTCACAAATGTTACATGTGTGACCTGTGTGATAAATTATTTCAGCGTAAAAGCCGTTTGCAGAAGCATTTGATGATACATAAGGACACCAAACCTCCCCAAACCTCTTCAAACCTCTCCAAAACTCCCCAAACCTCACCAAGCCTACCCAAAACAGTTTAAAAAAAAAAAAGTTTTCCATATTCTAGCAGATGGTAGCTAAAAGCCTGTTGAAACCTGCTTTAAGTGGATACCTGTCTTCAAATCCAGGAAAAGGCTATTGGATAATAGATTAACATCTAGTAGTAGTTGTACATTAGTATCTGAAGTGTTGTAAGAGTTGCTCCCCTTGAAATGAAAAAACATCTTAGATTTAATTTTAATTATGGCCCAAGAATCTACAATTCCAGGGCATGTAGTTTTTGTCCTGTCTGTCCTTGGCTATAAATTCGGCATTATTGCACCTGGGCCTTTTATACTAGGCAGTGTCTGTCACTGTGTTAAGACCTCTCCAACCATACAAACTTTTTTGACCTCTTACCCTTGAACTTTGACCTACTTTTATAAAAATCTTTGAATGTATATAACATTTGAACCAGTAGGCCTAGGGCTTTTATATTTATTATGTATAGTTCTTGTGCTAAGACCATTCAAGCTGTACCTGTGTTTTGACTATGTGACATTGACCTTTGACCTATTTAATCAAACTTTAACCAAAAAACTTAACCTTGGCTATAACTCTTGCATTATTGCACCTGGGCCTTTTAAACTTGGCATGTGTCTTCCCTGTATCAAGATCTTTCCAACAATACAAACATTTTAAACCTTATGACATTGACCTTGACATTTGACCTACTTTTGTAAAAATCTTTAAACATCAATACCGTTTGAACCAGTAGACCTAGGGCTTTCATATTGGGTATGTATATTACTTGACCTTTCCAACCATACAAATGTTATTGACCTTGACCTAAAATATCAAACTTTATCATACTTTGCATGTATCTTCCCTGTGTCAAGAGTTTTCCAAACATACCAGCCTTTTTTCTACAATGTGACCTTGACCTTGAGGTTTGACATACCTTTGTAAAAACCTTTAAATGTCTATACCATTTGAATCAGTAGGCCTAGGGCTTTCATATTAAATGTGTATATTTCTTGTGTCAAGACCTTTTCAACTATACCAATGTGTATGACCACTTGACCTTGACCACCTAATCAAACTTTAACAAAAACATTAACCTTGGCTAAAACTTTTGCATTATTGCACCTGGGCCTTTTATACATGGCATGTGTCTTTCCTTTGTCAAACATTCCAAACCATACAAACATTTTTGCCATTGTGACCTTGACCTTTTACCTACTTTTTTTTTTTTTTTAAATCTTTAAATGTCTATAACATTTGAACCAGTAGGGCTAGGGCTTTCATATTTGGTATGTTTATTTCTTGTGTCAATACCTTTGCAACCATATCAATGTTGTTAACCATATGACCTTGATCTTTGATCTATTAAATCAAACTTTAACCAAAAAACCTGAACCTTAGCTATAACTTTTGCATAGCATGATGCTGGCTGGGGGCATTTGTGTGTCTTCGAAACAAGAAACAAGCTATTGGGGTTACGGGTTAATCAGTATCACCATTTATCAACATACACAAGGATGAATACAGGTTAGAGACTATACACATGTGGTATCTGTGTTAGAGACTATACACATGTGGTATCTGTGTTAGAGACTATACACATGTGGTATCTGTGAAAAATCAATGAGTCAGAATTACTTTGTATAGACATGCATGAGGATACATACAGGGCAGAGCCCTTACAAGTGTGGTGTCTGTGAAAAATCAATTAAAATCACTTTGTATAGACATGCATGAGGATACGTACAGGGCACTTTGTATAGACAAGCATGAGGATACGTACAGGGCACTTTGTATAGACATACAAGAGGATACATACAGCAGACAGACAAGAGTTATGCCTGTGAAAAGTCAATTAGAACAGACATTTACAGGGCTCCAGATCAAAGGGAGTAAATTGAACAAATCAAACGTTTCACTCATTTTAGCACAAACTCCTATAGTGTGGCTACTCATTAGAATCACCTCAGAGACAATTTTTAATAGTAGTGACACTATAGGGTGAAATAAAGATATAAGTTTTTAGTTCACCTGGCAAGAAGTGCAAAGATGAGCTTTTAGGATCGCTGGATGTCCTTCTGGCCGTCCATCCACAATAGTTTCGTTAACTCTAGCGGCTACAAATTTCATTCAATCTTATGGTGGTCATGTGGGGTCAAAAACTAGGTCATTAGGTCAAATCATATAAACTCTTGCTAACACTCTAGAGGCTTCAAATCTCATTGGATTTTAATGAACCTGGCTCAACATGTTTGCCTCATTGATAGCTAGCTCAGGTTTGAACATGAGTTATGTTGGGTAAAAAACTAGTTCACTAGGTCAAATCAAAGAAAAATGGTGTTAAACCTCTAGAGGCTACAAATCTCATGAGATCTAAATGAAATATTGTCAGAATGTTTGCCTACATCAAATCTAGGTCAAACTCAAATCTGGATTGTGTCCGGTCAAAAACTAGGTCACAAGGTCAAATCATTGAAAAATATTGTTTAAACTCTAAAGGTTGATTTTGGGTCATTGTTCAACAAACATCCTTAATGTTTCTAAAAGTTTCAAGAAGTTTAAAAAATATTAGTTTTTTTTTGTATCAAGTATGTAATACAATGATGTTATACCCCCATTCCACTGAGCGGCGATTCTTCTACGTTTCGAAATTTTGGTAAAATCGCCGCGAATCGTAGTAGGAACGGCAACAGCGCAGTAGAAACGCCCTGATCGTAGTAGAAGCGTAACAGAAGCTCATTGATCGCGACCTGACGGCGAATGTTTTGACCCTGCTCAAAATTTACGTAGCGGCATCGCCGTGGACTCAAAGCGCAGCAGAAGCGTACTAAGAAATTCATGAGCATAGTAGCAACGTAGTCGTAGCGTGGTTGACGTAGCGCAAGCGTAGTCACATCGTACTAAAAGCGTCGAGATACATTGTATTTGCCCGCGATTCCGCTACGTTTCTCGTACGCTCTGGGCGCTCACACTACGCTCTGTACGATCTAGCGACGATCAAGACGTTTTCACGGCGATTCGGCCATTTATGAATCACAAAATCGCCGCCAAGTGGAATGGGGTTATTAGTTGAATGTATGGATGGATTTTAGGGTATTTTATGCACGTTTGGGTCGAGGGGGGGGGGGAGGTGCAGATGAAAAACGAAGGGGGGGGGGGGGGGGGGGGGTGATGAATGGGTAGTTTCATATAGCGTATGGGCTGAACGCCTTTGGTCCATTCATAATCTATGTGACTTAAGGTAAAGTTCTTACATAGTGTACCAGGCAAGCGATTTAGGGCTATAGTGGCCCTTGTCTACATAGTGTACCAGGCAAGCGATTTAGGGCTATAGTGGCCCTTGTCTACATAGTGTACCAGGCAAGCGATTTAGGGCTATAGTGGCCCTTGTCTACATAGTGTACCAGGCAAGCGATTTGGGGCTATAGTGGCCTTTGTCTACATAGTGTACCAGGCAAGCGATTTAGGGCTATAGTGGCCCTTGTCTACATAGTGTACCAGGCAAGCGATTTAGGGCTATAGTGGCCCTTGTCTACATAGTGTACCAGGCAAGCGATTTAGGGCTATAGTGGCCTTTGTCTACATAGTGTACCAGGCAAGCGATTTAGGGCTATAGTGGCCCTTGTCTACATAGTGTACCAGGCAAGCGATTTAGGGCTATAGTGGCCCTTGTCTATAGTGTACCAGGCAAGCGATTTAGGGCTATAGTGGCCCTACATAGTGTACCAGGCAAGCGATTTAGGGCTATAGTGGCCCTTGTCTATAGTGTACCAGGCAAGCGATTTAGGGCTATAGTGGCCCTACATAGTGTACCAGGCAAGCGATTTAGGGCTATAGTGGCCCTTGTCTACATAGTGTACCAGGCTAGCGATTTAGGGCTATAGTGGCCCTTGTCTACATAGTGTACCAGGCAAGCGATTTAGGGCTATAGTGGCCCTTGTCTACATAGTGTACCAGGCAAGCGATTTAGGGCTATAGTGGCCCTTGTCTACATAGTGTACCAGGCAAGCGATTTAGGGCTATAGTGGCCCTTGTCTACATAGTGTACCAGGCAAGCGATTTAGGGCTATAGTGGCCCTTGTCTACATAGTGTACCAGGCAAGCGATTTAGGGCTATAGTGGCCCTTGTCTATAGTGTACCAGGCAAGCGATTTAGGGCTATAGTGGCCCTTGTCTATAGTGTACCAGGCAAGCGATTTAGGGCTATAGTGGCCCTTGTCTACATAGTGTACCAGGCAAGCGATTTAGGGCTATAGTGGCCCTTGTCTATATAGTGTACCAGGCAAGCGATTTAGGGCTATAGTGGCCCTTGTCTATGTGTTTCATCGTGATTTTGTGAAATTCATTCATGTACAATTATTATTTAATTTTGTCTCATAACCCTTTACTCCATAGAAGCACCTTTTAGGCTTTTTAGCACATTCAATTTATTCCTCCACTGAAGAAAATAGTTCCAATTTACAAAGTCATGAACATGTATCATAAATATTTTCTATATCCTAGCAGTTGGTAACTTAAAGCAGGCTGAAAGTAAGACAGAATGCACCTTCATGCTCATTCTGCTTTGCTTTCAACCTCATTTAAGTGGTCACCTGTCTTCAAAATGAGAAACAAGCCATGGAGTAAAGGGTTATTAAGTTATTTTGCTTTTCGCAGAAACTATCTTAACTCTTTCCTCCCTGAAACTTTAAATGGACAATTCCATTTTCGATTTTTGTCTAGTCCATTTCTGACTTTTAAGAGTTGTTTTTGTCAATTTTGGCATTACTGACAAACAGTGAAGACTCTGATCAGAGGGCTCCTTTCGGAGCCCTCTGATCTGGGCCTTCACTGTTTGCACAGGACAAGTGTACTATTCACATGTACACTGTTTGAAAAGGACGCCTATATGCGGGACTAGGGTTCAAAGGGTTAAGCGACTGCTACATTGATATTTTATATGTAATTTTGTGTATTCTTTCTTGAAATATAAATGGCAAACACTTCAAAGCCTGACCAGACATCGAGAAACTGACGGCGTCTATTTTGGCTCAAACCTGTTTGAAATTTACATAGCCAATTTAGAAAGGTCAAAGTACTGAGAGAGAATAGTAAATCCCCCCAAACCTATAGTACCATTTGTTGGCAAATAAATACTTTGTGCCTCATGTTAATTCAAAGCAGTTAGAAATATGCCCTATTCCAATGACAGGCACGTAAATCGGCATCTGATCAGAGTCCCAATTGTTCACAAAGACAAATTTAGTCGTAAATGACAGAGAAAAATGTTAACATCTATATTAATAACTTCTCAAATTCATCAACTGTTTGATGATTATCATAATGTATAAACAGTTATACATGTATAATAACTGAAATTAACTGGAATATTATGTGATAAAGGGAGGTAATTGGTCGGCTAATACGCATTCAGTAAACAAAGCTGGACTGTGACCGTGGTTTGCTGTGTATATATCAGTTGGCTAATTATCTGTAATAAATGATCAATATTTTCTCTTCAAAACTCGTCATAATTCCATTCAAAATGAATTGTATTCCTATTCCTAAGTATACTTTTCTCCCATAACGAATCTGAATTTCAAAGGATGAAACTAGAAACATATTAGAAATAGTTATACAGGGCTCCAGATAAGGGGAGTATTTCAAAAACTTAAATCTTTATTTCTGAATTAAACCCTATGATGTCACTACTCATTAGAATGGTCTCTTCGAGACAATTCTAATGAGTAGTAACACCATAGGATTTGGTGCTGAAATTAGTGAAAAAATGTTTGTTTTTAGCTCACCTGGCACGAAGTGCCAAGGTGAGCTATTGTGATCGCCCTGTGTCCGTCGTCCGTTGTCAAACTTTTTGTTCAAAGATCTTCTTCTTAGAAACCACTGGGCCAATTTCATCAAAACTTCATAGGATTGTTCCTTGTAGGGTACTCTCTCAGATTTCTTCAAATATAGGTAATCCAATTGAAATTGTGGTTGCCATGGCAACCAATTGAAAAAACTTTTAAAATCTTCTTGTCAAAACCTACTGGTCCAAATTGAAAATAATTTTACCCAAATGTGCCATTGGTGACCTTCTATCAGATTTCTTAAAATAATTTTCCTATCTTGAAAAACATGGCCGCCAGTGGGTGGGGCAGATTTTCCTTATATGGCTATATAGTGAAAACTTAAAAAATCTTCTTGTCAAAAACTAGTGGTCCGATTTGGAAGTAATTTTATGCAAATGATCCATGGGTGACCCTCTACCAGATTTCTTAAAATTATTTTGATATCTAAAAAAACATGGCCGCCAGTGGGTGGGGCAAAATTTCCTTATGTTACTGTATAGTAAAAACTTTCAAAATCTTCTTCTCTGAAACTACTGGTTCAAATTAAAAATAATTTAATACAAATGGTCAATTGATGATCTTCTACCAGATTTCTTAAAATCATTTTGTTATCTAAAAAAACATGGCCGCAAGTGGGTGGGGCAAGTTTTCTTTATGTTACTGTATAGTAAAAACTTTCAAAATCTTCTTCTCTGAAACTACTGGTCCAATTTAAAAATAATTTTGCAGAAATGGTCAATTGATGATCCTCTACCAGATTTCTTAAAATCATTTTGTTATCTTTAAAAACATGGCCGCCAGTGGGTGGGGCATGTTACTGTATAGTAAAAACTTAAAAAATCTTCTTGTCAAAAACTAGTGGTCCGATTTGAAAGTAATTTTATGCAAATGATCCATGGGTGACCCTCTACCAGATTTCTTAAAATTATTTTGATATCTAAAAAAACATGGCCGCCAGTGGGTGGGGCAAAATTTCCTTATGTTACTGTATAGTAAAAACTTTAAAAATCTTCTTCTCTGAAACTACTGGTTCAAATTAAAAATAATTTAATACAAATGGTCAATTGATGATCTTCTACCAGATTTCTTAAAATCATTTTGTTATCTAAAAAAACATGGCCGCAAGTGGGTGGGGCAAGTTTTCTTTATGTTACTGTATAGTAAAAACTTTCAAAATCTTCTTCTCTGAAACTACTGGTCCAAATTAAAAATAATTTTGCAGAAATGGTCAATTGATGATCCTCTACCAGATTTCTTAAAATCATTTTGTTATCTTAAAAAACATGGCCGCCAGTGGGTGGGGCATGTTACTGTATAGTAAAAACTTTAAAAATCTTCTTCTCTGAAACTACTTATTCAAATTCAAAATAATTTTACACAAGTGGTTAATTGATGACCCTCTACCAGATATCTTAAAATCATTTTGTTATCTAAAAAACATGGCCACCAGAGGGTGGGACAAGTTTTCCTTATATTTCTGTATAGAAAAACTTTCAAAAAAAGTTCTCTGAAACTATTGGTCTGATTTAAGAATTATTTTACACAAATAATGATTCATGGGTTACCCTTTGCCAGTTTTCTTCAAATAATCTTCCTAGCTCAAACAACATGGCCACCAGTGGGTGGAGGTGAATAAGTGAAAACTTAATCATAACTGGTCGATTTACATGACCGTAATCATGGATACCAGGTGAGCGATTTAGGGCCGCATGCGGCTCTTGTGTTCAATTTACTCCCTCTTATCTGGAGCCCTGAAATTTATATACAGAGAAGAAAACGTTTTTCCCTTCCCATTACACTTGTTTGTCAGCTGAATCAGTTACAGCATTCCCTCTCTACAACGACAGCCAGTGGGAGACCGAGAGTGTGTGTGTTGTTCGGAGGGAGTCGTTATAGAGAGGTTATATCAAGAATTGGCTTACATTTGCAAACAGCTTGAATCCAGATCAGACGCCGCGTGACCGTCTGATCTGGATTCAAGCTGTTTCTCACTCATAATTATATTTATTCTATCAAAATGACCACTTAAATGTAATTTTAAGGAAAACAGCAGACTACAATTTTAAGAAGACGACATTGCAGCAGTGAAAGTGTTAGACATAACTGTCCTGTTTAGGGAACTGCCGTAATGGTCGTTGTAAGGAGGGAGTCGTTGTTGAGAGGGCCGTTGTAGAGAGGGAGCGCTGTACTTTCACTGGGAATAGTCTGGAGACAGACCAAATGCCGGGTAACCTGACACCTGGTCAGGCTATAAGCTGTTTGCCAAGGAGATCAGAATAAATATTCAGAATTCTCTAAACCTGTTGTTTTTAAACAATTTCTTGAATAGCGTTTCTGTTTGTTTTCTTTCAAACGGGAAATGATAATGTTTTTTCTTTCAAACGGGAAATGATAATGTTTTTTCCACTGAATAACTGAAATATGTTGCCTTAACCGGATCAGTTATTGTATAAATCGATGACATCAAAAAGGTGCTTTCTGCAGTTCTGGTGTATTCATTATTTTCTGAACGTATTTAAATTATATTGATGTGAAATAAATATTGGAGGCATATGAAACTTGATGAAATGGCAGAACACAAAGGGTAACATGACGTCTGATCTGGAATCGAAACTGTTTGCATTATAATGTTAGTGTTATAGAGCCCGACAGCGAAAAGGTTAAAGGTACAATTCCTAAAATATCGTGATTGAAAATTTGGAAATCTTAGGATTTCTATGAGCAAATTACATTGTAGCTCTGGTGTAAAAACAAGGCAGTTGCCATGTTGGAAACCTATCTGTCCAATTAACTACAATTAACTCAGTTAAGCCTACAAGAGTAGACATAATTAGCAAACAGCCTAGATCCTGATGAAATGCCGAGTAACCTGGCGACTTATAAGAACCTTCTCTGTTTGCAATTTCATATGAACTATTCTGCTAACAGCTTAAATCGGTCACCTGTCTTCAAAACCAGAAACAGGCTTTTAGGTTAAGTGGACGAATAATTCAGTTCCAGTTCAGAAGCCAAGTTATTTTGCAGATAGCATCGTTATTAGTGTAATTAGTGTTACAGTGGTTGTCTATCAGTATTGTCTGAGTCTGCATGTAGTCTAAGCTGTAGACCACTTTTATTTGCAGTGAAAGCACCATACAACATTTTGGTAATGTCTTATAACATATTTCCTCAGGAGTTTGGAAACAATCGTCTGACGCGTATTTAGGTAGTGATAAGGGGAGATAATTGAGGTTAAAGTTGTCTGCCCTTGGATTTTTAGCTCACCTGAGCCAAAGGCTCAGGATGAGCTATTGTGATACCATTCCGTCCGTCGTCTGGCGTCCGGCGTCCATCGTACGTCGTATGTGCACATTTTCAAACAACATCTCCTCAGAAACCACTGACCCGATTTCAACCAAACTTTGTCAGAAGCATCAGTGGCAAGGGGGAACGAATTATTGTTCAAAGTTTTTGGCTAGAGTTATTCCCCTTGCTGTGGGACCCGATTATCTAACATGACCGTATAGACAACTTTTAATTATAAGAAAATCTTAAAAAATCTTCTTCTCAGAAACCCAAAGGCCCAGACCTTTGATATTTGGTATGTATCATTACCTAATGATCTTCTAGCAAGAATGTTCAAATTTTGACCATGGGGCCAAAAATGGCCCCGCCCTAGGGCTTATCAGTTTTTCTTAGGAAAACCTTTAAAAATCTTCTTCTCTGAAACTGTATGGCCTAGATCATTAATATTTAACATGTAGCTTTGTCTTATGGTCCTCTAATAAGATTGTTCAAATTATGATCCCCGGGTCAAAAATGCCCCCCCCCCGGGCTTATCAGTTTTACATAGACTTATATAGGAAAACCTTTAAAAATCTTCTTCTCTGAAACTGTCAGGCCAAGATCTTTTATATTTGGCAAAAAGCTTTGCCTTGTGGTCCTCTACCAAGATTGTTCAAATTATGACCCCACCCTTGGGCTTATTAGGTTTTTCATAGGAAAACCTTTAAAAATCTTCTCCTCTGAAACTGTAAGGCCTAGATCATTAATATTTGACATGTAGCTTTGTCTTATGGTCCTCTACCAAGATTGTTCAAATTATGACCCCCGGGTCAAAAATGGCCCCGCACCGGGGCTAATCAGTTTTACATAGACTTGTATAGGAAAACCTTTAAAAATCTTCTTCTCTGAAACTAAAAGGCCAAGATCTTTAATATTTGGCACATAGCTTTGCCTTGTGGTCCTCTACCACGATTGTTCAAATTATGACCCTGGGGGCAAAAATGGCCCCACCCTTGGGGTTATTAGTATTTCATAGGAAAACCTTTAAAAATCTTCTTCTCTGAAACTGTAAGGCCCAGATCATTTATATTTGACATGTAGCTTTGCCCTATGGCCCTCTACCAAGATTGTTCGATTTATGACCCCTGGATCAAATTTGGCCCCGCCCTTGGGCTTATCAGTTTTACATAGACTTATATAGGAAAACCTTTAAAAATCTTCTTCTCTAAAACTGTAAGGCCCAGATCTTTAATATTTGACAAATATGTAGCTTTGCTATGTGGTTCTCTACCAGGTGTGTTCAAATTATGACCCCCGGACTAAAATTGGCCTCGCCCTGGGCTTGTCAGGGTTTTTTTTACGGGAAAACCTTTAAAAATCTTCTTCTCTTAAACAGTAAGGCCCAGATCATTAATATCTGAGATGTAGCTTCGCATTGTGGTCCTCTACCGAGATCAAATTATGACACCTGGTTCATAGCTATATCAAAATGTTGTCTTGCCCAGTCAGCTTCTAATGTTCTCAGGTGAGTGAAATGTGGCCCTATGGGCCTCTTGTTAAGTAAGCTTTAAGTGGTGGATTGTCTTCAAAACTTGATTTAGGCTATGAGGTAATGGGTTAATAGATAACACTTTTTATATCCCCACAACAGACAACAGCATACTGGTTGACCATCATTATTAACTCTAAGCACGCTAACAGCAAAACCAGGATTAACTTTTCAAACAGATTGGATCTGGATGAGACGTCGGGTAACACAGGTCTCATCAGGATCCAAACTGTTTGACATAGAATGTTCTTAATTTCTTTTCAAAACAGCGGTCAGAGTGTCAAACACTCTGACCGCTGTTTTGAAAAGAAATGAAGAACATTCTATGTTGATGGCCCCGGAATCTGTGGTTTGGGGACATACATTTTTAGCTCACCTGAGCCAAAGGCTCAAGGTGAGCTATTGGGATGGCCCTGTGTCCGTCGTCTGTCGTCGTGCGTCGTCCGTCGTGCGTCGTCGTTAACAATTGCTTCAAATGACATCTCCTCCTATACCGCTGAACAGATTTCAACCAAACTTTACAGAAATGTTCCTTGGGTCAAGCTCTTTCAGATTTGTTCAAATAATTAAAAACAATGCAGAACTCTGGTTGCTATGGCAACCAAAGTGAAAAAATAAGGAAATCTTAAAAAATCTTCTTGTCAAAAACTACAAGGGCCAGAGCTTAGATATTTGGCACATAGCATCACCTACAGGTCCTCTATCAAGTTTGTTAAAATTATGCCCCTGGGGTCAAAATTGGCCCCGCCCCGGGGGTCACAGTTTTACATAGAGTTATATAGTGAAAATTTCAAATGTCTTCTTCTCTGACACTAATATGACCAGAACTTTGATATTTGGCATGGTGACACTTCTAAATGTCCTTTACCTATTTTGTTCAAATGGTTCTGGTCGGTTGAATATCTAGGTCATAATTCACATTCAATATATGTATAGCAGACAGCAATTCAGCATTATAAGAGTTAGACCCTAGCCACATTTCCTACTGGCAGAGTTACATAATTGAACTCAGGTCAGCTGAGGTACTGTAACAGAAGCATATGGTGTTGTCTGCTACATTTTTTATGCCCCTGCAGTTGGGGGCATATTGTTTTGTCTGTCTGCTTTTTTTTTGTCTGTTTGTCAATTTGTTTGTCTGTCAGTCAACAACTTTAATCTTAGCCATAACTTTGTTAAAGTTAAAACCTTTAAAACTTAGGTCATGTTCTACAAAGGTCAATGTCATTTTTGAGTTATTTCCCAGTGTCATATTTTCTTGTCTTTGAGATACTCCAGTTCTACTGATGTTAACCCTTTACCCCATACATATGCCTTTTTACACCTTTAATTTATTCCTCCTCTAAAGAAAATAATTCCACTTTATACAGTCATAAAACTGTTAAGATATAAGAAATATAGTATCTATATCTTAGTAGATGATAACTTAAAGCAGGTTGAAAGTAAAGCAGAATTGGCAATAAATAATCATATGGAAATACATGTAGCTTGATAAGAAGAAGTGTCATGGATAAGGGTCATAACTCTGCCAACAATATTTTTTTAAATTATTCCAATTTGTCATGGTTTTTTTTGTCTGGAAGATAATTCCATTTACAGCTACATTTATATTAAAATGTTGTCTTGCCTATTAAGCTAAGGCACAATGACCTCAGGTGAGCGAATTAAGGGCCATGGCCCTCTTGTTATACAGACCCATTGTATCTTCCAGGCTAAGAAGCTACCCTTATACTAAATGCAACATTTTTGCAAACAGTTTGGATCCAGGTCAGATGCCACATAATGCTGCATCTAATCTGGATCCAAACTATTTGCCACTCATTTACATATTTTCTTATATTTAGAAAATATAAGTTATTATTTTTCGGCGGAGCTGACTGTTTTCTATTTAGACACACTTTATATTTGGCCACACATTTCAACTAATAATATTTGATCAGAAATTTAGAATTAAGAGCACCTGTTGAAACTGAATAGTCTGATTGGATAGTAGCCAGGGCTCCAGATAAGGGAATTGTTTCAAAACTTAAAATCTTTATTTGTACATTAAACCTTGTGGTGTCACTATACATATGAATTGTCTCTTCAAGACAATCAAAATGAGTGGTAATACCATAGGGTTTGGTGCTAAAAGAGGTGAAAAAATGTGATTTGTTTAGTTTACACTCTCTTATCTGGAGCCCTGTAGGCTGGTTTATGTCCCATTACAGTTTTACATGATGTGGACTGTGGGTGTACAATTTAGAGATACAGGCTGGCTGTTTACTACACTGGTCTGATGAGTTTCCACTGTTGACAAAATTATGCTTCTATTTTAAGATATGATCTGAAATCTATTTATAGATATACAGAGGAAGCTAGGTGTTTCGTAATTGTTTACAACCAATTTGTTTTAATTGTTAACTATTTGTACACATTTGCCATACATTAAAAGCAATATTTTATATGTGAATAGCCTCAAGTGAGTTAAACACAAGAGTGAAGTACAGTAGATTGTTGTATCTGTACATTTGTGTATGCTATAGTTTGTTTCAAGAAACTCTATGAATGGAACAATAGATTAATGTGAGGATCTCCTACCAGTAGCTAGGATATGAGTTAAATTATTGTTTTGTTTTGCATTTCTGTACATGATAGTTTTGCATTTTAAATAAAAGTTACTGTTTCAATTGAATACTTGTATTTTTTGCTTTTCAATCCAAGATATATATTCTTTGAAAACCTCAATTTAATTCAATTTTGCACACCCATCTATATAGCCTTAGTTCAACCACTCATTCCGCCGAATATCTTTTTTAAAGATATTTCTTGTTTACATATTTCACATACAAACATTTGGAGCAGACAACAGTTCAGCATGATAATAGTCATTTCTCTCTGAGACCGTCTCCTATTGCATAACTGACCCATAGCTAGCTCTGAACTCAGGTCACTGAGATACATAACAGAAATGATAGTGATGTCTGCTATTTTATGCTCAAGCACAACTTAGTTCGAGGCATATTACTTTTGGTCTGTCTGTTTGTTTGTTTGTGTTTTGTTTGTTTGTTTATCTTTCTGTCTATCAGTCCACAATTAATTCTTGGCCATAAACAGTATGGATCCAGGTCAGATGCCACATAATGCTGCATCTAATCTGGATCCAAACTATTTGCCACTCATTTACATTATAGTTTCTTATATTTAGAAAATGTAAATAATGATATTTATTAACCTATTAACCCATACATATTCCTTTTTATGTCTTTAATTTATTCTTCCACAGAAGAAAATAATTTCACTTTATACAGTCATTGTTGTCTTTAACAATTGCTTCAAATGACATCTCCTCATATACCGCTGAAAAGATTTCAACCAAACTTTACACAAATGTTCCTTGGGTCAAGTTCTTTCAAAAATGTTCAAAGAATTAAAAACAATGTAGAACTCTGGTTGCCATGGCAACCAAGTGAAAAAATAAGGAAATCTTAAAAAATCTTCTTGTCTGAAACTACAAGGGCCATATCTTAGACATTTGTCACATAGCATCATCTACAGGTCCTCTATCAAACTACAAACTATGCCCCTGGGGTCAAAATTGGCCCCGCCCGGGGGGTCACAGTTTAACATAGAGTTATATGGTGAAATTTTCAAACGTCTTCTCCTCTGAAACTAATATGGCCAGAGCTTTGATATCTGGCATGGTGACACTTTTAGATGTCCTATACCAATAAAGGTTCAAATGGTTCTGGTCGATTGCATATCATCTACAGGTCCTCTATCAAGTTTGTACAAATTATGCCCCTGGGGTCAAAATTAGCCCCACTCCGGGGGTCACAGTTTTCAAACGTCTTCTTTTCTGAAGCTAATATAGACAGAGCTTTGATATTCGGCATGGTGTTACTTCTAGATGTCCTTTATCTATTTTGTTCAAATGGTTCCAGTCTGTTGCATATGTAGGTCACAGGAGCTAAAAATAGATTTTTTCAATGGAAACTTTAAAAAAATCTTCTTGTCTAGAACCCTAGTACCCTGATCTTAGATATTTGGAACATAGCATCATCTACAGGTCCTCTATCAAGATTGTTCAAATTATGCCCCTCGGGTAAAAAATGACCCCGTCCTGGACATAAATCATTATCTCCATTTTGATGTACAGCTATTCTCAGGTGAGCGACATATGCCCCATGGGGCTCTTGTTTGCTAGAGCTGTCTGTTCATTGTTGGTTTGTCATTCTTTTACCGTTTCACTTTACATCAACATGGATATTTGTTAGTTTAAGTCGCACAATTTACCAGTCGTCCGTCGTCATCAATTTCTTGACAAAATTATCCCCTCCTAAACAACTGCATTGATTTTAGCCCACCTAAGCTCATAGGCTCAATGTGAGCTTTTGTGGTCAGTCGATGTCCCTCATTGTGCATTATGTGTCAACAATTTCTAAAAACATCTTCTATAAACTGCATACCTGATTGCAACCAAACTGTATAGGAATGTTCTTTGGGTCAAGCTCCTTCAAAAGTGTTAAAGTTCTCGAAACAATGCCGAACTCTGGTTGCTATGGAAACCGATATGAAAAAATAAGGAAACTTAAAAAAATCTTGATTAAAAACTACATGGGCCAGAGTTTAGATTGTTGACACATAGTATTGTCTATAGG
This sequence comes from Gari tellinella, assembly GCA_922989275.2. Lineage (NCBI taxonomy): Eukaryota > Metazoa > Mollusca > Bivalvia > Cardiida > Psammobiidae > Gari > Gari tellinella. The sequence continues at coordinate 367,766 of OV277870.1, forward strand.
TCCTATATCAAGATTGTTCCAATTTTGGTCATGGGGTCAAAATTGACCCCACTTCGGACCAGTCATCATGTAACATAGTATAATGTAGTGATATCTTCAAACATATTCTTCTCTGAAACGAATATGGCCAGAACTTTGAAATTTTGCAGATGAAACATCTAGAGGTCATTCGCATATATTGTTAGATTGGTTCTGGTCCAGTGCATATCTAGGTCTAATATTTCTAGTATCTTAGAAATAGACATTTTCCATGAAAACTTCAAAACTCTTCTTGTCTGAATCCATAAATCCCATAACAGGGAGCCTACATAATGACTATAATTGGTAAAGATGCAAATTCCCCTGGTCGGTTCGGAGTGTTAGGACATCCAGTGTATATTATATAGCTGGTGGTGAAGCAATTCTATTGAGTTGTTTAGCTACCAGTCTGTTGTTATGCAATGTGTGTCTTAGCTAGGCGCTGCTGCCGTATCCGACTGATTAGGGAATGGACTGTATAAGAGTGGTTTACTGCATACATATGAGTTATCTGATTACCTCCCTTTAATACACAATATGCCATAATGAATCCATATAGTACACAGAAATAAGATGTTTGGAACATAGTATTGTCTGCAGGTCCTCTATCAAGATTTTTAACGCACCTGACACTAAGTGCCATGGTAAGCTATTGTGATTGCCTTGTGACCGTCGTCCGTTGTCAGTCCTTCGTCAAACTTTTTCTTTAAAGATCTTTTTGGAAACCACTGGGCAAATTTCTTCAAACTTTATAGGATTGTTCCTTGTAGAGTACTCTCTCAGATTTCTCCAAATATAGGTCATCAAATTGAAATTATGATTGCCATGGCAACCAATTGAAAAAAACTTTAAAAATCTTCTTGTCAAAAAGTACAGGTCCAAATTGAAAATAATTTTACCTAAATGTGCCATTGGTGACCCTCTATCAAATGTCTTAAAATAATTTTCCTTATTTAAAAAACATGGCCGCTAGTGGGTGGGAGGATTTTCCTTATATGGCTATGTAGTGAAAACTTTAAAAATCTTCTTATAATATCTAGGTCATGGGAGCTAAAATGTAAGAATGGCCCTCTTGTTTGAAACTATTTCAGAAAAAGGTAAATGCCCGGTAAAACAAACAGTGCAGACCTTGAAGAGCTTGTTTAAACTTATGGCAATTGATTTATAGCTCACCAGAGCACAATTAACGTTCATTGCAAATAACTTTTTACCTGAAACGGATAGCCCAAGTGTAACCAAATTTCATCAGAAGCATCAGTAGGCTGGGGGAATGAAAAGTTGTAAAAAGAAATTGTTGGTGAGATAATTTGTCTGATGGAAACCGTGCACAATATCTAGAAAAATATTCTCCGAAACTCAACTCGTCCCATTTCAATGTGGTTTTCACCAAAATGTTTTTCAATGGATAGACTACAGATGTTGTTCAAAGAAATTTGATCCGTCAAATAAAATTGAACGGTGCTCCGACAAGTCAACGGAGGAATCTACAACTACAACAACAACAACAACAATGGCTGCCAGAGGGCGTGGTCATTTTCCGTGTTCTGAAATATCGAAATAAAAGTTTAAAAAATTCTAGAAGTCATATTTTTAGCTAAATCTTTATGAGATTTTGTCAGTATCATGTCCTTGATAATGTTTAGGTCATACTGGAATATAGGTCATGTTAGGTCATAAAGTAGGTCAGTAGGTCAAACCGCAGAAAATCTTTTAACCATTGCATAGGCCAACATGTATATCGTATGTAATGACTGGTCAGAAGTGTCTGTTCGAGATTATTCTTATATTCAAATGAGCTTAGAATGTATGATTTGGTTTTTTGGCTCGCCTGTACAAAGTACAAGATGAGCTTACACCGAGGTACTTGGCGTTCATTGTAGTTGGCAGCGATGTGAATGACCTTAACAATTTTAAATACATTTTCATAACTTTTATGTCCCGTGAGGCACTGCTTTCATATTTGGTTACATGATATGCATGTGCATATGGACAAGACCATTTCATGCATGCAAAAAATATGACCTTGCCCTTTAATTTAGGTCTGTGTTTAAAATCTGCATTTTGGCTTGAAACTCATGTCTCTTGAACTATTGCTTTCAGACTTGCTATGCATGTGTATATGGACAAAACCTTTCCAAGCACACAAAAAGTTTGACTCCAGTGACCTTGACCTTGAACTGAGGGACCACATTTAGGTTTCGAAATTTGCCGTTAGGTTTCGGAAAATGCTTATAAGTCATGTGTACCTAAAGGTATTGCATTCAAATTTGGTCACATAAGTTATGTGTAATTGGATACTTTCATGCATGCAAATAGTTAACCTCTGTGACCTTGACCAGACTCTGCTTTAAGTTTGGAAATGTGCCGCCTGAGCTTTGCTGTGTCTCTGAAAACTCTAATCGTTGATTTCCTTTATTTCAGTTCACAGTGAATTTATCAGTAACTACCATTGGTCAGAATATGCTGAACCTTAAGTACCTCAATGAGTATGCTCAGACATCGACCAATCAGTGGATTTCTAGGAGACAGAAGGTGTTGTATGCCTGTCTTCTGATTGGCTGTCCCTGGCTGAAGGAGAGGGTACCAGATATTCTGCAGATACTAGGACTTGGCCAGTGGAAAGAAAAGGTTACTATACACACATAGACAGATTTATTGCAAATACATGTACCATAATTTCGTACTATAAGCAATTTAGCCTTAAGCCCGCAGGCTATCTTATTTTTCTATGTTTCAATTGAACCTTCATCTTTAAATATACAAGTACTTCATGATTTAAGTTACTATCTGGGATTGAATACCACCAAGAAGATGGGGTCCGTCTAAAAATCCCAAACCTGCCAAAAGCATTAAAAATCAACCCAAACAACTTAAATTCCTTAGTATCTAATCAAATAAAGCTTATCAATTGGGAATGTAAGCTAAAATAATGCAAAAATCTTAAATTAAAATTAAATCTACGATTCTTTTCAAGGGGAGCAACTCATACAATATAGCTATATACAGTTACATTTAGATACAGTAAAACCTCTCTATTACGACCACTAAAATGAGGGCTAATTGATTGTATAATGGAGAGGTGACAGCTTACAGCAAGGTGACAGTGAAAGTTTCACTGTCACCTTACTTTAAGCGGTCACCTACCGTAAACACCCTACTAATTAACATAATTCAGTGGTCGTAATAGAGAGGTTTAACTGTATTAACCCATTATTCAATCAATAGCCGTTCCTGGTTTGGAAGACAGTTATCCACTTAAAGCACGTTGAAAGTAAAGCAAAATGTGCCTTAGGCACATTCTGCTTTACTTTCAGCCTGCTTTAAGCTACCATCTACTAGAATATGGAAAACTAGTTTTTAAAGTGGTTTGGGGTCTTTAGACGGATGGAAGAAGATGTGCTGCAAATGACATCCAAATCGGAATACCCAAGCTCAAGCTCACTTTGTGAGTCCAAAGTTTACATGGGGAAATGAACTTCCTCTCTTTTGAGCCAGTGGACAGCCTGTGGCCCGTTTTACTAAACATATTACGCAAATTATTTGCGTAAGTCAAAATTTTAAATTTTAATTTATATTTTTTTTATTATCACTTGCTACAAACAGCAAAAAGCCAGATCAGAGTACGCGATTTTAGCGCGTCCTCTGATCTGGCTTTTTGCTGTTTGCAAACGTTTATGATCGAAAAATACTAGTTAAACTATTTTGACTTACGCAAATATTTTGCGTAAGTAGTTCAGTAAAACGGGCCACTGGTCTTAATACATTTACATGGGAAGCATAATGTAATTTGTATTGATTCTTTTGTTTTTTGTAGGCTAACAAGATTATTACTTGGGCGGAGACAGGTTTTAAAGCGGCCACTCTAGTTAACTTCCTGATATTCCTGCAGAGAGGAGTGTACCTGTCAGTAGTTGAGAGACTACTTGGTATACACCCTGTGTTTCCTGAGAGACAGGGAATTAGACAGGTATGTAGAGAGACTACTTGGTATACACCCTGTATTTCCGGAGAGACAGGGAATTAGACAGGTATGTAGAGAGACTTCTAGGTATACACCCTGTATTCCTGAGAGACAGGGAATTAGACAGGTATGTAGAGAGACTACTTGGTATACTCCCTGCATTTCCTGAGAGACAGGGAATTAGACAGGTATGTAGAGAGACTTCTAGGTATACACCCTGTGTTTCCTGAGAGACAGGGAATTAGACAGGTATGTAGAGAGACTACTTGGTATACACCCTGTGTTTCCTGAGAGACAGGGAATTAGACAGGTATGTAGAGAGACTACTTGGTATACACCCTGTGTTTCCTGAGAGACAGGGAATTAGACAGGTATGTAGAGAGACTACTTGGTATACACCCTGTATTTCCTGAGAGACAGGGAATTAGACAGGTATGTAGAGAGACTTCTAGGTATACTGTTTCCTGAGAGACAGGGAATTAGACAGGTATGTAGAGAGACTACTTGGTATACACCCTGTGTTTCCTGAGAGACAGGGAATTAGACAGGTATGTAGAGAGACTTCTAGGTATACACCCTGTATTTTCTGAGAGACAGGGAATGAGACAGATATGGAGAGAGACTTCTAGGTATACACCCTGTGTTTCCTATGAGACAGGTATGGAGAGAGACTTCTAGGTATACACCCTGTGTTTCCTGAGAGACAGGGAATAAGACAGGTATGTAGAGAGACTACTTGGTATACACCCTATATTTCCGGAGAGACAGGGAATTAGACAGGTATGTAGAGAGACTTCTAGGTATACACCCTGTATTTCCTGAGAGACAGGGAATTAGACAGGTATGGAGAGAGACTACTTGGTATACACCCTGTATTTCCTGAGAGACAGGGAATTAGACAGGTATGTAGAGAGACTTCTAGGTAGACATCCTGTATTTCCTGAGAGACAGGGAATTAGACAGGTATGTAGAGACAATTCTAGGTATACATCCTGTGTTTCCTGAGAGACAGGGAATTAGACAGGTATGTAGAGACACTTCTAGGTATTCACTCTGTATTTCCTGAGAGACAGGGAATGAGAGGTATGGAGAGAGACTTCTAGGTATACACCATGTGTTTCCTGAGAGACAGTGAATAAGACAGGTATGTAGAGACACTTCTAGGTATACACCCTGTGTTTCCTGAGAGACAGGGAATAAGACAGGTATGGAGAGAGACTTCTAGGTATACACCCTGTGTTTCCTGAGAGACAGGGAATAAGACAGGTATGTTGAGATACTTCTAGGTAGACACCCTGTATTTTCTGAGAGACAGGGAATGAGACAGGTATGGATAGAGACTTCTAGGTATACACCCTGTGTTTCCTGAGAGACAGGGAATAAGACAGTTATGTAGAGAGACTTCTAGGTATACACCCTGTATTTTCTGAGAGACAGGGAATGAGACAGATATGGAGAGAGACTTCTAGGTATACACCCTGTGTTTCCTATGAGACAGGTATGGAGAGAGACTTCTAGGTATACACCCTGTGTTTCCTGAGAGACAGGGAATAAGACAGGTATGGAGAGAGAATTCTAGGTATACACCCTGTGTTTCCTGAGAGACAGGGAATAAGACAGGTATGTAGAGAGACTTCTAGGTATACACCATGTGTTTCCTGAGAGACAGGGAATAAGACAGGTATGTTGAGACACTTCTAGGTATAAACCCTGTATTTCCTGAGAGACAGGGAATAAGACAGGTATGTTGAGATACTTCTAGGTATACACCCTGTATTTCCTGAGAGACAGGGAATAAGACAGGTATGTTGAGATACTTCTAGGTATACACCCTGTATTTCCTGAGAGACAGGGAATAAGACAGGTATGTAGGGAGACTTCTAGGTATACACCCTGTATTTCCTGAGAGACAGGGAATAAGACACTTCTAGGTATACACCCTGTATTTCCTGAGAGACAGGGAATACAACAAGAAAATTAACACTCTGCATACACTGAGAGACAGGAAATAAGACAGGTATGTAGTGAAACTTCTAGGTGTGCACCCTGTCTTTCTTGAGAGACAGGGAATTAACACTCTGCATACACTGAGAGACAGGAAATAAGACAGGTATGTAGTGAAACTTCTAGGTGTACACCCTGTCTTTCTTGAGAGACAGGGAATTAACACTCTGCATACACTGAGAGACAGGGAATAAGACAGGTATGTAGAGAAACTTCTAGGTGTGCACCCTGTCTTTCTTGAGAGACAGGGAATTAACACTCTGCATACACTAAGAGATGGGGAATATGATAGGTATGTTAAGATACTTCTATATTATTTTGATATTGCTTTTAGCAACCACTTACATGTTAGATGGTTTTAGATCTCCTTTTTAAGAATGTATAAGTTCATCCATTATATTGTGATTTAAATACAATTGTAGCTAAATGTGTGCCAAAGCAGTCAACATCTATAGGTACTAACAACTTATAATGTTGCTTTAACCTTGCTACCCATACAAACACTCAACACTTTGACTATAAAAGCCGGCTTCCACTGTCAGACTGTAGATAAGGTTCTCCGTTTGTGTCACACAATTGTATAAATACAGTTATACCTCTAAATTACGACCACTAAATTATGTTTATTAGCAGGTGTTTAAGGCATGTGACTGCTTAAAGGAAGGTGAATGTAAAACAGAAAGCTCCTGAAGGAGCTTTCTGTTTTACGTTCATCTTACTTTAAGCTGTCACCAGTCTTTGATGCAGTCAAGAAGCGTTATTTTTAGTGGTCGTAATAGCCAGGTTTTACTGTATTGTTTTTCCTAATGTATTGTAGGTGTCTTTTGAGTGGTGGTTATAGTGAGGTTTTACTGTATTTTCCTTCCTAATGTATTGTAGGTGTCTTTTGAGTATATGACGAGGGAGCTGTTATGGCATGGATTCTCAGTAAGTACAAATCATCTAAGACCTGTGTTTTAATCCAATACCCCATATATACACCTTTTTATGCTTTTAAGTTATTCCTCAAGTGAAATTTCAGTGGAAAGGGAAGAAAATATTTAAGACAGTTACATATAATTGGAGACTTTGATAGAATACATATATTGACTAGTGACAAACAGCTTGAATCCTATTCAGACGTTACGCGGCGTCTGATCTGGATTCAAGCTGTTTGCAAATGTAAGCCAATTCTTAATAATTATTGTCCCTCTGTATAAAGACTCCCTCCGAACAACACAGACAATATGTGTCTCCAATTGGATGCTGTTGTAGAGAGGGAGCACTGTATTTTATAATTCAAAACACATCTCTTTCCGTCCATCCAAACAACATTTTGGGTTTAGCAAGGAGTTTATATAAGTTTTACAAACATTTTCTAGTTTCCTTTGTATGTCCGCAAAGTGTTATGTTTGAGATGATTCTAATGAGAAGTTACATTACATGATTCACTTGAAACATAGGGATGTTAACTTTTTATTAGCTCACCTGAGCTAGCTCAGGGTGAACTTTTGCAATCCTTGAATGTCCGACGTGCGTCGTCAACAATTTTAGTGTTTACACTCTAGAGGCCACAATATTTATCCAATCTTTCTAAAACTTGCTCAGATTGTATATTACCATAAGAGTTTGTATGAGTTTGATTATGGTTTAAATCAGATTAATAGGTCAAAAGTAATCTACCTGCCATATTTAACAGTGTTTACACTCTAGAGGCCACAATTTTTATCCAGTCTTTTCAAACTTGCTCAGATTGTATATGACTATAAGAAATTCAAATGAGGTTGATTATGGTTAATATGACTAATAGGTCGAGATTTATTTACCTTTGAATTGCTGAAAATGTAATTTTAAGGGTGTTTACACTCTAGAGGCCACAATTTTTATCCAATCTTTCTAAAACTTGCTCAGATTGTAAATGACCATAAGAGCTTAAATGAGTTATATTATGGTCGTAATCAGACCAATAGGTCGAGAGTTATCTACCTTTGAATTGCTGAAAATGCCATATTTAATTGTGTTGACACTCTAGAGGCCACACTTTTTATCCAGTCTTTTTCAAACTTGCTCAGGTTGTATATGCCCATAAAAGTTCAAATAAGTGTGATTATGGTTGAAATCGGACCAATAGGTCAAGAGTTGTCTGCCCTTGAGTTGCTGAAAATGCTATAGCTAATAGCGTTTACACTCTTGCAACTACAGTTTTCAATGGATTTTGATTGTACTTGCACACAAAGTGTATAGCTATAAGTTCTCGAAGAAGTGTAATTATTGTTGAAATCTAATCCTTTTGGCAATAGTTATCTGCCCTTGATATACTTTGAAATGCTCGAAAAGGCTTCATTTCAGTACTGTTTAGGCTCTAGTTATCTGCCTTTATGTTCTCTACTAAACTAGAATTAAGAGGTTGAATTCCAAACTTTTTACATGCTGTACTACAAATTTGAATGGATTTAGATTAAAACTGGTGAAACAGAAAGGTAAAGCTATCAGGGATCAGTACAACAGGTGAGCGATATCAGGGCCTTTAGGTCCTCTTGTATACAGTAAGACCCTTCTATTACAGCAAATGAAAAAAAGATTAGATAATTGCACTAAAGGCAGGGGACTACTTAAAGCAATGTGAAAGTAGAGCTTTCTGTTGTACTTTCATCTTGCTGTAAACAACCACTTGTCTGAATTGACTTCTTAAAGCAAGAGCTTCCTGCTTTACTTTGATTTTGCTTTTAGCGACCACCTATTTAGTAGCATTAAGTTCATAATGGAAGGGTTTTACTGTACTCACCTTACCTGCAGTCCTGTATCGTTATCACATATACATTATGTATCCTGGTTTGTCATTCTGAACTAGAGTGTGCATTTGAAATAACTGTCAAAGGGATATAACTCATCTAGAATTTATTGTTAACCCATTACTCCATAGATGCAATTTTTAACACATTTAATTTATTCCTCCACTGAAGAAAACAGTTTCAATTTATAAAGTCATGAATATGACTGTATCAAAAGAAAGTGTTTCTATATATCCTAACAGATAGTACAGTAGCTTAAAACAGGCTGAAAGTAAAGCAGAATATTAGTTAAGGTGCATTCTGCTCTACTATCAACCTGCTTTAAGTGGTCACCTGGGTATTTAAACTGGAATCATACCATGGAGTAAAAGGCTAAATGAAAACTAAAATTGTTTTTTATTTTCAGGAATTCCTTTTCTTCATTCTTCCACTGATCAACTACCAGCGAATCAAGAACTTTGTTGTCCGTCGTATCATGCCAACTTCTGTCCCGTCTAGTCTTACCCAGAGTACCGAGCGAAACCTCACTTCCTGTGCAATATGTGGAGAATGGCCAATCAGAGCTCAGGAAATTGGCTGTGTGCACGTGTTCTGTTACTTCTGTATACAGGTAGAGTAAAACAGTCAAACTTGTCTTAACCCATTACTCCATATATACACTGAAACTTTTAATGGACTAATTTAGTCTAGTCCGACTATTTAGGGTTATTTCAACAATATATACATAATATGGCAAACAGTGTAGACCCTGATCAGAGGGTTCCTTAAGGACAAGCATACTCTTAAAAGGTAGACTCTTCGTAAATGAGGAGTAAACATCGTTGCTAGGGTTGAATGTGGTAACTGGTAAACGTTGCTAGGGTTGAATGTGGTAACTGGTAACCCATTACTCCATAAATACACGTTTTAACACATTTAGAGTATTCCTTCATTGAAGAAAATAATTCCATTTTATACAGTCATAAATCTGTATCAGTAAAAGACATTTTTAGCTCACCTGAGCCAAAGGCTCAAGGTGAGCTATTGGGATGGCCCTGTGTCCGTCGTCGTCCGTCGTGCGTCGTCGTTAACAATTGCTTCAAATGACATCTTCTCCTAAACGGCTGAACAGATTTCAACCAAACTTTACAGGAATGTTCCTTGGGTCAAGCTCTTTCAAATGTGTTCAAAGAATTGAAAACAATATAGAACTCTGGTTGCTATGGCAACCAAAGTGAAAAAATAAGGAAATCTTAAAAAATCTTCTTGTCTGAAACTACAAGGGCCAGAGCTTAGATATTTGGCACATAACATTATCTACAGGTCCTCTATAAAGTTTGTTCAAATTATGCCCCTGGGGTCAAAATTGGCCCCGCCCCGGGGGTCACAGTTTTACATAGAGTTATATAGTGAAAATTTCAAACGTCTTCTCCACTGAAACTAATATGGCCAGAGCTTTGATATTTGGCATGGTGACACTTCTAAATCTCCTTTACCTAGTTTGTTCAAATGGTTCTGGTCGGTTAAATATCTAGGTCATAATTCACATTCAAAATATGTATAGCAGACAGCAATTCAGCATTATAAGAGTTAGACCCTAGTCAAATTTCCTACTGGCAGAGTTACATAACTGAACTCAGGTCAGCTGGTCAGCTGATGAGGTTCACTGTAAACAGCAGCATATGGTGTCTGCTATAGTTTTATGCCCTGCAGTTGGGGGCATATTGTTTTTGTCTGTCTGCTTTTTTGTCTGTTTGTCCATTTGTTTTTCTGTCAGTCCACAACTTTAATCTTAGCCATAACTTTGTTAAAGTTAGAAACTTTATAACTTGGGTCATGTCCTACAAAGGTCAATGTCATTTTTGAGATATTTCCCAGTGTCATATTTTCTTGTCTTTGATATAACTCCAGTTCTACTGATGTTAACCCATTACCCCATACATATGCCTTTTTACGCCTTTAATTTATTCCTCCTCTAAAGAAAATAATTTCACTTTATACAGTCATAAACATGTAAGATATAAGAAATAGTATCTATATCTTAGTAGATGATAACTTAAAGCAGGTTGAAAGTAAAGCAGAGTGCGCAATAAATAATCATATGGAAATACATGTAGCTTGATAAGAAGAAGTGTCATGGATAAGGGCCATAACTCTGCCAACAATGTTTTTTTAAGTTATTCCAATTTGTCATGTTTTTTTTTGTCTGCAAGATAATTCCATTTACAGCTATATTAAAATGTTGTCTTGCCTATTAAGCTAAGGCACAATGACCTCAGGTGAGCGAATTAAGGGCCATGGCCCTCTTATTTATATACTAGCAGATGGTTGCTAAAAGCAGGCTGAAAGTAAAGCAAAATATGCCTTAATGCCCATTCTGCTTTACTTTTAACCTGCTTTAACCCTTTCCCCCATAGAAGCGCCTTTTAGCACATTTATTTTATTCTTCCGCTGAATAAAGTAGTTCCAATTTGTACAGTTATCGATATGTTTTATAAGAAATATTTTCTATATTCAAGCAGATGGTAGCTTAAAGCAGGCTGAAAGTCAAGCAGAATGTGCCCTAAGGCACATTCTGCTTCACTTTCAACCTGCTGTAAGAAGTCACCTATCTTCAATACTAGAAAAAGACTATCAGGTAAAGGGTTAAGTGGTAACCTATTTTCAATGCTAGAATCAATATATTGGGTAAAGGGTTAAGTGGTCACCTATTTTCAATGCTAGGATCAATATATTGGGTAAAGGGTTAAGTGGTCACCTATTTTCAATGCTAGAATCAATATATTGGGTAAAGGGTTAAGTGGTCACCTATTTTCAATGCTAGGATCAATATATTGGCTAAAGGGTTAAGTGGTCACCTATTTTCAATGCTAGAATCAATATATTGGGTAAAGGGTTAAGTGGTCACCTATTTTCAATGCTAGAATCAATATATTGGGTAAAGGGTTAAGTGGTCACCTATTTTCAATGCTAGAATCAATATATTGGGTAAAGGGTTAAGTGGTCACCTATTTTCAATGCTAGGATCAATATATTGGGTAAAGGGTTAAGTGGTCACCTATTTTCAATGCTAGGATCAATATATTGGGTAACGGGTTAAGTGGTCACCTATTTTCAACGCTAGAATCAATATATTGGGTAACGGGTTAAGTGGTCACCTATTTTCAACGCTAGAATCAATATATTGGGTAAAGGGTTAAGTGGTCACCTATTTTCAATGCTAGAATCAATAATGAATATATTGGGTAAGGGGTTAACATCTTTCAAATGGCTAGCAAACACTTTATGATTTACATTCAGTGCAGAAGGTGGTATTCAACTGCTTAACTCTTTCCTCCCTAAAACTTCAAATGGACAATTCCAGTTTCCATTTTAGTCTAGTCCATTTCTGACTTTTAAGGGTTGTTTTTGCGAATGTTTGGCATTATGACAAACAGTGGAGACCCTCATCAGAGGGCTCCTTTTGGAGCCCTCTGATCTGGGTCTTCACTGTTTGCATAGGACAAGTGTACTATTCACATGTACACTGTTTGAAAAAGATGCCTATATGCGGGACTAGGGTTCAAAGGGTTAACCCATTACTCCAAAAATAAGCCTACTGATGCCTTTAATTCATTCCTCTACTAATAAAAATAATTCGAATGTATACAGTCATGAATATGTATCATAAGAAATAGTTTCCATATCCTGGTATATAGTAGCTTAAAGCAGGTTGAAAGTGAAATAACATGCGCCTACAGGCGCATTCTACTTTACTTTTAACCTGCTTTAAGTGGTCAGCTATCTTTCATACTAGAAAAAATCTATTGGGTAACGGGTTTATTCTCAGAGTGCATAATTTATCTCTGCATTTTTAGGCCTTCTCCCCATAGAAACGCCTTTCAGTGTATTTTATTTATTCTCCACTGAAGAAAAAAGTTCCAATATATACAGTCATGAAAAATGTACCAGAAGAAATGCTTTCTCAATCCTAGCAGATAGTTGCTTAAAGCAGGCTGAAAGAAAAACAGAATGTCCCATAAAGCACATTTTGCTTTACTTTCAACCTGCTTTAACCCAATACCATCAGTCTGCTTTAAGCTACCATGTACTAGGATGTAGAAAATATTTCTTATGATACATATTCATGACAGTATAATCTGGAACTATATAATTCAGATTAGGAAGAAATTGTAAGGTGTAAAAAGGCTTATTTATGGGGTATTGGATTAAAGAAATCCAGGATTTCTATTTTATCATTACAGAGCAGCTATAAAGCAGATCCATCATTCAGCTGTCCGTTGTGTAACTATAGAATTGACGACCAGTCCAGTATCACGCCAGTACAGATAACAACACGATTTGATGATGACGACTCCGATACCTGACCACATTTGTTTTCTAGAGTAGATTAAACGTTTTAAGGGGCCATTCTGCATTATTAGGGGCTATCATGATAGATAGTTTACTTAACCTTTTCCCCCCATAGCTCGTTTTCAGTATTGAAGACAAATGATTACTTTTCCCATTACCTCATAAATATGTAATTTATGTATTCCTCCACTGAAGAAAATTACTCTGTTTTACACATGAATATGTACAACATTGTACAATTTATAAGAAATATTTTTTTATCCTAGCAGATTATAGCTTAAAAATTACTTTGAACCTGCTTTAAGAGGTCATCTATCTTCATTGCTAGGAAAAGTTTATTTGGTAATGGGTTAACCCTTTACCTTATAGCCTGTTTCTAGTTTTGAAGACAGGTGACCACTTAAAGCATGTTGAAAGTAAAGCAGAATGTGCCTTAAGGCACATTCTGCTTTACTTTCAGCCTGCTTTAAGCTAAAATCTGCTAGGCTATAAAAATATTTGTAATGGTAATTGTTCATGAGGGTATAAACTGGAACTATTTTCTTCAGAGGAGGAATAAATTAAATACGCCAAAAGTCGCTTCTATGGGGGAAAGGGTTAAACCCTGGTTTAAGCAACCATCTGCTACAAGGTAGCTACAGCGCTCCCTCTTTACAACAACATACAATGGGAGACAAAAATTATGTGCGTTGTTCGGCGGGAGTTGTTATAGGGAGGGAAATTGGCTTACATTTGTGAACAGCTTAAATCCAGATCAAAAGGCTGCGTTACATGGCGTATGATCTGGATTCAAGCTGTTTGTCACTCGTCATCACGATTTTTCTGTCAAAATGTCCTTGATGTAATTTTGAGAAAACCAGCAGACGACAATTTTAAGCAGACCTTGCCGTGGATAGGTTGGACATAATTGTCTTGATTGGGGGGAGATCAGCAAATGTTGTTGTAAGGAGGGAATTGTTGATGGGAGTGTCACTGTAGCAAGGGAACACTTCTTATGACGTATACTCAAGACTGAATGAAGTGAGGGTCCAATCCAAGATAAATAGAACTTGTAACCCTACCCAATTTTCTGTTTTACATGGAAACAAATTATGTTTAACCCATTACCCATAAATATGCCCTTTTACGCCTTTAATGTATTATTACACTTAAGAAAATAGTTCCACATCATACAGTCATGTATATGTATTACAAGGTATTTTTCTATAATTCTAGCAGGTGGTAGCTGTAAGTAGTCTGAAAGTAAAGCAGAATGTACCTTAACCCTTTCCCCCATAGAAGTGCCTTTTAGCGCATTAAGTCTATTCCTTCACTGCAGAAAATAATTCCAATTTATACAGTCATAAATATGTATCACACAAGATATTTTCTATATTCAAGCAGATGGTAGCTTAAAGGAGGCTGAAAGTAAAGCAGAATGTGCTTAAGGCGCATTCTGCTTTACTTTCAACCCGCTTTAAGTAGACACCTTTATTCAATACTAGAAACAGTCTATGTGGGAAAGGGTTAAGGCACATTCTGCTTTACTTTCAACCTGCTTCAAGTGGTCACCTATTTTCCAACTAGAAACAGGCCAATACATTTACCATTTACCCCATAGATACCCCTTTTTTACACACTTAATTCCTTACTTCACTGAACAAATAATTTCACTCTATATTGTTATGAATAAGTAAAATAAGAGCAGATAAAAGCTTAAAGCAGGCAGAAAGTAAGAAGAATAAGGATCATTCTGCTTTACTTTTAGCCTGCTTAAACTCTTTTAACACTAAGTAACTCTTGTGGATCTAAGTTACAAAAACATGAACCAGTCTGCTTGGAATTCTGGGTAGTTTAAAAAATACTGCTCTAAATAAGCACACAGTCTAGACTCTGATCTGATCATCAGGGTCATTACAAATGTAATGAGTATCTTTAAAACAGGTCAATGGTGTTGAAAAAAATTAGCTAGCACCTGGTAGTACATTGTATGTAGAAAATAGTTATGACTGCATAAGGTGGAAGTATTTTCTTCAGTTGAGGCATATTTCTGGGGTAATGGGTTAAGTGAACAATACACTGTTCACTAAATAAAGTATTTATTTATTTTTAGCTCACCTGAGCTAGCTCAGGGTGTGCTTTTGCAATCCTTGAATGTCCATCGTCCGTCGTCAACAATTTTAGTGTTTACACTCTAGAGGTCACAATTTTAATCTAATCTTTCTGAAACTTGCTTAGATTGTATATTACCATAAGAGGTCGGATGAGTTTGATTATGGTTGTAATCGGACCAATAGGCCAAGAGTTATCTACCTTTGAATTGCTGAAAATGCCATATTTAACAGTGTTTACACTCTAGAGGCCACATATTTATCCAATCCTTCTCAAATTTGCTCAGATTGTATATTACCATAAGTGTTCAAATGAGTTTGATTATGGTTGAAATCAGACCAAAACGTCAAGAGTTATCTACCTTTGAATTGCTGAAAATGCCATATTTAACAGTGTTTACACTCTGGAGGCCACAATTTTTATCCAATCTTCCTCAGACTTGCTCAGATTGTATGACTGTTAGAGTTCAGATGAGTTTGATTATGGTTGAAATCTGACTTAAAGGTCAAGAGTTATCTACCCTTGAATTGCTGAAAATGCCATATTTAACAATGTTTACACTCTAGAGGTCACAATTTTTATCAAATCTTTCTTAAACTTGCTCAGATTGTATATTACCATAAGACTTTGGATGAGTTAAATTATGGTTGAAATGGGTCCAATAGGTCAAGAGTTAACTACCTTTGAATTGCTGAAAATGCCATACTTAACGGTGTTTACACTCTAGAGGCAACAATTTTTATCCAATCTTTCTTAAACTTGCTTAGATTGTATATGACTATAAGAGTTCAGATATGTCGGATTATGGTTGAAATCGGACACATAGGCCAAGAGTAATCTGCCTTTGAATTCATATCTAGTAGTGTTTACACTCTTGCAACCACAGTTTTCAATGGATTTTAATTGTACTTGCACACAATGTATATACATGTAGCTCTAAGTCCTCGAAGGAGTACAATTATTGTTGAAATGTGATCATTGTGGCAAGAGTTATCTGCCCTTGATATACTTTGAAATGCTAGAAAAGGCTTCATTTCAGTTTTATTTAGGCTCAAGTTACCTGCCCTTGATTTACTATACTAGAGTAGGTCGTATTCCAATGTTGCTTACATGCTATACTACAAATTTGAATGGATTTAGAATAAAACGGGTGAACTTTAGAGGTAAAGCTATCAGGCTTCATTACAAATGGTGAGAGATATCAGGGCATTCAGGCCCTCTTGTTTTTAGCTCACCTGAGCCAAAGGCTCAAGGTGAGCTATTGGGATCGCCCTGTGTCCGGCGTCCGTCGTCGTGCGTATGTGCGTCGTGCGTATGTGTGTCGTCGTTAACAATTGCTTCAAATGACATCTCCTCCTATACCCCTTGGCAGAATTCAGCCAAACTTTACAGAAATGTTCCTTGGGTCAAGCTCTTTCAAATTTGTTCAAAGAATTAAAAACAATGCAGAACTCTGGTTGCCATGGCAACCAAAGTGAAAAAATAAGGAAATCTTAAAAAACAGCAATGGTCAGAGCTTAGATATTTGGCACATAGCATCATCTATAGGTCCTCTATCAAGTTTGTTCAAATTATACCCCTGGGGTCAAAATTGACCCCGCCCCGGGGGTCACAGTTTTACATAGAGTTATATAGTGAAATTTTCAAACGTCTTCTTCTCTGAAACTAATGTGGTCAGAGCCTTGATAGTTGGCATGGTGACACTTCTAGATGTCCTACACCAAAATTGTTCAAATGGTTCTGGTCGGTTGCATAACTAGGTCACAGGAGCTAAAAATAGATTTTTTTCAATGAAAACTTAAAAAATCTTCTTCTCTGAAACTACAAGGGCCAGAGCTTAGATATTTGGCACATAGCATTGCCTACATGTCCTCTATCAAGTTTGTTCAAATTATGTCCCTGGGGTCAAAATTGGCCCCGTCCTGGGGGTCACAGTTTTACATAGAGTTATTTAGTGAAATGTTCAAACGTCTTCTTCTCTGAAACTAATATGGCAAGAGCTTTGATATTTGGCATGGTGACACTTCTAGATGTCCTATACCAAAATTGTTCCAATGGTTCTGGTCGGTTGCATCACTAGGTCACAGGAGCTAAAAATAGATTTTTTTCAATGAAAACTTAAAAAATCTTCTTTTCTGAAACTACAAGGGCCATAGCTTAGATATTTGATTCATAGCATCGCCTACAGGTCCTCTATCAAGTTTGTTCAAATTATGCCACTGGGGTCAATATTGGCCCCGCCCCGGGGGTCACAGTTTTACATAGAGTTATATAGTGAACTTTTCAAACGTCTTCTCCTCTGAAACTAATATGGCCAGAGCTTTGATATTCAGCATGGTGACACTTCTAAATATCCTTTACCTATTTTTGTTCAACTGGTTTTAGTCTGTTGCATATGTAAGTCACAGGAGCTAAAAATAGAATTTTTTTTCCAATGGAAAGTTACAGAAATCTTCTTGTCTAAAAGCCTACTACCCTGATCTTAGATATTTGGCACATAGCATCATCTACAGGTCCTCTTACAAGATTGTTCAAAGTATGCCCCTCGGGTAAAAAATGCCCCCTTCCTGGACATAAGTAATTATCTCCATTTTGTCAGTTATTCTCAGGTGAGCGAAATATGCCCCATGGGGCTCTTGTCTTTAGTGGAGAAATAATTTAACTGTGTTTTTATATGGAAATGGGTTAACTCTTTGAACCCTATTCCCGCATATAGGCGTCCTTTTCAAACAGTGTACATGTGAATAGTATACATGTCCTATGCAAACAGTGAAGACCAGATCAGAGGGCTCCAAAAGGAGCCCTCTGATCAGGGTTTTCACTGTTTGTCACAAGGCTAAACATTGACAAATACAACCCTTAAAAGTCAGAAATGGACTAGACTAAAATGGAAACTGGAATTATCCATTTAAAGTTTCAGGGAGGAAAGGGTTAAACACTGAAGCAGAGCTATTGGCAAAATAGTAAAGTGAGTAATGCCCTGTGTGGCAACACCGTCCGTTAAGTATTTGTAATAGAGGTTTTATTGGATACAAAATGAAATATTTATATTTGACAAATGTATGTATATTTGAACTAAATAAATTGATAAAAAATAATGCTTCTTATTTATTTGTGAAGTTATATCACCCAGTTTGTCTAATCAAGTCATCCAATTTTGGCTATTTAAACGGGTTGATTTTAAAATTCATTGCAAAATGACAAACAGTGCAGACCCTTATCAAAGGGCCCTATTAGGAACCCTCTTAACTGGTTATACAGTTTGCATAAGATAAGTTTGATTGAACAAGTGTACTCTTCACAGTGTGTTAAGGACTAATAAGTGGCTGTACAATTATCTAGGACAAGTTTCAACACAACCTAACTTTGTTGGGTCATTATGTTCCCTTGTGGGTCTTTTTAGTTACCAAAACATGAACCAGTCTTAACTCTAGATAATTAATAAATTCTGCGATAAGATGGCAAATAGTCTACACCCTGATCAGTGATCTCCCATAGGAACCCTCTGATCTGGGTCTACACTGTTGCAAATGTAATGAGTTATTTTAAAAAGACTGCTTAATTGAAGCAGATGGTAGAATGTGCCTTAAGGTGCATGCTGCTTTAGTTTCAACCTGCTTTAAGCTACCCTATGCTAGGATATAGAAACTTTTTCTAATGATACATATTCATAACTATAAATTGGAACCAATTTCTACAGCAGAGGAATAAATTAAGCCTCTTACTGCTTCCTTAACTGAAAAATAGTTCCACTTTATACAGTCATGAATTCAATATGTATTATTGTAAATATTTTTTAGAGGAGAGGGACGCTTAAAGCAGTCTTGAGAGTAAAGCATAATCCACCTTTGGGCACAATCTGCTTTATTTTCAACCTGCTTTAAGTAGTCGCCCTTCTTTAATACTAGAAACAGGCTATGTGATAAAGAGCTTTCACATCGTTATGTATCTTATGTAAATACAGAGTTATCCCCCTTGAGCGGCTTTGAATCCCTGCCTCATTTGAGACAGAGGGCGACACACCGTAGGTTGAGAGTCATGCAGAAAGCTCCTGTAGGAACTTTCTGTGTTTCTCTCCACCTGCAGTGGTAACTCACGTTTGTGAAGTCCACAACTTACCAGGAAAGACGGGTCGCTGTTGAGGGGTAGTACTGTATTACATTTTTACTTAAGTTCTTGTTTAAGAGCATAAACTATTCCCTGAATGGCAGTCGCTGTTGAGGGGTAGTACTGTACAATATCTATATTTCTGTTCTTGTTTAAGAGCAATGAGTTAGCATTACGTTCCATGTTATTATTAAAACTACAGTGTTATTCCTCTCGAGCGACTCAAAACCCTTGCATCTTTTGAATTAGGCGGTGGTGTACTGGAGGACGAAAGTAGTGCAGAAATTTCTTACCATGATGAAATTGATAGCTACATCTTTAACCAGGTTATCAGGGTCTACGAACATGATAAACCCACCATTTCAGGAATTAAATGTTTTGGACCTATCCAACTTATGCAAATTATGAAAATGAAGTCGGCCATTACTGAATATCGGAGTTTTTTTTTAATATCTCTTTAAGTTCATTTTATTTAAGTTCATGCGCTGCCATCTTTTATAGTTGCTTGATTTACTAATATATATCTTTAATTCTTCCAGGTCCCGTCACCACAAAAAGTAGAACATGCGGGGGATAACATGGGCGGTATAGGGATATTTGTATTGGTTTGCATCCTTAAACGGGTATATTCCTATTGAGGAACTGGGGGGTTAAAATATGCTTATGTCATTTTATTACGCAAATCTCACTTACGAATGCTCTGAAATTCCCATTCAATTCCCTACTTCCGCGCCAAATAATTACCATTTATATGCCTGAAGTTAGAGCGCCATCTATGAGACTATTCAAATGAGTGGCAGACGCCATTGGCTTTGAATATATATCTTTTATTCTTCCAGGTTGAAAATCATGGAGCCTGATCCTGAAGAATGTTTCTTCAATTAGAAGTTCAATTGCCAGCACAAAAAGGAACCTGTCATTGCTGCAAAAGCTGTCCGTATAACAAACATAATACAATGTAGCAAGTTATATCGAACGTCTAGTTACCTTATGATGAGTGAATTCAGTTTGATCATCGCTGTGGCGAACAGTATGGGATTTTGAAGTGTAGGATGACACACAGCTTTTGTGACATTTTAAAAATATGTCTGTGTTCTTGTCTAATGCATTCTGAAGCTCTAAAAGTTAATCATCACCTTGTAACTTGCTACATTGTATTATGTTTGTTATATGGACAACTTTTGTTATACGGACATTCTTCAGGATTAGGCTCCGTGATAATCAACCTTGAAGAATAAAAGATATATATCAATAAATCAAGCAACTATAATCAGCCAAAAAAGAAAGTACCCATTGTATATTTCTATTTATATACTAGCAACTGGAATATATTCTGACTATTTTTTTTATCTGGATTGTAGAATAATTCCTCGGTGACATTTTTTTGTGTAAAAATGAAGTCGACGCGATGCTTTTTTATTGTAAAATATTTGGCGAAATGACATAGGGGTCGATTTCAAAATTGACACTTTCTTGGATAAAACTGGGTTCACAAATAAGAAAGATTTTATATCATTTTGAATGTTGTATAAGCACCCAAAATGGCTGTAAGTATTGTATTTGGAGTCTTATCTCATGTGTCAACAAGGTTGTCCATAGCATGTCGTGAATCGGCGGTGCATGCTGTTGACGTAATGTTGTAACTAATGACGCAGGCGAATTGTTACCTTCAACTTGTAACGCTGATGCCAAGTCATTTACCATGTTGATAGTGTGATTTATTCGAAAACGACGTCCTAGTGAGTCCCACACGTGTTATATAGAATTTAAATCGGGAATATTCGCAGGTCAGACTAATATACTCAGCCAAAATCGAAGGTCCCTACGTGTTACATTTACTTTTGATTAAGTGAATTTTCAAGCTGAATATCTTATAAAGTACTTTATCAATTCCAATTTTATTTGCGGTTTAAAAAGCTCATACGATCACCAATGTATTCCAGTAAAATATACAGATTAAACGACACATGCAACAAAAATGAAACACTTACATTTCGTTCTTATTTTAAATCAAAAGGAGGTAATTTGATATAGGAAATTCTAATCTTAATACCGCCGTGAAATTTGTGATAAATGAAAGTCTAATGTGATTTTATTTTCTTTAAGAAAAAGTTCTAGCTGCTGAATATGAGTACACTTGTTTCTCTTCTATGAAAAATAATTCTTAGCAAAACAACTGTTTTCAGGAAAAAGAGTTACAGACCTTTCATTTTCAATACAGTTAGCCAGTTATTAAGCCACAATGATTTCATACCATCTGCTTCTTTCTAAACCTAAAATTTAAATACAGTTTACGTATGAGACGCTGATAATTTAGAATACAAAAATAGGTACCTCCTTTTTTGGCTGAGTATATAAAAGATAGCAGCATATGAACTTAAATAAAATGAGCTTAAAGAGATATTACAAAAAAGGGGATAATCAGTAATTGCCGACCTTATTTGCATATTTTACACTATTTGCATATGTCCAATACATTTGATTCCTGAAATAATTGGTTTATCATGTTCGTAGACCCTGATAACCTGGTTTATATAATACTAATAGACACCAATTTCATCATGGTAGGATGCATACCAATTGACATATGGCAAAATAATGGAAATTCAGTAATGGTCGACCTCATTTGCTTAATTTGCATGAGTTGCATGTGTCCAAAACATTTAATTCCTGAAATGATGGGTTAATCATGTTCGTAGACCCTGATAACCTGGATATAGACACCAATTTCATCATGGTAGGATGCATACTAATTGACTTATGGCCAAATAACAGAAATTCAGCAATGGCCGACCTCATTTGCATAATTTGCATATGTCCAACACATATAATTTCTGAAAAGATGGGTTTATTATGTTCGTAGACCCTGATAACCTGGATATAAACACCAATGTCATCATGGTAGGATGCATACTAATTGATATATGGCCAAATAACAGAAATTCAGTAATGGCCGACCTCATTTGCATAATTTGCATATGTCCATAACATTTTATTCCTGAAATGATGGGTTAATCATGTTCGTAGACCCTGATAACCTGGATATAGACACCAATTTCATCATGGTAGGATGCAAACTAATTGACATATGGCCAAATAACAGAAATTCAGTAATGGCCGACCTCATTTGCATAATTTGCATATGTCCAAAACATTTAATTTCTGAAAAGATGGGTTTATCATGTTCGTAGACCCTGATAACCTGAATATAGACACCAATTTTATTATGGTAGGATGCATACTAATTGATATATGGCCCAATAACGGGAATTCAGTAATGGCCGACCACATTTGCATAATTTGCCTAAGTTGCATATGTCCAAAACATTTAATTCCTGAAATGATGGTTTTATCATGTTCGTAGACCCTGATATACTGGTTATAGACACCAATTTCATCATGGTAGGATGCATACTAATTGACATATGGCCAAATAACGGCATTTCAGTAATGGCCGACTTAATTAGCATATTTTGAGAAATGCTCAAGGGATATCACCGGGCACCCTCTTTGATCTCGATGAGGACCCCCTAGACTATTGAAAACTGCAGAGAAAAAAACTTCATCCGGCATTTCCACGTTCAACCCCTTGACGCCCGGACTAAGGTGGACCGTGGAAGATTAAAGCAGGCTGAAAGTAAAGCAGCATGCTGAAAGTAAAGGAAGCACCTTCAGGAATCGTCTGTTTTACTTTCAGCATGCATTAGTAAGCACATATCTTCAACACTGAATCTGGCAACAGGGGAATCTGGCAAAATGATCAATGAAGGAAAGGGTTTAACCCATTACCCCATAAATACGCCTTTAGTTTACTCCTCCACTGAAGGAAATAGTTACAATTCATGCTGTTATGTAAATGTATTGTAAGAAATATGTTCTAAATTCTAGCAGATAATAGCTTAAAGCAGGCTGAAAGTAAAGCAGAATGTGCCTTAAGGCACATTCTGCTTTACTTTCAACCTGCTTTAAGTGGTCACATATCTTCAATACTAGAAACAGGCTATGGGGTAATGGGTTAACAAAGATCCAGATAAGGGGAGAATTTCACAAACTAAAATCTTTATTTTTGCAATAAGTATTTCCCTAAGGAATTTCCAACAAGAGGCCCATGCGGGCCTAAATAGCGCTCACCTGGAAAAACCAACACAAGGGTCACATAACCCCTGGTATGCGATCACTTTTCACCCCATAGACATAATTTTCATTGAAAAAATCTATTTTTAGCTCCTTTGACCTAGATATGCAACGGACCGGAACCATATTTACAATATTGGTTAAGGACTTCTAGAAGTGTCAGCATGCCAAATATCAAAGCTCTGACCATATTAGTTGCAGAGGTAAAGATGTTTAAAGATTTCAATATATAACTCTATGTAAATTTACGACCCCTGGGGCGGGGTCATTTTTTACCCCAGGGACATAATTTGAACAATCTTGATAGAGGACCTAAAGACGATGCTTTGTGCCAAATATCTAAGCTCAGGGTACTGTGGTTTCAGGCAAGAAGATTTTTTAAGTTTTCATTGAAAAAATCTATTTTTAGCTCCTGTGACCTAGATATGCAACGGACCGGAAATGTTTGAACAACTTTGAAAGAGGACCATATAAGGATCATTCAGGGCAAGTTTGGTAAAAATCTATCCGGTAGTTTCGGAGGAGATGTCGTTTAAAGAAATTGTTGACGACGAACGGACGAACGACGCACAGAGGACGATCAAAATAGCTCACCTTGGCACTACGTGCCAGGTGAGCTAAAAATGTAAAAATTATGTGTCTTGGTTAATTTGTTGTCAGACACTCCCAAGATACAGCCTGCTTAAAAAACAACACGAGGCAAAGTTACTTTAACATATTTTATTTTAAAAACTCTCAATACCTTACTATACACATTGGCACCAAAATGACGTCAAATCTCGGTAACTCAAACTCATTTCAGTCAAACTTTCTTGTATTTCAAAGTTAAAACTGGCTTGATCACACTGTAATTCAAAATATGTGGTCAATTGACTTAAAACGTGTTTGAGTCGCCGTGGTCTGACTGTATGATGTTACTATTCAGAACTCTGTCCTCTCATAATACTCAATTATTCATGAATTTGAGACATGCGGCAGTTAAATGCAGGACAACAGTAATGTAGAAAGCCCCAACAAGAGTTTCCTGCAATACGTTTGCACTGCATCAAGTATTCACCTAGCTTTAAAGACCATGCTTTACAACAAATACTAATGTAGCAGATTAAATGATGTTTCCATACATTGTTACATGAAATATATCTGATCATGGTAACAGCCAGTAATTCTAAGATTGATCCCCTACCCCACAATATTTGAGTTGAACTGTTTCAAGGACAAAATACAGTATGAACTCGATAATTAAAACATTGGTTTTTTTTACACATCCATATTTCAAAGTTAAAACATTGAAATGCGGGCGTGTTCGACTTAAGCGAGATTGAGGTATTTAGCCTATGAAATACTGGTAAGGTTGATTTCAGTGAGTTCAAAGTATCGAGTTTCAACTGAAGTCTGGAACCATGAAAACCGTTAAAGTGACTGTCTCAGAGCACCAGATAAGGGTAGTTTTTCAAAAACTAAAATCTTTATTTCTGAATTAAACCCTAAGGTGTCACTACTCATTAGAATCATCTCTTCGAGACGATTCTAATGAGTAGTAACACCATAGGATTTGGTGGTGAAATGAGTGATGAAATTTTTGATTTGGTGAAATAACTACCTCTTATCTGGGGCCCTGTGACAGTCTTTGTAAATGATAGTGTGATGATAGTATATGTACATCCAATCTTTCTCTCCAATGTTTCTCTATAGCTGCTAGTCACTCTGTTGGTGAGGGTCATTCAATTGATGCTGTCTGATTGGTGCTGTCTTACTGGTGTTGTTGTCTATTTGGTGCTGGTAGAAAATAAAGCTAGAAGTCCCGCCGCTGAGCCCACAGAAAATACATAATTGCTAAAAGTAACAGTCAAGGAAAATAATCAAGTGCATGCTGGGTAATTATTTTGTCTGCCACAATTGATGCCTGCAACTGTTCTTAAAATAACATTTTAAGCTAGAGGGATGGCTTTGTCTGCAAGACAAATATGATGCCCCCCTCGGCAAAAAAATTAACTAAGTTCAAATAATTGTAATTTCGTGATGGATAGACAGCAGTAACCGTAATATAGACCACATTTTTCAAGCTCGGAAAATTTACTTTTTTACAAATCCTATGCAAGAGAGTTGTCATTTGAAGGAATTGTAAATAATGACGCAGAGAAAGGGCCACCACAATAGCTCACCTTGAGTCTTTTGGCTCAGGTTAAAATCGATCATGAAATAAGCTACATTAACTTAATACACAAATTACTCTCGATGGCTCGAATATTGACGTATTTGGTCATTGCTGTGGGACGAAACCGGAGTAACCCCACGTGTTCGGATGGGCGACCAATGTACCCTCTCACATACTACCCCAACCAGGAATCAAACTCGAGACTGCATTGGTGAGAAGCGGCACCACTGCACTAACTGAAAATTCTAACAAATCTAGAAACAGGCTATAAGCTAACTGGTTAACTCTTTGAACCCAAATCACGCATATGTGTGTCATTTGCAAACAGTGTACCTGTGAGGAGTACACTTGTCCTGTGCAAACAGTGTAGACCCTGATCAGAGGACTCCTTAAGGAGCCCTCTCATCAGGGTCTACAATGTTTTGTCGTTTTACATATACTGTAAAATCTTCCCTAAAAAAGTAAAACAAGAGCACCGCAAGCCGGGCACATTATATGCCCGTCAAATCGATCTTAGAATGTAGTCATACCAAAACCCTATCATGGTAAAAATAAAAGGGGAAGAACCCTGAAAGTTAGGAGTCATATGCTGACCAAGTTTCAAAAGGATGGGAATAAATTTGTTTGAGAAAGAGAGCTACAAATTAAAAAATGTCCGTTTTTGACGATAAAAGGGACATAACTCTTGAATGTCAGGGGCAATCCTGCTGGTTATGGAACTTGACCGAGACATTATGGTCATACACATGCTGACAAAGTTTCAAAAGGATTGGAATAAATTTATTTGAGTTAGAGAGCGGACAAACTAAACAAGAGGGCCAGAATGGCCCTTGATCGCTCACCTGACCATGGTGACACTAGGATGGGTCGCGTGATTTCAGAAAAGAAGATTTGTAAAAGGTGACCCCAAGGGCGGGGCGAATTTTGACCCCAGGGGCAAAATTTGAACAACTAAGATAGAGGACCTGTAGACGATGATATGTGCAAAATATCTAAACTCAGTGTACTATGGTTTCAGACAAGAAGATTTTTGAAGTTTTCATTGGAAAAAATCTATTTTAAGCTTCGGTGACCCAGATATGCAACAGACCAGAACCAATTCATCCATATATGTGAAGGACCTCTTAAAGTTACATCATGCCAAATATCAAAGCTCTGGCCATATCGGTTTCTGAGTAAAAGATGTTTGACCATTTCCCTATGTAACTCTATGTAAAACTGTGACCTCTGGGGCGGGGCCAATTTTGACCCCAGGGACAAAATTTGAACAACTTTGATAGAGGGCCTGTAGACTATGCTATGTGCAAAATATCTAAACTCAGTGTACAATGGTTTCAGACAAGAAGATTTTTTAAGTTTTCATTGAAAAAATCTATTTTTAGCACCGGTGACCCAGATATGCAACAGACCATAACCAATTCAACAATATATGTGAAGGACTTCTAGAAGTTATACCATGCCAAATATCTAAGCTCTGGTCATATTGGTTCCAGAGAAAAAGATGTTTGAACATTTCACTATGTAACTCTATGTAAAACTGTGATCCCCGGGGCGGGGCCAATTTTGACCCCAGGGACAAAATTTGAACAAATTTGATAGAGGATCTGTAGACGATGCTATGTGCAAAATATCTAAGCTTAGTGTACTATGGTTTCAGACAAGAAGATTTTTTAAGTTCTCATGGTAAAAAATCTATTTTTAGCTCCGGTGACCCAGATATGCAACGGACCGGAACCAATTCAACAATATATGTCAAATACCTCTAGAAGTTATACCATGACAAATATCAAAGCTCTGGTCATATTGGTTTCAGAGAAAAAGATGTTTGAACATTTCACTATATAACTCTATGTAAAATGGTGACCCCCAGGGCGGGCCAATTTTGACCCCAGGGGCAAAATTTGAACAACGTTGATAGAGGACCTATAGATGATGCTATGTGCCAAATATCTAAGCTCTGGCCGTTGTGGTTTCAGACAAGAAGATTTTTTAAGATTTCCTTATTTTTTCACTTTGGTTGCCATGGCAACAAGAGTTCTGCATTGTTTCAAATTCTTTGAACACATTTGAAAGAGCTTGACCCAAGGAACATTCCTGTGAAGTTTGGTTGCAATCAGACCAGTAGTTTTGAAGAAGAAGATGTTTGAAGAAATTGTTGACACACGACGAACGACGCCGGACAAAGACCGACCACAAAAGCTCACCTTGAGCACTTTGTGCTCAGGTGAGCTAAAAATGCCCATTTTTGACAAAATAAGGGGCATAACTCTTGAAAGTCTGGGGCAATCCTGCTGGTTATAGAACATAACCGAGACATTATGGTAATACACATGCTGACCAAGTTTCAAAAGGATTGGAATAAATTTGTTTGAGTTAGAGAGCGGACAAACTAAAAAATGCCCGTTTTAGATAAAAAAGGGGCATAACTCTTGACTGTCTGTGGCAATCCTGCTGGTTATCAAACTTGACAGAGATATTATGGTCATACACATGCTGACCAAGTTTCAAAAGGATTAAAATAAATGTGTTTGAGTTAGAGCAGACAAACAAAATATGCCCTTTTTTTACAAAAAAAGGGGCATAACTGTTGAATGCCTGGTGCAATCCTGCTGGTTATCAAACTTGACCGAGATATTATGGTCATACACATGCTGACCAAGTTTCAAAAGGATTAAAATAAATGTGTTTGAGTTAGAGAGCGGACAAACTAAAATATGCCCGTTTTTTAAGAAAAAAGGGGCATAACTCTTGAATGTCTGGGGCAATCCTGCTGGTTATCGAACTTGACCGAGATATTATGGTCATACACATGATGACCAAGTTTCAAAAGGATTAAAATAAATTTGTTTGAGTTAGAGAGCGGACACACTAAAATATGCCCGTTTTTGATGAAAAAAGGGGCATAACTCTTGAATGTCTGGGGCAATCCTGCTGGTTATCAACCTTGACCGAGATATTATGGTCATACACATGCTGACAAAGTTTGAAAAGGATTAAAACACATTTGTTTGACAGAGTTCCCATTCACGCACAGATGTACGTGATTCACGTATAATTTAAAAAAATCACGCATAAAATCAATGCCCTGAACGTGCATGCACGTACAGATTTTTGTTGCAGTTAATGCCGAAATCGGATGTAAGAAGACCAGTTTTATTAACAAACAACAAAATACAAGTTAAACGTCAAAGTCTGACATGTCAGTTTAGATTTGTTTTCAATTTCCTTATAGTGTCTATCAGGCGCAGGGTTTTCCCTTGCATTTTGTAAATAAGAGTCCTAAGGACCCTCAAACCTTTCACTTTGAGAGTCTCTCGGCATATTTGGGGGTCCCAAATTAATTAATTTGTAAATGCATAACAAATAAATTGCAAAACCTTTGTAAACTGTTTAACAGTGCAAATTTATGATTAATCTCATATGGTATATGAAGCATACCCCACATCAGTATCTACATATCTGAAAATTTGCGGGTTTGGAGTAAAATGTGGTCAAAGATTTGAGGGTCCTGGGGACTCTTGGGGTTGGACAAATAGGGGTCCCAGGTGACAGAATTGCGTCCAAGATGCAGGAAACCTGCGTCCGGGAAAACCCTGCAGGCGCTTGACAATTCTTATTATTCTTAATACGTAAAGTGCCTGGTTCACCCGCATCGCGAATATGATGGTTAAGCGGTTTAAAATAGATTGTGGGATATCCCGTCTCTGTGGCTCATAAAGTCGCTATTTTTTCTATCAATTTTTGTTTTTATAAGAATTCAATACTTATTTAGAGGAATATGTGTTTGAAAAATGCTGACAAATGATTAAAACAAAAAGTCCGGTCATAGGTCTAATTCTGGTCACTTTCGATTTCAAAACAGCGACGCCATTTTTATGCGAAATCCAAACAACACAGTCGAAAAACTGGACGGGTTATCAGATGTATTTTATCCCGTCTATTAACAATGTTGGGGAAAATGCCCGATTTAAATTAGTGAGACACAGTCTTAGCATAGGCCTACGCATTCGTGTAGTCTACAAATATGTCGGCTAAGAAATAATGTGAGAGATACGAACAGTACACATCCAAACAAATGATGTAAAAATTTAGCGGTGGAGCCACAAATTTCCAAAGATCATCCCTGGTGCGTATCCATTGTTTGAATACTCATCTTACTTTGTCCCTGGCGTCCTCGCATCAGAAGAAACAGAAAAACTTTTCATATGCACCCTCTGAAATTTGTCTGCACCCCCCAAAAAATAGACATAGAGGGTGCATGCACCCTCAAAGCTTAAAGCCTGTGGGAACCCTGGTTTGAGTTAGAGAGCGGACAAACTAATATGTCCGCTTTTGACAAAAAAGGGGCATAACTCTTGAATGTCTGGGTCAATCTTGCTGGTTATCGAACTTGACCGAGATATTATGGTCATACACGTTCTGACCAAGTTTCAAAAGGATTGGACTAAATTTGTTTGAGTTAGAGAGCGGACATGAAAAAGTTAACGGACGGACAGATGGACAGACAGACAGCGCCACGACATAATACGTCCTGTCTGAAGACGGGCGTATAAAAAGGTGGACTTAATTGAAAAACAGAATTGACCATTTGAGGTTTCAACAACTCCTATAGAACCACTCCTGGTACAAAAAGGATACACATTTGTGTTGAAATTCTTTAGGATGTAGAATGACAGGAAAATAAGCAGGACTAGATAGAAAGCGTTGTTGTAAAATATGGAGAAAGTCGTTGCCTCATAGTCCGCCACCTCGTTCTTCTTCCACAGTATCCTGAAACAAACAAAACAAACTTAACCCTGTCCGTCTAAACACCCAAAACCTGCCTGAACCACTTAAAAACCCACACTACTACAGTACCTTAATATCTAATCAAATAAAGCTTTTAAACTATTACACCATAAATACAATGTATGCATTTTTCCGCCTCTAATTTATTTCTCCAGTGAGGAGAATAGTTCCAATTTATACAGTCATGAATATGCATCATAGAGAATATCAAGTGGTAGCTTAAAGCAGGTTGAAAGTAAAGCAGAATGTGCCTTAAGGTGAATTCTGCTAGGTTGAAAGTAAGCAGAATGTCCCTTAAGGTTCATTCTGCTTTACTTTCAACCTGCTTTAAGAGGTTACCTAATATGTATTTAGGCTTTGCCTATGGACGGAAAAAAGCAAAATTATACTAATGAAAACGGAATAGATCTATCACCAGTGTGTGAGCAGCGCTCTTGTATCAGTTCGTTGTGTATTCCAGATCACACTCGAGGCTACGCCTGTGACTGAGAACACAACCGACTCGAACTTTTATTATACATGTATACCTAAATTGTTTGGGACAAGATCTATATGTTGTTAAACCAAATAATCAAATAGATCTATAAGCACCCGTGTAACATACAATGTTAAAAGTTAAAACTCCTCCGTACACCTATAAGGCAATCTGAAACTATTTTTGGAAGTCATATGACCACGAATAATGACGTCATTATTTATATTGATGGCGTATTGGTAATCCGTTATTTTTATCGGTTCGATTGAGAAGTAGCTTTTTTGTAAATAACGTTCATTTAAGCGTTTAAGGGTATGAATTGAACTGTTTGAAGCTTTGTCCTTTGGAGAAAATCATTTCAAGTGAGTGTTGGGGGTTATTCATGCTTAAAATGGTTTAAAAATAGCACCGAAACCGGGAATTCCGAAACGTCACGCACAGCTCTTCTTAAAAGCAGTGACGTCATCATCCAAGATGTCAGCCCCCATGTTTTGTAGTTGCCTAGTTTTGAGGAAATTATTCACGCGCAAATCAAACACTTATCAAAGTATGTCAGTGATTGAATAAAATTGGAATACCTTTGATTTTATCATGCATTACTTAAGAACAGAAAAAAGGCAAGCCTTTTTTCCGTATTATCAAAACTAGAAACAGCATATGGGGTAATGGATTGAATGGTGTATTTAAACATAAATAATGTATAAAGAAAATGAGCAAAAAGAATTTGTGCGAAACGTAAGAACAAAGCTATTCCCTTTGGTGCTGGTGTTAACACTGTCTTTATTGGGGAATGGTTTAAGCTGTCATCTATTTTTAACTCTAGCACCAAAGGGAAGTAACTGTATTTATTGGGGAATGGTTTAAGCTGTCATCTATTTTCAAAACTAGAAACATGCCATTGGGTAATGGTTAAACAAAACTATACAGGGATAAGACGGTAAGTTATGCACAATAGTTTCATCTGTTATTGGTATTACGGGCTCTTTACAGTATAAGGAACCAATGGTATGTGTAAAGAGCCCGTAATACCAATAACAGATGAAACTATTGTGCATAACTTACCGTCTTATCCCTGTATAGTTTTGTTTAACCATTACCCAATGGCATGTTTCTAGTTTTGAAAATAGATGACAGTATGGTGTGTGAAGTTTTCTGACAACCCCATAACTGTTGAAGTCCATAGAACAGTGATATTTACTAATTGTTTCCAAGCAACAGAACATACCTCTCATCTTTTTCCTTCTTGTTCATTTTCTTGTCATCGGCCACTTTTTTCATTACCTCCCTTGCCACGGCGTCTTCCCGTTTCTGAGCAACTCTGAAATAAATAGGAGGAATGCAAGGATCCAGATAAGACAAGAGTTAATTGAACATATCCAACATTTTCTTGCTTGTTTTGCACCAAGTCCTATGGTGTGACTACTCATTTACAATCGTCTTGAAGACACCATAGGGTTTAATGCAGAAATAAAGATTTTAGTTTTTGAAATATTCCCCTTATCTGAGTGACCCATTGTTTCATAGATACACATTTTTTGGCCATTGATTTATTCTTCCACTGAAGAAACTAGGTCCAATTTAAACAGTCATGCATAGGCGTCATAAGAAATATTTTCTTCACTCAAGCAGATGGGAGCTTAAAGCAGGCTCAAAGTAAATCAAAATGTGTACTAAGAATCATTTTGTTTTTTTCATTCAACCTGTTTTAAGCAACCACCTGTCTTCATAGCTAGAAACAGGGCTATGGAGTAAAGGCAAACATCCATCATAAACATCAGCATATTTGACAATAGACTTTGAGTTGAAGTTCAAATATGGTCATTGACTTGAGATTATTGTAAACTTGAGGATGGGTAATATAAACCCTTTACCTGATAGTCTATTTCTAAAATTGAAGATAGGTGATTTTTTAAAGCAGGTTGAAAGTAAAGCAGAATGCGCCTTAAGGCGCATTCAACTTTACTTTCAGCCTGCTTTAAGCTATCATGTGCTAGAATATAGAAAATATTCCCAATAATATATCTTCATAACTGATTAAATTGGAACTATTTACTTCAGCGGATGAATATATTAAACACGCTAAAAGGTGCTTTTATTATATACCTATGGATGATTTATAGAGATTTCTCAGTTAGATAAATCTGATATCGTCACTGTTGATATCATCACTACAGGTAACTTGATGATATCACTTTTTGTGACGTCACGTCATAATTAGTTTAGTGACGTCGCGGTAATCAATTTTTTGTATTTCTTTTCTGTTAAAACGTCATTAAAATATATATAATAAATGGAATAATCAATTCCTTTGAATAGATATGAAAAAATATATCATGAGAATGGGTTGTTATCTGGTTAAAAAAGGAGTCCGTAGGACGATTTTTTTAACCAGATAACAACCCATTCTCGTGATATATTTTTCATATCAATCCAAAGAAATTGATTATCCTCGATCTATTTGGAAAAGGGTTAACAGATTACCTCACAATATGACTTTTTACACCTCTAATTAATTATACAAAGTTTCCATTGACGAAACTGAGATTGCAGCTTAAAAGTAAAGCAGAATGTGCATTATAATTAAGGTACATTCTGCTTTACTTTCAACCTGTTTTGGTCACCTGTCTTCAAAACTGGAAACATGCTATGGAGTAAAGGCTTAAGCAACACCTGTAGATACTAGATAGTCCAGGGCTCCAGATAAGGGGAGTTTTTCAAAAAATAAAATCTTTATTTCTGCATTTAACCCCATGGTTTCACTACTTGTTAGAAATGTATCTCCTAGACAATTCTAATGAGTAGTAACACCATAGGATTAGGTGCTGAAATGAGCGAGAAAAGTTTGGATTCGTTCAGTTTACTCCCTCTATTTATCCGAAGCCCTAAGATACCCATGGTTTCTCAAAACAGTTACGGCATAACAGGTGTTTCTAGGAGGAAGATATAGAGGCGTGAAAAGAAATTCCTAAACTAAATGTGATGTATAACAGGGCATCAGATAAGGGCAAATTCAACATTTTCTCACTTATTTTAGCAACAAATCATACAGCGTTACTACTCATTAGAATCGTCTTGAAGAGACGATTCTTATGAGTAGTGACACCATAGGGTTTAATGCATAAACAAAGAGTTTTCTTTTTTAGATACTCAACTTATCTGGAACCCTGTGTAAAGGCAGGAAGAGATGTTTATATGAGGATTATCCTACTTATCCAACAAATACGCTTTTTATGCTGCTAATTTATTCCACTACTGAAGAAGTTGGTTCCAATTTAAACAGTCATGAATATGTACCATAAGAAATATATTCTAGATTCTATAGGCAGATTATAGCTTAAAGCGAGCTGAACGTAAAGCAGAAAGCACCTTATGGCTCATTCTGCTTTACTATCACCTGAATTAAGTGGTCACCCGTCTTCAATACTTAAAACAGGCTACGGGGTAATGGGTTAAATAGAGGTGTGAGCATGCATTCAGGGCTCCAGATAAGGGGAGTATTTCAAAATCTAAAATCTTTATTTCTGCTTTAAACCCTATGGTGTCACTACTCATTAGAATCGTCTCTTCGAGACGATTCTAATGAGTAGTAACACCATAGGATTTGGGGCTGTATAAGTGAGAAAATGTTGGATTTGTTCAGATAACTCCTCCTTATCTGGAGCCCTGTGCATTTCTATGAGGATATGAGGTAGTATCTACTTACTTGTGTTTAAGGACAAACTTGACATTTCTGTAAGCAAAGGCGACCAGATATGTACTGATGATTGTACCTACAGCAAACAGGATGCCTGACTGGTAGAGGTCCATTTGATGTATTCTCCAGAAAAACCCTGTAACATACACAATATAACATAGACAGCCATGAAATATATATAGTAATATACATCATACAACAATTTCAAAGACATTTAAATTAGAATATTTAGAAAAACTTATAATCTCGGCTGTAAATTATTTAGCTTGTTGCGGCAGCAAGTTACGGAAATATTGGAATTATGTATTGTCTACAATATTTATTGAGCACTATCCTTAGTTTGTGATATTCATACTGTTTCAGGCTATATCAGCAGAGCGTTTTAGTAAGTTGTACATTTTTAACTCCTTCTGCCAACAATTTGCCATCTGGGCAGGATTCTCAAACACCTGGCCGTGGAACCTGAGGGTAGGATGAAGGTAGGCTGTGTTCACCCAGCGAAGCCTACAGTAACAGATTTCAAGATCTAGGGTCAACCCGCTGAAGAAATAATCTGCATACCCCGTGTCCGCAACAGTGTAGCCACTCGCGAGTGTTCTTTATTTTCTTAGTGCAGAAAGTGTTTTAGTAGTTTGGACCTGAGCGACTCTTTATAGGGAGAGCCGTATTCAGCAGTAGTTTTTTGCGAGTGGAGTCATTGTGGACAGTCAGGTGACTAGATGCCAGAGGTATACCGTAGTTGTATATAAACAGATGAGATCAGAGCTTCTTTAACTAAAATGACACTATGGAACAAGTATTCAGTCATCGTGTTTTGAGCTCGGTGTACATCATTTAAAAAATCAGTAAATCGGTGGGAGTACCTCCCCCCTTTAAAATTCTACCCAAAACTTTGGTACCCAGGTACTTGTTTCAGCGTCCGACACCAATTTTTAGTGTTTCCCCCAGGTTTGAAAGGGACATGGTAATAGTTCATGAAACGGGCACAGCAGAAACGTGAAGGAGCATTTAATAGCGCGCTGCAATCACCTCACATGTAGTTCCAAAGTTATTGCCAAGCTTAATTTAACAGTAGCATATTTGACCTTTAAATAGCATTGACCTTTGTTGAACATCACCCTAGTTGTACTGAGCTCAAGCATTTCTTGACTTGAGTACAAATACCAAATATGAAGTCTCTATGTCATGAAGTTCCAAAGTTTTGAGCATAAAATGAGCACTAATAATTTATAAAAAAAGAAAATTGCAGACAGTGCATAATAAGATTAGATGGCTTTTTCAAGGTGTAAAGGACAGGGAACGGGCTAAAAATAAACTCAAAAATAGACTACGGAAATTCACGATGGACTATTGGAAGCGTTGTTAGAAAATAATCGGTCAGTTCCAAAACTATCCGATAATCTGTTAAGAATGGGTTATGATTATTTACGGGTGTGGTAGCGAAAACGTAATTGCTTGGCTTCATCATAAGGATGATAAGCCGAGGCGTTCAGATTGTAGGATGTGCTAAAATTATGTGCAGTAGAAACAATAACATCTTGATTGTCATTCTCATCGTGTAAAGTTGAAAGATCAGTAAAGCACTTTAGTTTTGGTTATAAATAGCAGCTGTTATGAAAGCAGAGATGCTGCCAGAATTCGAATACAGAGGAACAAATCCCCCATCACTTTCGAAAATGTGCGGGATTTATCCAACCAGGGGGGGGTTATTTTTCACACCTCCACGCGACATTTTCTATCACGCTTCGCTTGTTGATTCTGAGATTTTACTTTCGATCCTTCCAGTGTCAGTTCGTTTTGTAATCTCTTACTGCATGTTCTTCCTGAATTTTTAACTTAGGGAGCATTTCACACGAACGTCAGAAACAATCTCTGTATATGTTGTTGCAGCACAGAGTTTACACGTGTGTCTGTGTACTCTGTCTGCATATGAGGTATTGAGCGCTATTGATCAATTGCTATACCCCCCTTTAAGAGCAGGACAGCAATGTGCGGAGATTGTTCAATGTTCTTAAAATAGTCACTTGGGAAACCCACACTGGATATTGTGAGCTATTGGCCATTTGTTATACCCCTCTCAGGGGTGGCGAAATCTCTGAAAAATGCACCTGTCCACGGACAAGTGGTTTGAAAAAATCACTTGTCCGTATCCAATATCTACTTGTCCGTAAAAATAAATGTTACCTGGTTAAATAGACAACATAAATGTTTCCTATAGCCTAGCAGATCGTAAAGCAGACTGTGTCTAAAAATTAAGAGAAGATTTTTTAAGTTTTCATTCTGCTTTACCTATCAGTTTCCAAGGGACAGGCTCTTTCAGCAACCTCTGCTTGAATAACTTGACTCAGTTCAAGTTCAACAGTTAACTGTTTATCTATCTATCTAACTGTTTACAAAGTAGACCTACTAGTACTAAGTCTTTATTAGCTCAAACGTTTCAAAGCATTACAGTTAACTGACCATTAATACGGTAGCACACCCTTCGAACTTTCATTTTCTCTGACTATATTTATCAGAAATATCTTATCAGAAGGATAGAATTGTCAACATTATTTACGGCAGATTGAGAATTTTGCGAACGGGAACAGGATGCAGATGGCCTGTTTTGGGGTGTTATGCCACGGTGGATTCGGGACTTTCTTTTGCTAATTTATGGTCAGGAACAATCTCAGCAGCCACATCGTTGTTTGTATCATCATTTCATTTCGGTTTTTTAGCCGTTGCGAATATCGCTCGCCTGTTTTCGTTATTTCAGACATCCCTGAGAATGGCTACAGACTACGAGTTTATTCGCCGATAATATCAAAGAGTTTCCGAATACCGGAAATAACAATAATTAGCATTCGCCCCCGAGAGTATGATTCGTCCCCGTACCGAGAATTTTCGAACTATCGCCGGATTTTTCGGGCGCGTCCTTCGGCGCAGCACCGGCATTTTTACTGGGTCTTTTGTTATTTTTCCGCGCAAAAAGTGCCAAAATGCAGTCTAGGCAGATCACAGAAACTGATGAAGACCCTGATAGGGTCGAAACGTTGTTAAATAAAAACAACAAGTCTACTTGTAACCTGCAAAGATCGTTAGTTTTACTTGACTAGTTCCTAGTGTTTTAGAAACTGAATTTGCGTAATTGAACATTGGAATTTCTGCTTGTCCACGGACAATCAAGACAGGAAAATTCACCTGTCCGGACCCGAAAATGGCCACCTCGGACAGTTGATTTTGTCACCCCTGCCTCTATAGGCGAGGAAATCAACACACGCATGTGCGGAGAATGATCATTGTTCTTTAAATAGTCACTAGGGTATTCCGCTAACACAAGTCGATTACACAACTTCTAACAACGGGCGAGACAGGAATTTAATATGATTTTTTTAGGGAACGCATGGAATATAAAATATGCGGGAAATGAATTTGTATTGCGGGATTTTGCCCCCATTAAAATCATAAATATGCAGGACACTAGACGGGAAATGCGAGAATCCCACGATCCCGCAGTATCTCTGTGAAAGAGAAACCGCTGGGGCATTTTGGGAAACTGAATTACTCGTCATATTAGCGGACTTTTACATTGCAGATCCTTCTTGTCGATTGGTTTACTTCCTTAGTTCTCGGCATTCAATCCATGGTCATTTATCCCAATTCATTTGACGATGCAAACGCTTACGATATGGTTCAATGCATATCGTCCCAGTAGGGGGTCAATAAGCAATCCATTTATATAGTTAAGCAATTTACCAAGTATCCTGTCAAGGTATTATCAACACGTGTCAAGCAAGCCGGGTGATCAAAGGGGCAATAAAGCCACCAACATGAAAATAAGGCAGCTATTCGTTTGTAAAGGGCAGCACGGCTGGGTAAAAAAGAGACACCGAGCTGCGTCGTTCTAAAACGGACGAGGCGAAACGCTAATTTTGCTAAGTAACATATGCTATCATTCATTGTTCGTGCAAAGAGTCTTTAAATTTCAAAGAATCTATATATTTCATTACTGTTCCGAATGTTAAATCCAAATGTCAGTTCAGACGGATATTAAATAAAACTATTAAAAAATAACAAATTACTGTCATTTAAAAGATTTCCATCTGTCTACCCCACCCACCTAATGTGTGCCGACGTGGCACGGTTCACAGGGTGGTTGATGTATAAAACAACTTACAAATAGGAATCGCCGACACTATCAAGGCATTCCCGTAGAACAGAGCAGATGATTTCGTAGAAACATTTCTAGAGAAGTCCTGGAGAAGCAATTCTTCCTCTTTTGTCAGGCTTTTTTGTTTGCTGCTTTTAGATGCCATCTTTTTGCCGGTGTTGACGTGTACGAATGAAATGAGAGCATTCCGAATCTAAAGGCCTGGTTCTCGACTCCGATTTGTTTAAAATTCTGGTTCCCGACTGCCACACGTTTGTAAACTCGGCCCGTCTCATTTCGCCCTACTTCTATACCATATGACACGGCCTCCATAGTTGATTGTATTGCCGTTTTTGTGGATGTGCGCATAGAAAATATTCCAGTCTATTCATGCTGCAAGGTGATTATATAGTAAAGATACCAAACTTTCAAAGACCATAATATGGAATAGGCAAAGCCTATAAGCGAGCACTGCTAAACCACAGAGGACCGTCACAATAGAAGTCTGAACCCCAAAAGAAAAAAAATGTATAGACACTAGATATATAGACTTTGTATACATTTTTTTCTTCTTTTGGGGTTCAGACTTCTATTGTGACGGTCCCCAGTGTGCTAAACCATCTTCAGAAAACAAAGAATGAAGATTGTAACAAAATAGTATACCAAATAAATACGATTATGCGTAAATACATGTTTTATATATCTACTTAAGATAATAAAATGTAACAATAATTTAGCTACATGTAATGTATTATGAAATAAGCAAGTGCAGCTGTACATTTGGAGCAAATTAAGAATATGTTTCCATTAATGGTGACAGGTCGCTCCATTAGACTAACCTTTGAACAGAATGACACTTGCCCAAACCCTATTCCTACTGAATGAGGGTCAAATTCATTTAAGAAAGGCTACGGTGGAATTAGCCTTTTTGGTTATTTTATTAATGTTGAAACCCCCTCTCAGGTCTTGTGATATTGTCACGCATAGGTAAGGGTTCTCCTGGACCTGCTTTAGGATTTGGTTGTCTAGGGTGTAGAAATGACTGGATCTGTTATTGACACTCATGAGGTAGCACTTCTTGGCATTGAAACGCATACCCTATGTCGAGGCCCAGGCCTCCAGCCCACTCAAGTCCCTCTGTAGCACGTCATGATCCTCCTGACTCCAGATTGTTCTGTACAGAAGGCAGTCATCTGCAAACAGCCAGACTTGCAATTTAACGGAGTCAAGTAGGTCATTGATGTGACAGAGGCACAGGAGAAATTTAAGGTGATTTGATTCGGGGATCTATCCATTGAAATAAACTGGCAGTTTATTTTGTCGTTATATTTTCTTTGGTGAGTCTGTGTTTGTTTTTGTTGTTTGTTTTATTTAGATGATCTAAGAATTAGATGTATGTACATGTTCATACTTGTTTTTATCTTCATTCTTGTAAATTTCAAGAAATATTACTCTGAATTGAATTTATTTGAAAGCCAGAATTAATTTCAATCAGGTGTAACTAAGGATGTACTTCATAGTCTACTAGCTAAGACCAAATGTGTTATTGGTCACATTTACACTGTGTTTGAGAATATGATAAAGGTGATTAAACAAGTGGAACAGTCGCAAAAACTGCCTTTAAGGTCAAATTTAAGACTTATATATTCTGATCGGTCAATAATTCTGTGATTGTATGAATAGTTTGCTTTGAAGGGAGATATAGAGAAAATTGGACACTTAAATTTGAGTTTAATGAGATACCATTTGATTTTTTCAGATTTAATGGCGTCTAGAAAAGTGGATGTACATTATCAAGATAGACAGTGATGTGCTTGATGGAAAAGAATCAATTTTGGCCATGCACCAGAGTGACCAAAAAATTTACTGACTCTTAATTACCTTCACTACCAGTTTGCGGCACAGATCTTATATACTTATATAGATATATAATAGTTACTTCATTTTTTGTAAACTGCATTTTGTGTAAGCGAAATAAAAATATTTATTTGCAAATTCTATTGTTTTATTTTCTCCCAATGTCAAATGAAATCTATTTAAAACTGGAACGTATTTTTGAGAAAAGCAGATGTCTCCCCTGTATTCCCCTATCCCGAATAATTTCAGTCAAAATCTATTTTAATCATTGATCATGTGACCTTTGACCTCAAATGCAACCCCATTCATCCCCTCATCATAAGCAACCAGTGCACCAAAAAATGGACATTAGAACAAAAGTTATTGTCCGTATACCAAAGAAAAATCAAAATTCTATTTTTAGTAACAGATTATGTGACCTTTGACCTCAAATGCAATCCACTGCATCCCCTTGTCATAAGCAACCAGTACACCAAAAATGGACATGATTTCTCTATAGGAAAACAAGTTATATTCCGGAAACCAAAGCGTGACACTGACAGACAGACTGACAGGCATAAGTTTGGGAGCCATTTATATAATAGCATGTGTCAAAGATGTAAATCAAATAAGTAGTTATCTGTATGAGTAACTAAAATAAACGATGGCCAAATATTGAACATAAAAAAGATGTAACTGGCTAAAAAGTGTACCATAGATAAATACTTTAGGTTTTTGCCAATAATTTACTCTCACTTAGTGACTCTTGAATATTCTTTTTTGAGCCTGATAATGGTTAACACTGTACATGAACAGAATTCAAGTCGATATCCATGTTAAAAAAACTTTCTGATATGTAAATTTGACATGATAAAGAAAAAAAAAAAGTAAAACTGCGCCGAAACAACCGAGGTCGAACCTACACAGGACCGAAAAGATCCGGAATCTATAAATAGAACGTAAATATTTTATGAGTATATTGGTTTTGAAACAATGGTGAAAGCACGAAATAATACATTCCGTTGTTAACGGGACAAAAAAAGTAGAGTTTTTATGACGGAAAGATATCTCTCATAACTAACGAGTACGGCCACGGAACCTTTCGTTATTCGACTGGAGAACGAAGGCGTTCCGATCGTCCGGTGATGGAGCGCAGGTTTTATACACCGCCACATCCGGTAATCGGAATACTCTTTTGGAGGTAAATAAATCGAAAGACAGCTTCCGGGTGACAGGCGAGATTGAATTGCAACACTGGTCAACTGTTTTAAAGTAAAAAGAGTGTTAGAGTAAACGTGTAAAAATCTTTAAATT
The DNA here is from genome assembly GCA_922989275.2 of Gari tellinella. NCBI lineage: Eukaryota > Metazoa > Mollusca > Bivalvia > Cardiida > Psammobiidae > Gari > Gari tellinella. The sequence continues at coordinate 409,575 of OV277870.1, forward strand.
AGATACAGAACCAGTCCTTGAAAATATTTTAGCAAGTAGATCCGCCGGAAGAAAAATATTTTAGCAAGTAGATCCGCCGGAAAACGGAATGTGACAGCTGAAAATCAATTCAATGTACAGGTAAAAAAACAAGTGAAATTAGTTTGAAAATGACCCCCTTACCATAAATGCTTCGCTTTTCGCGAAAATGGCCCTCCGGGCCATTTTCGCGAGCGTGCTCGCTATTAATGATATTGGCTCGCTCAGAACAAATAAAACGTTTCAAAACTGTGGAAATTCCGGTTATGGGGACATAAGTTTATTTGTCGATTATTTCACATAATGCTCTCTCTATCTCTCTCTCATCATCATCATCATCATCATCATCAATAATCGCCTCACTCTGCGAAGAGTATACTCGCGATTCTCTCTCTGTGTGTATCTGTCTGAGTGTCTGTCTGTCTGTCTGCCTCTCTCTCTCTCCCTGTCTTTATGTCTCTGGCCCACTGTCTCTGTCTGTCTGTCTGTCTTTATGTCTGTCTGTCTGTTTGTCTCTGTCTGTATGTCTGTCTATGCCTCTGTCTCCCCGTCTCTCTCTCTCTCTCTCTCTCTCTCTCTGTCTGTCTGTCTGTCTGTGCCCCCCGCTCTCTGTCTGTATGTCTGTCTGTCTCTGTCTGTCTTTCTGTCTCACTCTCTCGAACTATTCAATTAGATAAGATATGGATCTAGATCAGTTTGTTAAAATATTAGTTGCATGAAGATACTTAAAAGGTGAGTTTAAACACTGCACTCAAGGCTAATACTGCACTCTTACCACTGCCCTTTTAAACTGATCAATAGCAATGAGGGTAGCAATATCAGCAGGGAGTTGGTTCCAGAGAGGGATGCTGTGAGGGAAAAATGAGTATTTCTGATAGCCTGGATTTACTTGAACTTGTCTGTCTGTCTGAATGTTAGAGGGTACATGCGCTTTGTAAATCTAGTAGGTGTTTGTATGTACTGTTGAGTAGTGAACTGTTGTGTAGCATCCGTCTGACTGCACGGTGCTGAACATTTTCTACCCTTTGTAATTGGTATGGCAGTTTTGTGTAGGGGCACCAAACCGAGGAAGCGTATTCCAACTGTGGCCGGACCAGGTATTTGTATACCAATTATCTTACCTTTTCATTACGGGTTGTGATGTGTCTTATGATGTATCTATAGATGTAACCAAGGGATCTGTTTGCATTATTGGTGATTCTGGTAATATGCTATAACGAGTATTGAAGTTGAGGTCTGAAGAGATATCCAATCCTAGTTATTTGGTATGAGACACAGCTAGGTTCAAGAGCCTGGTCATGAGGAAAATGTTTATGTTTAATGATGTTTTTATATCACCATTATTGACTATTTTGAGTAAAATCACTGGATTGCGTCCCTTAAAGACACATAGCAAAGAAGCCAAAATACGCATTGCGGGTTAATTATTCCCTTTGTTTCAATACAGAACAGAACAAAAAAATTCAGACTTGTACGTTAAAACATTACACCTAAAAACATTAGTAACATTACCACATATTATGTCATATTCAATTAAATCCAAGTAATTACTGTTGGTAATAACTGTTTTAGTTAATATCAGTCAAAAGTCACTTATACGCATTGCGTACGTTATTTTCGATTTCAGGATTATGATAATTCAAAGATAATTTTAAGAGGAAGATTTAAAGGTCATATGACAAAGAGATCCGTTGTCATGACAGATAAGAGTTGAAATATATTCTTTCCCTTGGCAGTTTTATTATACCAGCTTTATTAACTTTTTTGCATAATCTCAAAGAATTGACTCATAGGGTGTTAGCTTTTGCACTTTCACTAGCACATGCAGGGCATCTCTTGGGTGGATTGAGTAGCTCAAGATTGCCGAGCATTTTATCTTTCCTTTTAACCCCCACGAATGGCCATCATAGTCAAGTTTAAATGTTCGCCATTACTGAATAAGAATAAGAAGAATCGTATAAGAATATATAGGCAGCACTGTCAAGTACTTTAGATATAGACCGTTCAGCTCTTAACAGGGCGGATATTGTGATTGGACGAATAATTATTTTATAGCAGTTACAAAAAAATCCTTATACATGTATATTCTATGTGATTTAAACCGATGGCTTCCTGCTGGACGATCGCTTATCTAAGGAAATATACAGAAGACTCAGTGAATAATTCCATGGCTTATCAGCTTATTTTCAAGGGGAGTAACTCCCTCGATTAAGCCAGGCATTTCACCCAAATAGTTGCTCATGGAATGTGAAGGACCTGACACTTTGACGGGTTATATTCCATATCCCATTGCTTTTCCCAGTCCTGCAGCTTGTTAAGATTCTGCGGTAGGAATTCATGTACAGTCTGATAGGGGGTTACCAGTGAGATAGATGGCCGTGTCATCCGCAAAGAGACGGATTTGGGATCTATAGAAACAATAGAAGGTAGTTGGTTTATGAAGAATTAGACAAAGAGAGGCACAAGGACATGACTTTGAGGTACCCCAGGGGTGACACGGACTTCAGTGGAGGAATCACCATCCAATACAACTGTTTGGCCCCTGCCAAGAAGAAAGGAGCGAAAAAAGTTCAAGACCTGAGAGGAGGTGCCGCATTCTTGAAGACTATAGAAATAGTTTTAGATGACCGACCTTGACAAATGCCTTGCTGAAATCAAGGAATATGAGATCAGGTTGGCGTCCATGTGAGATAATTTGAACTCTTTGCATGCTCGGTTATTTATTTCGTGTGCAACAACTGTCGTCTGCTATTGTTCTAAAATTAGATTTTTTTAAATATATTTTAAATTCAATGTCAGAATTGCGCGGCGTTTCATCTGGATCAAACTTTTTGCAAAAATAATCATGCACTGTGGCAGATATATCCACCGCTAGCATGCAAAGAGTTAACAAGATGGTCAGTAAGTTGAATAAGCTGGGTTTCGCATGAGCTTTCCTCCCGGAATCAATGCTGGAGATCGTAGAGGATATTATGATTGCTGAGATGATGACGGTGATGGCGGTAATTTGCTGATCCACTGGAGTCGCCTTTTTATATAGAAGGGACACACGTTAGCCCTGGTCCAATAACGTGGACTCTCTCCGGTTGAGAGTTATTTGTGACTATACCAGCAATCTCATACATAAAAATTGATTTAAAAAAGTTTTTAAAAGACATTTAATATTTGTCCAAGCTTCACAATTAGTTTTGTTTCTGTTGTGGTGATTACCGATATTCGGCCCAAATCCGGATAATAGCACCCGGCCCATAGATGTTACATGAGGAGCCGGAGAGCAGCAAGTGCTTCTGTGCACAACTCTGGTGGCCACGAGTGAGAGTAGACGTAACAGAAACCGTGAGTCAAAAAGCCTAATAATATTGTATTTGGGTATTTACAACAATGGTGTCAGAAGTTTTCAAAAGGACCGACGCAATATTTATTTTTCGTAAGCTCTAGCTTGAATTGAAATTGTTCAGCGAGAAAATAATTTTTGCCACGACGCGTGGAATAACATGAATAAGGTAAAGGCAATTACAAGTCGGGATATTGTTTTCGAAACATATTCTGATAAATTGCTATTGAACTAAAGGCAATTACAAGTCGGGATTTGTTGTCATAAAGCAAATTCTGATAAAATTGCTAGAAATTATGTTAAACGGCAATCTGTATTTGTATTGTCCTTTCTTTTTTCATGAGAGGGAGAAAGTGAGCATGGAATACAAATTGACAGTTGTTTCAGTTTTGCTGAACTGGTCTCAAGTTTAGGTTTAATAGGGTGACTCTATGGTTTCTGTTGGTGTCTGACAGGCTAAGCAGCAGATTGTTACAGTCTGCTGTATCATCTGATATCCCTTTGTAGCAAGTTATTTCCTTGAATTTCCAAGCCGCACATGTGAACTTAGTTGCGATATCATGACTGTTTTGTATAGACCTTGGTCTAGAATTAGAGGTATGGTACCGCAGCTAATGTAAGCTTTGCTCAATCATGAATGCACATGCTAGCTGTCTGTTGTTAGGGACTGAGACTGAGTGAACAGACTCTCTCCTAAGGGAGTCTAGCCTTTCTAGATGGTTTTACTTAGCATTCAGACTCGGAGTGTATTATGTACTCCGAGGTGCAGATGAGCATTTGGTGTTTTGGCAAGGTATGCAGGACAGTGCAGACAGGACGTCATGTCTGTATGAGAGCCGCATGCACTGCCGGAAGTCACACAAATGTTTTGTACGCTGTAAGAGTAAACTTGAAAGGGGTCTTGTGCAAAATGAAGGGCTGCATGTATTTGGCTACAATTGTGCTGGTGTTAAAGATTTCAGGTTGTAATATAAGGAAAGGGATGGTTGTGCCCGGTGGTGAATTTGACAAGAGAGTCTGTTCAAATTGAGTTGACAGATCTGGCATCACCGCTGTTAAGTAATGGTAAGCCAGACACGGTCTCGGACAGTGTCTAGGTACTGTAGATAGTTGCTTCCTTAGCAAACAAGCAGCCTATGGTTACTGGTTAGAGAAGACTTGACTAAGACAGCCTTAATAGCATAGTAGGGGCTGTTGGGGATGTTCAGTGGAGCTTTGGAGAAGACTGAAGTCGACGTAGACAGCCTTTATAGCAGAGTAAGGGCTGTTGAGGATGTTCAGTGGAGCTTTGGATTTGGTGGAGCTCTTGCTTCAGATGTTAGAGCTCCTGAGGTAAAGATAGAGAAGCTATACATGGACAAGTCATGTAATCTTTCCTGCTGTGGAGACCATTCGTTGTGTGTTCTGACCACTTAAGCTAGAAATGGTTGGTTAGATTTCTTAGAGTCACAGACAGCTGGGTGAGATTGTCGGGGGACAATCCTGATTGGTATTGGAATCAGAATTGCATATGTATACGTTTAGGTATAGGTTGTCATCGTCACTCGTATTAAAGACAACAGTTGTCTCCGTCACTCTATAGGCAATTATAATGTAGTTCTGATGGTCAATTACCTGGTTTGTTGCGGTCATGTTATTGTGGTATTGACATCGTCACTCCCAAGGTCAAATAGTTACAATAGTCATGTAGGAACGCAACTGAATAGTTGTCTGTTGGCTGGTATGTGATTGTCCTAAGTAATTTGGGGTCCTTCCTGGATGTTATGAATGTTAGGTAGAGGAGTTGAGCTCAGACTATTGATAGACAGGACGAATAAGTCTTTTCCTTTGGCCATGGGATGAGAGACAGTGCTGTCGTGGGAATCAATAGGGGTCCTATCGTGGTCATTCATGGGTAGTCTGAGAGAATTTAATCATGCCAGATTAGTAAAAGTGGCAAGCCGGAGGATCCAAGAATGGTTGACACATATGGTAAGTTCTTGGTATGGTAACTAGTATTGCAGGCTGTTGGCTAAGCAAGACAGCTTCAGCAGTGGAGGAAGTAACAGGATTTAGACAGCTCAGCAAGTCATCCTGGTACTTTGGTTGACTCTAAGTCAACTGTTGTATTTACTCCCTAGTCAGGGGGTAGATATGGACTACAGGGAGCTCCCCTGGCAGCTAGATAGGACAGCCAATGAACTGTGTCTGGGACGCATAATGGAACTTGCAGACAGTCAGGAGCACCATTGCAGACAGTCAGGAACACCAGATACCAGGCAGACCTGAGGTAGGTTACTTGAAAATGTCCGATACCAGGGAGTCCTTTGAGGTCCAGATGGAGCGGTAAGTCTAGGTTCTCAGTGACCCGGATACATAACCCACCATGGAGGAGGTAAAGAGATCCTTATCATAGGGGGATCTCAGATGTCTAAGCAGAAGCTGCTGGAAAGAGGGATCGATGTCACCATTGGAGTCCATAGTAAGAGATCCTTATCATAGGGGGATCTTAGATGCCTTAGCAGAAGCTGCTAGCCTGAGGGGCAGCAGTACGGTTCAAGGATGGTAAGGGGGCTAGATATCCAGCCTGGCCAGTTGCAGGATGCCAATGACCAGCCAGAAGGTAGCCCAGGGCCATATCCAATTGAATAAGGTGGGGAGGAATGTGGTGATTACCGATATTCGGCCCAAATCCGGATAATAGCACCCGGCCCATAGATGTTACATGAGGAGCCGGAGAGCAGCAAGTGCTTCTGTGCACAACTCTGGTGGCCACGAGTGAGAGTAGACGTAACAGAAACCGTGAGTCAAAAAGCCTAATAATATTGTATTTGGGTATTTACAACACTGTGAAGGATACCTCTCTTGTGAATTATGTTTTTTTTTTTAAATTCCCTTGTTACCCATGGTAGGGATCTTTTGTAACCAATTTTCTTAGAGGAAACATACTTGGATATACCAATTTCTGGTGTGGTTTTGAGTTTATACCATATATAGGTTCTTAACTGAAAAAAATGGATGCCTGCAGTAGAATGTCTTGACGAGCAGTCTGTACATGTTCTTTGAGGGCTGTCCAGTTTACCCTTTTATACATGTATACCGTAGATGACACGTTTTAGGGGTTTGTACACGTTTCACGTTTGGTGGCAGCGGTGGCATCAGCTGGAATAGCTCCTGATTAACCATTTACCTGATAAGAAGCGCCTTTTAGCCCATTTCGTTTAATCCTCCGCGGAAGAAAATAATTCCAATCTAAACAGTCATGAATATGTATCAGAAGGAACATTTTCTTAATTCTAGCAGGTGGTAACTTAAAGCAGACTAAAAGTAAAGCAGAATGCGCATAAGGGCGCATTGTGCTTTACTTTCAACCTGCTGTAAGTAGTCACCTACTTTCAAAACTAGAAACAAGTTATGGATTAAAGGGTTAAGACAATTTAATGCCATTTCATTGGGAAATTGGTTAATACTTCAGGGGCCCGTTTCATAAAACTTTGTACAACAAAAGTTGTCGTAAGTCAGACTATAAAAGTCTCAATTATTATTTAATTCTGCAGCTAAACATGTCTTGTGACATATTCTTCCAAAGAGATGTCACAAGACAGGATTATATAGAGAAATTATATTATGATGACACAAGCTGGAACAGCTACCCACCATATGATCATTCACGGCTTGGTGGCTGTACCAGTACCAGCATACCTGGGGCCCGTTTTATAAACTTCGTACGACAAAAACGGTCGTAAGTCAAACCTTTAAAATACATTTAATTTCTGATTTCTCTATCTAATCCTGTCTTGTGACATCTTTTTTGGAATCGTCTTTTCAAGACGATTCCAAAAAGATGTCACAAGGCAGGATTAGATGGAGAAATAAATAATAAATGATACTTTTATAATCTGACTTACGATCGTTTTTGTCGTACGAAGTTTTATGAAACGGGTCCCTGTAATGTAACCCAGGGGTCTCACGACACTGTCAGTCTGCGTGCTACATGCAGATCCATATCCTGTAAAACAGGTATTTTTCGCGATTTTGTATTAATTCGCGACATCATGCAGTGTTTCTAGCAGGTGGTCGCTTAAAACAGAATGAAAGTAAAGCAGAATGTGCTTAAAGGCACATTCTGCTTTGCTTTCAATCTGCTTTAAGAAGTCACCTATTTTCAAAACTAGAGACGCGATGCAACACATTCGCGAATTAACGCGTGAATTATATTCTCGCGAATAAAACCAGTTTTTACAGTACCGGTAAAGAATACTGTAACGTGTACCAAACCCAGCGGTATCTCTGACTGGTGGTCACAAATCCAGTCACGAACTGCGCTCAACGTTGCCAGGGCTGCCATTTCTCCGGATTTTTTCGAAAATTTCGGATTTTCTAAATTTCTCCGGACCTACGCATTTTTGCCAGAATTTATAGGATTCATGCTCTTACTTTTAAAATTTGACATTGTATGCGTGTTTTACTTGGGACACATGTATGTCAAACAGTTTAAATCCAGATCAGACGACGCGTTACGCGACGTCTAATCTGGATCCGAACTGCTTGCTTAATTAATAAATTATGAAAAATTTTGCCTGAAAATTTGGAAATCTTAGGACCTACATGAGCAACTTGTGGTATCCCTGCGTTGCTTAACTTCATCAACAATACAAACACACAACCATTTGATTACAAAAGCCGGATTCTAGTGTCAGACTGTAGACAAACAGATGATAGCGTAAAGCAGGCTGAAAATGAAGCAGAATGCAACTTCAGACACATTCTGCTTTACTTTCAACCCTCAACCTTCAACCCTTTAAACAAGAAACAGGCTATAGGGTAATGGGTAATGTAACTAGTGGGGTTTTAGGTCATATGGACACAATTTCAAAATGCAAATTATTTATTTCACTCAGTACATGTTTTCACATGAATACATAAGATTATTTGAAGGTATAATACAAATTAAACAGGTAATGATAGATAACTTTAACAACTAAGTATTTTAAAGATATTAACTTCAGGCTCAGGTGGGAGAGCTACAATCAAACTTCCGGCAGATAAACCGCCGTTCGCGGCAATGGTTGTAAGTTTTGTAAGTTGTAAGTTAAAATAAATAGATTTTAAATAGATAAAAATATAAAGATCTATATATCTGCAGGGACAATTTATCTCCAGATGAGATTCACGGTTACTTAGCGCCACAATTTGGTTACAAACTGTCCGGTACTGACATAGTGACTTCTAAAACTTGTAAACTACAGCCGATATCGAAATTGTAGCTACTCATTTTAGAGTAGACTGAATATAATGTGGAAAGATCCATAGGATGCAGGGTAACGTAACCGAGATAACGTTGTTCCAGTTTATACTATTTCAGGGCTGCCATAAGTTGACATGAAAAATCCTAAGATTTCCAAATTTGCATTTTTCAAGTGCGATTTTACAAATCGTACCTTTACCCTATAGCATTTTTCTTGGTTTTTTACATGCGTCTACTTAAAGCAGGCTGTAAGTAAAGCAGAATGCGCATAAGGGCGCATTCTGCTTTACTTTCAGCCTGCTTTAAGAAACCATGTAGTGAAAAGAAATCCGGAGATTTAGGAAAAATCCGGAGAAACGGCAGCCCTGGTAATTCAGCTTCGTCTGTAAAACATACAGGGCGTCTATAGATAAGTATATAGACTAATAACGTTACGGTACATAAACACGTCAAACAAAACAATACATAATAATTTGGTTAGTTTCATCATTCAATAAAATTGAGACTGTAATACGTGTAACAAATTAAATACCAAAATACCATGTCACCCTACACACCAATTCAATGGGAATAGAGCTAAGTACTATTTAACCCTTTCAACCCAAAATATCTCTTGTGGGTTTTTATTATCCTTTTGGACTCTTCCAATACATGCATTTTGAACCAGTCTACCATTGCATTTTTGGTATAAAAACAAAAAGCAATGAAAATGTCAAACAGTGCAGACCCTGATCAGAGGGATCCTATAGGAGCCCTCTGACCAGGGTCTACACTGTTTGCATATGTAACCAGTAATCTCTACAGAGGGTTGTAGGGTTGACTACTTATGCATGAAAGGGCCCCTCTCTGAGTCTCCTACTAACTGTCTCCAAGTTAATGTTTGTGGTGGACCACGAAAGTAGAAACTTAGCAAACATACTATATCCTGATGAGAGGGTTTGCTGTTTGGAGATGAAGTGGGCACAGTGTTGTCTTATCTATATAATGCAATCTTTTAACAAGCACATGTATTCCCCCCGCCTGTGCTACGACCGTAGGTGTGAGGGCTGGTCAATATTGTCTTTTAAATCTTGGAGGCCGATCTTGTCTTCTTGGAGGTCGTGGGCTGCGGAATGTTGACTCCACGGCTGCGGATTGTCTGGGGGTTCGACATGGTGACAGGGACGAGGTACGCCGATTGGTATCACTGACAAGAAACCGTTCTCTACCGCCCCACTGATCTTGACTTCTTTGGTTTTGATGTCGGACAGGGCTATAACATCGGCCATACTGGACCTAGAAGAGTGAACACTGTAGGGATGACATTCTCGTCTAAACTGACGACAAATGTAATGCAGGGCTTCCATTTCTTCGGATTTTTCCGAAATCTTTGGATTTTTATTCCAACAGATGGTATCTTAAAACAACCTGAAAGTAAAGCAGAATGCGCCTTAAGGCGCATTCTAGGCGCATTCTGTTTTACTTTCAACCTGCTAAGCATTACGTGTCTTAAAAACTAGAAACAGACTATGGGTTAAAGGTAAACTAGGAAAATCGGGCTTGAAAATTTGAAAAAATTGAAATCTTAGGATTGTTTTTATCAACTTATGGCAGGCATGGTAATGACATTGATAAAACTTTGTTCTAGAATTAGAGCTCTATGAAAGTTTCTTGACGATTCACTCAACCTGCTTCACTGTCAATGACGTCAAAAGGCGCGATTGAAAACAATCTGGATCCTGATCAGACGTTTGACCAGGATCTAAATCGTTAGACACTTATAGCGTGTATTGGGGTTAAGGCAGTGAAGACGTTAACTATTAGACCTATAATGCTACATTAACCCTTTCACTCTAAATGACGTCATCAGACGTCTTGCCAGGATCTAAATCGTTAGACACTTATAGCGTGTATTGGGGTTAAGGCAGTGAAGACGTTAACTATTAGACCTATAATGCTACATAAACCCTTTCACTCTAAATGACGTCATCAGACGTCTGACGAGGATCTAAATCGTTAGACACTTATATAGCTGGTATTGGGGTTAAGGCAGTGAAGGCGTTAACTATTAGACCTATAATGCTACATTAACCATTTCACTCTAAATGACGTCATAAAGCGCATTTGCAAACAGTTTTGATCCCGACCAGACGCCGCGTCACGCATCGTCTGCTCAGGGTCAAAACTGTTTGCCATTTGTTTTGAAATTACGTCCGTTATACTGCCTTAAAGCTAACTTTGAAACTACAGCGCTCCCACTGTACAAAGACACCCGATGGGAGACAATGATTATGTGTGTTGTTCGGAGGAGTCGTTATAGGGAGGGAAATTGGCTTCCATTTGCAAACAGCTTGAATCCAGGTCAGACGCCGCGTAACGCGGCGTCTGATCTGGATTCAAGCTGTTTGTCACTCGCCATTATGGGTTTTTGTCTGTCAAGATGTCAATTATGTAAGAAAAACAGCAAAAACAATTTTAAGAAAACTATATTGCAGCAGTGAAAGCGTTAGACATAATTGTTTTGAGAACATGGGGAAGCGTCGTTGTAAGTAGGGAGTCGTTGTAAGGAGGGCCGTTGTAGAGAGGGATAATGCAGACAACCGGCGGCAGTAGTTCAGTGGTAACACATTGTACTACGGTACCAGGGGTCGTGAGTTCGACACCCGCCGGACCAGCGGTCTGACTTGGGGATTTTATCTGAATCCCCGATTATGTACAGGAATGTTCTTGAGCAAAACATATATCGCGAATTGCTGTTCTCCACCCCGTGGTTAAAATGGGTACCTGTGAAGGTTCTGAGTCGGTACTGCGGCTGCTTTCGCGCCATATGTTAGCAGTGCTCAATATTGTAGGCAAGATGGCTCAATGATCAGGGGGTAAATGTACAGTCAGCTGAGCGGTCATTCGGACTGAAAGTAGACTTTTAACTTGGTATACTTTTATTATTACAACAACTTTGAAGTAGACGACGATATGGCGGTGAGGGGATAACAACCTCACGATAAATTCGATCATGAAAAGGTTAATAGTTTGCATTGATTGTCAGTACAGTGTTCCCTCTCTACAACGAATCCCTCCTTACAACGACTCATTCCAAACAACGACTCCCTCCTTACAACGACTCCTTCCAAACAACGACTCCCTCCTTACAACGACGATTGCCGCTGTTCCCAAAAATATATAATTACATGTATGTCCAACCTTTTCACGGCTGCAATATAGTCTATTTAAAATTGTCGTCTGCTGTTGTTCTCAAATTTACATATGAGCCATTTTGACAGACAAAAACATAATGACGAGTGACAAACAGCTTGAATCCAGATCAGACGCCGCGTAACGCGGCGTCTGATCTAGATTCAAGCTGTTTGCAAATATAAGCAGATTTCCCTCCCTATAACGACTCCCTTCGAACAACGCACTCATTTTTTGTCTCCCATTGGATGTCGTTGTAGGGAGGGAGCGCTGTATTAAGTGTTTTTGTTGGGTAGGAATAACTTTTTCGCCTGTGTATTTTAAGTAGCAAATTTACTTTGTCAAAGGTTGCCATTATTTCCATGACGTCAGGCATCTCTTCGGGCTTATGATTGGCCGCTGCTGCTAACTGTAAAAGGAAGTCACGCCCATAATTACGTCTGCCGTCTCGATTCAACGTACTCCATTGATCTAAATCAAATAAAGGAGACACAGATACAAACTTATTATTCTGTACACTGTCCCGTCTTCAAACAATCGGTGATTTCAGTAAGTCGACGCAGTTACTGTTGAAAGAGCATGATTATAGTTGGTTTAAAGTTATGTTTTTATGGAAGGGTATTATATTAGCTAGACAGAAATGGAAAAAGGGTGTCGTTTCATCAATTATTATTCATGATATGCCCAGTTGTGTCGAGATAGGGTGAGACTATACTGACGATCAGTTGTATCCCTTGTCTCTATATATACATTCTGACATTTTTTCCCCTCAAAAATCAATCGTGTCGCGTCCCTGTGTCTTGAACAGCAATACAGCGCTCCCTCTCTACAACGACACCAAATGGGAGAGAACAATTGTGTTCCTTTTCGGAGGGAGTCCTTATAGGGAGGGAAATGACTTATGTTTGCAAACAGCTTGAATCCAGACCAGACGCCGCGTAACGCAGCATCTTATCTGGATTCAAGCTGTGTGTCACTCGCGTTGTTGTTTTTTCTGTCAAAATGAGCCATACATGGAAACAGCTGACGACAATTTTAAGCAGACGATAATACAGCCGTGAAAAGGTTGGACATAACTGTCTTGTTTTGGGAAAATCCACAAGCGTTGTTGTAAATAGGGATTTACTGTTGTTCGGAAGGCCGTTATAGAGAGGGAACACTGTATATTGTACTTATTTAAATTGATAAAAATGCGTTTTCTTTCAAAGCGTCAAACAGTTTGGGCCCCAGTGCAAGACTCTACAGCTGATTGCTAACAGCAGAGCACCAGATAAGGGTAGTTTTTCAAAAACTAAAATCTTTATTTCTGAATTAAACCCTATGGTGTCACTACTCATTAGAATCGTCTCTTCGAGACGATTCTAATGAGTAGTAACACCATAGGATTTGGTGCTAAAAAGAGTGAGAAAATGTTGGATTTGTTGAAATAACTACCTCTTATCTGGAGCCCTGTAACGGTCAGCAGTATTAGAAGAAACTCTGTTCCTAATATTTTCAAAAGTAGTAGTTATATATCAGTCATATGACCATGTGGTAATCATGATTTATAATCTAACGCCGAATACTTCATTGACAATATTTTTTAAATCTTTTCTAAGTCCAAATTACGCAAGTTCGTAGACAAATTACGGTTATGTGATAAGGGTGGATTGGGAATAGTCCAAAGCAACAACTGTATAAGTATCCAAGTAATCTAGTAGATTTCTAAGCGATCTTGATGCTAGACGAAACGGTTAACCCCTTAACTGCCTTACCCCGAGTATGATAGTTATTTGCAAACAGCTTGGATCCTGATCGGCGTCTGGTCAGGAGCCAAACTGCTCGACACTCATTTCAATATTTCTTTAATCAAAATACCTAAAAATTAAATTTGAGAAATAAAAGCAGACGACAATTGTTTAAAATTGATGACGTTACGGCAGTGGAGGGGTAAATTCTAATTAATCTCGTACAGACGCAAACATAGTTACGGACAGACAGGACACTCGCCATATGCCTCTCGCGACAGTAAATCTACATGTGGAATCGCGGGATATAAACCCCCACACTGCCATGACGCCATCAATTTTAAACAATTGTCGTCTGCTTTTATTACTTTTAAATAAGAATATAACCTTCAGTTTTAACCAAACAAACTGCCTTTTGCACCCCATTCAGTACGACACTTAATCATTAAGAATTTTGATGTTTTTCGACGTTGCGTGGTACCTGCATGCGGCATAGATCACTCCGCATCGCAGTAACTAACAAGGCTCGCTTAATAACATTTCATTTCTAGACTCTTTTGAGATCAGCTTGTCTTAAACATCGACTCATGACAGATCCTATATCTCCTCGGCGTAATGTAGTGAACAGGTTTGATATTTTCGTGTTTTTAAAAGAAAGATTGAAGTCTAATGATCTTTTGTTTGATGCTAATAAATGTAAAGAGATTTGACATCTTCCTATATAATGTTCTTACCGTCAGAATACTTGTCAGTTTTGACTGATTTTATGACGTCACTTCCTTCTCTTTGGATCTCTTTGTTTTTGTCGCTGGCACAATGCGCTGGTACATTTACTGATGAGGCTTCCTCTGTAGCCAGTGGTTGACTCTGTAACATATGGTGGAAAATACGCTAGTATATCGTGGTTAAATCAAAATATTGAAACTCGTCCCATTCAATTCCATTGAAACAAAATGACGTTTAATTCGTATAGACGTAATTTCTCGAGAGGGCGGGTCTTGTAGATATATTTCGCAGGGGAGGCGGGGCTTATGAATCTTCTCGAATCATTTTGTTGCGTTGCTTCAGTAATGCGGTTATATCTTTTCCTTTCAGGGTACACATTATTCGTGTTAAAAACCTCTAATATGGATAACACATACATGCATACTAATAAAATGTTCGTTTTATGTTAGAAATTATAGCAAATATAATGTAAATATAAATACGAGCTGATTTGTTTGGCAACGTAATAAAGTGCAGAAAACAACACTTAATATCAAACCTTGTTTATGTATCAAAATCAGAGTGACAAACAGTTTTGAGCTTGGTCAGACGGCGAGTTAGTCGAGTTAATCGAGTTAGTCAGCGTCTTATCTGGACTTTAACTATTTGCAATGGACATGATTGTGTTGTATGTACCTGTTTTTGAAAGATCTATCATTTGGTTTTACTTCTCAAATTCAATATTTAGGCAGATTTTAATTTAAATTAATGAATAGTGTCTGATCAGAATCTGAACTGTTTGCAAATAACTATTGTACTCGAGGTAGGCTAAAGCAGTGAAATAACTATTGTACTCGAGGTAGGCTAAAGCAGTGAAATAACTATTGTACTCGAGGTAGGCTAAAGCAGTGAAATAACTATTGTACTCGAGGTAGGCTAAAGCAGTGAAATAACTATTGTACTCGAGGTAGGCTAAAGCAGTGAAATAACTATTGTACTCGAGGTAGGCTAAAGCAGTGAAATAACTATTGTACTCGAGGTAGGCTAAAGCAGTGAAATAACTATTGTACTCGAGGTAGGCTAAAGCAGTGAAATAACTATTGTACTCGAGGTAGGCTAAAGCAGTGAAATAACTATTGTACTCGAGGTAGACTAAAGCAGTGAAATAACTATTGTACTCGAGGTAGACTAAATCAGTGAAATAACTATTGTACTCGAGGTAGGCTAAAGCAGTGAAATAACTATTGTACTCGAGGTAGGCTAAAGCAGTGAAATAACTATTGTACTCGAGGTACGCTAAAGCAGTGAAATAACTATTGTACTCGAGGTAGGCTAAAGCAGTGAAATAACTATTGTACTCGAGGTAGGCTAAAGCAGTGAAATAACTATTGTACTCGAGGTAGGCTAAAGCAGTGAAATAACTATTGTACTCGAGGTAGGCTAAAGCAGTGAAATAACTATTGTACTCGAGGTAGGCTAAAGCAGTGAAATAACTATTGTACTCGAGGTAGGCTAAAGCAGTGAAATAACTATTGTACTCGAGGTAGGCTAAAGCAGAGAAATAACTATTGTACTCGAGGTAGGCTAAAGCAGTGAAATAACTATTGTACTCGAGGTAGGCTAAAGCAGTGAAATAACTATTGTACTCGAGGTAGACTAAAGCAGTGAAATAACTATTGTACTCGAGGTAGACTAAATCAGTGAAATAACTATTGTACTCGAGGTAGGCTAAAGCAGTGAAATAACTATTGTACTCGAGGTAGGCTAAAGCAGTGAAATAACTATTGTACTCGAGGTAGGCTAAAGCAGTGAAATAACTATTGTACTCGAGGTAGGCTAAAGCAGTGAAATAACTATTGTACTCGAGGTAGGCTAAAGCAGTGAAATAACTATTGTACTCGAGGTAGGCTAAAGCAGTGAAATAACTATTGTACTCGAGGTAGGCTAAAGCAGTGAAATAATTATTGTACTCGAGGTAGGCTAAAGCAGTGAAATAACTATTGTACTCGAGGTAGGCTAAAGCAGTGAATGGCTTTATTAAGCTTCAGATAAGGGAAGTACATGTACTTAAAAAAAAAATGAGTACAGTGTTCCCTCTCTACAACGGCCCTCCTAATAACGAATCCCTCCTTACAACGACCCTTGCCACAATTCCCTAACTGATGCAATATCGTTTGCTTATAATCGTCGTCTTCTGTTTTTTCTCAAAGTAACATAAATTATAAATGAAGATTTTGATAGAAATAAATGATAATGACGAGTGACAAACAGCTTGAATCAAGATCAGACGCCGCGTCACGCGGCGTCTGATCTGGATTCAAGCTGTTTGCAAATGTAAGCAAAATCTTAATTATCCCTCTCTACAACGACTCCCTCCGAACAACGCACATATATGTTGTCTCCCATTGGGTGCCGTTGTAGAGAGGGAGCGCTGTAGTAACACTATAGAATTTGATGCTAAAATGGCTGAAAACTGGCCATTCCTTAGGATATTAACCTGACACTCTTCGTCGTCCTGTCTAGAACTCTGCCACATGTATGTGTGAGGGAAATCAAAGATGTCTTCTTCAGCTTCGCTGCCAGCACTGTTAGCCTTAGTTTCCGCGCCCTGAAATAATCATCAGCATCAGTATATACCCAGTACAAAAAGAAACGAGATTTACGCTTAGATGCATTTTATTTTTATTTGTTTTGTCTGTAGTATAATATTATAACAAAACACATTGTAAATACAAAGTACAATTCAGTATGAGTAATTCACACACAAATCCAGGGCTGCCAAAGTTGGCATGAGAAATCCTAAGATTTCCAAATTTGCATTTTTCAAGTGCGATTTTACGAATCGTACCTTAACCACATAGCCTGTTTCTAGTTATTTTGACATGTGACTACTTAAAGCAGGCTGGAAGTAAAGCAGAATGCGCCTTAATGCGCATTCTGCTTTACTTTCAGCCTACTTTAAGCTACCATGTACTAGAAAAAAATCCGAAGATTTAGAAAAAATCCGGAGAAATGGCAGCCCTGCGAACGACGTTTTTGGTAATTTAACGTTTGTCACCCTTGAGTATGTCTTACGAAACGTCGTACGACAAAAATGGTCGTAAATCAAAACTTAAAAGTACATATAATTTCTGATTTCTCCTTCTAATCCTCTTTGGAATCATCTTGAAAAGACGATTCGAAAGAGATGTCACAAAACAGGATTAGGTGGAGAAATAAATAATAATTGAGAATTTTAGAATACGGCTTACGACAATAGTTGTTGTACGACGTTTCGTAAGACAGGCCCCTTGTTCTCAAATTTCCCAGTTTAGAATCTGCGATGCTTTAATCAGTATACCATGAAAATGTCCATTTTATGATTAAATAATTTAGATCTAGATCTACTCATATTAAAATTGATTTTATAAACTAATAATAACATTTCTTACTATCAGTAATTAATTGAAAGAATTACAAGTAGATCATAGGATGTCTTTACTTTAAAGTAAATGTAGTTATTTGTCTTTTTTCACTTTGCAAGTACATTTATATAATTTCATGTGAAGCGTTTTTTAATGCGCAACTCCTGTGTGAAAAGAGCGCAATATAAATCGTGTAATAATACTAAATTAATAATAAATTAATATGATACATGTGGTAATAATAATGAATATATCTATCTAGCTATATTTTTAATATGTTCTTACCTTTGTTTCTGAAACTGTTTCCAAAATGCTCGTGTGCCTCACGTTATCGAGTTTCTCCTTGTTAGTCGTGGCGTTTATTTGGTTGTTAATATTCGCTAGCTCTTTATCAGTGCCTTTTATTGTTCCTAACACCCCCGGGTGTCTCATTTTGTCGAGCATCTCTTTGTTGGCCACGAAGTTTATTTGACAGCTTAGATTTTCTAGTTCTTTATCAGTTTCCTTCATGTGGTCCTCTGCTCGCTTGATCTTGACACTGGACCTCATCATCAGCGCGTACATGCTGCAGTTCTGTCTCTTCCCTTCGAAGGTCTCCTTCTTTGTTATTAGCAAGTTCAATTCTGTCTGAACGGCTTTACATTTGTCCAGTAGAGTTGACAGTCTGCCCATGTCTTCTGAGTTCACAGTTTCAATCTCTTTAACAAACACTGCTTCAAGTTTATCTAAGGCTACATTCATATCTTTCCTAAACTCTTTTGCCATCTTTACCAATTCAGCACACTCATTTTCAAGTGACTCGGTATTTTTCTCTTGTGTTTTATTATGGAATTCCTCTGAAGTCATCCTCTTAGATCTCTCTGTTACTGTCTTCAATTGTTTTTGTGTTTCTATATATTCTTCGTTGTTGGTTAAGTCTTTTGCTACCTGGTGAATATATTTGGGAGTATCACATGACCTGTGGTCTATAATTATACACACCTCACAGCATAACTTGCAGCAACTTGTGCAGTAATATTTTATCACCTCGTATTCATGTACAGTGCAGCTCTCAGAGTATACGACTTTTCTCGAAGGTTGTTCCTCATCCTGTAAGATTTGCTCCTTGGTCACCGGTTTATAGTTTTTTGAAGGTGAAGGTTGTTCCTGATCCTTTAACATCAGATCCATGCTCAGCAATGTGTGGTTTCTTGTTGGTCTTGGAACAGTGTGTCCATCAAAACAGTCCTGGCACAAATATTCCTGGCAGTCAGTACACAGTCCCACAGCCTCTAACTGTTGTCCTACAAGATAACAGGGCTGGCACGGCATCTTGCAGCTATCTGTTGACTCTGAACTGTCGTTTACCGGCGAGTCCCCATCATATCTACCAGTGGCCATTTTAGTATAACTAAAGTCTGTAAACTGAAAATTCTTTTCTGGAAACAACCTTTGTCCTACAAATACAACGTTACATGAGCACAGTTGGTACAAAATCTCACACATCAAACCTTTGCCTGCAATGTACACCATTTTTGACGCCATACAGTATAGATTGATTGATTCAGTTCGATTTTACGGCACCGCGACCAATGAAATGGTTATAAGGCGCTGAGTTATAGAGTTTAGATGTTCTACTGACGTAATTTGTAACTTCAATCGGTGTAGAACACGTTATTCAGTCGCCATTTGTGAATTGTTACATCATACAGTACATGTATATAAGACAGTTTATGACGTCAGTTATGACGTCATCCTGTGTAGAAGACGTTATTCAGGCGCAATTTGTGACACCATACAGAATATGAGACAGTTTATAACGTCAGTTATGACGTAACACAGTGGAGAAGACGTTATTCAGGCGCCATTAGTGACATCATACATTATATAAGACAGTTTATGACGGTAGAAGAAGACGTTATCCAGACGCTTTTTGTAACATCATAAGTATATAAAAAAAATTATGACGTCAGTTATAACGTCGTACTTAAGAGAAGACGCTCAAAAGTTGTTTGCAATCCAGATAAAAGTGAATCGGAGGATTTTTCAAAATTGTAATTTCTTCATTTTTTTACGTTGCGTTTAGCTTCGTTTAAACGGGAAAGAAACGCCTTCACCACTACAATTGTAGTTTGAAATTCTGTCTGTGATAATTGTGTCTATTTATTTAACTAACCACAGTCTGTTTCAATTTGTTTGACCACTATAGATCTATACAAATAATATATGTAGATCTACAGTGGAGAAAACGTTACTCTTTCCCGTTTAAACGCAAACGTACGCAAACGCAAAACACTAAAACGTAGAAAAGTACAACTTTTGGACAATTCTGATAATTCATGTTTATCTTGGTGGCAAACATTTTGGAGCCTGATCAGACGCCGGGTTACCCGGCGTCTGACCTGGCTCCAACTGTTTGCACTGCAAATAATAGTTTAAGCGTACACGCGTTTATTGGGAAAGAATAACGTTTTCTCCACTGTACGTATAGCCTTCCTAATTTGACATATCATTGACATGTGCCCTTCTTTACAAAGAAAGCTTTATAAGGACTTTAACGTTTTTTTCTTCGAGCAATTAGGAAATATTTCCTGAAGATTGGGGGGAAATGTATTTTAGCCATTGGGAACATAGCCCAATAACGGCTATATAATCGACCATAAAGGCCTTGAATGAAGACAGGGCTGCCATAAGTTGACATGAAAAATCCTAAGATTTCTAAATTTGCATTTTTCAATTGCAATTTTACGAATCGTACCTTTACCCCATAGCCTGTTTCTAGTTTTGTTAACACGTGACTGCTTAAAGCAGGCTCGAAGTAAAGCAGAATGCGCCTTAAGGCGCATTCTGCTTTAGTTTCAGCCTGCTTTAAGCTACCACGTACTAGAAAAAAAATCCGAAGATTTAGGAAAAATCCGGAGAAATGGCAGCCCTGTGAATATCACACGCAGCGTCTGATCAGGGAGCTGTATTTGATCAAACTGTTTTAAAATCTAATATTGAGTAATGAAAGCTGGCGTTAATTTTAAGCAGACTGTATTACAGGAGGGAGATGGTTAATATCGCGCAGGGATCCGGATACCAGATATACATGTACACTAAATCCTCGGAAAATCCTCCTCTTCCGGAGTTAAAAGTTAGGTTTAGAGTGACTTCCGGTATAGAGAGGTTAAGTAGCACTGATAGAATATGGGCCCCGTTTCATAAAACTTCTTCCGACAAATGTTGTCGTAAGTCAGATTATAAAAGTCTCAGTTCCTATTTAAATCCTGTTTTGAAAAGCCGATTCCAAAGCATTCTGCTTAACTTTCATCCTGATTTAAGCTACAATCTGCTAGGATAAAAACCCGAAGATTTCGGAAAAATCCGGAGAAATGGCAGCCCTGCATTCATGAGACTTACTACAGGACACTTGTCATGCATAAAGGAGCCATCTGTCTTAAGAGCTACGTAGCAGATTTTGGTTAACCCACTGCCCCCTAATGACGCATATACATAGCAATTACAATGTACCTGAGAAGAGTACACTTGTCGAAGAGTAGATCTAGATAAGAAGGCTGAAGAGTACACTTGTCTTATGGTAACAATGTAGACTCATGTCAAAGTATTCAATATTTGTAATCAGTGTTCAATATACATGTATTACTACATGTATAATTAACAATTCATGCACTAATAAACGGTCTAGATTTAACCCTGTCACTACTAAGGCCGCCAACACCGACATCTGTCAACACTTAGTTTTATATTTATTAAGTCAAAATACTGAAATTTTAAATTAAAAAAAGGCAGACGACAATCGTTTAACCCTTTACCCAATAGAAGCGCTTTTAGCGGATATGATTTATTCATCCGCTGAAGAAAATAGTTCCAATTTAATCAGTAATGAATATGTATTATAAGGAATATTTTCTATATTATAGCACTTGATAGCTTAAAGCAGGCTGAAAGTAATGCAGAATGCGCCCTAAGGCGCATTCTGCATTACTTCCAGCCTGCTTTAAGTAGTGACTATATCTTAAGTACTAGAAATAGGATATCGGGTAAAGGGTTAAAATCGATGACATCATGGTAGTGAATGGGGTTTATCTAAGTCCGACTGTGTACATGTATGGCTAGTAATCAAACAGATACTGTCCGATTTTTCTGACCTGTCGTAGTTATTTTTAGAACAGAATAGTTCATAATGGTAAATAGATAACAGGGTAACATCGGATCTATATAGTCGTACACTTTCCAACTTGAGATAAACATGATCCTCGTGCAGCACGAGACAGCTGCGCTAATATTACTGATATGTTATTCATTCTCCATAAACGTATTTATGCTACAAAATTATTATGTCCATTGCAAACAGGTTGGATCCAGATCAGACGCCGGGTAACCTGTTTGCCACCAAGTTTAAAAAGATAAAATTAATTTTGTCCAGTTTAGTGCATTGTGTTTGCGTTTATTCGGGAAATAATGTCTTCTCTACTGTACACTACATACAATAAATACAGCTTTCCGTATCCCTGGCTGACCGTAGGGAAATCAACGAGTACGGTTATCATCCCTTTTAAATTTTTAGAATGTTCTGATCTAAATATAACTCAGATACCTCAAATAAGGTCAGAAGAAAACACTAATTATAACAGTTAAAATATAACACAATAACAAACCAAGTACTTACGTTATCCAGATCAGTCCCTTGCAGAAGTCACGTCCTTTCTGTAACGTTTCCTGTGTAAGTCTGATTCAATCTCCCAATTTACTGACGATGGTGAAACTTCATGGAAAAGTTGGGATCCCCGTCAAAACATCAGGTTCCGTGAAATAGGTTAGATGCATGACCTACATTTTTATGTAGGAAGAGTCGGATAAAAACAAACATGCACTTTACTGCCATGACGTCATCTTCTTTCAAATAACTGCCGTCTGCTTTTATTTTTAAAGAATTAAATTTTATGTTATGTGAATGAAAAGGTGTCTTAATGAGTTTCGATCAATTTGGATCGAGACCGAGAGTATTTGCAAATAACATAAGATTAAGGGTAATGTCAGTTTGATACTTTGTGCACGACGAAAGATCGTTAGTTCTAGGATGTGTAAGGAAGGTGAGTGCATAAAACAAGGTGACAGTGAAACAGAAAGCTCCTTAAGGAGCTTTCTATTTCACTGTCATCTTGTTTAAGCTGACACTTGTCGTTTATACAATCAATTAGCATTCGTTTCAGCGGTCGTAATAGAGGGGGTTTACTGTACACGAACATCTATAGTAAAAACAAAAGTGTGTGGGGGAGGGGGGGGGGGGATCTTCAGGCAAACTGTGTTAATTCGTTAATTCTTACACTTTGAAATAATAGTTTATGAATAGTTTAAGCGGACGATATGGTAGGACTGAAGCTGACAACTTTTAGTCTCAATTTGGTAAAAAAACAAACAAACAAAAAACAAACAAAAAACTGGCATCGACAATATTTGATTCAAATGACTATTTTATCTATAACGTTATGCATGTATGTTCAGAACGTTCTAAATTACGAAAATTCTTGACCAAATAGTAATGAGTAATTACTCAGCTTGCTGATACATGTAGTTTAACACTACGCATCGGTGTGATAACCTTTGCAATACGTTGCAAGCCTCACGAGACGCCGAGTCATGCGGCGTCTCATCAGGAACATAACTGTTTGACACGCTGACCCCGTTTTAAAAAGAATTTTTGAAAAATGTTTTTTAACCCCGTCACTGCCGTGACGTCATCAATTTTAAACAATTGTCGTCTGCTTTTATTTCTCAAAGTTAATTTTTAGGAATTTTGACTTAAGAACTTTTGAAATTAGTGTCAAACAGTTTCGATTCTGATCAGACGACGCGTTGCGCGGCGTCTGATCTGAATCCAAACTGTTTTCAAATAACCATTGTGCTCGGGGTCAGGCAGTAAAGGGGTTAACAGTAGCAGACGACATTTGTAGCAGACGTTAAAAATATCCAGCACATTCAAAGTGTTAAGTGTTTTCGGAAGTGTTGATAGGAGATTATATGACATTGACGCAGGTTTACGTCATACATCGGAACGGTTCGGCCTTTTCCGATCAGCTGATTGATGTCAGCTTATAGAACGAATCTATATACTATTGAATGTAAAAATAATGGTTGTGCAGCACCGATTTTCTTGGAAAAGATGTTTGTGCGTGATATTTTAGAAAGATTTAGACTGGCGTTAACGGCACTGACATGACGTCATCAATTTGAAACAATTGTCGTCTGCTTTTATTTCTCAAATTTTCTTTGACTTACGCCATCTTGAAATGAATGCCAAACAGTTATGATCCTTCTCAGACGCTGCGTTACGCGGCATCTGATCAGGATCCATAGTTCCAAGCTATTTGCTGATAAATATTATACTCGGAGTAAGGCAGTGGAGGAGTTAAAACTATCCTCTTTTCTGTTGCGTTCTTACTGCTACATATATGCAGTTAGTTTGGACCCAGATCAGACGCTGAGTAACTCGGTGCCTGTCCTAGATTCAAATTTTATCCACTAACATTTCGGTCTCTGCAACTATCAGTAAATTTTATACTCTAAGCAGACGATAATTATAAAGCAGACGAAATAATGCAAAAAAAGATTACTCAGAAAAGTATTACCAAGAGTTGCTTGTAACTAAGTGTTTTGTGATGTTTTGTACTCTACGTGAACAACAAGTTCAATATGGTTATTAAGAATGAAGATATCCCCAATCAACTTTTCCCAAACACCCGACGGGAATCTCCTTGAAATTTTGGTTATTAGCGGACAACCCTGACAGTCAGGATAAAGTGTTCTTTGGGACAATGTATTGTAGAATGCAATACATATTGTAGAATGTTTTCTCTTGTATATGTGATTGTACATACTGAAAAAATGAAGAATAAACTTGGAAACTTGGACCCACACCCTCCCAAACAACCCCTCAGGGCTGCCATTTCTCCGGAATTTTCCTAAATCTCCGGTTTTTTCCCCAGTACATGGTAGCTTAAAGCAGGCTGAAAGTAAGGCGCATTCTGCTTTACTTTCAACCTGCTTTGAGCATCACGTGTCTTAAAAACTAGAAACCGACTATGGGTTAAAGGTATAATTCGTAAAATCGCGCTTGAAATTTTTTGAAATCTTAGGATTTTCTTTATCAACTTATGGCAGCCCTGACCCCTACTCATATGAATAATGACGATTAGTTAATGGCGTTTAACCCCTGCACTGTCATGGCCACTTCAATATTAAACAAATGCCGTTTTCTTTTATTTCTCAAATTTAAACTTTATGTATATTGACCTAAGACATCTTGAAATGAATGTCAAGCAGTTTGCATCCTGTGTAACGCGACCTCTGATCAGGATCCAAACTGTTTGCAAATAATCACTGTGTTCGGGACAAGACAGAGGCTAATTTATTCCGTTTCGTTTAAAACAAGAGTTGTCAGAGAGACAACAAAGCTCGCCACCGGCACCTTTAGAATTTTAAAAGCACACTCAAGGTCACGGAGGTCAACCTTTTTGCCTGCATGGAAAGGTCTTGTCCATATACACATGCGAATCAAATATGAAAGTAACACCTCAAGGGACATGGGAATTATAAGTGTTTTTGAAACCTAAACGCAGATTTTGCACACTGAATATGAAAGGAATACCTCAAGGGATATAGGAGTTATAGAAATTTTGAGAAACTTAATAACAAATTTCGAAACCTAAACATTGGCCCTAAGTTCAAGGTCAAGGTCACAGGGGTCTTAAGTTTTCTATGCATGGAAAGGTCTTGTCAATAAACACACACATAGCAACTAAGAAAGCAATACCTCAAGGGACATAGAAGTAAAAGGCATTTGTCGAAACCTAAACACAGATTTCGAAGCGTAAACGCAGGCCCCAAGTTCAAGGTCGAGGTCACAGGGGTCCGAATTTTTCTGTGCACGGAAAGGTCTTGTCCATATACACACACATACCAACTATGAAAGCAATACCTCAAGGGACATAGAAGTAATAGACATTTTCTTAAAATTGTTTACGCCGTTCACGACGACGCCGACGCCGACAACGACGATTACACCGGGGGTATTGCAATAGCTCGTCTTGTACTTCGTACAGGCGAGCTAAAAATGAATGTGTCTCAGTTTTTTTCACTTGAGAGTGTTTGGCGCATAAATATGAAACATTAAATTGACAATTTCAGTTTCCAATTCATTTCCATCCATTTTTAACTGTTTAGGGTTGTTTTTGTCAATGCATTGCTATAATTATGACAAACTCTGTAGCTCCTGATCAGAACGCTCATTTAGCTTTGAACCTTCACTGTTTGCATATGCCACGCGGTTTCTTGCTGATTTACTGAACCCAATACCAGGGCTTCAGATAAGAGGGAGTAAACGGAACAAATCCAACATTTTCTCACTCATTTCATCACCAATCCTATGGTGTTTGAGACGATTCTAATGAGTAGTGACACCATAGGGTTTAATGCAAAAATAAAGATTTTAGTTTTTGAAATACTCCCCTTATCTGGAGCTCTGCAATACCCCATAGCCTGTTCTAGTATTAAAGACAGGTTGTAATTTAAAACAGTTTGAATGTGAATCAGAATGTGCCTTAAGGTGCAGTCTGCTTTACTTTCAGTCTGCTTTAAGCTATCCTATGTAATTAATTGGAATAAGGTGATGGAAAACCGTGCACATGGCTGTTATGTCAAAATGACTTTGCCTACATGTATATATGGCATAATCAAGGTGTTTATCAATGAGAATATGTTTCTGCAGTCTTTAACTCTAAGATTAAAAGACCAGTGCTTATAAAATTGGTACAGGTATTTAGAAACACATGCCAAACTTTCAATCTATAGGCACATAACGAATTCATATTGTCAAGAAAGTTTTACGGATGTTTTAAGTATATAATATTCTTAAGTTTAGACATTGCTCTTCACAATTCAGAACAGGGTCACATGGTCTAGAAACACAGAGAAAATGAACTACATATTTCCTTTTAATTCAAACTGTACGGACAATTTCAGTTCCAATTAAATCTGGTTCGGTTATGAATTTTCTGCAATATATTTCAAAATGACAAGCACTGCAACTCCTGATCCAATGATCCTGTAGGAGCCCTCTTATTTGGGTCTACACTGTTCGCGTAGGAAAATGTACTCTTTACATGTGTTCACTGTTTGTAATTGACGAGTATAGTCATCGCTATGGTATACCGTGTTTTGGGTTCTGGAGTAATTAAATGCTGTCTACAGAATGATCTTGAAGTTCTGTCTTCAAATGCTTGTTTCCATTCTCATTTATTTCTTGATTTGGTCAGAAATGCAATTACAAAGATGATAACAATTAATCATAAAAACATAATTTTCATATAACTGACAAACAAAACATTTCGCGTCTGACCAGAATCCAAACTGTTTGACACTCGTATCGACATTTCTAATTGGTCATAGGAGGAAACAATGCCTCCCCACTGTTAATACTATCGCAATACTAGTCGAAACTTGATACTTCGAACTCACTTTAATCGACCGTACCTGTATTTCATAAGTTGGAATTTCGATCAATCGGTTTCGCTTTAATGCAAGTTCGAATATCGAGTTTCGATTGTACATCAATCATTCTTCTTTTCACCACATTGCATCTTGTATCTATTACTGTATTTGTAAACATAACATAACATAACATAATTTTATTGGCTCAAACATTTTTTACAATGTTTTTTGCCATTTGAAGGCAAAACAAGATATTACTGTACATGTATTTGTAAACAGTTTGTATATGCAGTAGAGACGACGTTATTCTGTCCCAATGGTGACTCGTTATGCATGATTTGGGTGTTACGGCACTGCGACACAAAAAGGGTCATTATATAGCGCCGATTATTCTTTCCCAAATAAATCATTCATGATATGTATTTGTTTATCCAATCAACGTAATCCGAGACCTGCGTAAACACAGCGGGAAACATGCCCGGGTTGTTTTTGCTGGTAAAACTAACCACGCCCACCTGGATGACGTCATTGTGCTCGTTACGGCATACAAGTGGACCTCCGGAGTCACCCTGTAAAATGAAGGAAGCTCTATCACTATTATCACTGGGGGCCAACGGAGTATCACGAGGATTGTTTCGCACAGAAGTCCTGTATATGTTCCGCACCGATAAAGTGCATATTTCGTGTACCCAAAACGAAAGTAAAACACGATTGATAAACAATGCTATAAACATGATAATAACATTACCTTTTTAGATTGATTGTATCAATGGAATATTATTTGGGTTATAAAGAATCTGTAGTAATGCAATAAATGGATTTTAAATCGAGTTTAACAAATTAACCGTGTATAGGTTCCGCACAGAGTATGTATATGTTACTAAACGAAGTCCATTTTATATGTATATGTTACCAACTGAAGTCATCATTGAATTTATAGGATACAAACCGCCACGTATCATGTTGCTTACCGTTTATCTCGAAAATAAATGATCTCCACCAAATCTGTTTATAGTGACAGTCCAGTGAGAAAAATTCTAAAGGTTAACACACAAAAAAACTGGTCCATTTCATGTAAGTTTCTGAAGCAGTTAAAAGTGCAGGACTAGGAAATGAATTCGATCAATCAACTGTTGCGGAAGCAGATGAAGCTGACAGAGTGGTTGATTTGTCCGAGCAACTGGAAACAAATTCAAAGCGACATAACTTCTTTAAAAATGTTGCATCCCGAATTGAAAACCTCATGAACACCTTTCGTCTATGTAATTAATTAATCTGTGAAAGTTTGCAGCATGTTCTTTATAGGAAAATATTCAAAGGGCTATACTTTTGTAAAACAGAAACAGCCAATATTCCAAACTACACGAACACCTTCATATATAAGCAATTACTCTGGGAAAGTGTTAAGAAAAGTGTATGAGAAGCTGCACAAGTTTTGTCCTATATATATTCTATTTATGAAACAATAATCTAATAATTACCTATATATACCAGCAGATGGTAGCTTAAAGCAAACAGAGTAAAAGTACCTTAATGGTCATTCTGCCTTACTTTCAAGTTGCTTTAATAAGTGACTATCCGTCTTCAAAACTAGAAACAGGCTTTAGGGTAATGGGTGAATGTCTTTTATTTTACACGTTTTATCAAAAAGCGAAGATAAAATAAATGGATAGTACCAAGTGTGACCATACCACATGGTCTGTGACGTATTATGTGGATACCACTGGCAGTCAAATTGTCAACAAAAAGGCCTCCATTCGGAACTTCAATCAAATGTAAGAAATTTGTTTTAGCCGATTTCAACGAAACATAGCCTATGATACTGGGAACTGGATTCTTTACAGTGATATCAATGGATTTGTCACCCATGCAGGTAATACATTTTGCCTGAAAAAAAATAAAATTATTTGGCAATATCTAGTATTAAATTGTCGTGGTATCATTGTGTGTGTTAACATTTCTGGATATTTGCCTCGTTTTCAGACAAAAAGTATACATCTAGTGACAGATACATTGACATCATTCTAAAATAACTTATTAATACCCTTAGCATAGGCTATGTTTCCTTGAAATCGACTCATAAATAAAAACAAAAAAAACCGTTTGATTAAAATTCCGAATCGAGGCTTTTTGGTGATAATTTAGCTGTCAGTTGTACCAAAATTAACGTCACAAACCACTTGGTATGGTCACGGCCTCATCGCTAAAAGTGCGCCCAAACTTGCTCTACGTCGGGCGTACGGCGATCGCAGATAGGTTAAATCGGGCAGCGGGCATTATATAAAGTTGTGAAGACTTGTAGCCTAATCCCCTGCATGTATATATTATGCAATAAATATGTTTAAACTAAACGTGAAATAGGAAGATTCTTGCGCTGGCCGAAGAAATCCTACGGCGGCAGTGTTGCGGCCGCACGGCAAATCCCAAAGTTTTACAGGCCGTAGAGGTCGCCGCAGTATTATAACGTGGAGTTATACAAAAAGTACGATGGCCGTAGAAAACGACATGCCGTAGAGCGGTTCTGCGGCTGCCGTACGGCCACCGTGCGGCCGCCGGGACTCAATGGTTAATTTTAATATTGGGCATTTGCACTTTTGTTCATATGTGTCTATTGATATAAAAGTGGGTTTGGATGTTCTTATGAGACATAATGCTGTCCATATATGGCCTTTGAGTTCTCGGTGTAGTTGGACTGATATGAGTTATGTGCACATGTAGCAAGCCAATGTGTGTACACGTAGCAGAAGTAGTATCAACGGCCGCCGTACGGCCATCTGGCGATCGCCGTGGGTTTTATTACAAATCGCGGCCGCCGCGGCTGCCGAACGGAAACCGCACTGCCGCAAGTGTTTTAACCCCAAAACATCAAATCTCGCATTGCGGCGGCCGCAGCAAATGTGAGCACAACATACGGCGGTCGTAGGAAATCTAAGGCGGCCGGGAAATTGCTATTCGCCGTAGGAATAATAATCCGTGCGACTGCCGTATACGGCCGCCGCAGCAAATGTGAGCTAGGCATAAACAATACATTTTTCCAATCCATTTTTTGTCACTGCAACAGAATTCAATTAATTGACTTCAGGAGGTAACACATACACCTTCTGTTGGTAACGTATACACGTAAATGCGACTTCAGGAGGGCACATACACAGTCATAAACCCTTCAGGGTACTGTGATTGATTCAAAGTTGTATACATTATTGTGAAAAATAAGTTGAAAAAATATGGAAAAATGAAGCTATTAATAAACATACATCATGTCTGAGATGGGGTTCCCGAATATTTGTAAATATAGTGGATCATTCCAATGTTTTTTTCAATAATCGCCCGGTAATATTCATTTAAGAGTGACAAATTGATGTCTGTGCTTGATATACATACTTATTTTCCATAAATAATACAAGAAATGGTATGTAAACAGTTTATTAACGAACCTATACTGTAATTTGCAAAGAAATAATTCAATTGATATGTCTGTCTAAGGACACAAGTGGTTACTGCGAATGTCAGCGTATAAAAAAATACACAAATGGGTGTGTTTACATGGATTGTAGGTGCGAAACATATACGGGACTTCTGTGCGAAACGGGTCTTCGTGATACCTCGTTGGCCCCCAGTGATTATCCTCGAACCATACAGTCCATGAAGCTAGAACAGAGCACAGTGGTACAGAAATGAACCTTATTAAATTAACAATATTTGCGATTCGATGGCAATTCGATGGCAATTCGCTTACAATTCGATGGGGGGGGGGAGGTACCATTCGTAAAATCGCATTTGAAAAATGCAAATTTGGAAATCTTAGGATTTTTTATGTCAACTTATGGCAGCCCTACGGAACTCGATACTTTTGACTCGCTTTAGGCTTCGCTTTAGGCGAACATACCCTTATTTCAAAGTTAAAACGTGGCTTAGTCACAGTTTTACTGTGATATACGGGTATGTTCGACTGCAGTGAGATCGAGTTAACGGATAACGGATCAGTTCGACAGAAGCGAGTTCGAAGTATCGAGTTTTAGGTGTATATCTATTGCAATCTGTTTGGAGCTTCGGACGTTTTGCCACTTCAAACGTTTCTATAAATGGTCATCATTTAAAAAAAACCACCTAAAAACCAACCCCAAACCAACCAACACCACCCCCACCCCCCCAACAAACAACAAAAACACACACACAAAAAAAACAACAACACAACAACAACAACCAAACAACAACAAAAAAAACCAAAAAAACCCCATGCAGGCCGTAGGGTAAAGGTTTAAGAAGATATCTAGCTTCGGCTTTACTTACAGTCTGATTTAATGGCTACCAGTCTTTTAAACCAAAACCGGCTTTGAAGTAAAGAGTTAAAGAAGCTCGTAACCGTCTGTAGATAGTTTATCTAGGACACACCTACCTGACAAACCCCGCCTGTCTCTGACATGGACTTGAAGCCCGCACACAACCTGCCCGTTGGACACCTACCTGACAAACTCCGCCTGTCTCTGACATGGACTTGAAGCCCGCACACAATCTGCCCGGTGGACACCTACCTGACAAACCCCGCCTGTCTCTGACATGGACTTGAAGCCCGCACACAACCTGCCCGGTGGACACCTACCTGACAAACCCCGCCTGTCTCTGACATGGACTTGAAGCCCGCACACAATCTGCCCGGTGGACACCTACCTGACAAACTCCGCCTGTCTCTGACATGGACTTGAAGCCCGCACACAACCTGCCCGGTGGACACCTACCTGACAAACTCCGCCTGTCTCTGACATGGACTTGAAGCCCGCACACAATCTGCCCGGTGGACACCTACCTGACAAACTCCGCCTGTCTCTGACATGGACTTGAAGCCCGCAC
Organism: Gari tellinella; assembly: GCA_922989275.2. NCBI lineage: Eukaryota > Metazoa > Mollusca > Bivalvia > Cardiida > Psammobiidae > Gari > Gari tellinella. The sequence goes on from OV277870.1 coordinate 441,480, forward strand.
ACAACCTGCCCGTTGGACACCTACCTGACAAACTCCGCCTGTCTCTGACATGGACTTGAAGCCCGCACACAACCTGCCCGTCATGGACACCTACCTGACAAACTCCGCCTGTCTCTGACATGGACTTGAAGCCCGCACACAATCTGCCCGGTGGACACCTACCTGACAAACTCCGCCTGTCTCTGACATGGACTTGAAGCCCGCACACAACCTGCCCGTTGGACACCTACCTGACAAACTCCGCCTGTCTCTGACATGGACTTGAAGCCCGCACACAACCTGCCCGTCATGGACACCTACCTGACAAACTCCGCCTGTCTCTGACATGGACTTGAAGCCCGCACACAACCTGCCCGTCATGGACACCTACCTGACAAACCCCGCCTGTCTCTGACATGGACTTGAAGCCCGCACACAACCTGCCCGGTGGACACCTACCTGACAAACCCCGCCTGTCTCTGACATGGACTTGAAGCCCGCACACAACCTGCCCGTCATGGACACCTACCTGAGAACCCCGCCTGTCTCTGACATGGACTTGAAGCCCGCACACAACCTGCCCGTCATGGACACCTACCTGACAAACTCCGCCTGTCTCTGACATGGACTTGAAGCCCACACACAGCCTGCCCGTCATGGACACCTACCTGACAAACCCCGCCTGTCTCTGACATGGACTTGAAGCCCGCACACAACCTGCCCGTTGGACACCTACCTGACAAACTCCGCCTGTCTCTGACATGGACTTGAAGCCCGCACACAACCGGCCCGTTGGACACCTACCTGACAAACTCCGCCTGTCTCTGACATGGACTTGAAGCCCGCACACAACCTGCCCGTCATGGACTTGGGCCTGTAGAACATGCTACATGACATGTCGGCTTCTATTGGAAGATCCACCGTCATCGCTGTCTTAGACACGTCACCACCTGGCGTATAACATGGCGTCATCAATTTATAAACAAGTGTCGTCTGCTTTTAGTTCACAAACTTATAACAAAAACAATCATTAGATGCAGCCATCTTTCCGCTGTTCTAGCATCGTTTGATAAAAGACATTATCGCCTGTATTTATCTTTGAAAGTAAAATTATTGACCATTTGACCAAATAAGCACAATACCGGTAACCAATTCTTAGTCGTGACGTCATCAATTTTAAACACTTATTATCGTCTGCTTTTATTTCTAAAACTTATGTTTAAGGTGTTTTGACTAAAGAAATATTAAAATGAGTGTCAAACAGTTTGAATCCTGTTCAGGGTTCAAACTGTTGGCAAGTAACTATTGTACTCGGGGTAAGGCAGTGAGTTGGGTTAATATGTGGGACAGAACAGTTTGGATCATGATCAGAAGGTGTATAATATTGACTATTTATTTTAATCTGAGTGGCAAATAGTTCTTAGCCTGGTCAGGTGTTGTTGTATCGCGGCTTCTGGTCAGGTTCCAAACGGTTTGCAAATGGTATAATAAGTTTTTTTATGAAGCTTCTTGTTTTATGACTTGTTCTGATTATGTTATCTCCTATTTCCGACTCATAATTATTGTATTCGTGAGGAAAGGTTATTTTTGTGATATAGATTCTACATTTACATGGATTGCAAAACATGACAACAAACTTAACATGGTTTTTTCCAAAGTTGTTTTGTCCATAATCAATCTAAGATCACACAACAAACTTACATATATAACATGATTCTTTAAGTTTAGTAGTACATATATGTAATACAAATCAAACTCTTCTTTACAAAGTTGTTTTCGAAAAGAAAAAACCTGCGCGGAAACAACGCATACTTTGTGCAGAAAATTAAAACATGGTTATAAAACTAACATTTTACATCAATTTTTTTTAAACTGGGTCAGTTAATGTATTTTATAATCCTTTTCCGTTTTGATTTGTTTGTTTGTTATATCTTTTAAACTGAGTCTAAAGAAGAGTTGTTTTTGTGCCGGAAAGTTACTTATTTCGCCATTACATGTATTTTAAGTCGCCCCTGATTCAAGTTTCCAATTAACCCTTTCCCCCATAGTAGCGACTTTTAGCGTATTTAATTTAATCCTGCGCTGAAGAAAATAGTTCCAGTTTATACCCTCATGAACAATTACCATTACAAATATTTTATATAGCCTAGCAGATTTTAGCTTAAAGCAGGCTGAAAGTAAAGCCGAATGTGCCTTGAGGCACATTCGGCTTTACTTTCAACCTGCTTTAAGTGGTCACCTGTCTTCAAAACTAGAAACAGGCTATGAGGTAAAGGGTTAAGTGTAGTTCATTTATGACTACATGTACGACCGTATTTAGAGTTTTTCTGCAATTGATTGCATTAGGACACAATGCAAAGCCTGATCAGATTGCTCCTTTTGGACCCCTCTTATCTGGGTGTACATAGGACAACTGTACTCTTCACGGGTACATCCATTAAGCGCTTTTGAACCTGGTATAGTAATAATAATAATACATCGATTGTTATTGACGAATATACTCGTCGCTATAGGGCCATACCGCTATAACTGCGCATGCGCCTTACCTGCGGATGTACATCCCCATCCTGTCATAGAACACACCTGGCCTACTTCCGGAAAGCTGGAGTTTCTTAGTTCCGGTAGTTTGACCTTCTTAATATGATCAAACATGTGACCAGAGGGCACTGCCTCGTCCAGTTTTAACAACGCAATGTCGTTAAACCACAGATCTGAAAAATACACGTGAAAATGTCAGTCTTAGTAAACTCACGCCTGCCATTATAATCGAATGCTTACAAATTGTTGTTTGAAATTGTATTTTGGTTTCCAGGGAAACACCGATATGTGTGCCAAATCTAGGTCTACACTGTTTGCAAGTATTGCAGTTTGACTGGACAGTCAATAGTACTAAACACCAACCCTTAACTCTCAAGTTGTATGCTGAGAATTTTTACGTCTGCATAAAGTGTCGTCTGCAACTATTCTAAAAATAGAATTTTCAAAAGTTATTTTACAAACACTGCCTGGTAAGAGTGTCGAACAGTTTTGAATCCTGATGAGACGTCGCGTTATTACGCGGCGTGTCATCAGGATCCAAACTGTTTGCAAAGGTAATCCCTATTACAGTGTAGCACATATCCGCTGTTAGCATGGTAAGAGTTAAATGTCAAAAATGAGCTAGGCTTAAATAGGAAACTTGAATCAGAGCTCGATCCAGATAAAGGGGGTATTTCAAAAACTAAAATCTTTATTTCTGCTTAAAACCCTATGGTGTCACTACTCATTAGAATCGTCTCGAAGAGACGATTCTAATGAGTTGTAACACTATGGGATTTTATGTTAAAATAAGTGAAAAATCTTGGATTTGTGCAGTTAACTCCCTATTATCTGGAGCCCTGTTGAATCTGATCAAAGGAGAGAACTGTCGCACCTTTTCTGTTGTAATGTGGGTGAATTATTATCCTGGTTACATCCCTCTCCCAGAGTTTCCATTCCTCGTGTCCTAGCATCTGCCCTAACAGATTCATAAAACGATCAGCTAGATTCACCTGCAACATCAAATGAAACAGCTGTACACCTCTAACTCGTAAAGTGCTCACTCCCAACAACGACCTTCCTTACAACGATTCCCTCCTTACAACAATACGTGTCGCTATTCCCCAAATAACATAAATATGTCTAATGATATTTCTGCTGCAATATCGTCTGCTTAAAATTGCGGGCTGTTGTTTTTTCTGAAAATTACATATTTTGACAGAAGAAATATACAATGTAATGAAGAGTGACAAATAGGTTGAATCCAGATCAGACGCCGCTCTTTGCAAATATAATCCAAGTCTTAGTTTCCCTCCCTAACCCAATTCCCCATAAATACACCTTTTATGCCATCAATTTATTCCTCTACTGAAGAAAATAGTTCTAATGTATACTGTTACAAATATTCACGCACCTGCCATTTTCTACATTTTATTGAATTACGTTTGTGCTTCGTTTTGTTTGAACAGGAAAGGAGATGGTATTCGGGGATATAACAAACATGTAATTGATAACCATAGATCTGATCTGGGTCTACTATTCCGGGTATGGCACTTGACGTTAAGTATTTTGACTTATTAGTGTAAAATAGTGTGGATACAAATCCGACTCTTTGCAAATAACTATTGTACTCGGGGTAGGGCGGTGAAGCGGTTAACTTTCAGATGTTATACGGTACAAACCTTGAGATCCACAGTCGCCAAAATAACCTCCCAGGAGTCCGGGTATCGAAGCTCAGACCTGTAGGGATATAAACAATGTGTCATGATAAACATGTATAGTGAGGATTATGTGTTGTATGCGGGTATTGGAGCTCAGATCTGTAGGGATATAAACAATGTGTCATGATAAACATTATTATTATACCAGATTTATATAGCCCTCTTTTCACACAGGGGTTGTGCGTTCAAAAGCGCTTCACATGAAACTACATAAATGTACCTACAAAGCGAGAAAAGACAAATAACTACATTCACAATAAACATGATACATTATGGAAACATGGAAATTATTTCAATATTATTACCAAGATCATAAAAAATGTTATAATTAGTTTTTAAATTCAAATTTAAAATGAGTCCAAAAAAAATTAAAAGACCAATGACATTATTAAAATAAAAATAGTGAGTTTTTGTGTGTGTGTATAGTGAGGGATATGTTATATTTGTTATATAAAAGACATGTCCGTCATTTCGTTTACAAATGTATATACCGTTAGTATGTACAGTGATCCCTCTCGACCACAACATTTTGTTAATTATTAAAGTGTTTGAGACAGGTGATTGCTTAAAGCAAGGTGAAATTAAAACATAAACTACTTTACCTGGAGCTTTCTGTTTAACTCTCATCTTGCTTTATGCTGTCATCTGTCGTTCAAACTATCAATAAAACTTCTTTTTGTGGTCGATTATACAGTGGAGAATCTGTTATTCTTTCCCGTTTAAACGCAAACGTACGCAAACGCACGCAAACGCAAAGCACTAAAACGTAGAAAAGAACAACTTTTGGACAATTCTGATAATAATTCTTGTTTATCTAGGTGGCAAACAGTTTGGAGCCTGATCAGACGCCGGGTTACCCGGCGTCTGATCTGGCTCCAAACTGTTTGCACTGCAAATAATAGTTTTAGCGTAAACGCGTTTATTGGGAAAGAATAACAGATTCTCTACTGTATACTACAAATGTAGTGGAGAGAGTTTACTGTATTCCATTATGGGTGTAGCAGTACAGTGAAAACCGTATTGCAATACATGTATATGTATATTGCAATAACGAGGAACTGTATTGCAATATATTGTGGCAACTTGTAAGTATAAAAGTTGAATATAAACTAGCATTGAAAACTTGTTTATAGCATTGAAAGAATCCTACACACGTCCTTCTTTCATATTTAAACGAAAAGAATTACAACCGCAATGCAATAAAATACAGACAACAATACATTGTAACAGAACATGCAGAAGGGTAAAGATCTCAAAATCCAAGGTTAAAAAGCATTTGAGCTAAGTCTGAGATAGTTTTCAATCATTTGATTGACCAGATTTGAGCTTATGCTCAAATCTGGCCAATCGAATGCTTGAGAACCATATCAGACGCAGATCAAACGCTTTATAACTTACCGGTATGCTCAAATTTGGCCAATCAAATGCTTGAGAAATGAGAACTAGATCATTCTCAGCTCAAACGCTTTATAACTTACGAGTATGCTCAAATCTGGTCAGCCAAATGCTTGAGAAATGAGAACTATATCATTCTCAGCTCAAACGCTTTATAACTTACCAGTACGCTCAAATCTGGCCAATTAAATGCTTGAGAACGACCTCAGACTCAACTCAAGCACTTTGATATACTCACTCTCCGTCGAAGCAGTGGGCAGCAGTGAGAACCCAGCGGTCATTCAGTAAAGATCCGCCACAGTAGACATGTCGATGACTGATGGGGAAGATCCCAAACAACCTCTGTGTTATAATAGTCCCTCGTAGTAACACCAGCCACGGGCTGTCCCCGGGGGTCGAGTACTGGCCCCCTATCACTCGCTTCTGTCTCGACAATGTTCTCGCCCATACTGAGACATAAAGGGGGAAACGACAATACAGTTGCTCAGTTTACCCATTACTCCATAGATACGCATTTTAACGCATCTGATCAGACACCGCGTTACGGGGCGTCTTGGTAGGATCAAACTTGAATGGCACTCATTACGACGTAACTTTAAATAGTCAATTTACATCTAGATCTAGTTGAAACTAAACGTTGAGAAATAACAAGAAATATCTTTAAAAAGATATAGAGGATAACTGTTTTTTTCAGTGTAAGATCGAAATTTAATCCATTGAGTGAACATCAGACGTTATATTTTCACGAGTGGCGAAGCCACGAGTGAAAATATAACAGTCTGATGTTCACGAAATGGATTAAATTCGATCTTACACTGAAAAAACACAGTTATTCTATTTATTTATGCTTTTAAGCCACTTTTTAAACGAAATTGTTTAAAAATTGAAAGCGAACGTACATTATTTATCCCGTGTTGAGCCCCACGTTTTATGTCGAACACATGTGCGTGACAGTTGGCGGTATAATGACGTCATCCGAATGACTTCGTTGCTCCCGAGTTTGGATTCGTGCTCTTCCGGTGAGTAGTTCGCGACAAATCGGACTGCCGGAATTTAACGATAAGACACGATTGACTACGATTCTTGGGGAGCCCTACGGGGAAAATTCATAATAAAAGCGATTGGTGATAATCCACTGCAGTGGATTACCAAGTGATCATCCACTGCTATATCGTGGTAATCCACCGAAAAGCATAAATAAATTCAGCGGAATGGGTTGTGGAATTCATGCTGTAGAAGGGTGTGCAAAATTGTATGAAATTGGGGGTTTTCACAGAATTGTAATATCTTGGATTGAAAAGCAAAAAAATACACATTCAAGGATATAGCATAAATCTGACTAAAAAACTATAAATTTACAGAAATGCAAAACAATAATATAACCCATATCCTAGCTACTGGTAGGAGATCCTCAGATTAAACTATTTTTCTATATATCAATCTTCATTCATGGGGAGTTTCTTGAAACAAGCTATAACTAAATAAACTGTCTGTACAAGTTCTATAACACCTCACTCTTGTAAATAAATGATGAAACAACACAATTGTGTTTAACTCACTTGAGGCCATTTATTATATTGCTATCATTGTATGGTAAATTTGTACAAATAGTTAACAATTAAAATAAATTGGTAGTAAACCATTATTAAACAAAACACCTAGCTACCACTATCTATCAATAAATAGACATCTGCTATCATATCTTAAAATAGAAGCATGATGTCATCAGCTCAGTATTACACACTGCCTGTGTCTCTTAATTTTACACTCACATCAGTGTATAAACCAGCCAGGCTACAGTTTCAGGGCTCCAGATAAGAGGGGAGTAAACTGAACAAATCTAACATTTTCTCACTCAAATAGCACCAAACCCTATGGTGTTACCACTCATTTTTATCGTCTCGAAGAGACAATTCAAATGAGTAGTGACACCATAGGGTTTAATGCACAAAAAAGTTTTTAAGTTTTGAAATAATTCTCTTATCTGGAGCCCTGGCTACTATCCAATCAGACAATTCAGTTTCAACAGGTGCTCTTAATTCTAAATTTCTGATCAAATATGATTGGTTGAAATGTTTGTCTGAATAGAAATGTTGGTCAATATAGATACTAGTCAGCTCCGCTGAAAAACAGACAACTGTTTATCCCATTACTCCTTAGCCTGTTTCTAGTATTGAAGAAAGCAGGTTGAAAGTTAAGCAGAATGCGCCAAAAGGCGAATTTTTGCTTTACGTTCAGTTTGCTGTAGCTACCGTCTTTGAGAAAATAGAAAATATTACTATGGTTCATATTCATCAATTGGGAATAATGTCCTTAAATGGGGGAATAAATTAAAGGTGTAAAATGCGTGTCAATGGAGTAAAGGGATAAACCAAAGGACGTCACGCCAGTTAATGACGCTGAAAGGCGCGTTTGCAAACAGTTTGGATCCTGCTCAGACGCCGCGTAACGCGGCGTCTGATCAGGACCCAAACTGTTTGACACTCTTATCGATATATTTTAAGTAATACAACATTTAATCTAACTTTGAAACGTGTTTTGCAGAAAACAGAAATGAAGTAGACGACAATAAAGCGGTGAAAGGGGTAAAATCTCCCGAATAATTTGATCATGAAAGTATAAAACAATTAATTCCCCTAAGTCGTACCTTGCATAGTCTGGCAGCCGAGGAGGATCAGGATCAACACTGCTAGTTGAGATATTCTCGTGCCCGCCATGTCGTCACTCCACTTAACTCTGACCTCAACACTTCTCCTCAATTAAATAACTTGCCAAGCGCTCTTCAATGACTTGCACTTGAAACAGGGTCCTTAAGGGTCCTTAAGGTTCAGGAGCCTTAATGAGATCAGACAAAAATATGTACTCTACGTGCAGCAATCGGCCATTCTCGTCAACTGTCGGTTCGTTCCGAACCATGCTTTAGCATGGTCCGAAACGTTTCGACAATTGACGAAACTGGCCGATTACTCACCTATGTTGATCAACATTGGTCCGATCTCATAAGGGGTTCTCAACCTTAAACCTTTCACAACTCAATTTACCCTTCCGTAGACGAAATATCGTCTCCTCCATCTATCGTCTACAATGATATGTCAAATTCCATTTTTTTTTAAGTTTTGACTAAAGCAAAATTGATATGAGGGCTCAACATATTGGATCCTGATCAGACGTCGCGTTATAATGCGTCTATTATGGGTCCATGCCTTTTGCAAAATCGACCTGAGTCACCTATGGTTAGAAAAGGTCAAATATTTACACTAACAGTCCAAAGGAGCTTCGTTTTACTGTCACCCTGTTTTAAGCTGTCACCTGTGTTTATACAACCAACTAGCCTTCGTTTTAGTGGTCGTATAAGAGAGATTGTCGTTACAGAAAGGTGTACGTAATAAAGAGGTGGTCGTTATAGAGATGTGGCCGTAATAAAGAAGTTGTCATTATGGAGATGTGGTCGTAAAGTAGAGATGGTCGTTATAGAAATATGGCCGTAGTGTAAAGATGGTCGTTATAGAGATGAGGCCTTATTTTTGAGGTGGACGTAATAGAGATGTGATTATAATGTAGAGATGGTCGTTATAGAGATGTGGTCGTAATGTAGGAATTTTCGTTATAGAGATGTGGTCCTAATTGAGAGGTGGTCGTAATAGAGATGTGGTCGTAAGGTAGAGATGGTCGTTTTAGACATGTGGCCGTAATGGAGAGGTTGTTGTAATAAAAATGTGGCCGTAATATAGAAGTTGTCATTATGGAGATGTGGTCGTAATATACAGATGGTCGTTATAGAGATGTGGTCGTAATGTAGAGATATTCGTTATAGAGATGTGGTCGTAATTAAGAGGTTGTCGTAATAGAGATGTTGCCGTAATGTAGAGATTGTCGTTATAGAGAAGCGGTCGTTATATAGAAGTTGTCATTATGGAGATGTGGTCGTAATGTGGAGATGGTCGTTATACAGATATAGTCGTAATGTAGAAATGGTCGTTATAGAGATGTGGCTGTAATCGAGAGGTGGTCGTAATAGAGACGTGGCCCTAATGTACAGATGGTCGTTATAGAAATGTGACCGCAATATAGAAGTTGTCATTATGGAGGTGTGGAAGTGATGTAGAGATTGTCGTTATAGAGATGGGGCCGTAATGGCAAAGGTGGTCGTAATAGAGAGGTTCTACTTACTTCTGGAACTTTATTTTTAACTGAATTTGAACTTCATGTACTAAATTAAATACGACCAGAACTCGAGGATCTGTAGCGAATTAATTGTCTTTTTAGATCAAATGTTCCTAAAAGAGCCGGAGAAAAGGGTAATTAAGCGAGCATTTTCAACATTCTGTTTCACTGCATTTCGTTTCGTTGGCAGAGAAAAGAACAGCGAGCTTCCAATACTACCACACACAATAGTAATCCACATAAATATCCACATGAAATAAAGCCGTTATTAAATATTATTATTATTATTATTACATGTATTATCATTATTACTATTATCATTACATGAACAATTATTATTATCTTACCCGCTTAACGTTTCTACTAGTTCGCATCCATAACTGCTATAACTTGTGACCCTTCACCGCCTTACCCCGAATTCAATACGGTTATTTGCATACAGTTTGGATCCTGGACAGACGCCGCGTTACGCGGCGTCTGACCAGGATAGAAACTTTTTGAAACTCATTTAAATGATTCTTTAGTAAAAAAAATAAATACCTAAACTCTAAATTTGAAAATAAAAGCAGACGACAATTGTGACGTGTGACGTCATGGCAGTGAAGGGGTAAATAAATCTACTTGGTTTGGAGGAATTCTGTTCATTTTATAAGAGTAATGCGCAGATAGATATAATATTGTTTAAAAGCTACATATGTTTAGAACAGACAAAGTTACTGAATATACATATTGAAATGTTCGTCAGCAAGTTTGAACCCGATCAGACGACACGTTACGCGGCGTCTGATCAGGATCCAAGCTGTTTGACAAGTCGACTGTGGCGGTGAAAGGGTTAAGAGTATGCAGACGTACATGTATATGGAACAGTCCAATGTATGTTTGTTAAAATATCTTAAAACCACAACACACTCTCCATGCTATATTTGTACTTCCGAAATATACAATAATCTATCACCGCGAGCAAAGGGCATGTTGTTATTTCTCTTGATAACCGACATGATAACAGTATTATTACAGTGGAGAATGTGTTATTCTTTCCCAATAAACGCGTTTATGCTAAAACTATTATCTGCAGTGTAACCCGGCGTCTAATCAGGCTCCAAACTGTTTGCCACCAAGATAAACACAAAATTGTCCAAAGGTTGTACTTTTCTACGTTGTAGTGCTTTGCGTTTGCGTACGTTTGCGTTTAAACGGGAAAGAACTGTACATTCTATTCTCTCACCACTGAGTTAGTTCTAAATTCGTTCGGTCATCTTTATATTATTCACAGTTAGAGTAAAGTTTGGATCCTGCTCAGGTTTAGCGTTAACTGGAGTCTTATCTGAATCCAGCCAGTTTTCAAGTGTAAATATAGATCTATATCTGTTCATTCTTGGTTTCAATATTCAATAGGTTAGGTAGAGTCACTCCGAAAAGTCCGATCTTTAATATAGATATATTAGTTTAACCCTTTCACTCTCAATGACGCTATATAAAGCGTGTTTGCAAACAGTTTGGGTATTGGTTTGACACTCGTTTCGAAATTTCGACAGTCATATAGCCTGAAATCTAACTTGAAACGACATGGCAGATATTAATATCGAAGCAGACGACACTATGACGGTGAATGGGTAAAAAATCTCTCGACAAATTTGACCAGAAATGGGTTAATGAAGGAGAAAGTAAAGCAAAAAGCTCCTATAGAGTATTTCTTCTTTCCTTCAGTATTCAATCATTTCTAGTCCTTCACCGCTTCACTGCCTTACCCCGGGTACAATAATAATTTGAAAACAGTTTGGATCCTGATCAGACGCCGCGTTACGCGGCGTCTGAACAGGGTTCAAACTGTTTGACACTCATTTCAATATTTCTTAAGGCAAAATCCTAAAAAACAAATTTGAACATAAAAGCAGACAACTCTTATTGTTTAAAACTGATGACGTCATGGCAGAGAAGGGGTTTACATTGTTCAGTCCACTTGCCCCTATTGACGCGTATATACGTCATTTACAAATAGTGTACTAGACAATATTACACTTATCTTGTGCACAAAGGGTAGACCTCGATGAGAGGGCTCGAAGCAATAATTATAGTTTGAAAAACATCCCTAAATAGTAAAAAATGGACTAAAGTTTAAACTGGATTTGTCAATTTCAAATTACAGGGGTGAGAAAGTTATACAATCTCGCTGTGTTTTGTTTTCTTAACGTCCGTTTCTGCCATCTATTGTTTGATAGGACGCCCAAGAGAGAGGGGGGGGGGGGATACAGAGAACCCGGGCGCGATGCCCTACTTTTATTTATCGAAATGTCCTCTGATTCTTTTAGATATCAAGTGTAACTAGCGCTGTGTTTGCTATATAAAGTCAGACATTTACTAGTGGTACGTGTATTTGTAAACAGTTGCTATATAAAGTCAGACATTTACTAGTGGTACGTGTATTTGTAAACAGTTGCTATATAAAGTCAGACATTTACTAGTGGTACGTGTTTTTGTAAACAGTTTGCTGTGTTTGCTATATAAAGTCAGACATTTACTAGTGGTACGTGTATTTGTAAACAGTTGCTATATAAAGTCAGACATTTACTAGTGGTACGTGTATTTGTAAACAGTTTGCTGTGTTTGCTATATAAAGTCAGACATTTACTAGTGGTACGTGTATTTGTAAACAGTTTGCTGTGTTTGCTATATAAAGTCAGACATTTACTAGTGGTACGTGTATTTGTAAACAGTTTGCTGTGTTTGCTATATAAAGTCAGACATTTACTAGTGGTACGTGTATTTGTAAACAGTTTGCTGTGTTTGCTATATAAAGTCAGACATTTACTAGTGGTACGTGTATTTGTAAACAGTTTGCTGTGTTTGCTATATAAAGTCAGACATTTACTAGTGGTACGTGTATTTGTAAACAGTTTGCTGTGTTTGCTATATAAAGTCAGACATTTACTAGTGGTACGTGTATTTGTAAACAGTTTGCTGTGTTTGCTATATAAAGTCAGACATTTACTAGTGGTACGTGTATTTGTAAACAGTTTGCTGTGTTTGCTATATAAAGTCAGACATTTACTAGTGGTACGTGTATTTGTAAACAGTTTGCTGTGTTTGCTATATAAAGTCAGACATTTACTAGTGGTACGTGTTTTTGTAAACAGTTTGCTGTGTTTGCTATATAAAGTCAGACATTTACTAGTGGTACGTGTTTTTGTAAACAGTTTGCTGTGTTTGCTATATAAAGTCAGACATTTACTAGTGGTACGTGTATTTGTAAACAGTTTGCTGTGTTTGCTATATAAAGTCAGACATTTACTAGTGGTACGTGTATTTGTAAACAGTTTGCTGTGTTTGCTATATAAAGTCAGACATTTACTAGTGGTACGTGTTTTTGTAAACAGTTTGCTGTGTTTGCTATATAAAGTCAGACATTTACTAGTGGTACGTGTTTTTGTAAACAGTTTGGGTTCAGATTAAACGTCGAATAAAGCGAAAACTGTTTTGGCTCCAAACTGTTTGATACTCGTCTTTAGTTTTCCTCATTAATTAACCCTTAGCCCGCCAAATAAATTGTCGTCTGCTATATTTCTCGTCTGCTTCAAGTTGCAAAGTGCTTCAAAGTTGCTCAATATTGCTGAAAATGTTGTCAGAGTGTCAAACAGCTTGGATCCGGATGAGACGCCGAGTTACTCGGCGTCTCATCCGGATCCAAGCTGTTTGCATATGGAGCTATAGTCGTGACTGGCAGGCTAAGGGTTAAAATTTGTCCTCATTGGAAAAATACTATTTTTGCAGACAACACTTTCAGAACAGGCGACATTACGATAGAATAGTGACTAACTCGTCTTCCGTCATTTACAAACAGTGTATATGTAAATAGTACACTTGTTCTATACAACAGTGCAGATCAATGCCCTGGGCAGAGGGTTCCTTAAGGAGCCCTCTGGTCAGTGTCTGCACTGTTTGTCATTTTACAAAATATGGCAGGAAACATTTTCGAAGCTGCAAGCTGTATTCATAGATCATCATTATTAGACCTACGTGTTTTAATAAAGATGTAGATCTAGCTCTACTCTGTTTGTTAATTGCTTTAAACTACCCTAATATGTTCAATAAGCAAAGAGTGTAGAACCTGTCCATAAGACAGTATATCTTGGCATGTCGGCTGATTAGTATATCTATCGTCTGCAATGTCTTTTTCATTTTTTAAATGTTGACTGAACGTCGATCTATATTGATACGAATGTCAGACAGTTTGGATATGACCAGACGCCGAGTGATTTGGCCTCTGATCTGGATCCAAACTCGGTTTAAAGTCAAAAAATTACGTTATCAGCTTTTCAACAATTATTGTCGTCTGCTTTGATTTCTTAAAAATGTAGATCTAGATCTATGGGTGTTTTGACTTAAGAAATTGTTTTATTGAGTTTCAAACAGTTTTGATCCTGATCAGACGTCGCATGAAGCGGCGTCTGATCAGGATCAAAACTGTTTGCAAGCAATCACCATACTCGGGGTAAATCAGTGCAAGAGAGACAACTCGACCACTTGCTTAAACTCGGTAAGTAGGGCGCGTCGTTTATTATCGACCTTTCTAATCGCAGTGAATAAGAACTGGAACCAATATTGTAGGTCACCAAAAGATGGCGCTGTAGCTAGAAAATTTGTCAACATACGACGCCATTTTGAAGGCCGCGAAATTTTGGGAGAGGGCAATTTGCCCGAGTTTTCGAAAGTTTTGAGTGAACTGCATGGTTTTAAATGTGTAAGGAATGAGCAAGTACATCCAAGTGGCCGAGGATGAGAGCGAAGAATCGATGGAAGTTCCGCTTGAGCAGGACGGAACGCTGCTAGTTTCCACTCTGAACGCGCAGTTTCCAGGTTCTTGCGGACTAAAATATCGTAACCCAGATTCGGGGTCTATGAGAGGAATTCGGCTTTCAGACGGGCGTCTTTACCCTCCAGATAGTGAATGGTCCAACAGAATATACTTAGCAGTCTTCCCAAAAGGTTAGCATTTATTTAAACCGTGAAAATGCACGCACAACTCTGATCGCTGTAAGCGTCATTTTGACAACTGTTGAGTGCAACATTGACCAGTGACCGAATTAGTGACAAATATTGCAGAATCAGCAACATACACAGCTCTCCAATTATGCCTATATGATTTTACGGTCATTTTTTATTCAATCAGCATTAATTGATTGTAAAAATTGGACAAAGTTTATGCAAATTACGATGCAAAACATCGGAATGTTATGAAAATAAAGTTGACAGTTAGGGGAAGTAACTCTACATTACTAAATATGACAGCCCAGTGTTTACTACAGCAATGAAGCTGTTACATGTATTTAAATTATTTTGATTGATTGGTTAATTGTAACTTTGTGAGACAATTGAAGAACTGTATCATATATTCATATTATTTTAGGGAATCATAATTCTGAGTTGGTTGTTACTCTTTCTTTATTATTTATATACTCCATGACACTGCTTTCGCGTATTTTATGGAGACTCTGTTCGTGTCTCTCACTTTCCTGATAATTCTTATTACCAGGCTTTACCTACATACACCTTTTCCTACTAACAATTCCGACGTGCACCTTTTCCTGCCTATAACGCTCGCGAGAGGGGTTGGCAGTAACCAGAGATAGATAGATAGATTTCATCCCAAATCGGTGAATTATCAATAATATCATCCCAGTATTTCCAATGGGCCAGATATAAAAGACATTGTGGATGCAATTGGCTCCATCTCTTTTTTTATGCCAACAGCAAAACCATTTTAATTTATCTGTCTGTATCTGTATCAATACGTCGTAGAATCCTTAAAGGCTTTTACACGACGGTGTAACCTTTGCAAACAGTCTGAATTCAGATGACATGATGATGCCTTATGTGGCGCTGTATCAGGATCCAGCTGTTTGACAATCTTACCCTGCAGGGTTTGACACTAACTTGTAGAACCTGGACAGTGGTGATCCAAAAGTCAAAACTCACTGGTGCTCTGGGACTTGAATTGATTGAAAAATTGGGAGTCATTAAGTAAAATCAGGGGTCATATAAAAGTATATTTCTGACTTTAATGATTTTAATCATTGCATTTAACAGATGTTACAACTTACAACTGATTATGAGGATTGTTTAAAGTGTTGACATAACAGAATCCAAGTTATTATGATCAATGAGAAAGTGGTTTAGCCTTAACTGTTTACAGCTGTTCGGTAATGGTCTGCTCTGTTAGCAAGGTGCAGAAGACCTTCAAAGGTGTATAAGCAGTGTTACTGCAGCACTGAAATTTTAGAGGGTCATTCTTGACCCCCTTGATGAAAAAGTGGGGGTCATTTGGAAATTATTGTTTGAACTTTTTTGACATTTATATAGATAGATATTGAATAAAATACTTATTGTGTTGTTCAGTGTCTTTATTTCACAATTAATATAATTGAGAGACAAACGATCTAACTATCTATTTCTATAACACCTCATCAGTCATTCAGTGAAGTACGGTCAGTGCATTTCACTATTACGTCAGACAAGCAAACAGTTTTCATTTTTTTCAGGACAAGGTTTTTATAGATACTTCGATACCCTAAGTGTCACTTACTAATTAATATCACGAATGAAGAACTTTTTTTTTATCGTTAATTGATTGTTCGACAGAAAGAAGTTGAAATGAAACTGACAGACTGTGAGACATGTAGATCTGGCCAGTGGCCACACAGACGAAGATAAATTGATCCCTTAAAGTATATGACATAACCCATGTGCATTTTATTCTCTTTTTTGGGCGCTGAAGAGATCAAGAATGAAGTAAAATAGTCTGCCTTTTTAGCAGATGATGCTTGATCCTTTACGTTATTACCCCCAATCAAAACACTTTTGGCAAAGTGAGTTCATTTAACAAACAACAATGGCGACCGGTTCTGGCGATAAGCGGTACTACGGAAGTTTAAATCATTTTCAACGGAAACAATTTAAAAGCATATGCATACACAAAAAATCTAAATATGAGGATTTAAATAAATACTAAACACGGAATCTGTGTAGTTTTAATATATTTCGCCCTTTTCAACTGTCGATTTTTAGCTCACCTGAGCCAAAGGCTCAAGGTGAGCTATTGTGACCGCTCACCGTCCGTAGTACGTCTGTCCGTCTGTCCATCTGTCCGTCTGTCCGTCTGTCCGTTCACATTTTCTTCAAACGACATCTCCTCTGAAACCCGCCGATTGTAGGGAGAGTTCAAACTGCTCATGATGTTCCTTGGATGCTTCTCTACAGAAGTTGTTCAAAAAAAAGGAAAAAAAGCACAAACTCTGCTTGAAAAAGCAAAAAAGCAAAAATCTTTAAAAAATCTTCTTGCCCAAAACTACTAGGCCCTAAGCTTTGATATTTGTACAGTAAAATCTCCTGGTGGATCCCTCTATAGTTTGTTAAAATGAAATCCCTAGGGTCACATTTGACACCACCCTGCACAGTTTAAGTGCTGCTCTAGGCAGGTTTTACAGTATTTTTGATTTAGGCAGAACTGTATTTACCTGAGTTACCCTTAATATACTATGGGCAAATAACCAATATTTGCAAACAGTTTGGATCCAGATCAGATGCAACATAATGCTGCATCTAATCTGGATCCAAACTATTTGCCACTCATTTACCAACTTAACATTTTCTAAAAAAAAAAATGTACATTTTTTACACACAGAAGGTATTTAGCAGACATCATTTCAGTCTGGTAAGGGTAAGCCACCAGCAGCAGTGCTGCTAATGCTACAGTACCGTACTCTTGCATAATAGTTGACCTCAGTGATCAGGCCAACAGAACTGAACATGTTGTCTGCTAAAGTTTAGAAATGGTTCAGTCTTCTTCATACTTAGAGAAACAGGATCTGGAAGTGATCCACTGACAGTTATGTAATTATGTCTTATGCCATATTTATACATATGTTTAATATTGGTTTTGTCACAGTTATCTGCATGCCTGCCATTTTTTCTTGTCCAGGATTCAACCCTTTTTCCCAATAAATACTGACGTTTGTTAACCCATTACCCCATAAATGTGCATTTTTAGGCCTTTGATTTATTCCTCCACTTAAGAAACTAATTCCCCTTTAACCCTTTCCCCCATAGCATATCTCTAGTATTGAATGTAGGTGTCCACTTAAAACAGGTTGAAAGTAAAGCAGAATGCGCTTTAAGCGCATTCTGCTTTACTTTCAGCCTGCTTTAAGCTATCATCTGTTAGAATATAGAAAATATTTTGTATTATACATATTTATGAATGTATAAATTGGAACTATTTTCTTCAGAGCAAGAATAAACTGAATGCGCTAAAAGGCGCTTCTATGGGGGAAAGGGTTAAACAGTCATGAAAATGTAAGATGTGAAATAAGTTTCTATATCCTAGTAGATGGTAGCTTAAAGCAGTTTGAAAGTAAAGCAAAGTGTGCATGAAGACCCATTCTGCTTTACTTTCAACCTGCTTTAGGTGGCCACCTATTTTCAAAACTAGAAACAGGCTATGGGGTAATGGGTAAAATGAAATTGCCTATTTGGAAAGAGCCTAATGAGAGGAAGTGCCATTTGCAAAGGCCATAACTCTGACATCATTGTTTTTTTAGTTATTTCCCTTTGTCATATTTTCTTGTCAAGAAGACAACTCCAGTTCTACTGATGCTATTGTAATGAAATTTTATGTATGGAAAGAAACTGATGAGAGAAAATGCCATGCATAAGGGCAGCAATATTTTGTTTTCCCCTTTGTCATATTTTATTGTCAGGAAAATAACTCCAGTTCTGCTGACGCTAGTGAAATAATTATCATTTACCGGAAATGGAAATAGCTTGATAAGAGGATGTGTCATGGATAAGGGTCATAAGCTTTGCAACAAAATTCACTTTTGTCATGTTTTCTTGTCCGGAAGATAACTCCATTTATAGCTATATTAAAATGTTGTCTTGCCCAGTCAACTTAGGTACAAACTTCAATGTCCTCAGGTGAGCGAATTTAGGGCCATGGCCCTCTTGTTAATTACTCGAGTGACTTTATATGCCAATCGAACTGAACTCTTATACCCACAATGCACCCGTCAAAACAACCATAATGGCCGTTAGCGGACTCTGTCAATTTCATAACCGACATGCATACAACACGGAATTCATAATTATGTATTTACTTCGGCGTCGGCGACGTGCTTTCAATGAATATGCCGATTTTAACATTTTCAGTTTCAGTTAGTCGGCAGAATTGACTTGCGTCACATAAAACGCACTTGCTGAATTTAGTTGCACCAAAGGTGATTTTGTTGCGTCAAAAACGCAAGAAACGCGCTCTGGCGGTAACACTGGTATAAGAGAGGGTAATCAACTTAAAAAATTAAATTTTTGAATACAGCCAGGTAATAATCAAATTCATCAATAATTCACTGTTCCTGTCTTTCACTTTAAACTTACAGAGAGTTTCAATTGCACGGAAAACAGCTTAGAGCTTCTTGTGTTATTCTTGTGTGATACTTATTACATACAGTTAAACTTTAAGCTCACATAGATCTGTTAAGAGAATAACTGTATTTTTCTGGATTTTCGACGTTTTTGTCGCTTTCATCACGTAGCCAAAAAGTTCTCTCAAGCGGTTCAGTTCTAAATGTTGGCCATGTTACCGAGTTCGCTACTGATGCTGTTTTGGATGCAGTCTCTTCATTCCTTCGATTTGTTTCTGCCTCAAGGCATTGATTTACTGTCGTGATCAGAGGTCTTTTTATAAAAAAATTGCAGTTAACATCCGATGGTTCGTAGCCCAAATAAATTTTATTCAACTTGACTTATTGCGGGAATCGTTACGTAAACAGACATTCCAATATTATCCGGGCATTGGAACGTATGTCCCACTATTTGGTTTCAATAATTAATCAACAAAGTTTGATAATTGAAGATTATTAGTTGAGTTGCATGTCTTTATTTATAAGAAATAAGCATATTGGGTTGAAGGTAGTCAAATATTCAAAATAAAATTACAAAATTACTATTCATTGGTTTGAACCTCGAAGCAGTACCAAGATACCTTACATGAGTAGAAAACTTCACCAAAATTTAGGCCAGCTAATGCTTAGGCATGCACAGAATGACCGCAACAAGTAAACAGGATCACTGCTACTCATAGCAGACTTTCGGTTTATTTATGATTTAAGATGCCTTTTAGGTCTGAAATATTGTTTGCTTCACGAAAACCACAGGTTACAAATCTGGTTGCATCAAGGGTGAATATTCTGCACCAAAACAGGCTCTCACGAAAACACTGGTTGGGTACAATAATGTTTGGGATCGCCCATAGCCTGTTTCTAGTTTTGAAGACAGATGGAAAAATCCTGGCTATTAAAGCAGGTTGAAAGTAAAGCAGAATGCACATAAAGGCGCATTCTGCTTTACTTTCAGCCTGCTTTAGGCTACCATCTATAGTGTTCCCTCCTTTCAACAGCCCTCCCAACAAGGATTTCCTCCTTACAACAACCCTTGTCGCAGTTCCCTAAACAGAACAGTAATTTCCAACCTATTCATGGCTGCATTGTCATCTGCTTAAAATCTTTTTTTCTCTCAAAGTGACATAATGGACATTTTGACAGAAAATAGATTAATGACGAGTGACAAACAGCTTGAATCAAGATCCGACGCAGCATTATGTGGCGTCTGATCTTGATTCAAGCTGTTCGTAAATGTAAGCCATTTTCCCTCCCTCAAACAACTCCCTCCATACAACACACACAATCTTTGTCTCCCATTAGATGTCGTTGTAGGGTGGGAGCGCTGTACTAGGATAAAGACAATATTTCTTACAATACATATTCATAACTGTTAAATGTGGAAGTATTTTCTTCATTGGAGAAATAACATAAAGGTGTCTTTATGGAGTAATGGGTTAGTGATAATCAGGGCTCCAGATAAGAGAGAGTTATCTCAACAAATCAAGCATTTTCTAACTTATTCAGCACCAAATCCTATGGTGTTACTACTCATTAGAATCGTCTCTTCGAGACGATTTTAATGAGTAGTGACACCACAGGGTTTAATTCTGAAATAAAGATTTTATTTTTTGAAAAACTACCCTTATATGATAATTCTAGTCTATATTTGTTTTTCAGATTCGAACAAGAAAAAGACAGAGGAGCTTGAATTACCGGGTGCAGTTGGACTGAAGTTCCGACGAGAGAAACAGAAATGTAGTGATCTGATTGTTCTTGGTCTGCCCTGGAAGAGTATGGAGGAGGACTTGAGGAAATACTTCTCTCAGTTCGGCGAACTCTTAATGGTTCAGGTACGTTGTCAGAGCTTCAGATAAGGGGAGTATTTCAATGAGTAGTAAAACCATAGGGTTTGGTATTTACACAAACAGAGAAAATGTTGTATTTGTTAAGTTTACTCCCTCTTATCTGTAGCTCTGTGTTCTAATGCAGGCCTTTTCTGGTGCAACCGCGGGTCAGTTATACGGACCCATTCTCAGAGAAATTGTAAAAATTATTCCCAATTCTCACAAATTTTTTTGTGGACACAGGTTGCTCCTGTTTCCGATAAGTTGAAATCAAATAGAAAATAATGAAATAAGCAGTGGAAACTAGCTAACAGGTCATTTTCTGGTCATTTGGCGGCCATTTTAAAATGTCGTCTGCAGCGGGTATAACTCAAATATTTGCTAAAGATTTTAGCAATTTTTGATAGAATACTGAACTAGCTGCAAACAGTTTTGATCATCAGGCCCCACAATGTGGGGCCTGATCTGAGATCAAAACTGTTTGCCTAGAGGTACACCTAAAAGTGTATCCCGCATAAAATGGGTTAACCTAGTAAGTAAGTGAAATCAATTCTAAAATTTCTTTCCTAATTATTTGATTGCAGGTTTCCCAAAACGGCCAGAAATAGGCCTGTAATGTTCAGGGCCCTCACATGTCTTATGAAATATTGTACAACAAAAACCTTTGTATGTAAGAACTTTAAAATAACTTCTGATTCCTCCATCTAATCTTGTCTTGTGAAATCTCTTTGGAATCGTCCTTTCAATACGATTCCAAAGAGATGTCACAAGATAGTACCGTATAACTGATAGTATTCAGTGGAGAAATAGATGATAGTTGAGAATTGAGAATTTAGTTATCTGGGCTCCAGATAAGGGGAGTGTTTCAAAAATTAAAATATTTATTTCTGCAGTAAACCCTTTGGTGTTACTACTCATTGGAACCATCTCTTGAGAAAATTCTTATTAGCGCTATGTGACCTATTTTGTGTCGGAGAGCCGTTAAACCTGACTCATCCATCAACCGATACCATTCTAATGAGTAGTAACACCATATGATTTGGTGCTGAAATGAGTAAGAAAATGTTTGATTTGTTCAGCTTACTCCCTCTTCATCTTATCTAGAGCCCTGTAGACTATTGTCAGTATTACATGACAGTAGCCAGAACTCCAGATAAGAGGGAGTAATAGACTGAACAAATCCAGCACCAATTTCTATGGTGTTACTATAGGGTTTTATCCAGAAATCAAGATTTAAGTTTTTGAAATAGTCCATTTATCAGTTTTATCTTTGGAGCTCTGGCAATGATAATACAAAGATAATTTCTATGAACAGTGAAGGAAGTTTTCTCTCATTTTAGGGAAATGTTCTATATTGTTCAGGTATGTCCCAATGCTTTAATGCCAATAATGTCATTGTTGTAGAAACCTAATAATAGGCCAACTTGAACAGGATCTACATTTCACTTCCACGGCAAACAATACAGACCAATCAGTTTCAATAAGGGCTTGACATAAATGTAGTTCCAATTGTCCAGGACAAGTAAACATTTAGATTCAGACAAGCCAGTTTTCAATGTAACCCATTACCCCTTAAGTCTTAATATGCCTTTAATTTATTTCCCTACTGAAGAAAATAATTACACTTTATCCCATTAATGATTACCTCTTAGCCTATTTAGATTTTAAAACAGGTGACCACTTAAAGCAGGTTGAAAGTAAAGCAGAATGTGCCTTAAGGCACATTCTGCTTTACTTTCAGCCTGCTTTAAGCCACAGGGAGGCAGTAATATCGAGCATAACAGTGCTACAGTTCCATAGATGTACGTTTTTTACACCGATCAAAGCTGATTTCTTCTCAAAACATATGTATATATACATTCTAACATTTTTTTTCTCTCAAAAAACAATCGTGTCGCGTCCCTGTGTTCGGTACGAAGAGCTTTACTGTACTTGTAAACATGCGAATTTGTTGTTTGTACGGCAATGTTTTGAGAAGAAATCAGCTTTGATCGGTGTCAAAACGTATATCTATGGAACTGTAGGACTGTTATGCTCGATATTACCGCCGAAACTAGCGTACAGTAGTGGTCAATGCTGTGTCGGCCAGGGACGAACACCTGTCCCGTTTTCAAAAAATCGGTGATTTCAGTAAGTAGACGCAGTTTCTGTTGAAAGAGCATACTTATAGTTGGTTTAAAGTTATGTTTTTATGGAAGGATATTATATTAGCTAGACAGAAATGGAAAAAGGGTGTCGTTTCATCAATTATTATTCATGATATGCCCAGTTGTGTCGAGATAGGGTGAAACTATACTGACGATCAGTTGTATCCC
The DNA here is from genome assembly GCA_922989275.2 of Gari tellinella. Lineage (NCBI taxonomy): Eukaryota > Metazoa > Mollusca > Bivalvia > Cardiida > Psammobiidae > Gari > Gari tellinella. The sequence continues at coordinate 464,846 of OV277870.1, forward strand.
TTGTCTCTATATATACATTCTGACATTTTTTTCTCTCAAAAATCAATCGTGTCGCGTCCCTGTGCTTTAAGCTACCATCTGCTATGATATAGAAAATATTTCTTCTGGTACATATTCTTGGCTGTATAAATTGGAACTATTTTCTTCAGTAGAGGAATAAATAGAGGTTTAAAAAGGCGTTTTTAAGGGGTAAAGGGTTATATAGTCATGAATATTTATTGTAAGAAACATATTCTATATTCTATCAGATGGTAGCAAAAAGCAAGCTGAAAGTAAACTAGAATCAGTAGAATGTGCCATAAGGTGCATTCAGCTTTACTTTCAACTTGCTTTAAGTGGTCACCTGTCTTCAATACTAGAAACAGGCTGTGGAGTAATGTGTTAAGCGATCAAACTACAGTTGAACTTCGATATCTCAAACTCGGTTAAGTCGAACATACCAGTATTTCAAAGTTAAAACGTGGCTTAGCCATGTTTGAACTTTGAAATATGGATATGTTCGACTTAACCCAGCATGAAATGATGCAATTCATGTGTTGACAAATCGGATAGTTTGAATTAAATGAGTTTGAGATATCGAAGTTTGACTGTATGTTAAAGGATCAAATTATTTTAATTTCTCTTCTATTTTTATCAGGTCAAGAAAGACCCTAAAACGTGCCACTCAAAGGGCTTTGGATTTATTCGATTTGCTGATTACGATGCCCAGGTGAAATGTATGTCACAGCGCCATCATATAGACGGTAGATGGTGTGATGTGCGCATTCCAAATTCAAAAGTAGTAAGTATATTATGTACCAATACTGATCATGCGCTCATATGTGAGATTGTTTAAGATTGATTATAGTTTATATAGTTTGATTTGCATTTGACTGTAAAAGAACAGAGGGCAATAAAACATCATTCATCAGAGGTGTAGATAAGGCGCGTATCTGCGTATTTACGCAATTAAAATTGGTGAAATACGCAATTATTTCAAAACTAACGGGTGACAGTACGCAACAAAAACAAAAGAAAACCCAATTATTTAAAAGTGAGTGCGTAACAAACAAACTAATACTCAATTGTTTTTCAATTTCATCGGGTATCAACTTAACTTTCACTTTAGTTGAGCGTGTGTAAACAAAACTAGCATATAGAACTGTGTTCGATAAACGCCGAACATATTAGGAACGGGATGACGTAAAGTGCACCTGTTACAGCATCTCGATTCTAATTTCTAAATTTAACGGAAATCATAGAGGGAGTCCGAATGAGTTGCCATGAAAACAAGTTATCAACGCACCATCGAAACGGTTCAAAACAGTGTGCTCGCCCGTGCGTGTTATTAGCAAGATTGTCAATTTACCTAAGCAATTACGTAATCTTAAATAAACAATGTCCACATCCAACGCTATTTTCCCGTTGTATTAAACAGTCAGAGAACTGCCACATTAGGAGTGCCTTCGTATACTTATATTTGGCTTTCTCTAGCTACTGTTTTTATGGTTCAATATGTTCAATAAAGCGTTAACAGCCATGATTGTTTTACCTAGAAAGATATCACCCACAAATCACCTGTGATAGTGACGTATATTTCATGTGACTTAATCTTGAGGGTGTGTCCGAGATTCCGCGTTTCATTGGTTGATGAATTAAGAGCCTTTTACGAGCTGTACCGAACAACGAATGACCACTGCGGGGCATTAGTTCATCGCATAAATTATTTTCCGTCGCACAAATTGTAGGGAATACCTAGATCTATCTTTAGAACGGATTTCCGAAAATCTTTAATTGGCAATAATGAAGCACATTTCTCAGGAATCGTTCTATTTAGATTTATGATTTTGACGTCTTTTTCATTTCTGTGAGAATTTATGCACAAGCTTTCTGAATCTGAATATATAGTAATATACGTCGTAGACACCAAAAATGGCTTTCACACGACGGGGAGAGTGCGCATGGCTAAATTATTCCAAATTTCTGAGCTTCATACTGAGTCCGCGTTCACAACAGAGTCGCTCAATTCGTTCCACTCTTTCTGTTTATTTGACATTGGAATAGGGAAGCTGTCGATAGTTTCGTATCGGAGTAGAGCATTAAAAATCGGGTCGTGTGTCTGGAAACTATTTTTAGCGCTACTTTCACTATCTAACTACACTCAATATGTCAATCAACCCCCTGGTGTGTGTTACGAAATGAACAAAAACATGCATTCTTTAACTAACGCTGACTTATGTTTGCTTGCGCACTAATGTGCTTACATCAAAATACGCGGAATGCGCTGGAATTCAAGGTGATTATCATGCATATTTTGATTGTAACTTCGTTTTACCGACAGCTTGTTCAAACTTTCAGCAGCATATGAAAGCATCTATACATACATGCATGTATACTTCCGTGGTTTAAAGATGCCGAGGATTTGTTTTGATGTTCGGTGATATTAAAACGAGGGGAAACAATACTTCATTAAGGATATATTTGTTACTTTTCCCATGAATTCGGACACCTTCTAAAATAATTTCATATGTATTCAGACAGCAAAAAATACAGTATAATTGTTCTTTGTGTCCGAACTGTTCGAGTAAATATGGTAGGAATTCCTCAAGTTTATTTTCCTACAGTAGTACTAGGCCTACCCAATTGTATTACAAATCATTGGGTTCTGGACTGTGGATACCCAATCGAATTAGAAACCATGGGGTTGTGGTCAATGCAATACCCAATGCTTTTTTCAAAAACCCAATTCATTTAAAATCCATGGAGTAATACCCAATTCCAAGACAAAGCTTATCTACAACTCTGATTCATGAGTTGCCACAGTCTACTGTGTAGCCATTTCCTGAATATCTTGGGACCAGTTGACGTGGTTGAGTGATACCACCCTTAGATCCTGAGTGAAATCCCCTGCTGGAACAAGTCCTTAGGATGAGATTTGGTAAACTGAGGTCCTATCATGGCTATGTATCAGTGCTTTACAAAAGAAGTAGAAACTTAAATCAGTATTAAAAGAAGGGTATCACACATGGGTGTTTTCTGTATGCTCCCCTCTCTGGAGTGTCTAATTAGCCCAGAGATGGCAGAAGCGGATCTTAACACATTACCCCCATAGCCTGTTTCTAGTTCTGAAGACAGGTGATCACTTAAAGCAGGTGGAAAGTAAAGCAGAATGCGCCTTAAGGCACATTCTGGTTTACTGTCAGTCTGCTTTAAGCTACCATTTGTTAGAATATCCTTTCCACGCCCATAACGTATTAAAACGTATTATGGCACATTTTGGCTTCCGTAGAATGAAAAGTTATGATTCGCACATCACGTTGGAAGACTTTTCTGAAAGGCCAGGTTCGGCTCTTCCTATTTCTAGAATATCAATGGTCTCCTGCAAAATGTGACACTTTCAGGCAGCATCGAAAATGGATCCAGACACAAATTTGCAAGATTGGAAAAATACGAATGCCAGAGGGGCCGAAACGGTCCATCTTTCTACTTTCGGTTTAAAATGTACGCGACCTTTTTGTCAAAACCCGTTATAAAAGCACTCATGCTGGAATTCAGTAACACTGACATGTCAACACAAAGCTCACAAAGCTCAAACTGAGCCCAAGATCCTATTTTTTAAAAAATTTTTTAAGTCGTTTGGGTATTGCGTGAATGCGATTTAAATATAGCGCTTCTAAAAATAGATTGTCACTTTCGGTTTCGTGTTGACACGTCAGAGTAGTTTTGAGATGTCAGAGTGTAGTGTTTATTCAGAAAATGAGCTCAAAACTAGTCCGGTTGTGTCTGTGTTGTGTGTACAAAATCTGTCAGGCTTGCTAAGGATATAGAAAAAATTTATGATGATACCTATTCATGACTGTATAAATTGGACATTTTCTTCAGTGGAGGAATAAATAAGAGGTGCATTTTTGGGTAATGGGTTAAAATTGTGGTGTCTTCCTAGCCAAAGATAATGTTAACTTTAAACCTATGATACTCCTTTACCCCATAAATCAGCCTTTTTATGCCTTTAAATTTTTTCCTCCACAGACCAAAATATTGCCATTTTATATAGTCATGAATGTGCACCATCAGAGCACCAGATAAGGGTAGTTTTTCAAAAACTAAAATCTTTATTTCTGAATTAAACCCTATGGTGTCACTACTCATTAGAATCGTCTATTCGAGACAATTCTAATGAGTAGTAACACCATAGGATTTGGTGCTAAAAAGAGTGAGAAAATGTTGGATTTGTTGAAATAACTACCTCTTATCTGGAGCCCTGTGCACCATAAGATAAAAATTCTATATCCTGGCAGATTATAGCTTAAAGCAGGCTGAAAGTAAAGGAGAATGTACCATAAGGGGTGTCTGCTTTACTTTCAACCTACTTTAAGTGATCACCTATCTTTGAAACAGGCTATGATGGATTGGGTTAACCCTTTAGCCCATAGTTTGTTTCTTGTTTTGAAGACGAGTGACCACTTAAAGCACATTCTGCTTTACTTTCAGCTTGTTTTGAGCTACCATCTGCTAGGATATAGATCATATTGTCTTATTGTACATATTCATGGCTGTATAATGGAACTATTTTCTATAGTGGAGGACTAAATTGAGGGTGTAAAAAGGTGTATATGTATCTATGGAGTAGCAGGTTGAGCAAGCTGCCTTTCAGGATGTAGGAAAAGTTTCCTTTTAATTCTTTATCAGTACAGGACAGACACATGACAAGGCATATAGGGCTCCAGATAAGAGGAGTATTTAAAAATTTAAACCTTTATTTCTGCATTAAACCCTATGATGTCACTACTGAAAGCATAGGATTTGGTGCTGAAAAGAGTTACAAAATGTTGGATTTGTTCAGTTTACTCCTTTTTATCTGGAATGCTGTGCATTTCTATAATCTACCAGCAATAAGTGAAGGCGGGTAAACTCATCACTAAATTGTAAGGGTTGACAAATGCAGAGCTCCAGATAAGGGGAGTATTTCAAAAACTAAAATCATTATTTGTGTATTAACTCTTTCCTCCCTGAAACTTTAAATGAATAATTCCAGTTTCCATTTAAGTCTAGTCCATTTCTGATTTTTAATGGTTGTTTTTGTCAATGTTTGGCATTATGACAAACAGTGAAGACCCTGATCAGAGGGCTCCTAGGAGCCCTCTGATCTGGGTCTTCACTGTTTGCATAGGACAAGTGTACTATTCGAATGCACACTGTTTGCAAAGGACGCCAATATGCGGGACTAGGGTTCAAAGGGTTAAACTGTATTGTGTTACAGTGCTGTTACTACTCGTAAGAATCTTCTTTATAATTTAAGATGATTCTAATGGGTAGTAACACCATTGGATTTCAACATTTGGTGCTGAACTGAGTGAGATTATGTTGGATTTGTTCAGTTTACTCCTTCTTGTCTGGAGCCCTGTACATGTTGTATCTTAACCCTTTCATTCTCAATGATGCTTAAAAGCACCTATGCAAACAGTTTGGATCATGATCAGACCCCGTGTAATGCGGCGTCTGATCAGGATCAAATCTGTTTGACACTCATTTTGAAATTTCTTCAGTCATACTGCCTTATTTTGTTTAGTTTTGAAACGACATTGCAGACAACAAAATTAAAGCGGACGACAATGATACGGTTATGGGGTAAAAATCTCATGAAACATGTTGGCAATGAAAGGGTTAAAATCTGCGTTTGTATGTTTTACAGGAGCAACAAGATAAACAATTGTCGTCTGCTTCTATTTTTAAAATTTTATTTTTAGGTATTTTGTCTTAAGAAATATTGAAATGAGTGTGAAACAGTTTGGATTCTGATCAGACGCCGCATAACGCGGCGTCTGATCAGGATCCAAACTGTTTGCAAATAACTACTGTACTCGGGGTAAGGTAATGATGAGGTTAAAATCTGCCTTTGTATGTTTTACAGGAGCAACAAGATAAGCTGGTGAACCGGAAGGTGTTTGTTGGCCGATGCACTGAAGATATGAACGCAGAAGATCTCAGATGTTACTTTAGCCGGTTTGGGGAAGTTGTGGACGTGTTCATTCCCAAACCGTTCCGTGCGTTTGCCTTTGTCACGTTTGCGGACGCTGATGTAGCCCAGAACCTGTGTGGAGAAGATCATATAATAAAGGGAGCTAGTGTACATATAAGCAATGCAGCTCCTAAGACATATGACAAACAGAATGAGAGAAAAGGCAGTCTAACACAGGCTCAACAGCCATATAATCAAGGGGGCTACGGGCATACACCTTGGAGCCAGGGTGGGGGTAGAGCTGGGGCCCAGCCCCACATGCAGGGCCAGGTACCAGCCGGGGTTCCCAACAACATGGGCCTCAGTCTGAGTGCGTTTCAGTTGAATCCTGCCATGATTGCAGCGGCCCAGGCCATGCTTAGTGGGCAAGGAGGCTGGGGACCGATAGGGCTAGTGAGTCAACAAGGGGCTGCCCCGACCCCTGTCAGTGGGGGAACTCCTCTACCCCCGCCGGTACCCACAGCTGTCGAGGCCCAGCCAGCACAGCCTAGCCAACAACCCCAACCTCCCCAGAGTTTCGGCAACATAGGTAGCGGTCAGGGGAATACCCCGACTGTTGTATCTGCGGGTAACAACAGTTTTCTGGGCTGGGGAGCAACCCAAGGTAATGAAGTACAACCCCAGAGTACAAGTCCCGGTGTAGGTGGGTGGGGCGCAGCTCCTCCAAAACAAACAGGGGGCGCTTGGAGTTGAGTGCAAGCTTGTTGACTAGTATTTATTGACTGAGTATGACTGATTGATTGGTTGATTGATTGATAGATTGGTTGATATTTACAGGGATCCAGATAAGAGGGTGTAAAATGAATAAAGCATCAAGTCCTATGGTGTTACTACTCATTTGAATTGTCTCGTAGAGGCAATTCTAATGATTAGTGACACCATAGGGTTTAATCTAGAAGTAAAGATTTTTTTTAAATACTCCTCTTATCTGTAGCCCTGGGTATAGAACTTTCTTGTGTTTTAATTCTAATGGTAAAACTAATACAAATAAATTTTGTTTTAATCTTTAACAGTTAAGCTTTTAAAAGCTGTTCTTGAAGTGAAACCATGAAGTGCATTGAAATTTGGCTATTACAACCTTTTAAAGAAACACTTGGTTTTAGTGTTTAAAGCAGGCAGCTGCTTAAAGCAAGGTGGAAATATACTAGAGAGCTGTCTTTTGTCTTAACATTATTATTGAGTTTGCTTTCTTGGTTGTAATAGCCAGGTTTACTGCAGTATTTTTAAACAGATTAACCCGTTCCCCCATAGTTCAGTTTTGTGCATTTTGATTTATTCCTCAGCTGAAGAAATTAGTTCCAATTTATACAGTCATAAATGTATCAAAATTATTTTCTACATTCTAGGAGGTGGGAGCTTAAAGCATGTTGAAAGTAAAGCAGAATGCACATTCTGCTTTACTTTCAGCCTGCTTTAAGTGATCACCTCTCTTCAAAACAAGAAACCAGCTATGGAGTAAAGGGTTAAACAGGCTAATACTTTTTACTTTTAATCAACTTAAACTCATAAGGCACACTTATTGCTATTATAAATTTTTTATAAATATGTCTTAACAATTGTTTCTTGGTAAATAATTGGTTACAAGTAGTTGTTATGGAAAAGAGGGATCATGATAACGATTAGCGGAGATTGAAACTAACACAGGGAACCTATTGAACTATGAAATTTGCATATTGTGTGTTAAAGGGAGGTAATCAGATTACTCAATATGTATGCAGTAAACCACTCTTAAACAGTCCATTCCCTAATGGACTGTTTAAGAGTGGTTTACTGCATACATATTGAGTAATCTGATTATGAAATTTGATCAGGAAACAGCAGGAGTTCAGAAAAGGGGAGTATTTCAAAAATTAAAATCTTTATTTCTGCATTAAACCCTATGGTGTCACTACTCATCGTTTCTTTGAGACAATTTTAATGAGTAGTAAGGCTATATGATTTGGTGCTGAAATGAGTGAGAAAATGCTGGATTTGTTAAGTTTACTCTCTCTTATCTGGAGCGCTGGAAATAGGCCACACAGTGCAGCTCTCTCTGAAAAAAATGACTAGCAGATGTCTAGTGAGAGTAACACAGATATTAACCCGTTACCCCATAGCCTGTTCTTAGCTTTGGACAGGGATCCAGATAATGGGGAGTAAACTGAAATCCAACATTTTCTCCCTCATTTCAGCACCAAATCCTTAGGTGTTACTACTCATTAGAATTGTTTCAAAGAGACGATTCTAATGAGTAGTGACACCATAGGGTTTAATGCAGAAATAAATATTTTGTTTTTGAAATACTCCTTATCTGGAACCCTGTTTGGAGACAGGTAAACATCTAAATCAGGTTGACAGTAAAGCAGAATGTGCCTTAAGGCACAGATTGCTTTACTTACAGACTGCTTTAAGTTATAAACTGTTAGGATGTAGAAACTATTTCTTATAGTGCATATTCACATCTGATTAAAATGGAACTAGTTTCTTCACTGGATGATTAAATCAAAGGCGTATTTATGGGGTAACAGGTTAAAAATACTCGCCCTACCTGGAACCGTTGCTTCTCCAAGATATCAGTTGGCATGACAACAGATACAGTTGACAGATGGTATTACATTTTGACAACATATCATTGACAAGAGTGGTTTTTGTAGGGATTTTGTTTTCTGTAATACTTTAGCTTTGTTGTGTGTTGAAAGTTGGAAGTCAAGTAGTAGTTTTAACTTTGGATATAAGAAAAAAATATTGATCTACCTCCTTCATAAATGATTTTATGTCTGAATTGGCCAGGCTCCAATGTTATAAAGCATTTAATTGGTCAGATATATTGTTCTCAAGCATTTGATTGGTCAGATTTGAACAAAAGCTCAAATCTGACCAATCAAATGCTTGAGAAGGTTATAAACAGTTTTGGTTGAGTCTAAGGTCATTCTCAAGCATTTGATTGGTCAGATTTGAGCTTTCACTCAAATCTGACCAATCAAATGCTTGAGAATGATTAATAAGACCAATCAAATGCTTTATAGCATTGGAACATGGAGTAGTTTTTGGCTGTGTTTTGTACGTTGGAAATGATGTTATAAATGTAAGACGGTCTCTGTTATCAACATGCTGTCAGGTTTTGGGAATTATCCAGTGAACATGTTAGTGGGTGAACATGTTAGGAAACAAATGTTTCATACTGAGGCAGGAGCCTCTCTTTGGTGGAGAATGTTGATACTTGTAGGAGTTCTAACCATACATGGGCTGTACCTAAATAGAGTTCCAAGGGTTATTCTAAACCTACATGGGTGGTACTTCAATAGGGGTGGGTTATTCTGATATACAAACAAATCAAAACAGTAAGCTTTGAGGTATTATGAAACTTGTGTTAACCCATTCAACCCTTTACTCTATAGCCTGTTATTAGTATTGAAGATAGATGAACACTTAAAGCAGGTTAAAAGTATTAGTAGATTGGGCCCAAAGGCATATTCTGATTTACTTTCAGCCTTCTTTAAACTACCATCTGCTAGAATATAAGAAATATTTCTTCTTAGGCTATATAAATAGGAACCATATTTTTCAGCGGAGGAATATATATAAAAGGCATATAAAAGTGTATTTATGGGGTATTTAATTCAAGGAATATCAGCCAACAGCACTGGAACACAATACATGTACAGTCGAACTTCGATATCTCAAACTCGGTTAAATCAAACATATCCATATTTCAAAGTTAAAACGTGGCTAAGCCACGTTTTAACTTTGAAATATGGATATGTTCAACCTAACCGAGCATGAAATGGTTCAGTTTATGTGTCTAGCTATCGGATAGTTCGAGTTAAGAGAGTTCGAGATATCTAAGTTCGACTGTAGTTATATCTCGTCACATTTCAGAGTACAATCAAATCCATATCTCATCAAGAAATAGGGAAAGAATTTCATGGTCCATACAAGGAAAATAAATCTAAAAGAGTACAGTAAAACCTCTCTATTACAACCACTAAGAAAAACAGTACTTTGTTGTGGCAGCTTTAGCAAGATGAAAGTTAAGCAGAAAGACCCTTTACTCCATAGACACACATTTCAACACTTTCAATTTATTCTTTGATTGAAGAAAATTGTTTCACTTAATAGTCATGAATAGGTTTTATAAAAAAAATGTTTTCTATATTCAAGCAGCTTGTAATTTAAAACAGGTTGAACGTAAAGCAGAATGCACCTTAAGGTGCATTCTGCTATACTTTCAACATGCTTTAAGTGCTCACATGTCTTTTTGAAAGTAGTAACAGGCTATGGGGTTAAGGCTTTAAAGCCATTTGCCATAATTAGTATGGATATACAGGGCTCCAGATAAGGGGAGTATTTCAAAAACTAAAATTTTTATTTCTGAATCAAATCCTATGGTGTAACTACTCATTAGAATCGTCTCTTCGAGACGATTCTAATGAGTAGTAACACCATAGGATTTGGTGCTAAAATAGTGAGAAAATATGGGATTTGTTGAAAAAACTACCTCTTATCTGGAGCCCTGGAAATAGTTGAATGGCAAATGTTTGAGTTGGCTGAAAGGGTTAAAGTAAGTTGAGAGCAAAGCAAAGAGATCTCGGACTGATCTCTGAGGGGCCTCCGTGGTCTAGTGGTATAGTCACTGTGACTTACATCACTAAGCTCCTCACCGCTGTGAGTTTGAATCCCAGTAGGGTTGTTCGGATTTTTCATGTGGGGAAGCCTTCCAGCTGGCTTGCGAAAGGTCGGTGGTTCTACCCAGTTGCCAATTTGTGCCTGAAACAGTGCATAAAGGACTTCTGGGGTCCTCCTCTACCTGTAATAAGCTGGACGTCGCGATATGACTGAAATACTGTTGAAGTGACGTAAAATCAAAACAAATCAAATCAAATCTGATCTCTGAAGTGCTATCTGATTTACTTTACTTAACTTTTAGCAGCCATATGCTGGACTGTAGCAGCATAAAGATTTTTTTTAATGGCTGTCAGGGTTCCAGACAAGTGGGAGTTTTCCAAACAAATCCAACATTTTTTCACTCATTTCAGCACCAAATCCTATGGTGTAACTACTCATTAGAATAGGCTAATAACGATTCCGATGAGTAGTGACACCAAAGGGTATAAAACAGAAAAAAAGTTTTTGAAATACTGCCTTTATCTGGAGCTCTGCTTTACTTTCCTTTTGGAAGCCATAAGCCTGATTGTATCAACATATAGATATTTTTAGTGGCTGTAATATTGAGGTTTTATTGGATTGTGTAAGTTTACTAGTGTATGAAGCAGATTGTGTTTATCTTGGTGGAAGAAAACTGTTTGGTGTATGGATGTTGACAGGACTCCAAATTAACCCACTACTCCATAGATATGCATTTTTACACATTCAGTTTATTCTTCCACTTAACTCTTTGAACCCTAGTCATGCATATATGCGTCATTTGTAAACAGCGTACATGTGAGGAGTACACTTGTTCTATGCTAACAGTGTTGACCCTGATCAGAGGGCTCCTTAAGGAGCCCTCTGATCAGGGTCTACACTGTTTGTCATTTTGACATATATTGTAAACATCAGCCCTTAAAAGTAAAAAATGGACTAGACTTAAGTGAAAACTAGAATTGTCCATTTGAAGTTTCAGGGAGGAAAGGGTTAAGAAAGTAATTTCAAGTTTATACAGTTGCAAATATCTATTATACAAAAAAATCTATATCTTAGCAGATGCTAGTTTAAAGCAGATTGAAAGTAAAATTACTTCTGAAAACAGGTGAACACTTAAAGCAGGTTGAAAGTAAAGTCGAATGTGCCTTATGGCACATTCTGCTTTATTTTCAGCCTGCTTGAAACTACACTCTGCTAGAATAAAGAAAACAGGGCTTCCATAAGTTGACATAAAAAATCCTAAGATTTCCAAATTTGCATTTTTCAAGTGCGACTTTACGAATGGTACCTTTTCCCCATTACCTGTTTCTAGTTTTGTTGACACGTGGCTGCTTAAAGCAGGCTGAAAGTAAAGCAGAATGCGCCTGAAGGCGCATTCTGCTTTACTTTCAGCCTGCTTTAAGGTACCATGTACTAGAAAAAAATCCGAAGAGTTAGGAAAAATCCGGAGAAATGGCAGCCCTGAGAAAATATTTCTATGGATATATATTCATGACCGTATAAATTGGAACTATTTTCTTCAGTGGAGGAATAAAGGCATAAAAAGGTTTTATTGTAGGGTAATGGGTGAATATGGAATGCTGGTAAGGTGTGAGGTAAAAACGAGAGACTTTTTTGCAGTGATGTTGATATTGTTGTTTTGTTTTGATTGGTTTAGAGAATAATCTGACTTGTTACGAGGAATTTGATTGGATAATATTTCTATAGGCAGCAGTATGGTGAGTTCTGTCAAAGGGTGGAGTGAATGTGTTTGGAACTAATCAGAGTCTCCTTTGAGGTTTTTTCTTTGCTATTTAAACCATTCATAAAGATACATGTACTATGAAATTTGATCAGGAAATACTCAGGGCCTCAGATAAGGGGAATTTTTCCAAAACTAAAATCTTTATTTCAGCATTAAACCGTATGGTGTCACTACTCATTAGAATCATCTCGAAGAGACGATTCTACTAAGTAGTAACACCATAGGATTTGATGCTGAAATGAGTGAAAAAATGTTGAATTTGGTCAGTTTACTCCCTCTTATCTGGAGCCCTGGATATGCATGTGTCTACATTGAATAGTTACCCTTATATTCTACAGAGCGTGGAGGGCATGATGACAATTTGATTGGCTAACATTTCATGTAAAAAAAGAATCACCTTGAGTAGGTGACTTTTGAATAATGTTAACATTGAGTACATGCTACTATAATTACATTATTTCATATGAAAGTAGAAATATCACTTGAATTATGTAAACATTGAGTACATGTTACTATAATAATGTTATTATTTCATATGAAAGTAGAAATATCACTGATAGACTCTCTCTCACACAGTACTGCCAGTATTCAAATATCAAGTCAAATATTCATTTGCTTGAACTTAATATGCTTAGTTGCCACACTATGTACACAGGGCTCTGGATAAGGGGAATATTTCAAATACTAAAATCTTTATTTCTGCTTTAAACCCTATGGTGTCACTACTCATTAGAATCGTCTCGAAGAGACGATTCTAATGAGTAGTAACACTATAGGATTTGATGCTGAAATAAGCGAAAATGTAGGATTTGTTTAGTTAGCTTCCGCTTATCTGGAGCCCTGGAACTTGGAACACATGTTTAGGGTGACTGTTTATTTATATTATAAATGATAAGGACAATATTGCAGTTGTGGATGATAATATTAGAAGCCTGGCATAAGGCAGCTTCGACGCTTTGTGTACAGATTTTGAAAACTAGATGATAGGTTAACACTGTTGTTCTAACTGTACAAAAGTAAACTACTCACTAGTGAATGTTGCATATATCTGTTCAAGCTAGGTATTTATAATGACAGCTAGGTATTTAAAATGATGATGTGTATATTTGATAGGGTTTAAATAGCCCTGTTGCCAGCCAGAAAAACCAACTAGGTACAGTCAATGTTGTATTTACCAACCATTCAGTGAAGTCATATGTAGATGTTTAACACATTTCTCCATAAATACACATTTTACGCCTCTAATTTATTCCTCAACGGAAGAAAATAGTTTCAATTTATACAGTCATGAATTTGCACCATGAGAAATATTTACTCCTAACAGATGGTATTTCAAAGTAGTTTGAAAGTAAAGAAGAATGCGTCATAAGGCGCATTCTGCTTTACTTTCAACCTGCTTAAAGTGGTGACCTATGTTCAAAGTTAGAAACATGCTATAGGGTAATGGGGTAAACAGAGCACCAGATAAGGGTAGTTTTTTAAAAACTAAAATCTTTATTTCTGAATAAAACCCTATGATGTCACTACTCATTAGAATCATCTCTTTGAGACGATTCTAATGAGTAGTAACACCATACGATTTGGTGCAAAAAAGAGTGAGAAAATGTTGGATTTGTTAAAATAACTACCTTTTATCTGGAGCCCTGGGTAAATATATAAAGGAACCCTGTGATAAGGGTCTATCCTGACATGTACTGGGTAATAAGTACAGTGCTTGTAAATGACAATAATACTTGTCACTAGGGTTCAAAGTGTTAACTCTTCACCCCGTAGCTTGTTTCTAATATTGATGACTGGTGACCGCTTAACTCTTTGAACCCTAGTCATGCATATAAGCGTTCTTTGCAAACAGTGTACCTGTGAGGAGTTCACTTGTCCTATGCAAACAGTGTAGACCCTGATCAGAGGGCTCCTAAGGAGCCCTCTGATCAGAGTCTACACTGTTTGTCAATTTGACATACATTGTAAAAATCAACCCTTAAAAGTCAAACATGGACTGGACTAAATTGAAAACGGGAATTTGAGGTTTCAGGGAGGAAAGGGTTAAAGCAGATTGAAAGTAAAGCAGAATATGCCCCTTTGGGGTTCATTATGCTTTATTTTCAGTCTGCTTTGCCTACAATATGCTAGTCCTGATCTAGAAAATATTTGATATATATGATACAAGTTCATTACTATAGATTGGAACTATTTTCTTCAGTGGAGGAGTAAATTTTATGCGCTAAAAGGCGTTTCTCTGGGGGGAAGGGTTTAAGACTTTATATTATTTTCTCTTGAATGGTTGGTGAGCTGAGATTTGACTCTTGGTATGTGCCATGCACATGTGAAGAAATGTTTTCTACTTTTGTTTGGTGTATAAAGAGGCTTTTTGTATTGGCCGTGATGGGAGGAGTATTTCAAAATCTAAAATCTTTATTTCTACAGTAAACCCTATGGTGTCACTACTCAGTAGAAATGTCTGTTCGAGACGATTCTAATGAGTATTAACACCATATGACTTTGTGCTGAAATAAGTGAGAAAATGTTGAATTTGTTCAGTTTACTCCCTCTTATCTGGAGCCCTTGGCTGTATGACTGTCTGTCCACAATGACAATTAAATGGCAAACCAACAGCAATCATTTGTAATATAAACGGCATGCTATCATCACATACACACTCTTGTGAACGTGTTTTATATGGCTGAACATGTACAAGCTTAGGAGTATTTGCTTTTGGATGAACCGTAAAATTCCTAAAGATTGGGCCACCTTGTGTTTCTGCTGTACGTATCTTAAAATTGGGACTAATTACTTTTTCACTCCGTACCGTACAATTCCTAAAGATTGAGACACCTTGTATGTACAACTACTGCAATTATCTAAAACACTAATTGGCTTTCATCACTCACTAACTGGGCCAAAAGGTGCAAATTGAACGGCAAACAGTGTAGACCCTGATCAGACTTCTCCTTCAGGAGCGCTCCTTCAGGAGCAGTCTGATCAGAGTCTACACTGTTTGCCCAGGCCAGAGTATCCAAATGCTGATAGTAATTTAGGTATGTACAATTCTGATATTTCATGTTTATCTTGGTGGCAAACAGTTTGGAGCCTGATCAGACGCCGGGTTACCCGGCGTCTGATCTGGCTCCAAACTGGTTGCACTGCAAATAATAGTTTTAGCGTAAACACGTTTATTGGGAAAGAATAACACATTCTCCACTGTATGTACAAGGTTCTGAGTATTTTCATTCAGATGTTATGTGAATGGTTATTAGCCTGACATGAAAACCTTATAAAGTAACAGGGTAAAATCATGTTTTCAAAGAGTTGTATATTCACCTTATTGTGCTGGAATCGGGCATATCTATATTTTCAAACTGTATAGACCCAGATTCTAGCAGAGAATAGATTAAAGCAGGATGAAAGTAAAGCAGAATGTGCCTGCTTCTATTCTTTCAACCTGCTTTAAGTGGGCAACTATCTTCACAACTAGAAAGACTTAGAGGCTAGGGGGTAATGGGTTAACTCAAATCATCCTAGTCCCAGAATCATGATTATCTGTTCAAGCAGTGTGGATCTTGATGAGACTTGGAGTAACGCAGCGTCTCATCAGGACCCAAATTGTTTGACATTCTGAGCCTGTTCTAAAAAGGGAATTTCCAGAAAAATTCTATTTTTAGAACAGTATGTTATCTTGTATAATGAACCCTAACAAGCTGAACTGCTCTCAGTAGTATCAAGTACATGTGTACCCAGTACAGTAAAACCTCACTATTATGACACAAACATTACACACACTCTCAGTGATGACCCATTCTTCCCTGGAACTTCTTTCTTAAGTGGAGGAATAAATTACAGGTGTTAAAATGCTTATTTTTGGATACACATTACCCCATTGCTTGTTTGAAGATTAGGTGACAACTTAAAGCAGGTTGAAAGTAGAGCAGAATGTGCCTTAAGGCACATTCTGCTCTACTTTCAGCCTGCTTTAAGATATTATCTGCTAGGAAATAGAAATAGTTCATATGGGACATTTTCAAAACTGTATACGGTATATTGGAACAATTTTATTCATTCGGAGGAATAAATTATAGGCATAAAAAGGCATATTTATGGGGTAATGAGTTACTTGGTGAAGCAGTCACCTCTTTTTAACATCATTTTATAAGTCTTTTTTCAAATGTTCATAATAGAGGTTTTACTGTATGCTAACATAGATATATCTCTGGTATAGTGCTTTAGTGTTATATGTGTATGTGTGAGTATGAGCGAGAGCTAGGATTGTGGATTTGGTTTACTGTACATAGAGATTTAAGTGTATATTCTTCTTGTGTATAGTGTATTATGAGGTTTGGATGTTAGAGCTATGGTATTTTACCTCACTTTGACTGGCACCGTGGCCACTGGTAACTCAACATTATGTTTTAGAAGGCGATGTGGGTTTAGTTGAAGCATCTGTTTTTACCATGGAGTGTTATTTGTTACTGATTGGGTCGGGAAATTGAACTATTAAGGTGGTGTGCCCCTAATGAGATCAACCAGTGTCAGTCAATATTGATCCTCTACGTAATGCGATCTGTCATTGTTATCAACTGATAGTCCCAGAGCTCTAGATAAAGGGAGTATTTCAAAATCTGAATTCTTTATTTCTGTATTAACCCTTTACCTGATAGCCTTTTTCTAGTATTGAAGATAGGTGACCACTTAAAGTAGGCTGAAAGTAAAGCAGAATGCCCCCTCAGGCGCATTCTGCTTGACTTTTAGCCTGCTTTAAGCTATGATCTACCAGGATTTAGAAAATATTTTTTATGGTCCATATTCATGACTACATGAATTTGAACTATTTTCTTTGGTGTGAGAATAAATTAAAGGCGTCAAAAGGCGCTTCTATTTGGGAAAGGGTTAAACCCTATGGTGTCACTACTCATTAGAATTGTCTCAAAGAGACAATTCTAATGAGTAGTCACACCATAGGATTTAGTGCTGAAATAAGTGAGAAAATGTTGGATTTTTCAGTTCATGCCACCTTATCTAGAGCCCTGTAGTCTATACCAAGCCATGCCAATCATAGTTCAGTATAGGACAGTCATTTTATGAGAATGTCCTGGCGCTCTGTACAGTACTGACCCTGGAACTATATGAAGTGTTCGGACATTGGCCCGGCCTCATTAGGGGTGTATCACCTTAAGTACATTATTTGCTCTTTACAGCTATTCATTTAAAGCTGTATTCAGTGGCCAATTAAAAAGCAATGCAATGATTGTCTTGGAGATAGGTGACAGCTTAATGAAAGTTTATAGTGATGCAGACAGCTTGTTTGAGAGCTGTCAACATGACATTTCTGTTTTGTTAAGCTGTCACATGATCTTTAACACTAGTTTTGATGACAGATGACCACTTAAAGCAGGCTGAAAGTAAAGCAGAATGTGCCTTAAGGCACATTCTGCTTTACTTTCAGCCTGCTTTAAGCTAACATCTGCTAGAATATAGAATAGATTTCTTTCAAAGCATTTTCATAACTGTATAAATTAAAACTTTTTTTAAGTTGGGGAATTAAATTAAAGGCATGAAAAGGCTTATTTATGGGGTACTGGGTTAAGAAGTCCGCTGTTCTTTGAATGGTCACCGAAGCCAGTTATTTCTGTAGTCTTTTATTATTCTGAAATAGAACTACATGTACATGTAGTATGAGTTTTAAACCTTTACTGGCTGCATCAGTATTGAAATCTCTATTTAAGTTTTGTAATTTATTTTTAACTCATTGTAGAACCCTATTGACACATATATGTGTCCTTTACAAAAAGTATACCTGTGAAGAGTACACTTGTTCTATGCAAACAGTGAAGTCCCTGATCAGAGGGCTCCTGCCAGAGGTCTCTGATCCGAGACTTCAATGTTTGTAATTTTGCAATTTATTAACAAAAACAACCCTGAATAGTCTAAAATGGATCAGCTTTCATTGCAAACAAGAATTATCCATTGGAAGTTTCAGGGGATAACAAGTTCAAGCATTTTGGCTGTGGAAACTTCAATGCAAGAGCCATTGGTATCTGTTCTGATTCCAAACTGACTGCAACTGGCAATGTTAACAAGGCACCAGATAATGGAGAGTAATCTGAACAAATCCAACATTACCTCACTCATTTCAGCACCAAATCCTATGGTGTTACTACTCATTAGAACCGTCTCTTTGAGACGATTCTAATGAGAAGTGACACCATAGGGTTTAAAGCAAAAATAAAAATTTTAGTTTTTGAAATACTCCCTTTATCTGGAGCTCTATTGACTGTAAATGGTCATAAGACGCCTCCTTTCTCACTCTACCACATACAACCAGTGGACATTTGCAAATCTACTCAACTTATTTGGGAATTTATTTATTTTTATCTTGCCGAAAGCGGTTACCTGCCATTAACACTTGGATATAATTGATTAAATCGTTTGGCTACGAAGGAAAGATTGAACCCTTGACTCCATAGCCTGTTTCTAGTATTGAAGATGGGTGACCACTTAAAGCATGTTGAAAGTATAGCAGAATGCACCTGAACTTAATTCTGCTTTACTTTCAGCCTGCTTTAAGCTAGCATCTGCTAGAATATAGAAAGTAATTATCATGATCAATATCCATGAATATATGAGTTGGAATAATTTTCTTCAATGGAGGAATGAATTAAATGCGTAAAATTGTGTATCTAATAGAGTAAAGTTTTAACAACTGTTTGCGCTGAGAGATCTTGATGCTTCTCCAGTGAAAACTAGCTAATCAACCTGTATGCTCAGTGTATGTGCTACTTCTATCTTGGACAAGGCGTTATTCTTTCCCAATAAAAATATTTATTTTCAAACCGTATCCAGAGCAACAGTATATCTATTGGAGTCAGATAAGGCCCAGTGCTAATAAAGCGTTTGAGTTTAGTCTTAGTGCATTCTCAAGCATTTGATTGGTCAGATTTGAGCCTAGGCTCAAATCTGACCAATCAAATGCTTGAAAATGATTTCAGACTCAACTGAAATGCTTTATAAACATGGACCAAGATGCCGATAACTTGTAATCTATCCAAGCTCCAAACTGTTGGCCTCTCAGACTGTCTTAACCCTTTCCCTCATAGAAGCGCCTTTTAGCTCATTATATTTATTCCCACACTGAAGAAAAAAGTTCCAATTTTTACGGTCATAAATATGTATCATTAATAATATCTTCTTTATTCTAGCAAGTGGATGCTTAAAGCAGGTTGAAAGTAAAGCAGAATGCGCCTTAAGGCGCATTCTGCTTTACTTTCAACCTGCTTTAAGTGATCATATTTCTTCACAATTAGAAACAGGCTATGGGGTAATGGGTTAAATCGTCAATCTTTCCTAAACACCTCAGCAGTGACCTGTCTCATTTCTATACCTGATTGCATTACGTTTCAATATTGTTTTGTTTAAATGGGGGAATTATGAAGTCTTCCCCACTGTTACCATGGATACGACCCACATGTTATTCGTTACCAGTTTTCTAAAATGGCAGCTTACTTTTATCTGTACCAGTTATGTATATAGTTTAGTGCTTATTTTATCAGTAGAGGATTTACAAGCTTTGTATATTTTCTGGTTTTATTTAGTTGGATTTTCAACAAAATATGTTATGTTCCTAGCACAGAAGACCGTGTTTACTGTATAACCACTAACCAGAAAGAATGATTTGTTTTTAATGGGTTTAAGTGATAAAATTGGGACATAGGCTTATGATGTAAACAATAAAATGCAAGAATCTAAAACATTGGGACACACTGTAGAATTGCTGTATTTATCCTAAGATTTGAACTAATTGCTTTGATCATGTAGTAATTTGTTCAAATGGTGTAAACTGAATGGTAAATAGTGTAGACTCTGGTCAGGATCTACACTGTTGGCCTGTCTGATCCAATACCTAGGGTCATTACGGTAGTTTGGAACCCTACAGACAAGGTCTAGCAGAGATCCAGATAAGAGGAGTATTTAAAAAAATATAATCTTTATTTCTGCATTAAACCCTATGGTGTTACTACTCATAAAAATCGTCTCTTCGAGACGATTAGACGATTCTAATGAGTAGTTACACCATAGGGATTGATGCTGAAATAAGTGAGAAAATGCTGGATTTGTTCAGTTTACTCTCTCTTATCTGTATCCCTGGTCTAGAGTCCTACAGACAAGGCTGATGTGTCATGTGTCAGTATTTACCTGTTGTTAGTTAGTATTATACTTTCACTTATACCTTACATTGTTTCTGTAGAGAGCCTACTTGTTTTACCCCTATATAACTTTAGATCACTGTACTGTGAGCTATATAACTTTAGATCACTGTACTGTGAGCTATATAACTTTAGATCACTGTACTGTGAGCTATATAACTTTAGATCCCTGTACTGTAAACTATATTAATATAGTGACTGTACTGTAAAACCCATACATAATCGCCACTCCAAAACAAGCTAGTTTTTAACCCATTACCCCTTAAATATGCCTTTTTACACCACTAATTTACCTCCACTGGAGAAAAAAGTTACCTTTTATACTGTCATGAATATGTATCATAAGAAATATTTTATATATCCTAGCAGATAAAAGCTTAAAGCTGTTTGAAAGTAAAGCTGAATGCGCCTAAAGGCGCATTCTGTTTTACTTCCAACCTGCTCTAAGTGATCATCATTCTTTAAAGCTAGAAAAATGATATGGGGTAATGGGTTAATGATAGTTGCCTACTTAACCCATTACCCCATAATCTGATTCAAGTTTTCAAGACAAGTGAACGCTTAAAGCAGCTTAACCCTTTACCTGATAGCCTATTTCTAGTTGAATATAGGTGACCACTTAAAGCAGGTTGAAAGTAAAGCAGAATGCGCCTTAGGCGCATTCTGCTTTACTTCCAGCCTACTTTAAGTTTCCATGTGCTAGAATATAGAAAATATTCCCGATGCTATTTATTCATGACTGATTAAATTGGAACTATTTTCTTCAGCAGAAGAATAAATCATATCCTCTAAAAGGCGCTTGTATTGGGGAAAGGGTTAAGGCACATTCTCCTTTACTTCTGATCTGCTTAAGCTTCCCTCTGCTAGAATATAGAAAATATTTCTTATGAAACATGTTAATGACTGTTTAATTTGGAACTATTTTCTTCAGTGGAGGAATGAATTAGATGTGTAGAAAGGCATATCCATGGAGTTATGGAGTTATAACATATATTATGCAAAACAACAACAAAAAGTGTATACAAAGAATGAAATATAACGTTATGAGTGAACCTAGTGTATAGATTGATTTAATTGTGAACATGCCTATATGAGGAACAGAAAGGTGTTTATAGGTTTGATATATGGGTCATTTTTGAAAGCTTGTAAAAACGGTTACCGTGAAAACGTTCCATTGATTTGATTGAGCATTTTGTAAATACGTAGCGGACGACATTGTGTGACTGGTCATAAAACAATCAGAATTGTATGAAGACTATTAGAATGTACAGTAAACAGTAGATTTTACAATTCATGAAATATTGTTATATATCTATTTCTTAAAAATATTCATCTTTACGTTTTTTACAAGTTACATATATTTCTATTTTTTCTGTGTTGAGTGTCCTAGTGCTCTGGTATGTTACCTGTATGAGTATTTATATTTTAATAGAGACAAACCTTGGATTTAACAAACCTTGTTACAGGCCTGCCATAAGTTGACATAAAAAATCCTAAGATTTCCAAATTTGCATTTTTCTAGTGCGATTTTACGAATCAGATCTTTTCCCCATTGCCTGTTTCTAGTTTTGTTGACAAATGGCTGCTTAAAGCAGACTGAAAGTAAAGCAGAATGTGCCTTAAGGCACATTCTGCTTTACTTTAAGCCTGCTTTAAGCTACCATATACTAGAAAAAAATCCGAAGATTTAGGAAAAATCCGGAGAAATGGCAGCGCTGTTGTTACATTGCTTTATTATCACCAGCTGAATCTGACATTACCCGAGCAGAAATAAACAGTCACATGTATTTAACCATTTCTTTATAACACAATCAAACTTATATTAACCCATTTCAACACTTAAACAACTCTTGTGGGTAATAAAAACCCTTTTGGATATTTTTATTTAACGAAATCTGAACCAGTATACTTGGAATTCTGGATAATTCAATAAATACTGCTTTAAATTAGCAATCAGTGTTGACCCTGATCAGAGGGCTCCTATAGGGGCCCTCTGATTTGGGTCTACACTGTGTGCAAATGTAATCAGTATATTTTAAACAGATCCTTGGTGTTGAAAGAGATAACCCATTGCCCCATAGCCTGTTTGTAAAGCAGATTTCTACTGCTTTAAGTTCAATCTTAGGTTTATAGAAACTCCTTAGAAAAGAGATGTATATACATCTACTGCTCCACATACATGTTGTACATTCATTGATACTGATGGCAGTTTAAAGCTAGGACAAAATAAAGCAGATAAAGACCAATTTATTTTCACCCTGTTTTAACTCAATCAATCCTAGTGATGAGTATACTGGTAATTTACAAACAGTGTACATGTGAGGATAACACTTGTCCTATGCAAACAGTGTATACCCTGATCATAGGGCTCCCTGAGGAGCTCTCTGATCAGGCTCTACACTTTTTGTCATTTTGAAATACATTGTTAAAACAACCCTAAATAGTCAGAAATGGACTGAACATATTTTGAAATTGGAATTGTTCATTAAAAATTTCAGGGATGAATGAGTTAAACGGACCTTGCCATTAACACAGTTTGATATAGGTGATTTGCACTCTGGGCACTTACATTGATCACTGTAACAGACTTTTACTGTATAATGCACTTTTTATATTAAAAAAAATAAACCTATTCTACCTGTGGTAGGCTCTTATGAAGTATAACAAGGCTGAACAAATCCAAGGTTTGTCAATAGTTATGGTGTAAGTGTTATAAAAATGGTTGGCAATAGTGTTATAGTAATTACATGTTGTTATATAACTGACGTCAGGCTGTTGTAAACACTCCAAGCACCTGCTCCATGGTGTGGACCCCCTCTCCTGCTGAACACGCCCACCCCATCCCCACCCCACTATGAATATCAGTCTATCAGCTGAAATATAACATTGGTTAATGAAATAAAGAAAGTTATCACATAGGAAAGGTTGCAGACTCATGTCTGAAAAACCTACCCACTGTGAATACATGTATCTGTCTTCTGAACCATTACATTTGTTAATAGAATAAGGAAAAAAGAGTGCATACTTTGTCAGACTGGTATACTAAGAAGAAAACAGTGAAGACCCAGATCAGACAGCTCCTTCAGGAGCTGTCTGATCAGGGTCTACACTGTTTTCAAAACATGCCAATTTACACTACCGGTATCAGTAAGAGATGGGGTTAATTCAAGTCTGCTTAAAGCAGGATTAAGGTTGAACAGGTATCTTGTAACAGAGTTTCTGTTTTGTTTTCAATGTGCTGTAAGCAATCACTTGTCTTAAACACAGGAAGGCAGGCATTGTTGGAGTGTTTACAGCAGTATGGTATATATTTGATGGGATAAGGTTATATTTGCTTTAACCCTACCACAAAATGGCAGAAAGTAGTTTAATGTGACATTGAGAATGTTTGAACCAAGATCTGTCACCTTACATGAAGCACAGGAAACATGTGTATAAGATATGATCTGTGTGGATAACTGCACATAGTCATGCTGTTTACTGCTAGTCTCAACCTTAAACTTAAGGTAGTAAGTCTCTAATAAGATTGTGCCAATTTTGGTCAATATTAATTTCCTATGTAAAGCAATCTGCCATTCTCGTCAGCTGACATTCAATACCGAACTGTGTTACGTCAGTTGACGAGAATGGCCGATATCTTTATGTACTGTTACGATATTGCACCACTTCCATTAGGGTTGTTCTACCTTAAAGAGATTTCTGCTTATTTCTAGCCTGCTCTATATGTAAGAAAGGTTATCATATTCAACCTTGACGATGAGTATACCCACCTAACCAAACAGTGTACATGTTAAGAGTACACTTGCCTTATGCAAATAGTGTAGACCCTGATCAGAGTGCTTTTAAAGGAGCCCTCTAAACACGGTCTGCACTGTTTGTCATTTTAAAATATATTGTTTAAATCCACCTCTTATTACCAAAAAATGGACTAGACCTAATTGGGAATTGGAATTGTACATTGTATGTTTCAGGCCCATTACCCCATAAATACTTTTTACGCCTTTAATTTATTCCTATACTGAAGAAAATAATTCCAACTTATACTGTTACAAATAAGAATCATAAGAAATATTTTCTATATCCTAGCAGATAATAGCTTAAAGCAGGCTGAAAGTAAAGCAGAATGCACCTTAAGGTGCATTCTGCTTTACTTTCAACCTGCTTTAAGTGGGCAACTGTCTTGAAAACTAGAAACAGGCTATGGGGTAATAGGTTAAAACAGAGCCATCCAATTTGTATAACAATGACTGTGCTAAGATTGAGACAGGCAGTAAGCCAAGGTTATGTCTGGTAGATCAAATGAATGGTCTTGTTATATATAAATGGCGAGTTGAGCAAGTGAGGTCAAAATGGCTAGTTGAGAAAGGTAAAAACACAAATAGAATCATTGACAAGACATGAGAACTAGGTGACATCGTTTGGCTGTGTTTTGTCAGGACATGAGAAAGCTGAGACATCATTTGGCTGTGTTTGACCGTGTTTTGTAACTCTAGTTTACCTGGGTCAAGAGTATCACTGACAAGGCATGAGAACTAGGCGGCATCGTTTGACTGTGTTTGACCGTGTTTTGTAACTCTAGTTTATCTGGGTCATTGTCTAAGTGTGAGTTGAGATGTGCATATAGATTATTTAAGATATAAACATAATGTTGGCAACCTACACTTTGTTTGTTTGTATTTTAACCTTAACCCATTACCCCATAAGTATAGATGCGGAGGCATATAGTGGCTCCTCTGTCCGTCTGTCCGTGTGTACAAGGTTAAACCGTTTTACCGTTTCTTCTAGCATCAATACCGCTCACTCAAATATTTGGATACATGTACTTATACAGTTGTTGCATTTAACCATTCCTTATCCACCAATATCACCACACCACATTTGACATTGACCTAATTTGGACTATACTTAAGATGGATTACTTCTTGGTTACATGTACAGTGCTCCCTCCCAACAACGACTCCCTCCTTATGACCATTGCCGCAGTTCCCTAAACAGGACAAGTATGTCCAACGCTTTTACTGCTGTAATATCGTCTGCTGTTTTTAGCTCACCTGAGCCAAAGGCTCAAGGTGAGCTATTGGGATGGCCCTGTGTCCGTCGTCCGTCGTGCGTCGTCGTTAACAATTGCTTCAAATGACATCTCCTCCTATACCACTGAACAGAATTCAACCAAACTTTACATAAATGTTCCTTGGGTCAAGCGCATCCAAATTTGTTCAAAGAATTAAAAACAATGCAGAACTCTGGGTGCCATGGCAACCAAAGTGAAAAAATAATGAAATCTTAAAAAATCTTCTTGTCAAAAACTGCAAGGGCCACAGCTTAGATATTTGGCACATAGCATCACCTACAGGTCCTTTATCAAGTTTGTTCAAATTATGCCCCTGGGGTCAAAATTGGCCCCGCCCCGGGGGTCACAATTTTACATAGAGTTATATACTGAAAATTTCAAACGTCTTCTCCACTGCAGAGCTTTGATATTTGGCATGGTGACACTTCTAAATGTCCTTTACCTAGTTTGTTCAAATGGTTCTGGTCGGTTAAATATCTAGGTCATAATTCACATTCAAAATATGTATAGCAGACAGCAATTCAGCATTATAAGAGTTAGACCCTAGCCACATTTCCTACTGCCAGAGTTACATAACTGAATTCAGGTCAGCTGGTCAGCTGAGGTTCACTGAGTCTGTAACAGCAGCATATGGTGTTGCCTGCTACATTTTTATGCCCTGCAGTTGGGGGCATATTGTTTTTGTCTGTCTGCTTTTTTTGTCTGTTTGTCCATTTGTTTGTCTGTCAGTCCACAACTTTAATCTTAGCCATAACTTTGTTAAAGTTAGAAACTTTATAACTTGGGTCATGTCCTACAAAGGTCAATGTCATTTTTGAGATATTTCCCAGTGTCATATTTTCTTGTCTTTGAGATAACTTCAGTTCTACTGATGTTAACCCATTACCCCATACATATGCCTTTTTACGCCTTTAATTTATTCCTCCTCTAAAGAAAATAATTCCACTTTATACAGTCATAAAGATATAAGAAATAGTATCTATATCTTAGTAGATGATAACTTAAAGCAGGCTGAAAGTAAAGCAGAATGTGCAATAAATAATCATATGGAAAAACATGTAGCTTGATTAGAAGATGTGTCATGGATAAGGGCCAAAACTCTGCCAACAATATTTTTTTAAGTTATTCCAATTTGTCATGGTTTTTTTTGTCTGGAAGATAATTCCATTTACAGCTACATGTATATTAAAATGTTGTCTTGCCTATTAAGCTAAGGCACAATGACCTCAGGTGAGCGAATTAAGGGCCATGGCCCTCTTGTTCTCAAAATACCATAATGGACATTTTGACAGAAACAACTTCCTGACGAGTGACAAATGGCTTGAATCCAGATTAGACGCCGCGTTACTTGGCGTCTGATCTGCTTTCAAGCTGTTTTCAAATGTAAGCCAATCTCCCTCCCTATAATGTTTCCCCGAACAACTCGAACAATTGTTGTCTCCGGTTTGGTGTCGTTGTAGAGAGTTATAGGGTTAGGGTTATCTAGTAACTGCTGTAACTAGAGTTAACTGTTTCGTCTAGCATCAACACTACTGACTACAATGCCAGGATACTTACATGCAATTATATACATTTGTTGCCTTTGAACATTTCCAATCCACCCAATTTTAATTTTGATCTTGACCTAGTTGGACTTGGAATACTTGACTAGCTAGATCATACCATTACATCTAGCGTCAACGCTACTGACTACAATGCTTGGATATTTAAACAGTTGTTGTCATGGACAATTACCGATTCAGCCATATTACACAAACTCAGTGTATTCTTGACCATATATGTAAACACTTGTATTATAAGTCACTACCCCCATTCCACTGAGTGGCGATTCTTCTACGCTTCGAAATTTTGGTAAAATCGCCGCGAATCGTAGTAGGAACGGCAACAGCGCAGTAGAAACGCCCTGATCGTAGTAGAAGCGTAACAGAGGCTCATTGATCGCCACCTCATGGCGAATGTTTTGACCCTGCTCAAAATTTACGTAGCGGCATCGCCGTGGACTCGAAGCGCAGTAGAAGCGCAGCAGAAGCGTACTAAGAAATTCATGAGCGTAGTAGCAGCGTAGTCGCAGCGTGGTTGACGTAGCGCAAGCGTAGTCGCATCGTACTAAAAGCGTCGAGATACATTGTATTTACCCGCGATTCCGCTACGTTTCTCGTACGCTCTGGGCGCTCACACTACGCTCTGTACGATCTAGCGACGATCAAGGCGTTTTCATGGCGATTCGGCCATTTATGAATCACAAAATCGCCGTCCAGTGGAATGGGGGTATAAATACTCTTGTAGAGAAGACGTTATTCTTTCCCGTTTAACTCATTGAGCCCTAGTGACGCATATATGCGCCTTTTACCAAATATGAACCTGCGAAGAGTATGCTTGTCCAATGCAAACAGTGAATTCCCAGATCAGAGGGCTCCTGCAGGAGCCCTCTGATCTGGGACTTCACTGTTTGGCATATTGCAATTTATTACAAAAAACAACCCTAAATAGTCTAAAATGGACCAGCCTTTATTGCAAACTGGAATTTTCCATTGGAAGTTCCAGGGGATAATGAGTTAAATGTACACGAAACGCACAGGCAATAAAATGGAGACTCCGAGTTTGATTTGATTTTTAGCTCACCGCCAAGACGAGCTTTTATGATTGCTGGATGTCCGTCGTCCGTCCGTCCGTCTGTCCGTTCACAATTGGTTCGATAACACTCTAGCGGCTACAAATTTCATACGATCTTCATGAAACTTGATGACAATGTTTGTCTTGAAGAAATCTAGGTCAAGATCGAATGTGGGTCATGTCCGGTCAAACACTAGGTCAGTAGCTCAAATCATAAAAAAACAACCTTGTTAACACTAGAGGCTACACATCTCATTGGATCTTAAGGTGGTTCGCGGGTCTGCTTATTCCCTGTCAGACTTCATTGAAACCTTGATTAAATTGAAGTATACTATATGGAGGGTAAAAATTTGTTAAAAAAATACAGCACCGTTTTTTTTCTGACAGGACCTTTTGTTCAGAAAAGTTCCATTTTTAATAAACAGAAATATTTTCTTTATAAAATAATACAACTCTCTAATATCTATACATTCAAGTAAACTGTACAGACAATATAAGATAATTGTGCAAACAAAAATATTTCACGAAATAGTTTTTTGGAAATGTCGATGTTTAAAAAATTATCAAATTCTGAAAAAGTCACTAAATTTCAAATTACAAAAAATCTAGCTGTTTAACATACGCTAATTTAAGACTTATTAGATAAATATTACTTAATTCTACCAGTAACAAAACATTAATGAAAATCTACAGTAGACTTTACATTTTATACATGATTTCCGGAAGTTCTGACAAAATGTTAACACAAACCGAGTTACCTCCCTTGAGTTCAATTTTGAAATGCCGTTAGCTCTAAATAATACCACAAGTCGGACCTGCTATCATGGACCATTGAATACGGTAGCCTGTAGATCTTTAAAGACAGGTTACTGCTTAACGCATTGAGCCCTAGTGACGCATATATGCGTCCTTTTCCAAATGTGTACCTTAGAAGAATACACTTGTCCTATGCAAACAGTGAAGTACCTGATCAGAGGGCTCCTGTAGGAGCCCTCTGATCAGGGACTTCACTGTTTGTCATTTTGCAATTTATTACAAAAAACAACCCTAAATAGTCTAAAATAGACCAGCCATTATTGCAAACTGGAAATGCCCAATGAAAGTTTCAGGGGATAATGAGTTAATGCATTACAAAAGTTATGCATTAAAACTCCTGAAGGGTCTATCTTTTAGCATTACTTTTGTCTTGTGTTAACCTGTCATCTGTCACATAGGTTATAAATCCTTACAAAGTTTAGTTGTTACTTGACTATACTTGCATCTGATATTTAAGAAATAATCTACGTTCTACCGTTGTTAATCGGATAATTTACAACGGTTAGGAGTTGTGATGCGCAGGAATTGGAAAAGAATAACTACACAACTAGACCATATACTGACAGTAAATAGGCGAGGTACAGTAGAGAATGTGTTATTATTTCCCAATAAACGCGTTTACGCTAAAGCTATTATTTCAATTGCAAATAGTTTGGAGCCAGATCAGACGCCGGGTAACCCGGCGTCTGACCAGGCTCCAAACTGTTTGTCACCAAGATAAACATGAATTACCAGAATTGTCCAAAATATGCATTTTCTACGTTCTAGTGTTTTTCGTTTACGTTTCGGTTCGTTTAAACCGGAAAGAATAACGTTTTCTCCACTGTATGCGTATGGTGCAATTACATGTCAAAGAAAGGGGTAACCCCCTTATACCATCGAATGGGTCCAAAATGTAATTCGCAAACAGTTTAGATTCTGATCTGACGCCACATAAGAATTGAGCCTGGTTAGATTTCAAAATGTTGGCACTTGCTTTAATATTTCTTCAGTTTAAAGATTTGAATTTAACTTAGAATTGGAGACAATAATTTTTACCTGACAATATTTCGTTTCCGAATCGGTTAAATTATACGGCTGAATTTTGGAGTGAAAGGGCTAGGATAGTCCCAGTAGCTCTCGCAGTACTTAACCCGTACGGTGGAGAAAACGTTATTCTTTCCCAATAAACGCGTTTACGCTAAAAACTATTGTTTCAATTGCAAACAGTTTGGAGCCAGATCAGACGCCGGGTAACCCGGCGTCTGATGTGGCTCCAAACTGTTTGCCACCAAGATAAACTTGGATGATCAGAATTGTCCAAAAGTTGTACTTTTCTACGTTTTAGTGCTTTGCGTCTGCGTACGTTTGCGTTTAAACGGGAAAGAATAACAGATTCTCCACTGTACATGATCAAATTATTCGGGAGGGTTTTACCACTTCACCGCTTTAGTGTTGTCTGCTTTAGCATTGTTGTCTGCAATACACGTTCAAATCTAGATTTCAGGTTGTATGACTTAAAAAATATCGATAAGAGTGTCAAACAGTTTGGGTCCTGATCGGACGCCGCATTACGCGGCGTCTGACCAGCACCCAAACTGTTTGCAAACACGCTTCAAAGCGTCAGTGAGAGTGAAAGGGTTAAGACATAAACTGATTGTTTTCGGCGTTTAAGCGAAATAAACGACAGAAAATGAGCTGAGTATCCCCTGTGCAAAGAACTTTAACCCTTTCACCGCCAGAGTCGCCTAAAGTCGAATTTGCAAACAGTTTTGATCCTGATCAGACGCCGCGTGACGCGGCGTCTGATCAGGATCAAAACTGTTTCACACCCGTTTCGATATTTCTTATGTCATACTCTCTTAATTCTATCTTTGAAATGATATTGCAGAAATAACAATAACGGTGTAGGGGTAAACAACTCAAACATAATTTGGCGGTGAAAGGGTTAAGGCATGTCGATGACGATGGTTTTGATCCCATGCGCTGCTTTGTAACTAATGAGATTAGTCGAAATCATCGTCATCTCATCTCATACCCCTACTCGACGCTAAATTAATGACCTATTTTGTGTCGCAGTGTCGTAAAGCTCAACTCATCAGTATGACGTGGCGACATTTGCTCTGAGAAACTGCAACGGCAAAACTGTATCGGAAGTAATTCATGTTTATGTTGGTGGCAAACAGTTTAGAGCCTGATCAGACGCCGGGTTACCCGGCGTCTGATCTGGCTCCAAACTGTTTGCACTGCAAATAATAGTTTTAGCGTAAACGCGTTTATTGGGAAAGAATAACACATTCTCCACTGTAATTCAGCGAGCATTTTGTATTTTGGGACCATTCGCTACAGTGGAGAATATATTATTCTTTACCAAATAAACGCGTTAAAAGCATTGTCCATTGCAAATAGTTCGGAGCCAGATCAAACGCTGGATAACACGGCGACAGATCAGATTACTAAAAGTTTGCTAATCAGATAAAAACAAACCGTTCAACTTTCGAAAAAAGCTGTCTGACATTCAAGCTGTGTGTCATTCGTAAATTTGAGAAAACTAGCAGACGACATTTTTAAGCAGACGATATTGCAGGCGTGCAAGCTTAGAGACACAATTTTCCCGCTTGGGATACTTTTTCAAAGGTCGTCGTAAGTAGGGAGTCGTTGTAGGGAGGGAACACTGTAGATTGTACATATACCTATCCTGGGGCCCGTTACATAAAACTTCGTACGACAAAAACGATCGTAAGTCTAAACTTTAAAATACATGTAATTTCTGATTTCTCCATCTAATCCTGTCTAATGACATCTCTTTGGAAGCGTCTTTTCAAGACGCTTCCAAAGAGAGGTCACAAGACAGGATTATATGGAGAAATAAATAATGATTGATACTTTTAAAATCCAACTTACGACAACATTTGTCGTACGAAGTTTTATGAAACGGGCCAGGAAGGGAAGAATCAAGGAAGGTAACCGTACCAGAATCTGTAGAGGTACTGCAGAAGAGTTGTCTTTCGGTAAGACGTAGAGTATAATTACAGTGTGTAGAAAAATACATGTATCTATTAACCCCTTACTGCCATGATGTCATCCTTCACTATCATGCAGTCATCCTTCACTGCCATGACGTAATCCTTCACTACCATGACGTAATATTTCACTGCCATGCCGTCCTCCTTCACTGCCACGATGCCATCCTTCAATGCCTTGACATACTCCTTCACTGCCATGATGTCATCCCTAACTTCTAGGACGTCATCCTGCCCTGTCATGACGTCATCCCTCAATGACAAGACGTCATCATTCACTGCCATGACGTCATCAGCTTCATACATTTGTCGTCTGCTTTTATTTCTCAAATTTGTATTTCAGGTATTTTTATTATAGAGACATATTGAAATGTCCTCGGGGTCAGTACTAATGATTGCTTAACGCATACTTAAAAAAAATGAAGTATTTAAGAAATGAACTGATTTTTTCAGCGTTCAAACGATATAAACGACGGAAAATTATCGGCAAAAACCATGACTATCGCTAGCGCTATCGATTCATGGTATATTTGCTGATACTCTGTCGTTTATTTCGCTTGAACGCCGAAAACAAAATCAGTTCATTTCTTATATTTTTAATATATTTCCTATAACTTCTAATAGTAAATGAACATTTTGTTAGTAAGCATGTATGTTTAATCCATATTAGATGTTTATAACACGAATAATGTGTACCCTATAAGCAAAAGTCATGATCGCAGTATTGAAGCTGTGCAAAATTCGAAAGCTAAAAAATAAGCTCCATTATTAACATTCTGACGTCAACAACTTGACAGTTTTGCACGAAAATACCGATTTGACGTCACTTGGAAATGACGTCATTTTTAAAATTGGATAAATATATCGATTTTTTTTTGGTCATAAGAAATGTTTATGAGGTATAATTATAGAGGATCTTACATGAGTGCTCATTATTTATCATTTTGACTAAAATCCACAAGCCCCGCCCTTTTGAGAAATAGCGTTTACACGATTTGAACGTTATTTTTTTTCCAATGGATTTTAATGAGGCGAATGGAAATATTCTTAAATATAAGAAATGACTATTTTCGGCGTTCAAGCGAAATAAATTTTAATAGTAAAGTATTTTGGGGCTGACTGGTCGGTCACTATAATGCAAGAAGGCCCTCAGCGGGCTGTACTATTTCTTATATAGTCTTTAATGATTAAACTCGTCCATTTTAACTTTTTTACAGACAAGTTTTTATGTGCTGAGATTTTGTTTATTAGAAATACAAATCTTCTAATTGTTATTACGACTACTAAATTGTGTAAATGATGAGGTGTTTACGACCACTTATACGAAGCCTACTAGTGACTGCTTAAAGCAAGGTGACAACAAAACAGAACTCTTCAACAGGACCTTTCTCTTTTATTGCCACCTTGATTTAAGTTATCATCTGTATTTATACAATCAATTAGGCTTCGTATTAGTGGTCGTAAAAAGAGAGAGGGTTAACTTATACTATACAACTGAGGTCAAGGTCAAGGTAACGGTGGCCTTTAAATGGTGCGCGACAACCCGCCATCCAAACCAGCAGAGCGTGTTCAGGAGATTGTATCGGATTCCAACGTCCTTTAGCATGCAAACAAACCTTATAGTACGGCATCTAACGTTCTTTACTACTCTCCAATAATAATTCAGTGCGCCCCCATGTTTATTTACTTTTCAAGGACAGGAACGAATTGTTTTCGAATAGGGTTAGGTGTACTAAATCAACTGAAATGCATCAATTTTACCGCATATAAAAATAAGATTTAGATGTTTGATACACTTAGCATCGGAAAGGGACCTCCGTGGCCTAGTGGTATGGTCACTGTGACATACATCATTAAGCTCCTCACCGCTGTGAGTTCGAATCCAAGTAAGGTTGTTCGTATTTTTCATGTGAGGAAGCCTTCCAGCTGGCTGCGGAAGGTCGGTGGTTCTACTCGGTATTTGTGCCTGAAACAGTGCATAAAGGACTTCTGGGGTCCTTCTCCACCTGTAATTAGCTGGACATCGCGATATGACTGAAATACTGTTGAAAGCGACGTAAAATAAACAAAACAAAACAAATCAAATAAGCATTGGAAAAAGGTTGGTTTAATGAAAAGAAATTAACTCGGTACTGTTCGCTGTTGCTCGTGTACATTTAGGCACCATTTTGGAATTCCTGTTCGCCTAGGCACATTACCTTTGAGGCCGAACGTGTAGCTTGCCAACGATGTCATCCAAACAGGTCGTTTTTGTGTAAAGTGTTAGGATCGGAGGCCATCGATGGGTGCCGATTCGGTAATTTGGGCTGATTACGACATTGTACTTATAAACAATATAATAGCCTACAACTGAGGTCAAAGGTCAAGGTTAAGGACACCTTTATTAAACGCAAAAACATTGTTGAAAATAAAAACACAGCAACAACGTGATAGCGATATTTAGCAGGATAATGCTATACAATTACAGCCAAAGTTCAACATTTCAAATTCGCCTAAGTAGACCATATCCGTTTTTCATAGCTTAAACGTGACTGCACCACGTTTAACTTTGAAATAAGGACATGTTTGACTTAAGCGATGCCGAAATATACAAGTTCAACAGTAACAGTACGGAAAATATCATATTAGCGATTCCAAGATATCAAAAATTGACTGTACATAGAATTACCTCCCTTATTTCAATAGTTTATCATACAGTATTAGAAAAACTCTTACCTCCCCTGCTATTGTTTTCTTGTCGAACTTTTTTCAGTATAAACTTCCAGTAAGAGTATTGTCCCTTCGTCCCTGTTTCCTAGTTCAAGTTGTCTTTCTTTTGTACACTGCTTGCTCACTATGTACACGGTCCTCCGAACAACGACTCCCTCCTTACAACAATGCTTGTCGCTGTTTGCCAATCACGACACTTGTGTTATATTGCTCTCATTGTTAGCAAATGTAAACCAATTTCTTTCCCTTTAACAACCCCTCCAAACAACACACACAATTTGTGTCTCCGATTCGGTGTTGTAGAGAAGGGGGCACTGTATTTGTATCATAAGAAACGTAATCAAGAGGTTTGTACAGCACTCCCTCTCTACAACGACATCCAATGGGAGACACAGATTGTGTGTGTTGTTCGGAGGGAGTCGTTACAGCGAGGGAAAATTAAGACTTGGTAAACATTGGCAAACAGCTTGAACCCAGATCAGACGCCGCGTAACGCGGCGTCTGATCTGGATTCAAGCTGGTTGCCACTCGCCATTATATTTATTCTATCAAAATCTTTATTTATATGTAACATTGAGAAAAAACAGCGGACACAATTATAAGCAGACGATATTGCAGCAGTAAAAACTTTATAATTGTCCCGTTTAGGGAATTGCGGCAAAGGTCGTTGTAAGGAGGGAGTCGCTGTTGGGAGGGTCGTTGTAAGGAGGGAGTCGCTGTTGGGAGGGTCGTTGTAGAGAGGGAGTACTGTAGCTGGATAATATGATCTAATAACCTTTTAATGTAATTGACTACTTAGGGGATCTCGTGATCGGGATCAAAACTGTTTGACACCACTTTGTCAGGGCAACTGTATATTGTGCTTTAGTTATTTATGTTTAGAAAAGGAATGACCGGCAGTCAGCTGCGTTGATACAATAATGATGCCACAGTTATTATTTCAGATTTGGGCAGCCACGTGGCGTCTGGATCAGTCGTGCCAACCATCTTGATGGACTGTATCGTATTGACTAAATCAACTCCTCTACTGCCGCTATACATCGCCTGTTTTAACAATTGGTTTCATTGTCCGTAAATTTATTACCAATTAGAAAATTGAAAAGATAAATTTAATTTAATTAACACATCCTCCAGACGAATTTCAAGCAGTTTAGATCCAGATCAGACGCCGTGTCACGCGGTGTCTGATCTGGACCAACACTGCTTGCAAATACCAGACTAGACACGATCGACAGGTTCAGGGTTAATTTCATAAAATGTTCCTAAATGGTCTGTTGGAGTTTTTCAGTGTGAGTATAACCGTCTGGAGGACAGGAACATATGGACCAGTCACCGTCTGGAGGGCAAGAACATATGAACCAGTCACCAGACCAATATGCTATAAGTATATAGCAGGGAAGACGCGATTCTTTCTCCCAAAAAATGTATTTCTGCTCAAAAGTGTGTGTGTCCTCCATTGCGGACCGTTTAGAGCCAGACTTGACGCAAAGAATCACGGCGTCAGCCCAGGCTACAACAGTTTGCAATGGAAAGAATTGTTTGGCAGTAGTTTAACCCTTTACCACATAGCCTCTTTCTAGTTTTGAAAATTGGTGACCACTTAACTCATTATCCCCTGGAACTTCTAATGGAAATTCCAGTTTGCAATAAAGGCTGGTCCATTTTAGACTATTAAGGGTTGTTTTTTTTGTAATAAATTGCAAAATGCCAAACAGTGAAGTCTCTGATCAGAGGGCTCCTGTAGGAGCCCTCTGATCAGAGACTTCACTGTTTGCATAGGACAAGCGTACTGTTCACAGGTACACATTTGGTAAAAGACGCATATATGCGTCACTAGGGCTCAATGAGTTAAAGCAGGTTGAAAGTAGAGCAATATGCCTGCGTTAAACTACAACCTGCTAGAATAAAGAAAATATTCCTTATGATACATATTTATGACTGTATAAATTGGAACTATTTTCTTCAGCGGAGAAATAAATTGAATGCGCTAAAAAGCGCTTCTATAGGGGAAAGGGTTAAAATCTGATTCACTGGGGACCAATTATGTATTATCTGACATTCACGGTGGTGTTTTGATTCACTTTATCATCAAATGATTTGCTATAGCTTATATTGATAGTGTCAAAGATTTGTTTTCCTGCGAAGTCAATGTATGTACTGGGAAATGCTTTCCTACGAAAACAAAGTTGTCTTCGTAGAAAAACAAACTACTATCATACCCATATACGTTTTCGTAGCAAAACATTTGCTGATAATACATAGTTTGCCTCCAGTGTGTCTCAACGCACATAAGTACTGAAAACACCAAACGAGCGAATGTCAAACTGCTAGTTACAAGACTTCGGGTTCAATCCCGGGTTGGGGCGGTATGTGAGAGGATACATCGGTCGCCCATCCGAACACATGAATTTTCTCCGGGCACTCCGGTTTCCTCCCATAGAAATGTCCATATACACCACCATCCGCGCCAGCGAACGTGATTTGTATAAGTTAATGTAGCTTGTTTCGTAATCGATGTAAAGAAAATAAAGTTTAAACTTTTAGTGACAAGACCCAGTGTCTGAACACGTGAAAGACAGACGGCTATGGGTATAGACACTAACAGTTCAATAATGTTTAGTTATCTTGAACGGCCGTCAGACAGTAACTCAATTACAGTGACTTACAGACCATTGCCATTGTAACAATGATGACCATAACAATCAATTACAGTCGAGAAGAACTTATTCTTTCCAATTAAACGCGATAATGCTTTTTTCAGCGGAGCTGACTGGTTTCTATTTAGCCACACTTTCTATTTGGCCACACATTTCAACCAATTATATTTGATCAGAAATTTAGAATTAAGAGCACCTGTTGAAACTGAATAGTCTGATTGGATAGTAGCCAGGGCTCCAGATAAGGGAATTATTTCAAAACTTAAAATCTTTATTTGTGCATTAAACCCTGTGGTGTCACTATACATTTGAATTGCCTCTTCGAGCCAATCAAATTGAGTGGTAACACCATAGGGTTTGGTGCTGAAACGAGTGAAAAAATGTGATTTGTTTAGTTTACTCCCTCTTATCTGGAGTCCTGTAGGCTGGTCTATGTCCAATTACAGTTTTACAAGATATGGACTGTGAGTGTAAACTTTAGAGACACAGACTGGCTGTTTACTACACTGGGATGATGCAATTATGCTTCTGTTTTAAGATATGACATCTGAAATCTTTTTATAGATATACAGAGGAAGCTAGGTGTTTTGTAATTGTTCACTACCAATTTGTTTTAATTGTAACTATTTGTACACATTTACCATACATTAAAAGCAATAGTATAGATAAATGGCTCAAGTGAGTTAAACACAATCGTGTGGTTTCATCATTATTTACAAGAGTGAAGTACAGCAGACTGTTGTATATGTACATTTGTGTATGCCATAGTTTGTTTCAAGAAGTTTGATATATAGAACAATAGATTAATGTGAGGAACTCCTACCAGTAGCTAGGATATGAGTTAAATTATTGTTTTGTTTTGCAATTCTGTACATGATAGTTTTGCATTTTAAATAAAAGTTGCTGTTTCAATTGTATACTTGTATTTTTTGCTTTTCAATCCAAGATATTACAATTCTTTGAAAACCTCAATTTCATTCAATTTCGCACACCCATCTATGTAGCCTTAGTTCAACCACTCATTCCGCTGAATATATTTTTAAAAGATATTTCTTGTTTTTATTTCCATTGCAAACAGTTTGGAGCCAGATCAGACGCCGGGTTGCCCGGCGTCTGATCAGGCTCCAATCTGCTTGCCACTCAGATAGGAATAAATTGCAATAATTTTCAAACAGTTGGACATCATTTTTATTACACTCTTTTTATGGTGTTAAAACGGGGAAGAATAACGTCTTCTTTGCAGTACTATACCATTCAATTATCTGTTTAAGTATTACTTTCCCCAGAAAGACATGACTACATATGTGGGTAAACTTTATTATAGCCTCATAAACGCACTTTTGCTTTAACAGTTACCACTGAAAACGTGCCTTTACATATCAACTGCATTACTCCAAGTACACTGTTTATTTGCAAACACATTGGATCTTGTTCAGGCGCCACATAACGTTGCGTCTGATCAGAATCCAAACTTTTTGACACTCACTTCAATATTTCATTAGTCAAAAGACCTTAGATTCGAATAGAGAAATAAAAGCAGACGACAATGACGTCATGGCAGTGACGATGTTAAATAATCGTTGACACATCTCAGAAACGGCTTCTGTGTGTTTGTTTTTGTACATGTTTGTCCAAAATGGGTGCATATAGTGAATAGTGAATACTAACATATGCCCCATTCAATTCCATTGAACAAAATGACGTTTAATTTGTATAAACGCAATTTCTCTAAGGGCGGGACTTGTGGATACCTTCCCGTAGAAGAAGCATGCCTTTTGGATCTGCTCTACGCGAATCATTTTGCTGCGTTGCTTTAGTAACGCCGTTATGGATGTTCCTTTCAGGGTACACATTATTCGTGTTAACAACCTCTAATATGGATTAAACATACGTGCATACTAATAGAACGTTCATTTAATATTAAAACCTACAGCAAATATAATGTAAAAATGAGAAATGAACTGAATTCTAAATTCAGTTCATTTCTTCGTTAAACTGTGTGTGCGTGCGAAAGCCCTTGTCCCCATTTTCCGTAGCATATTTCATACATCACTTCAGATACATGTAGGGATACCAGTTTGGTGAGTGAATGCATCTTTTGAATGCACAAGGTCTCGTAACACTTCCAAATCCCCGTGATCTTAAAATTGACCCTTGACATCATTTTTAGAAAAGGGCTGACAGCTTACCTACACCCCATTAGACAGGGCTACCAAATTAGGTATACGAGTACATCTTGGGACAGCTGATAGATGATGTTAGCAACTTAGAGAGAACACGGATAACCCTTTACCCCATAATCTGTTTCTATAGTTTTGAAAAAGGTGACTACTTAAAGCAGGTTGAAAGTAAAGCAGAATGCGCCCTAAGGCGCAATCTGCTTTACTTTCAGCCTGCTTTAAGTTACCACCTGCTAGAATTTAGAAAATATTCCTTCTGATACATATTCATGACTGTATAGATTGGAATTATTTTCTTCTGCGGAGGATTAAACGGAATGCGATAAAGACGCTTCTATTAGTAAAAGGGTTAAGCATCAGCTTAAATATGACCAGTCAAATGCTTGAGAAACTTTTCAGACTCAACTCAAACGCTTTATAACCTTGGGACTATATTTTATAGACCAATATACAGTGCTCACTCTTTTCAACGACATCCAATGGGAGCCACACATTGTTTGTGTTGTTTAGAGGGAGTCGTTATACGGAGGGAAATTAAGACTTGACTTAAACGCTGCGTCTGATCTGGATTCAAGCTGTTTGCCACTCGTCATTATGTTTTTTCTTTCAAAAAGTCCACTATGTAACTTTGAGATAAAACAGCAGACGACACTTTTGAGCAGACGAAATTGTAGCAGTAAAAGCGTGAGACATAATTGTCTTGTTTAGGGAACTGCGGCGATGGTCATTGTAAGGAGGGAATCGTTGTTGGGATGGCCGTTGTAGAGATGGAGCGCTGTAGCAGGGCTGCCATTTCTCCGAATTTTTCCTATATCTTCGGATTTTTTTCTTGTACATGGTAGCTTAAAGCAGGCTAAAAATAAAACAGAATGCGCCTTAAGCCCG
Organism: Gari tellinella; assembly: GCA_922989275.2. Lineage (NCBI taxonomy): Eukaryota > Metazoa > Mollusca > Bivalvia > Cardiida > Psammobiidae > Gari > Gari tellinella. The sequence continues at coordinate 505,339 of OV277870.1, forward strand.
CTTTAAGCAGCCACGTGTCAAAAAACTAGAAACAGACGATGGGGTAAAGGTACGATTCGTAAAATCGCACTTGAAAAATGCAAATGTGGAAATCTTAGGATTTTTCATGTAAACTTATGGCAGTCCTGCTGTAGCCCGGTCAATATCGATCAATGTACCCCGGGTAGGTAAACGAAAACACAACAGTAACAGTGTATGAAAACAAATGCTTTATTATATAACGATAATATGCCAAGTCACTCAATGTTTTATTAACAATATCATGGATGTTATTAACAATGAAGTACAATTTTTCACTGAATATACACAGTTTGAAAGAAACTATTCATCTAAAACTGAAAGAATAGGGTCGGTGCTCATAAAACTTCGTGAAGCAGGACATTAGACTGTTTTATGAAAATGAGCGCTTAGATTTTGAGCTTCAAGCATATCATTGGTCAGATTTGAAAAGGTATCAAACTTATTTTCGAATCTGACCAATCATGTGTTTGGAGCGCCAGTCTGACCAATCAGATACTCGAGAACGGTAGCGTTGTGAAATTTCTGTCGTTCTCCAGCATTTTAATCACTTCTATCTCAGTAAAATAATAAACAAGATCTGAATATGAACTTCTGGGACCCGTCTTACGAAACGTCGTACGACAAATATTGTCGTAAATCAGAATCTAAAATTCTCAATTATTACCTACCTGTCTTGTGACACATCTTTGGAATCGTCTTGATAAGACGATTCCAAAGAGATGTCACAAGACAATATTATATGGAATTATAATATGTATTTCAATTTTTTGACTTACAACCATTTTTTCGTACAACGTTTCGTAAGACGGGGCCCTGGTTTGTTCATAAATAAAAACAACCTTATGGTTGAAGCTCAAATCCAACCGACCAGATATTTGTGAATGTTTTCATGTCAGACTCACGAAGATTTATAAGCACTAACTCTGGTACAAATTAACAGTTCGGAAACAGATCAGACACATAACAAGGCTTCAAAAATTGTATACTCAGAATAATAAGAAAACTCCTATGTCAATTTTACATTTTTCTTTTACTGTACATCCCCGTATTTCGTTGAAGCTGATATTAAGAACGTTTTCTATCCTGCAGTAGCCATATAAATGTCACTTGACTTATTAGATACAATGTTTATTGAATGCTTTTATTCAAATTTAGCTTGCTTTTTATACATTACTTAATAAATGCGTATTGTTATGCTTTTCAATTTATTCCAACCCCACTGAAGAAAATAGTTACACCTGATACAGTTATTAATATGTGATTTGTTCTATATTCTAGCGGATGATAGCTCAATGCAGGATGAAAGTAATGCAGAAGCATATTACTCTATTACGGTGGAAGACTTCAAAAACTAGAAACAGGCTAAAATGGGATAAAGTAGTATCATATGATATATGTACTGTGAAATCCCTCTAAATCGGACATGTGTTGGAACAACATAAATTTCTGGTTTAGAGGGGTTTCCAGTTTAGAGTGTTTTTTAACCCATTAGCCCATGTTTCTTGTATGGAAGATAGCTTACCACTTAAATCAGGTTGTAAGTACAGCAGAATGTGCCTTAATTCAAATTCTGCTTTACTTTCAACCTGCTTTAAGCTATCATCTGCTAGTATCTTTAAACTATTTTCTTCAGTGTAGGAATAAACCAAAGTCGATAAAAGACGTATTTATGGGTGTATTGATGGGTTAAAATAAAGAAGGGTTGGAAACGGGACATACTTTTTTGTTCGGTTTAGAGGGAACTCCTGTATTTAGAGGTTCCGGTTTAGAGCGGTTCCACTGTATGACATTCAATCTATTCAGGAAATTAATCAATTTAGAAAAAAATGAGACAAACAGGAAAGCGGAGAAGACATAACTAATACCATGTGTTCATCTAGCTCAATAAATAGATTCAAAAAGTAGTCCAAACCAATATGACCAAGAAATGAAAAATATACATCGTACATATTTAGATAAATAATAATTTACAGTTGTGATCAAAATGAAAACTGGTAAAATGATAGAAAAATGTTTCTAACATTGTCTATGTACAACATTCTATCCAAGTATTAGGCCTATTTACAACTATATACATCATTGATATGTCTTCTATTTCTAATGTCATTAGATTCATAAACAGCAATGATGAAATGGGGAAATAATGTTTACCTTTAACTGCCAAATGTAATTCTCTCTTTTTCAGAAAAAGGGCAAAGTCTGTTGAAATTATCATGATTTTACTGTTCTGACTGAATATACATTGATACAGTGCCGAACGGACTGGATCCGAACTGTTTGCAAAGTCGACTTAAGTCAACTTTGGCGGTTTAACCCTTTACCTGATAGCCTATTTCTAGTACTTAAGATAGGTGACTACTTAAAGCAGGTTGAAAGTAAAGCAGAATGTGCCTTATGGCGCATTCTGCTTTTCTTTCAGCCTGCTTTAAGCTATCATGTGCTATAATATAGAATATATATCCTGTAATACATATTAATTACTGATTAAATTGGAACTATTTTCTCCAGCGGATGAATAAATCACATCCACTAAAAGGCGCTTCTTTTGGGGAAAGAGTTAAGGGTTAAGGAACGTTTACAAATATAACGACTCCCTCCGAACAACACACACAATATGTGTCTCCCATTGGATGTCGTTGTAGAGAGGGAGCGCTGTAGAAGGATACGTCACAGTAACTGTGACCTACCATTGAAATCTGAACATAACTGTAGACCATAACGAATTAAGACAACTGTGGCATATCAGGGCCATTAACTGGCAACTGTACTGTACAGACAACATCATGTTTTAACCCTTCCCCCATAGAAGTCACTTTTAGCGTTTTAATTAATTTCTCCGCTGAAGAAAATAGTTCCAGTTTATACCCTAATGAACAATTACCATAACAAATGTTTTTATATAGCCTAGCAGATGGTAGTTTAAAGCAGGTTGAAAGTAAAGCAGAATGTGCCTTAAGGCACATTCTGCTTTACTTTCAACCTGCTTTAAGTTATTACCTGTATTTAATGTTTTAACGGGTTAATGGGTAAAGGGTTAAAGGCGATTACATAGAGAAATGTGTAAACTTGTCATTATATTGAATGCTTTAACACTGTTCTCTGTACCATCCTGTCGAAGCTACACGTCAGGCAAACTGACAATTTGTTATTCATGGTCAACTATAAATCGCATATTGATGTGACATAGTTAAATGGCTGGTCAAAATATTCTCATTTTACAATACTATGCGCCTGTGCTCAAAAAATGATGTGCATTACCAACAGATTGAGCAAGATCTGTGGATAGGTACCGCAGGGGTAACAGGAATACCGGTTTTCCCAATGTATATCGTGATAGCATCATTTTCCAGGGCAAAAAGGCATTTCAAGTTTTAAAGAGACTAAAAACCAGAGAGCATATTAACATATTTAAGGTTAAACACCACGTCAAAAGAAAATCATATTATTGTGCAAAGGTCATTAAAGCTTGATTGGTAACATTTAACTTCACTTTAGGAACATCACCGAATTGTTTTGGTTTTTTTTCAATTTCAAATCGAACATTTCTACTAAGTTTAACCGTATTGCGTTGTCCATTTCCATATACTCCTAATACTATAGAGAATCAAAGTAGGTAATAATACTGTATTTAACTCCAGCAGAAAAGAAATTACATGCAATACAAATAGGAAAAAAGCACAACTTTTCAATATTTGCCAGGATAGCTTGGTCAAGTTGAGCAAAAGTTGTGTTTACTTTGTTTTGCATGCACAACAGGAGTTTGAACGATCGTACTCATTCTAAATCTAAATTTCTTTGAAATCAATTTTTAAACACATGTCCTTTTTATTTCCTAAACTTTTATATAGGTGCCTGACACCCTTTTACAAAACAAATATTTTGGGCCAAATCTGGTTTTCAGTCTCTTTAAGTAAACTACAGGGCTGTCATAAGTTGACATGAAAAATCCTAAGATTTCCTAAATTGCATTTTGCAAGTGCATTTTTACAAATCGTACCTTTACCCGAACGCATGTTTCTAATTTTGTTGACGCGTGACTACTTAAAGCAGGCTGAAAGTAAAGCAGAATGCGCCAGAAGGCGCATTCTGCTTTACTTTCAGCCTGCTTTAAGCTTCCTTGTACAAGAAAAAAATCCAAATGTTTAGGAAAAATCCGGAGAAATGGCAGCCCTGAAACTAGTTATCATTACATTATAACATGAAGTTGTTCCCAATCACCATGCATTGATAACAATATATACACTTATTACATAACAACTGTAGATGAGCGGGTATTTTGACCCTATGTTGCAACTGCCATTTAGAATCGTCTCTTCAAGTTCGCCTCTTAAAGTTTATTTTAATGAGCAGTCGCATCATAAGGTTGATAGAGAGTTCGTCAATGTTAGACCAGTTTTTTAATCTACATCGTCTTCTTCTGGGGCCCGTTTCATAAAACTTCTTACGACAAATGTTGTCGTAAGTCAAAACTTTAAAAAAGCATTTAATTTCTGATTTCTCTATCTAATCCTGTCTTGTGACATCTATTTGGAATCGTCTTGAAAAAGACGATTCCAAAGAGATGTCACAAGACAGGATTAGACGGAGAAATAAATAATTATTGAGACTTTTATAATCTGACTTACGACAACATTTGTCGTAAGAAGTTTTATGAAACGGGCCCCAGGCGACTAGAGACTACTCTTTTCTACACAACATTTAACTCTCTTTCACCCATTTACTGCCATGACGCCATCTTTCACTGCCATGACGCCATCTTTCACTGCCATGACGTCATCAACTTTAAACAAATGTCATCTGCTTTTATTTTCAAATTTTAATATCTTTTAGATATTTGAAAATGAATATTTGAAGGCGTGTCAAACAGTTTGAATCCTGATCAAAAATCGCTTCATGTTCAGGATCAAAATTGTTTGCAAATAACAATTGTACCCATTTATGCCAAGACGGTGACATGACCTTTAAATAGGCAGATCTCATTTTAGATATACAACGGTGATTTTAAGACATAACAGTGATTTTCCACATAACAGACCATTTATTGACATAACAAACAGTGCAGACCCTGATAGCTTATCGGTTTTCAAATGTGTGTTTTTGTGGACTATATTATCATTTAAAACAGACTATTTCCCGGATAGTATTGAATTGGTTTCAAGACGTACGTATTGCAGTTTTAAACGCAACGGTAGTTAGGAAGAAATCTCTTTTAGAAACTTTCGGCTTTTAGCAGCCTCAAATCTATTGAATGGTTTGTTAGCAAACATATTTCGGGCCGGAAACTGTCTGTTATCATAGGCGTATTTTTTCTGCTCATTTTTCAGAAATTACAAGGTATTATCTCGTGTATTCCAGTTACACGGCGTCTGATGAGGCTCAACATTCTTTGCCAATCAAATAATAAATGATGCTACTTTTCCCATCAAATTACATTGCGATCACGTCCAGTTTCATTCTTGTGCGAGTTGTCTTGTAAGATCATATGTTCCTTTACGCGCCTAAGAATATATTATTAAGCGAGTCATTTTGGCGAACTTAATAGATCTAACCTTTTTGCGAGTTAAGGAAATTTTGCTCTTAAAAAAACGAACATCAGACTCGTTTTCTAAAACAACTCACGCCATTGTTATGACATGAACACATTTTACGAAGTCATACATTTCTCGTTTGACGTCATATATGTTATTAAAGGGATTGCCCCGGGATTCTTTAACACGATACTCTAATCAGGAGATAAGGGAGATTATTTGAGAATATCGTAGCCTCCACGGTATGTTCAATGGTGATCTGCATTCGATAATCGAGATTCACAACCTTCCAACACATACACAAAACGTTCTCAAGCATTTGATTGATCAGATTTAACGTTCTTAAGCATTTGGATTGGTCAGATTAAAGCATAAGCTCAAATCTGACCAATCAAATGTTTGAGAACAATCTCAGACTCAACTCAAACACTTTATAACCTTGGGACCAGGGGCCCGTTTTACTAAACAACTTACGCAAATTTTTTGCGTAAGTCAAAATCGTTTAATTCTTATTTTTCGATCATAAAAGTTTGCAAACAGCAAATAGCCAGATCAGAGGACGCGCTAAAAGCGCGTCCTCTGATCTGGCTATTTCTGTTTGTAGCAAGTGATAATAAAAAATATAATTTAAAATTTAAAATTTTGACTTACGCAAAATTTTTGCGTAAGTAGTTTAGTAAAACGGGCCCCTTAACATAGATAACAATTTGTGTTACGAAATGAGGCCATCTTGTAAAACGTCAGTAGCCCGTTTCAAACTCAGTACCACTATTGACACTTGTTCAGCCAGGGAATCCCAGGAACTCGACTTGTTTCCCTCTATCAAAAGTCTCGTGATTCCCGGAAATATAACGTCCGTATGTAAATTGTCAGGGTGTGGGGCATACAAAACATTCCTGAAATTGAATAATACAACAATAAGTTTTGTATAGATGAAAATACATTTAGAACTTCGTTTGTTTAAGAAAGTGGTACTGCAGTAAATTCTCTTTAAACAAGAGATATACAATAAAAACATATCTAGTTTATTGCAAATCTAAATATGTCAACAGAAAAAAATGTATCTTAGTACCACATTAGTCCCTTTACAAACAGTTGTGAAGGTTTAGAAGCGGAAACATTCAGAAGAGATTGAAATCTCTAGCCTCTATCATATTCCAAAAGAGGTAAACGTTTGTACAAAAATGTGTTAACAATCAGTTTATATCAATGTTGAACGTGTAGAGAACCATCATGCCAGATACCAACGTCCTACTACATGTACATATATTTTATATTATATATCAACACTTGCGACTAACGGTTAACCTCGAGAAATTAGTAAATATCTGTTAAGCCCAAAACAGATCGAAATTTGTTGAAACCTGCATTCCAAGTATCAGGATTATAGAATTTATGTTTCATATTATGTAAATGAATGTCAGCACTTGCGGCTAAAAATTGACCATGAAGTTAAAGTTGAGAGAAAGTATGTCCAAACAAGTCATAAAATTATTTAACTTTTCATGGTCAGACTTACAGTGGAGAAAACGTTATTCTTTCCCGTTTAAACACAAACGAAACGCAAACGCAAAGCACTAAAATGAAGAAAATAACAACTTCTTGACACTTCTGACTATTGATATTAAGCTGAGTGGCAAACAGTTTGAAGCCTGATCAGACGCCGGGTTACCCGGCGTGTGATCTGGCTCCAAACTGTTTGTTTTGGAAAACATAGTTTTAGCGTAAACGCGTTTATTGGGAAAGAATAACGTTTTCTCCACTGTATGACGTCACGAATGACGTCAGAATAACGTTTTCTCCACTGTACTGTGTGTTGTTTACCTCTTCACCGCCATATAATGGTCTGCTTTAAGATTGTTGTTTTCAATATCGTTCCAAAGTCAGAGTTAAGGCAGTATGACTGACGAAATTTCGGAACGAGTGTCAAACAGTTTTGTACCTGATTCTGACTTTTGGCATCATTTACATTGAAAGGGTTAGACTTGGAAAAAAGTGTGTTTTTTTTACCGAATGTATCGGACATACTGGTAAATACACAAGGCTCCAGATAAGAGGGAGTAAACTGAACAAATCCAACATTTTCTTACTTATACAGCACCAAATCCTATGGTGTTACTACTCATTAGAATCGTCTCTTCGAGACGATTCTAATGAGTAGTGACACCATAGGGTTTAAAGCAGAAATAAAGGTTTTAGGTTTTGAAATACTCCCCTTATCTGGAGCCCTGAAAATTATACAATCGGATCTTCGTACGTACCTGTACTGTTGTTGACCAGGAAGACCGATATCCGCCACAAAGGCTCGGGATAGCTGGGTGAGTTTGTCATTGATCAGGTATATGTCGAACTCACTGAAATATATCCAATAACAATATAGCAATTAGCCATGACGTCATTAATTTTATAGAATTTTCGTGTGCTGTTATTTTTAATATTTAGGTATTTTGACTGACGAAATAAAGAAATGAGTGTCAAACAGTTTAAAGACTGATCAAACGCCGTGCCATGTTCTAAACCGTTGGCAAGTAACTGTCGTACTCTGAGTAATGCGTTAATCTGGCTGAAAAAGAAGACCCAACTCAAACTCGTTACAACCTTTGACTCTGGCAGAGGTTCTTGATCGTACCTTAATCATCTTTACTTTTATTCCTATCAATATTGTAACACAGCGCTCCCACCAATGGGAGACATTGACTGTGTGCGTTGTTAGGATGGATTCGTTATAGAGAGGGGAATATATTTGCATTTGCAAACAGCTTGAATCAAGATCAGACGCCGCGTAACGCGGCGTCTGATCTAGATTCAAGCTGTTTGTCACTCGTATTTAAGTGTTTACCTGTCAATATGTCCAATAAGTAATTTTGACAAAAACAGCAGACAACAACTTTAAGTAGACGACATTACAGTAGTTAAAGCGTGAGACATTAATGTCTTGCTTGGGGAACAGCGGGAAACATCGTTGTAAGGAGGGAGTCGTTGTTGGGACGGCCGTTGAAGGGATGGGAGCACTATAGTCATCATTTTCATTGTTTGCAGAAGATATACTGCGCAATTATGTTATCTATTCATCTGTATTGAATATTGTAATGTCATTTGTGTTAAAGTGTACTTTACAGTGCAACATATTTTATTTCAAAACAATTATACATGGAAAATGGCTGAGCAATAAGTTCCAGAAAACATAGGTTACGACTATTCTCCTAGCTTGTATCTAAACAGCTAAGGTAGCTCGCTAGTGAGCTTACTTTTTATCAAAGATGTTATGAAACTTTGGTTGAAGAATAATACTAGTCTAAGAAACAATCTGTGCGAATATAGGCAAAATTTATCGTTTGGTTTGTTTTTAAGGTCTTTTTTTTTATTTTTTTTTTTTTTTAGCAAAAACCTGGAATTTCGATGAAAGTTAAATAAAGTTAATGACTCTAGGTCTCGTGTAATAAGTTGTTCATACCATTCCTTACAAACAAATCAAACATATTTTGAATAAATATGTCCAGAAAGATGTTATCTGCTATTTAAATTTTGTAAAATGCCAATTTTTCATAAAAACTTGAATTACAAAAAATGACTCATTTAATGTTTTTTTTAAAATTCTATTCAACACATTGTTGGTGAAATAGTGGGTCAGAAAAAAAAAGGAAAGATTACAGTAAGGAAATTTGGAAAGTTGAAAACTAGATACAGTTACCTCCCTTAAAATGAAAGTCTATCATTTAAGGCCTTTGGCTACCGGAAGTCGGTCTTGCGGGCGAGCGGATATGCGTCTTGACGACACAGACTGTTTTCGTACTTGTTTATACTAGAAAATTTATATAAAGGAAATGTCGATACGAATTAGTATAATCCTTCATAGCGCAGTTAGTATAGTGGTTGACTAGCAATCAAAAGGTCATAGGTTCGAGACCCATCCGATCCAAATATTTTTTTAGTGTCCGATTTATTGACTTGTCAATCCATAACGCAGTAATCAAGAGACATGTTATGTTTAGTCTTCGTTAATTAGAACTAGTGATGTTTACGGTCCAAGTATATGTCCACTTACCTGTACGTTTTAGTTTAATGACTTACAAGTCAATTAAATCGGTATACATGTAAACGATTTGATCGAACTATAAAGCCAATCATTGAAGCTTATCAATACGCTAACCTTTTCAAGATCGATATTGCCCATTATAATTATGTTAAAACAATATAATAAACCTTGTATGCAAGTCCATGAATAAATAATAATGCATTTTAATGACAAAGTTTTAATTCTAAGGTAGGTAACTGTATCTAAACAACAAATATCCCACATTTTAATAAGAAAATTTGTTATTACAACAAATCCTGACTGTAATATTTTCTAATTTTTTCAGACTGACTAGTTCATCAACCATATATTTGAATAAAATGAAAACAAATATACATTGAATGAGTCAGTTTTTTGTAATTCAATTTTTTAGCATTTTGCAAAATTTAAATAGCTGATAACATCTTTCTGAACACCTTTATTCAAAATGTTTTTAGCTTTTCTTGTAATGAATGTTGTGGACTACTTATTGGGTGAGAATTATAGTCATTAGCTTTATTCATTTTTAAGAAAAATAAAATCATCAAAATTCTAGGTTTTTGTCAGAAAAAAGACCTTAAAGACAAACCACACGATAATTTTTGCCTATATTTACACACGTTGTTTCTTAGGCTATTATCATTCTTCATGAAAAGTTTCATAACAATCGTATGGAAACTACGCGCATATGCGAAGTACCTTAAATGCATTATAAGTTATTCATAGACTTGTATAAAAGGTAAATGATATTGTGTAAATACTATAATGTGCAATATCGATCTTGAAAATGTAGCAAAACAGACACGAAAGGATAGATAAGCTTGATAGTTCGATCAAATCTTATATTCCAAATTTTTATTAACATGTAATCCATTAAACAACAAGAGACCCAGAGGGTCACATTTCGCTCACCTGAGGACACTGTACCATAGAATCTGACTGGGCAAGACAACATTTTGATATAGCTATGACCCAGGTGCCATAATTTGATCTTGGTAGAGGACCACAATGCGAAGCTACATGTCAGATATTAATGATCTGGGCCTTACGGTTTAAGAGAAGAAGATTTTTAAAGGTTTTCCTATGAAAAACTGATAAGCCCGAGGTCGGGGCCAATTTTGACCCAGGGGTTATAATTTGAACAACTTTGGTAGAGGACTTTAAAGCAAAGCTACATGTCAAATATAAATGATCTAGGCCTTACAGTTTCAGAGAAGAAGATTTTTAAAGGTTTTCCTATGAAAAACTGATAAGCCCGAGGTCGGGGCCATTTTTGGCCCGGGGGTAATAATTTGAACAATCTTGGTAGAGGACCACAAGGCAAAGCTATATGTCAAATATTAAAGATCTGGGCCTTACAGTTTCAGAGAAGAAGATTTTTAAAGGTTTTCCTATATAATTCTATGTAAAACTGATAAGCCCCAGGGCGGGACCAATTTTGACCCGGGGGTCATAATTTGAACAACTTTTGGTAGAGGACCATATGGCAAAGCTACATGCCAAATATTAATGATCTAGGCCATACAGTTTCTGAGAAGAAGATTTTTAAAGGTTTTCCTAAGAAAAACTGATAAGCCCCAGGGCGGGGCCATTTTTGTCCCCAGGGTCAAAATTTGAACAATCTTGGTAGAAGATCATTAGGTAATGATACATACCAAATATCAAAGGTCTGGGCCTTTGTGTTTCTGAGAAGAAGACTTTTTAAGATTTTCTTATGCATTAAAAGTTGTCTACAGGGTCATGTTAGAAAATCTGGTCCCACAGCAAGGGGAATAACTCTAGCAAAAATATTTGAACAAGATTTCGTTCCCCCTTGTCACTGATGCTTCTGACAAAGTTTGGTTGAAATCGATTCAGTGGTTTCTGAGGAGATGTTGTTTGAATGTGAACGGACGACGGACGACGGACGGAATGGGCCTTACAGTTTCATCTGACAGTTTCATCTTACAGCCTCACAATAGCTCATCCTGAGCCTTCGGCTCAGGTGAGCTAAAAACGTAAAAGGACATACATAATTGGACAAAATATAGTAGATACTGGTTCTACCGAAGAAGACTAATCAGAACATGTCCCTTGATCCCTGCGTTATGGATTGAAAAGTCATAAAATCGGACACTGCATTTAAAAAAAGCTTTTGAATCGACAGGGATTCGTACCTAGAACCCTTGGACCGCTAGTCAATCACTCTACCAACTGAGCTACCGAGGAAGACAATGAAGCTTATCCAACATTTTCTTTATACAAAGTTTCTAGTATAAGCACGTGCAGAAAAAGTCTATATCGTCGAGACGCATTTCCGCTCACCCGCAAGTAAATTCTCTTATGCGAGAGGCCTTAATGGCAAGTGACTTTTTCTAACCATTCATGCAAATGTTTCCAAATAAGCGAGGTATGGACAAACAGCACATATCAAGATCTAAGATCTCATGATGTTTAATTCGTAGTCATTCAATCTCTGTATATTGACCAATAAATGTCTGTATATTTCAATTAACTTCCTTTTAGGATGCTGGAAGATCTCACTATAGATAAACAAAGGCGATCTAAAGACACTACACTTTTTTACCATGCATCAGAACATTTCATATACAACAGTAAACAGTGTAGACCTTGTTGAAACACCCTACAACTCATATTCTCATCAGGGTCTACACTGTTTGCTAATACCTACTTTAGGGGCCATTAGGCTTAAATGGGTTGAAGAGGAATAAAACGCATATACAGTTGCACTTCGATATCTCGACTTGGTTAAGTCGAACATACCCGTATCTCAGCCACGTTTCAATTTTGAAATACGGATATGTTAGACTTAACCGACATAATGATATGCATGTGTCGACAAATAGGATAGTTCGAATTAAGTGAGGTCGAGATATCGAAGTTCGACTGTACATGTATACTACTTTGTGCACAATATAGAAGTTCATATACAGTGGATAATCTGTTATTCTTTCCCGTTTAAACGCAAACGAAACACAAACGCAAAGCAATAAAATGGAGAAAAAGACAACTTATTGACAATCTTTAATTTTCATTTTAACCTGAGTGGTAAACAGTTTGGAGTCTAATCAGACGCCGGGTTACCCGGCGTCTGATCTGGCTCCAAACTGTTTGCATTGGGAATAATAGTTTTAGCGTAAACTCGTTTATTGGGAAAGCATAACAGATTCTCCACTGTATGACGTCACTAATGACGTCAGAATAACAGATTCTCCACTGTACCATACCTGATTTGAGACTTGTTTATATTTCGTAATGAGATACTGAAGTTGATGGCGACTCTGCAAAACTCTTCAATGGATGACATCAAAATTCCTAAAAACACAAACAGACTATCTAATTATCAGTACAATGATATGAAAGCATTTTTAGATATCATTTTAGGTCATTCAACCACATGCTTTTAAATCAAATCCATATTAAATAACACTTTGAAAATTCGGGCGCCTTATATTGGTTTACACTGTATGGTTTGATAGTTTAAAATTCAGCTATATTAAAACATGAATAAAAAAATTGAAAAAGATGACCTAATGCACAAATACAATGTTTCATATTGTCACCTAAGTATTGCTTTGATGGTAAGAGAGCTCCACCACCCAGAGGACAATAATGTTCCTTAATCGCTGAATTCGTAGCAAATGTTAATGGTGAAAAAGAAATTCAAATTTGACCATCAGAAAAAGATGTTTTTAGTTTTCACGATAGATCTAGCCAAATATGGAACGCATACATCACCTATTGGTTTGAACTGATTTTAAGAAATCTGATAAAATGTCAATAGATCTTTTGTCGTAGATCACATTTGCCTAGCATGTTTGTTTCAGACGAGAAGGGTCTAAGTTGATTAATAAGGGTGTATCAAACTCATGAATTTGGGGATTTTTGAAAGTATGATGGTTTTGTATTGAAAAGTTATTTTTGATGAATTTAAAAATAGAAACAGTGTACATTTTGGTGTCCAACGTTTGGCTCTATGACCATTTTAAAAGGTGTAAAATACCTCCACCCACTTTCTCTTATTTTGTCCTTTTCCATCAGCTCGCTTTAATAAAATCCATTTCAAATGAAAACAAACATGATAATTGTTTTTGTGTTATTTATTTCTTGTCTATGGTAGTATTTCTGCATACAAAAACTAGTTTATAACAAAGCAGGCACAAAATGTGAAACTTATAAAGCTCTAAATATCATATTTTTGTAAATTTTGTAAAGGGAGATAACTCCTTATTTCTTCAAAATCTAAAAAAAATCAACACTTACCTATCAATTTCCTTTCATATTTTTAATTGCTTTTATATGAATATTTGTTTGGTAGAATATAAGAAAAAGTTAAATACTAGAAATATTTATTTTTACTATTTCTCATAATGTTTTATTTAAAAATATATCATTGCTCCATAAAAACCATGTTGTTGATTCAGAGATTCATATTTTCCAAATCTGGTGTATTTGGTCTAGATTTAGTTTCTTTATATCGAAAAACTTCCACAGACATGAAATACATAATGATAAACAAAAGTACCATTTTTATTTTTATTTAAAATAGATTTTATTGAAGCTTATACTTTAAATTTGACTAAATTTGAGAAAAAGTCTGAATTTGACATATCTTTTCCAAACTGCCGTAGTGCAAATTAATGCACACAAACATATATTTTCCCCCTGTTTTTTCATTTATCATTAACAGCTATTTCAAAATAAACATGAAAGGAAAAAAATGAAATACTTTGGAAAAATTCGCTTCAGGCTTTGATACACCCTTAATATTGTATAATACTGTATACTTGTATTGTTAATTTACTCCTGATCAAGAATGCAGCGTACTGTAAATAATATAGTCTGGATTTCTCATACAATGCATAACTCCTAATCAGCTATTAATCAACTGCTTATCTTGAAAGCACCAATATACAAACATTAAATTCTAATTACTAGTAATTGCTTACAGTGGAGAATCTGTTTTTCTTTCCCGTTTAAACGCAAACGTACAGCACTAAAACGTAGAAAAGAACAACTTTTGGACAATTCTGATATTTCATGTTTATCTTGGTGGAAAACAGTTTGGAGCCTGATCAGACGCCGGGTTACCCGGCGTCTGATCTGGCTCCAAACTGTTTGCACTGCAAATAATAGTTTTAGCGTAAACGCGTTTATTGGGAAAGAATAACACATTATCCACTGTAGCTACCTTGCTCGAGACAGAACAAGAAACTCACCAACTTCTATACCAGAGTTCTGTAAGGTGCTGGCGTATAACTTGAGTGTTTCTTTCCCGTTATTCACCAAGGTCACGAGACTGAGGAGATCAAAAGGCAATATGGCGGAGTCTGAGAGCCGTAGAATGAGATCAGCCAGAACCTTGGCCATGCTGATGTGAAGGGAGTAGCCAGGATCTATGAACTTCTCTACGTATTCTTTCGTGTCCTCTAATGCACCAATTGCTGGATATGAAGGCAAATTTGGGTATAACTGAAACGAGTTATAAACGCATTTTTGAAATCAGTACAATCACTTATGAACGGCCAAACAAACTGATTATTAATACCAGAAATGTCGACATTGGCAGAGAGAAATTAAAGTCAACCTATACATGCAAAACATCTACAGTGCTCCCTCATTATAACGGCCCTCCCAACAACGACTCCCTCCTTACAACAAAGCTTTCTGCAGTTTCCTACAGAAGACAATGATGTATATCTCTTTTACTGTTGCAATATCGTCTGCTTCAAATTGTCATCGGCTGTTTTTCCCCAAGCTATATATAAATGCACACTTTGAAACAAGAAATATAATGACCAGTGAAAATCAGCTTGCATCCAGTGGCATCTGATCTGGATTCAAGCTGTTTGCAAATGTAAGCAAGTCTTAATTTCCCCTCCCTATAAAACTTCCTCCGAACAACACATAATCTGTGTCTCCCATTGAGTGTCGTTGTAGAGAGGGAAAACTGTATATAATTTATATTAACTATTGTCACTGTTTCTGTGACACAGTAGGCCAAATGTCATCTGGGTCATGGTGTAACTTACACTGCTGCTGTAAGTATATTGAGGGTTGACCACCGGCACTCCTAGTCTATATGCAAATGGCCCGTGATCACTCCAATCTCCTAATGTATCAAATCTGCAAATATAACACATTCATACAACTCTTACCGTGCAATAGAGGAGAAGTATCGTTCGTTCTTCAATAAACCTTAAACTGAACAATGACAAACTGTACATACAATGGACAGACGGCTCCTTACACTACCTGGAGGAGCACTCTAATCTGGGTCCACGCTGTTTACATACTCCTTGTCATTTACAAGACGTGATTTTATGAAATACCATTGTCCTATAAAAACCGTATACGCTATAACCGAGAACGTTATATACATAATATTTTTATCACTTAACTTGCGGTCTCGGAGTGGCATAAAGTCATTATATAAATATCGTATTCCACTAGTAAAATATCGATTTGGGCTTCGGCCATACCTGGTCGTCCACAAGCGCTGCGTGTGTTTGAAATTGCTACCTACGTGATAAATAGAATCTCACACTCGTGCTCATAACTTATCATTTATAATAAACTCGTCGACTAGAATTAATATAACGCTCGCCAAGGTTCGCGTCACAATATTTTAGTTAACTCGTTTATAAAAAACTATAAATACTGAGCATTCATGTAAGAACCTCTCTATATAGAGAAAAGAAATGTAAGCTTTTGGGATTCTAAAACTGTCCCTTATAGCCGAGTATTCCTTATAATCGAGTTCCTTATAATCGGGTTAATTGTATACCTAGTTTAGAGGGTTCCTGAAATGAATGAGAAATTGATGGATTTGTTCAGATGACTCCCTAATTCTTGAACCTTGCTTCATTTGATTGGCCATAATCATAATAATACCTTGGAATGGTGTAATTTCTGTTGTCCGGGAAGCTTTTCAGCCACAGATCGTAGACAGTAGAGGACTTGGTGCACCATGGTATGTGTGAACAGTTCAGTGATACAGACTGGGCAGCCTGCATGATCACCTTGTGTAACAGAGGACTGGCAGCAGCAGAAAAACTGAAATTACCTGAAATAAGCAAACAACACTTCAGTGATACTGACTGGGATTTGCAAACAGTTTGGACCCAGATCACACGCCGCGTAACGCGGCGTTTGATCTGGACCCAAACTGTTTGAGACTCGTCGCTAAGTTTCAACAAACAAACACGGTATAGTAACCCATGTCCGGAAAATAGTATAAAATCTTCTGAAACTGATAATATACTGAAATATTTTGTGTGAATATGTATGTTTGTTTTGTCTATATACAATATTTGTTCCTCATGTTTGCGAGTAAATTCATGAACTGAGAGTAATAAAGGAATTTGAATTTAAATTTAAAACGGAAGGAAAACACTTCTCTGCCAATGAAAACGTGAACACGAGGCTAACAGTACTTGAATAGTAACACTCACTTCTTGGAACACACTGTTTGCATTTATCTCCTACAATAGACCGTTGATGTAAATTGGTCTACACTTATTCGTGGTGAAATGGTTGACAGGAAAAAACTTGCAGGCACTCATTGATGATTAAGGTTAGGACCCCTTATGATCAGACCAAAATCGATACTCTACGTACCGTAATAGCCATTATCGACGACAGTTGACGAGAACTGTCGATGATTCTCGGTAGGGTTCCAATATCGAACAACCTTGACCCGATCTCATTAAGTGTTGTCAGCCTTAATAATATCAGTGCCAATCTCGACAACACTAATAACGCGGTGTCTGATCAGGATCCAAACAGTTTGACACTCATTTCAATATTTTTAAGTAAAAATCCCTTAATATTTGAATTTGAGAAATAAAAACAGACGACAATTGTTTCAATGTGATGACGTCATGGCAGTGAAGAGTGACGTCATGACAGTGAAGTGGTAGCTAAATACGGGATTGACTGTTGTGTCGAATGATTGCTTTTTAGAAGTGAATGTTGAATTCTAGATGTTATTATCCTACAATGTATTTCGGGGCTGCCATGAGCTGATCATGAACAATCCTAAGATTTCCAAATTTCTATTTTTCAAGCGCAATTACTTAAAGCATGTTGAAAGTAAGGCGCATTCTGCTGTACTTTCAGTCTGAATTAAGCTACCATCTGCTAGGATAAAAATCCAAAGATTTCTGTAAAATCCGGAGAAATATCAGCCATGTTATTTGTAGATACGCACCTTGTATCAGCGAGTCGAGGTTGATATATGCCACAGCACCGACCCCTAACTGTTTCTCATACTCCTGTAATAAGTGTAAACATATAGAATATAATGTATATGCCACAGCTCCGACACCTAACTGTCTCTCATACTCCTGTAATAAGTGTAAACATATAGAATATAATGTATATGCCACAGCTCCGACACCTAACTGTTTCTCATACTCCTGTAATAAGTGTAAACATATAGAATATAATGTATATGCCACAGCTCCGACACCTAACTGTTTCTCATACTCCTGTAATAAGTGTAAACATAAATGTGCATAATTATGGAATATAATCAAAGTATAACACTATTTGATTCACTACAGTCGAACTTCGATATCTCGAACTCGCTTAGCTCGAACTATCCGATAGTTCGACACATGAACTCCATTATTTCATGCTCGGCTTGGTCGAACATACCCGTATTTCAAAGTTAAAACGTGGCTAAGCCACGTTTTAACTTTGAAATACGGGTATGTTCGATTTAACCGAGTTCAAGATATCGAAGATCAACTGTACTTTGTTTTTACATTGATTTTGTAGTTGAAGCCTGACCGCCCGAAGCAAAATATTGAAGTTCGAATTTTGAGACTTTCTTTTATGAGATCGAACACGATTTGTAGTTTTATGAATTTAAAAAATATAACATTCTCGCTATTTTCGCAGACTGTAATCAAACCTAGCCAGGAGTATACTCGTCATTAACAAACAATGTACATATTAAGAGTACACTTGTCCTATGTAACAGTGTAGAGCGCGATAAGAGGGCTCCTCAGATCCTTCTGATCACGGTCTACACTGTATGCCATTTTGAAATACATTGGAGAAAACACCCTTAATGTATTATAAATGATCTAAGCTTAATTGGGAACTGGAATTGCTCTTTAAACGTCCTTTTTGTAAAGTCGTAAACATGCATGTAACATACCTGTACCCACTCATATGAACCAATATGTCCGTACTTCGAGGCGTCCCACAGTGCAAACATTATCGTCCTCCGTGGCTTCCAACCTAGTATATGCAAATTTAAGTTTAACAATTTTCTTCATAGATATGTAAATTCATATCTAACTCTTCCTTCCATCGCCTCTAGTGGGACGGAGAGATGATATAATACACCCACTGCCCGAACTGACAAAGTGGTATAGTAAACACGTAAAGATAAACTTAACCATTCTTTCATGCTATGTACATTTTAGATATGCCATTCAACTGTTTCTAGATAAATATGTAAAGTCATTTTAAATCCTTTCTTTGATAGATATAACCATTTCCTTAATAGATATGAAAACTCATATCAAATCATTCAATTAATAGGTTTTAATAGATTGCTGCTGACCGTACCAAGGCGGGCTCCTATGTTCACTTTGCTTTATGTTTGTCTTGCGTTTTGTTTTCTGTTTGGTGTGTGGGTGGGTGTGTGGGATTGCATGCGTGTGTGTGTGTGTTATGGTATGGATGTGTATGTTCTGCTTTAGAGATGGGTGTATTGTTTGTGTTGCGTTTCCTGCTTGAGTCTTCTTTCGTATTTATTTGTCTGCAAAAGGGTTGACACGTATGGTAAATTATTGCGGTGATAGAGTTAAGAGTCGTTAATGGTTGTACAATAAGGAACACTAATCTGTTACTGTTCAAAACAAACTGAACGCAATTCAATGCAGAAATAGAGTTTCTTGAACGATACATTTATTCTGAGTGGCAAACATTTTGGAGCTCGATCAGATGCCGTGCAATTTGTTATCTGAGCTGGCTCCAAATTATTTGCAATTGAAATAAGGTTTTGCCCTACAAACAATAATTTGCTTTCCCAATAAAATATTCAATGTTAACAAACTTGTTTGCTTTTTAGATTAAAACTTGTAGGTCATTTTCTACTTCTGAGTGCATTTCGTTAGATATAGGTTTGTTTTCACTGGAAAGAATAACGACTTCTCTACTGTAGAATAACATTATACCCTTTTATGTACCTTTTTCTATATGGTAAGCGAATGTCCGTGCCAGTTCCTGTATGACTGTATATCCGGTCCCTGCGTCTACGCCACCCTGAATCCAAGCGTCTATGTGAGAGCCAACGATCACGTACTTATCTGTAATAATAATAATAATAGTAAATGATTATAATAACAATAAGCATCTTGGGGAAGTGGCCTATATTGTAAATAAACTTTGTATATGTCTTTATCAATAACAATAATAGTAACAATAATAATAATAATAATAGTAATAATAATAATATTAGTAAACGATAATAATAATAATAAAAACACAAGAAGGCAATATTAATCAATTAATGAAAACTGTATAACAGCATATTATAATTTTTACAATTTGGCCTTTAGAAAATTGCACGAATCATACCATCTCACATATAAATATACACAGAAAAATGTGTAACGTACAGACACATGTGCTGTTTTAACTCTGACAGGAGATTTAAATTTGACAAGAAATGTGACAAGAAATTGAAATAATATTCGTTGTCGGGGACAAGGATAGTGCAAGTCAGCTGTTGTTAATATATTCAACATATCTAAAACTCTTTACGTGTTATAGAAAAGAATCGTCCTCCCTAGGATACTTTGTTTAGAAAATATAGTTAAAGTCTCAAACGGATTTGATCCAGATTATAGTAAATGAGCGCGAGTTATAGTAAATTGACCAACATTCTTTAAGATGAAATTTTTCGTCATTTATAGTAAAACATTTGTGATCAATTTATTTTAAAAGTGAAATAAATTTTCCAAACTGTAAGCAATACTAAATGAATAGTAAATGCACAGATTATATGGCGTTATTTTCTGATATAAACAAAATCTACCACAATTGCATTGCATTTAAATGACAAAAATTAAGCTTTTAAAAATGTTTATATTTTATCAATTTGAGAGTCAAACGGTTTGGAGCCTGATGAGACGCCGGGTTACCCGGCGTCTGATCTGGCACCACACTGCTTTACAATGGCCATACGGGGTTTTAGCATAAATGTGTTTATAGGGGAAAAACAATGTTTCCATAAACAGTTAGAGGAAACAGTTTTCCCCTGTTTTCTATAGCGAACAACGATCACGAATATCCTTGTCTCCAACATGTGTGAGATCACTTTGATGACGTCACTATAACGTCACTATTTGTAAAGGCGTTAAATATTGCATCACCAGGATTCCAAAAAAAGCCTATTGCTTTGAAAATAACTTAAAATCGATGGATATGTTAGAAAAAGAATCTGTCACTCGTCGATAATTAAGACAAGTTGATCTCAAACTCGTCTAGAATGGACAATTTATTAAGATCGCCAATGCTCGCTTAATAACATTTCAATTCTAGACTCGTTTGAGATCAAATTGTCTTAAACATCGACTCATGACAGATCCTGTATTTACCTGATTCATAATGGCCTCTCACCACTGCTATAACATTAGTAATATTTCTTTGGAGAAGCATATTCTGCACTTGTAGTGTTAAAATCCTGAAAATAAATACACAGATGATATACAGACGTCATTATTCTGAAGCCATTCGTGAAGTAATACAGTTGAGAAAACGTTATTTTCCCCGCTTAAACGCAAACGAAACGCAGTGGCAATGCCCTTAAGTGTAGAAAATGATAACTTTTAGAAAATTCTGACTATTAATATTAAGCTGAGTGGCAAAATGTTTGGAGCATGATCAGAAGCCGGGTTACCGTTTGTACTTGAAATAAAAGTTTTAGCGAAAATGTGTTTAATGGAAAATAATAACGTCTTCTCTAATGTACAGTAAATTGTCTCTATTTCGACCACCTCACAATATGACCGACTGTCTATTACGACCGCTAAATTGCATGAAATAGTTGGTGTTTAAGACGGTCACAAGGTGACTGCTTAAAGTAAGGTGAAGTAAAACATTGCTTTCAGCTATTATCTGACTTCTACGCAATCACCTCTTTTTAGAGGTTGTAATATAAACGTTTAGCTGTACTTTCAGTCATAGACTCCCTCATGAATTAATTTCCTGTTTAGACACAACATTATTTGTAATTAAGTTTTCAAAATCTTGAGATAAAATCCTTTTAATGTCAATTTTTAAGATAATCAATTATTTTACCATGATTTAAGCTCCAACGTCTGACAGTTTAAAATTCATAACAGCACTTTAACGCAACAATAATATTTATTATCGTATTTCGTGCAGTGATAATTTTCATAACTAATATATTTAAAATTACCAAGTTAGAATCAATATGAGAATAAATTGACATGGTTTAAGCCAAACTCCTGAATCAATTAATCAATTGTATGCCAGAGCCCAATGCTAAAAAGCTTCTGATTGGTCAGAATTGATCATCTGCTCAAATCTAACCAATAAAAATCTTGAAGATGATCTCGAACTCATCGCAAATGCTTTTCAACCTTGAGACCAGAAACAAATCCTCTCAATAAAATTTGGAAAAAATATATACAGATCAGACGCAGAGTAACAAGGAGAACGTTCAAGATCCAAAATACCTAATAAGCGCAGAATTTGGATGCATCACTCTTTCGTAACAAAACGCAAAGCAATGCAATGAAGCGCTTTCTAAACTCACAGGAATGTGGAAATACTCACCACGCTCTTGCTGTAATGTTTCTGATATTTTCCTACATAATAAAACTAGTATATATAAATACCTTCCATCAGTGTAGCCTGGTCCGGTCCTGTAGGTTATGTTCAGTCCTCCAAACCAGTCATTCTTTACAATAGGACCATTCATATTCCTGTAAACATTCAGAATAGAATAATCATAATCAACAACAATGACAAAATAGAAACCTTTCACTGCCACAGGGAAAAATGTGTTTGTTAAGTCATTCTAGAGCATATGATTGGTCAGATTTGAGCCTATGCTCAAATCTGACCAATCAAATAATTGAGAAGAAAACTCAGACTTAGCTCAAACGCTTTATAACTTTGGACCTAGGTAACACGACGTCCTACCAGACTACAGGCTGTTTGCAATTAACATAAAATGTTAACCCATTTATGCCAAATGGATTATTCAGTGGCGTTATATTGGATAATTCCCTATTTATTGACGGGGGTTATCTGGTCTATGTTTTTTCTTCATTTTTTGGTTTGATAGTATTTCTTGTTTGCAAAGAGTGTAGACTCTGATCAGTGTCTGCATAGTTTGCATATGTCCGCTTTATTGGACGCTAGGTACAAATTGGTTAAGCGAGAACGCAACTAATTAGGAACTGTAGAATCGTTATGTTTTACCTTTTGAATGGATACAAAATGTATTAAAATGTAAAATTCACAGTTTCTTGAAAATTGTTTTAAATACTGAGTTTAAAATAGTTTGAGTCTGCTAAAAATACTATATTATGTATAAAATGAGAATGTTGTGATTCTTTTTAATAAGAATGGAAAAGAGTTCGCAATCTGATCCGTGTTTGTCTCGAACGGTTTGAAATGGAAATAATTGTCTTCGTAGCTCATTATTTGTTCAATAAAAAGGAGTAGAAAAGGCTAAGAATTGCTTATAACTAATGTGTTAATGTATTCACCTCAATAAATATCTGGCATCATCATATCTGATAGGCTGAACTGGTATCTTGGGAAACTTGCCTTCCGACTCCGGGATGTGATGAATCCTTGCTGTAATGTAGACAGTGCAGTGTCAGAAGATGCAGAAGGTAATTATCAATATTTGAACATCGCTATCAAAACGACAACCAAATATTCATTAATAGATACTTATATATCCCTAAAGCTTCAAAGTAAGTCTATTCATTGTTTTACTATTTAGAGTTGTGATCCTTGTGTACTATATTGCAACATGACAGTGACTACTCTGATCAGCGAACTTCTGAAGAAGCCATCTGATCTGGGTCTATAATTATACTGCTTGCATAGGACAGATGAACTCTTCATACGTGCATTATTTAAAAACAACGAGTACATGCGTTTCTACGGAGCAATGTGTTACTATACACTGAAGGGAATTTTGGTTTGGTTAATGTCTTTCTTGAAGACAGAATACAGTTTACTGAAGGGCTTAAGTAACCACTAGTAATTACAAAACGCCCTTCGTGCAGTAAGAAACAGTTTGCTATTTTCATCCATCCTTAATGATTGGTGGCGAGGCAACACCGTTTAATACAACTTACTTATCGAGGAATAGTCCGGTGTTAAAGGGTCCCCTACAACATCATATCGCACGTGCGCCAGTTGTACAGCCCAGCCCGGAAGCCACCAGCTCTGGGGATACACGACAGATTGGTTGTTGGCGTAGTCGGCGGGGTCAGAGTAGAGGATGACCCCTATAGCTCCCAGTGTCTCAGCCAGTCTCACCTGAAGCGGGGACACAGGACTTGTTTGCAATGCACCAGGGGCCAGTCTTACAAAACGGCGTACGACAAAAATCGGTGGAAACTAAAAACTTTAAAATAATATACTGTCTTATTTCTCCATCTAATCCTGTCCCGTGACATCTCTTTGGACGACTCCAAAGAGATGTCATAAGACAGGATGAGAAGGAGAAATTAATAATAATTTAGATATTGAATCTAACTTACGACCGTTTTTGTCGTACTATGTTTAGTAAGACGGGACCCTGGTGCATACGTGTATTTCTTACAATGTGGTAAATTCAATTTGACATACGATGAAATAAAACAAATTATTAATAATAAGGAAAATAATCCGATTCCAATGATTTTCGTTTATTAAAAAAGTTGATGAATGAACAATAAACATTAAACACTATCATATTAAAGTGATCAAAACAATTATCTCAAATCTTTCAATTGTTCGAACATGTTCACTAAATAACAGTTATTGGTTAATCCTTCAACACCACGGACATTGGCAATATGTCCTAGGTGAACATTTAAACTAGATCGGACACCTAGTGTTAAGCTCCCATTGGTCGACGGTCGACAGACACCATTTTGCAAGTTGTATCATACACTTTCGCTCCGACGACAAAATATATTTTACTTTCACTGAATTCGTACTACATACATGTATTTAATATGCACCGTAAATCGACAATTAAACTAAAATACGCACAAAACGATGGTAGTTTCTATTTAAATGACTAAATTAATCGGCTAATCGTATTAACTATGTAATGGTTCTAATCAACTTTTGTAGTTAATGACGTTTCTTCAACGTAGACGGGATTACATGCGCACAATATATAACGTCATCAATCTACCGCAATACGACATGCACCAGACCCACTTTTTCGCGTATCATACAATTTCCAAAATGGCGTCTCTATGACATATGCTGATTGGCAACTAGCCGATCTAGTCTATTTTAAGATGTCTATGAACAGGATAAAATAGCCAACTTATTATGTAGACGTTAAAGGAAGTTTGGTTTACTCCGGCTAGAACAAGTTTGAACAAGAGACACAATTATATTTATTGTAGAGAAACAAGAAGGCCATGAGGCCATGAAGCGCTCACCAGAGAATTGAAATTTCATGAAAATAAGGCAGAAAATGTGGATTCTAGAGTACTCTATAACATTTTATACGATATGGCCTACTGACCCTTTTCTTTTTAATGATTTTGCAGCTAAATATATGATTTCTACAACTTTAGGTTTTTCTATATTTTGACCTACTTACCTATTTTTTAACATTATTTAACCCATATCCATACAGTGCCTAGCTTTTGTAAAGACTATCATACTAAGAAAGTTTTAAGAAGATTAGGAAAATAATATGGCACCTGGACGGGATAACGATTTTTTCCGTGATTTAACCTACTGGTCCCCTTTTGAATCTTATGCAACCCATATATTACCCATATCCATGCATTGTCTAGCTTTTGTTAAGATTATCAATACTAAGAAAGTGAAGAGTGGGCTAAACATATGACCTCTGGTGAGGCCCAAAGCGTTCACCACCATTTGACCTTTTGGACTATTTTTTAACCTTATTTAACCCATATTCATGCATTGCCTATCTCTTGTCAAGATGGCCATTCTAAGCATGTTTTGAGTAGAGTAGATTGGGCTAAAACCATGGCCCTTGGATTGGCCAAATGTATGACATAAATTTCATGAAGGACATGACACTGACCAAATCTGATTAACATACCACTAAAATACAGCTTCTAGGAGGTTCTAAACTTTTAATTCGATATAACCTAATACATGAGCACGCACTCTGGAGGTCGTATTGTTTGACGGATCAGAATTCTTTAAACACCTTTCGAGTATATCAATTCAGAAACATTTTGGTGCAAACCAAATTCAAATCGGACCAGTAGTTTTTGAGGAGAATGTTTGTCTAGATTTTGGGCACGGTTGCCATGACAACCAGAAAAAAATACCCCACCTACAAACTTTTAACATATTTTCAATCCCCCACTTACTGATGTTTCTTATAAAGTTTTATTACACTAGGGCTATTGGTTTCAGAGAAAAAAGTCATTTGTAATTGTTGACGGACGGACAGAACGGTACCACAGGAGCTTACCTTGAGCATTGTTGTGCTCTGGTAAGCTAAAAAAGCATTAGTTGAAGAACCAAAAAAGCATTTGCTTTCGTGCTCATCCTAATGTATACCAATGTTTTGTTTCATAATAGTTGTATATATTATGAAATAAAATATGTTTAAACTAAACTAATAGCAATAATTCCAAATTAAATGAAACCAAATGATTGCAATAAGATGTAGAAAATGGTCAGGGTTCGGAAACGTTGATCATTACCAAACATCTATGTTGAAACCATTTTCAGTCAAATCAGGGTATATGCTTATTACGCATTTGAGATAAGTTTGGGATCATGCTCAAGCTTCAAACTAAACGCTATGTAAGCATGGGGTAAGCACGGGGAAAGATGTCGAATGTAACCTTACTGTTTGTAATGAAACATACTTGTGTTCAGAATAAAGTATTTCATTTGGGAAGGAAAAACGTATCTCCTCACCCTAACCTAAATTACATCATAGACTGCATCTCTGGTATAAAAAAACAAAAAGAAGTTAAGCAATGAACATTATAAATAAATACCTTACTTGCAGGATGGGTTCTTCCATATCTCATGATGAGGACCGATCCATTGACAGGGACTTTAAGTCGAGTCAGCTCTGTAAAGTCTTTCCGCCGCCCGTAGTGGGCGTAAACAACACGTCTCTGTAAAAATTATAACAATGTTAATATTGTTAATGGTATAACACAAGATGAAGTTATGCATTACATGTATCAAAGTGAAACAGACACAAATGTTAAAAGGCAATGCATGGTTATCTATGAGCTTTTTTCTTCTAAAACTAAGCCTTCACAATTGAATATTGTTTGATTTATAAAAGCGGCATTTGATAAAAAGAAAAGAAATGCTATATCGTATTAAATAAATACGAAAGACTAACTTATATGACATTCTCTGACATTCTCTGCTGGTGAAAAGTAATTAATGATAATAAACTTTATTCATAGATTGCCGAACATTACCTATTTATCAAAACAAAAATTCACATTGTTTGCATCAAAAGTGTTTATAAATTTAGACAACAAATCCATGTTATATATTCGTACATAGGGAGAGCAATGTGGTGGTTGGGTGGGAGGGTGTTTGTGAAACGAAACAAATCTTGAGTGTAATATAAATTGAAAGTACATAGTTACTCTTCATGTGTATGTGATATTTTTGTTTACTTCTGTATTATCATTTATTTACAGAAAAACTCTCTCTACTACGACCACTAAAATGAATACTAATTGATTGAATGAAAGACAGGTGACAGCTTAAAGCACTGTGAAAGTAAAACAGAAAGCTCCGTTATCAGCTTTCTGTTTTACTGTCACCGTGCGTTAAGCAGTTAATGTCTAAAACAAGTACAATTTAACAAAATTTAGTGGTCGTAATAGAAAGGTGGTCGTATTTGTAAAAAACGAAAGTTTAGTTTACCGTTGTGACTTCCTTGGACGGAGAGTAAGCACTAAAGGGCAGGTACTCGGGGTGTGAGCTTGACGTATTGTACTGGGTCTTAAATACCAGAGAACCATCAGTCGCCTGTACCGTCACAATATTCGCCTCCATATTGGAACTATAAATATAACAATATAATACAGAGTAATCATTGAAGGGCTGGTACCCGGGGTGTGAGCTTGACGTATTGTACTGGGTCTTAAATACCAGAGTACCATCAGTCGTCTGTACCGTCACAATATTCGCCTCCATATTGGAACTATAAATATAACAATATAATACAGAGTAATCACTAAAGGGCTGGTACTCGGGGTGTGAGCTTGACGTATTGTACTGGGTCTTAAATACCAGAGTACCATCAGTCGTC
Source organism: Gari tellinella (assembly GCA_922989275.2). Lineage (NCBI taxonomy): Eukaryota > Metazoa > Mollusca > Bivalvia > Cardiida > Psammobiidae > Gari > Gari tellinella. Next base: position 533,462 of record OV277870.1, read on the forward strand.
TGTACTGTCACAATATTCGCCTCCATATTGGAACTATAAATATAACAATATAATACAGAGTAATCATTGAAGGGCTGGTACCCGGGGTGTGAGCTTGACGTATTGTACTGGGTCTTAAATACCAGGGTACCATCAGTCGTCTGTACTGTCACACTATTCGCCTCCATATTGGAACTATAAATATAACAATATAATACAGAGTAATCATTGAAGGGCTGGTACTCGGGGTGTGAGCTTGACGTATTGTACTGGGTCTTAAATACCAGAGTACCATCAGTCGTCTGTACCGTCACAATATTCGCCTCCATATTGGAACTATAAATATAACAATATAATACAGAGTAATCATTGAAGGGCTGGTACCCGGGGTGTGAGCTTGATGTATTATACTGTGTCTTAAATACCAGAGTACCATCAGTCGTCTGTACCGTCACAATATTCGCCTCCATATTGGAACTATAAATATAACAATATAATACAGAGTAATCATTGAAGGGCTGGTACTCGGGGTGTGAGCTTGATGTATTGTACTGGGTCTTAAATACCAGAGTACCATCAGTCGTCTGTACCGTCACAATATTCGCCTCCATATTGGAACTATAAATATAACAATATAATACAGAGTAATCATTGAAGGGCTGGTACTCGGGGTGTGAGCTTGACGTATTGTACTGGGTCTTAAATACCAGGGTACCATCAGTCGCCTGTACTGTCACAATATTCGCCTCCATATTGGAACTATAAATATAACAATATAATACAGAGTAAGCACTAAAGGGCAGGTACCCGGGGTGTGAGCTTGACGTGTTGTACTGGGTCTTAAATACCAGGGTACCATCAGTCGTCTGTACTGTCACACTATTCGCCTCCATATTGGAACTATAAATATAACAATATAATACAGAGTAAGCACTAAAGGGCAGGTACCCGGGGTGTGAGCTTGACGTATTGTACTGGGTCTTAAATACCAGAGTACCATCAGTCGTCTGTACTGTCACACTATTCGCCTCCATATTGGAACTATAAATATAACAATATAATACAGAGTAATCATTGAAGGGCTGGTACCCGGCGTGTGAGCTTGACGTATTGTACTGGGTCTTAAATACCAGAGTACCATCAGTCGCCTGTACTGTCACAATATTCGCCTCCATATTGGAACTATAAATATAACAATATAATACAGAGTAATCATTGAAGGGCTGGTACTCGGGGTGTGAGCTTGACGTATTGTACTGGGTCTTAAATACCAGAGTACCATCAGTCGTCTGTACCGTCACAATATTCGCCTCCATATTGGAACTATAAATATAACAATATAATACAGAGTAATCATTGAAGGGCTGGTACCCGGGGTGTGAGCTTGATGTATTATACTGTGTCTTAAATACCAGAGTACCATCAGTCGTCTGTACCGTCACAATATTCGCCTCCATATTGGAACTATAAATATAACAATATAATACAGAGTAATCATTGAAGGGCTGGTACTCGGGGTGTGAGCTTGATGTATTGTACTGGGTCTTAAATACCAGAGTACCATCAGTCGTCTGTACCGTCACAATATTCGCCTCCATATTGGAACTATAAATATAACAATATAATACAGAGTAATCATTGAAGGGCTGGTACTCGGGGTGTGAGCTTGACGTATTGTACTGGGTCTTAAATACCAGGGTACCATCAGTCGCCTGTACTGTCACAATATTCGCCTCCATATTGGAACTATAAATATAACAATATAATACAGAGTAAGCACTAAAGGGCAGGTACTCGGGGTGTGAGCTTGACGTGTTGTACTGGGTCTTAAATACCAGGGTACCATCAGTCGTCTGTACTGTCACAATATTCGCCTCCATATTGGAACTATAAATATAACAATATAATACAGAGTAATCATTGAAGGGCTGGTACCCGGGGTGTGAGCTTGATGTATTATACTGTGTCTTAAATACCAGAGTACCATCAGTCGTCTGTACTGTCACAATATTCGCCTCCATATTGGAACTATAAATATAACAATATAATACAGAGTAATCATTGAAGGGCTGGTACCCGGGGTGTGAGCTTGACGTATTGTACTGGGTCTTAAATACCAGGGTACCATCAGTCGCCTGTACTGTCACAATATTCGCCTCCATATTGGAACTATAAATATAACAATATAATACAGAGTAATCATTGAAGGGCTGGTACCCGGGGTGTGAGCTTGACGTGTTGTACTGGGTCTTAAATACCAGGGTACCATCAGTCGCCTGTACCGTCACAATATTCGCCTCCAAATTAGAACTATAATACAATTAAAACTCGCTGATATTGGTGAAAAAACAGATCCTCGATGCATTAAACTTGCATGGTCGGGATCAGAATCCAAAGTCTTTGGCTCTGAATACATTTTTAGTGAAACCTTAAATTGAAATTTGAGTGAAAAATAGACACCAATTGGTTAATTCAGATGACGTAATAAACTTGGAAGTTGACGCGAGAGCAGTGAAGCGTGGCGTTAATTTAGCGCGAAAATAAGAGAAATCTGCTTCTAAAACAAGAGATAAAACTTACACTTCTAAAACACTTAGTTCAATATTAAAACTAGACATAAGATCAACTCGTTAGATGAAATAATATCAAACAAAAAAATTACAAAATGTTGGTTCAAATTTCTCATAAGTTTTGTAGAATTCAATTGGCAGGCGTGCAATTGCCTCTCTTTATGAAATACTGTGCAATTTAATTCAATTTACCAGTATTTATTGAGTATGTTTTATATTGCACATGCAATACTAAATAATTTAATCAACCATGCGCTGCATATTTTCTTCTCTCACGTCTGATTTGAAATATTAACTGCACTGCACATGATACATAATTACATAACAATCTGGAAATTTCAATGTAGCACAATGAAGAATAGCTTTGTTCGTTCCCAAAATGCTATAACAAAAGATAACCATTGCAAATAAACTGGATCCAGATGAGACAAAGAGAAACACCGTGTCTTGATCAGACATACACCGTATCGTCAACATTGCATTACATTGCGTTTGGGCTTAGTTTCGATTACACAAAGTTTAAACCAAATGTTTTTTTAACCCATTTGCCCTCAGTGGATTCTTTCATGTTGATATATTGACTAAGTCCATTTTGATCTAAGGAGGACGTGGGCTAAAAAAGATTTTTCGTTTTATTTCATATTGAAATTCTTATCAGCAAACAGTGTCGAATCTGATCAGACGTCGCATTAAGATATCTGACATAGAGTTTGGAACCTGATCTGAATTACTCAGCGACTGATCTGGCTTCTAACTGTTTATAATTGACATTATTGTTTAAACACAATCACGTTTATCGCGAAACATACAGGATCTGTCATGTATCGATGTTTAAGACAAGCTGGTCTCAAACGAGTCTAGAATTGAAATGTTATTAAGCGAGCATTGGCGAGTTTAATAACTTTTCTATTCTAGACGCGTTTGAGATAAACTTGTCTTAAACATCGACACATGACACATTTTTTCTCACATAACCAATAATTTTAGTGTTTTTTTTTTTTAAAGCAACATGCTTTTTTGAAATCCCAGTGACGTAATAACACCTTAATAAATAGTGACGTTGGATTGACGTCATAAAATTGATCTCACACATGTTGGAGACAAAGATATTCGTGATCATTGTTCGCTACAGAAAACAGGGGTAGTTATGTGAACAATTTAGATTCCCTGTGTGCATGGTATTCGTTCCCATTTATGCTATAAACTGTATTCGATCTGCAAACAGTATCGAGTCAGAAAAAATGCGAGATTGCCCTGTGTCTGATCATTGTCCTAACTGTTTGCTATTCGAAGTAATACTGAACGTAAACAGTTTCCCATTTTTGTCATTTTCTTATTTCGTTGTGTTTTCGATAAGTTTCATTGAATCCATTACTGCTTAAATTCGCCCTTTTTGCCTTTAAGTTATTCCTCATGTTAAGTAAAAAAAATCAATTGATATAGTTATAATTTAATATTGTTTGCTTTCATTACATTGGGTTAGCTGTGATTGGCTGTAATTTTTGTTTCATAACTCCATAAAAAAAATAAAATTCAGGCCACGCCTTTTTAAAGGACACCGCTGACCCGTTATTTGCCCATAGCTCTTTTCATGCGGAACAGTGTTCGTTTACCGACACGTCTTTGTTAAACGACGCAGAGTGGTTTGATAATGAGTGTCGATACGCCAAACAATGCTATTTGGAGGCACTGAGAGTTTTTAATCAGTATAAAAGTGATACATGTAGAAAATATATGTGTGAATGTAAAACACGTTATAAGCGTCTAGTAAAGAAAAAGAAAGGAAATTATAAGTTAAAGCAAATCGAACAATTAGAAAGGTTAAAATATTGTAAGCCGAAGGCATTTTGGAAACAGTTTAGAAAAAAGAATACAAAAGCGGACTCGTCTATTTCGATTGATGATTTTTATCAATATTTTTCTAACTTAGAGAACGACATTTATCAATGTAAGAATTCTGAAGCTGAAAACTTTTCTTCTAGTTTTGATTTTAATTCTGTTCAATTTGACGAGGAACTTGATTATCCGGTAACGCATGACGAACTTTTGAAGGCAGTGAAAAAACTAAAATCTAATAAAGCTTATGGAAAGGATTGTCTTTTGAATGAATACTTTATTGAAGGGATAGATATTTTATCTCCTTATATATGTGACCTATTCAATGCTATATTAGATTCTGGTTGTTTCCCTGATCAGTGGAGAGAAGGTATAGTGATTCCTTTGTATAAAAAGGGAGATAAAAATGACTGTAATAATTATCGGGGAATCACGCTTCTTAGCTGTATGTCTAAGTTATTCACTACTATTCTAAATCAGAGAATTGTAGCTTATTGTGATAAATTTAATTCTTTATCAGATGCTCAGTTTGGTTTTAGGAAAGGGAAGTCTACAGTGGACGCTACTTTTGCATTGAATACAGTTGTGCAAAATTATCTTAACAATAATCGAAGGTTATATGTTGCTTTTATTGACCTGAAAAAATGCTTTGATAGTTTCTATAGAAATGCTCTATGGCTTAAATTGTTTAAAACTGGTATTCAAGGCAAAGTATTGCGTATTATTAAAAACATGTATGATGATGTTAAATCGTGCGTAAAGCACTGTAACAGCTATTCAGATTATTTCTTTTATTCAGTTGGATTAAGACAAGGGGAGGTAATTTCGCCAATCTTAGTCTCGTTATTTTTAGAAGATTTAGAGTTATTTTTACAAGAAAAACCAACTTCTGGTTTATTGATAGACGATATCGTTCTTATATTGTTATTGTTTGCAGACGATATGGTCCTGTTTGGGGAGTCTCCCACAGCCTTACAAGAAAATCTGGATTTGTTATATACATATTGTCAACAATGGGGCCTTGAAGTAAATAATGCAAAAACAAAAGTCATGGTATTTAGAAAACGAATTGCTTTGCGTGAAGATGAAAAATGGACTTACAATGGTTCGCCTATTGAAAATGTAGAAACATTCAACTATCTTGGAACTGTCTTCAAGTACAATGGCAACTTCGGTGCTAACAATGAGTTCGTTATTGGTAAAGCTTTAAAGGCACTGTATACCTTATTAGTAAATTGTAATAAAGTGCCATTAAAGCCAAAAACGCTTTGCCAATTATTTGACTCTTTTGTGGGTTCCATTTTGAATTACTCTTCCGAAATTTGGGGTTTTACTAAATCAAAAGATATTGAGAGGGTTCATCTTAAGTTTTGCAAACGCATTTTGAGGATTCCAAAAAATTCAAGCACCATGGGTGTATATGGGGAACTCTGTCGCTATCCTATTTTTATTACCCGTTTTTATAATATAATTAAATATTGGTGCAAGTTAACCAAACAGACAACATAATTCTAAATAGATTGTATAACTTGGCTGTGGGAGACTTTGAACAGGGTAAGAAAAATTGGGTTTGGCAGGTTAAACATTTGCTTGATATTTATGGTTTTTCAGATGTTTTTAATAATTTGAATCAAGCCGCTGTTAAATCATTCCCGGCCTTATTCAAACAAAGTGTAGTTGATTGTTTTGTCCAGGAATGGTATGAGTCAATACAAAACAGTCCCATTTTAGAAGAGTATAAACACTTTAAACCCAGTTTTTCATATGAACTATATCTAGATGTTGTACCCCACGACCTAAGACTGTATATAACAAAGTTAAGGCTATCGTCTCATTCTCTAAGAATACAGACCGGGCGTTATGGCGTTAATAGAATTCCCAGAAACGAGAGAGTTTGTACTTTTTGCGACCTTTCAGACATAGAAGATATTTATCATTTCATTTGTGTTTGTCCAATACATAACGAGATAAGACACAAATATTTAGATAAAATCTATATTTCAAGGCTATCAATGTTTAAATTATGCCAATTATTTCTTAGTCATGATAAGAAAATATTAAATAATTTAGCTTTGTTTACTAAAGAAGCATTTGCTTTAAGAAGCAGACATGTAAATATTGTACAAGAGTAATTTATACTTTCCTTCTAAAATACCAGACCCTATGCTTATGGGGCGTTTGACCCTGGTTTGGGATCGTTCACGAGCTTTTGGTTAGTCAGATTTGAGCATATGCTCAAATCTGACCGATTAGGGGCTGGCGAGCGATCTCGGACCGGGTTCGAACGCTTTATAAGCATGGACCCAGAAATCTTTGTTTAAGAACTTAATGAACGTTATTAAATCCATAGTATGATTATAAGTTTGTACTCTCCCAGCAGAGACAAAGAACAAAAAATAATTATGTATATCATGTATGTTGGTATAGGTTTGGATAAACCTATTGATTCACGTAACAGTTTGTATGTAAGTTGTATGACGATGTATCTTGTGTACAAGTCAAATAAAATGATTGTTCTGTTCTTGTCAGGACTACTTTCCCTTAGTCCAACTGCTCTTCACAAGCGCTGCATGAAGCAGGATGCCAAATGACGTCATTGACGTTGGCATTACTACATACCAACGTTGCGTTTTGGCGGAAAATAAATATGGCGGAGGGACTACAACCTACGTTTTTAAAAGCGTTAAAAAAGAACATTCACGTCAGATTCTCTATTTAACTACTTTCTTAAATTCAGAAGTGATATTAAATTATAAGGAATAATTCGGAATATTTATTGTATTCATGTAGGTATGAAAAAAAAACCTGGTCACACTTTTGTATGAAACCGCTTCGCGGTTTCATACAGTGTGACCAGGTTTTTTTTCATACCTCCATGAATACAATAAATATTCGAATTACTCCTTAAATGAATATGAACCATAAGATTTTTTCTGTATCCTAATAGGTGATATAGCTTATAGCAGGCTGAAAGTAAAGCTGAATGCACCTTAAGGCGCATTCTGCTTTACTTTCAACCTGCTTTAAGTAGCCATGATTCTTCAAAATTAGAAACAGGCTATGGGATAAAGAGTTAAAAAGGAAAGAACAATTTGTACATTGTATGAAAAGTCTTAACGATCACTCACTAGTTTGCATATGATACTGTCACGTTATACGTCTTGACCTTCACGGCGTCAAACGGGAATATCTGCCATTTCTTCTCAACGTAGTCAATCAATTTGTTGGCCGAGCCTAGTCCAGATATATGAACACATCGAGTTATTATTCTGAAATAGAGAAACAATAGTTTTGGCTATCAATCCGTAGACGTGAACCCATGTACCCATTTCTTCTCAACGTAGTCAATCAATTAGTTGGCCGAACCCCTCCCAGACATCCATTTATTATTATGAAGTAAAGAATCCTGGTCTATAAAACAATGTGATGGTCACACGAAATGCTTGTTTGGAGAGTTAACCCTTGCCCTGCCAATGGCGCCAAAAGGCGACTTTGCAAACATTTTGGATCCTGATCAGACGCCGCGTTACGCGGCGTCTGATCAGTTTCCAAACTGTTTGTCACTCGTATCGATAGCTGTTCAGTCACAACAGTCCTAAAGCTGACTTTAAAAATATTACAGACGACACTACCAGTGCAGATGATGATTTGGCAGTTAGAACTGAAAATTGCTACATATACATTAAAGAAAGTCAGGTATGTTACAGATAGATGGACAAATAGAAATGACAAAGAGATATACTGGCATATTATTAGTCTCGCAGACAGACTTAAATAAGGGCAAATAGATTAACAGATATACATACAGATGTACGCACGTGTAAATACTAGAAACTAAAGATAGCTTACTTCATATGGTCTTCATAATTAACTACATCCTCCAGATCATCTTGTATCAGCTTACTGAATTCGCTGTCATAATCCTGAAAATACACAAATTGATGTACAGTGCTCCCTCCCTACAACGGTCCTTCCAACAACGATTCCCACCTTACAACGGCCATTGCCGCTGGTCCGGAAAACAATATATATATGTCAAACCTTTTCATGGCTGCAATACAGTCTGCTTAAATAAGTCGTCTGCTGTGTTTCTGCAAGTTACATAGGACATTTTGATAAAATAAAGATAATGACGATACGTATACAAACAGCTTGAATCCAGATTAGACGCCGCGTGACGCGGCGTCTGATGTGGATTAAACTATTTGCAAATGAAAGCCACGTATTCATTTCCCCTCCCTATTACGACTCCCACCGAACAATACAAATATTATGTGTCTCCCATTGGGTGCCGTTGTAGAGATGGAGCGCTGTAAGTGTACAGGGACGATCTGAAGGCACCATATGTTTGTTCTTGCATCAGATGATTCACATGGAGTATAAAACGGTGCAGACCTGGATGAGATGTTTCCAAGGGAAATAATTCTTTCATCGTTAACGCGTTAAATGGGAGAGAAAACACGTCTTCTCCACTGTGCGTATTACAGTGTATCAGTCGGCGTCATCTTCCTCGGGATGGGAGGCACATGTAAACGATCCATATTTGAACGTTCTTAAGTGGAAAATAGCAATTCCCCTCGGAAATCATGACACTTCTTTTACATGCTCTCGGATGCAGCCGGAAATTGGAAACAGTACGAGCCGTATTAAGACACCGCTGTGACAATGACAAAGACGTTATTCTTTCCCATTAACATTTTCACTGCCAACATTTTCGTGAGAATTTTACCTCTACACCGTTTCATTGTCGTCTGCTTCAATTTTGTTCTCTGCAATGTCGTTTTAGATTTAAGATAAAGAAGCATGACTCAGGAAATTTCAAAACGAGTTTAAAACAGTTTGGATCCTGATCAGACACCGCGTTAATTAGTGGAGAAGACGTCATTCCGTTTCCCATGAACTAGTATTAAGCCAACGGCGACTACAAGCGACTTTGCAAACAGTTTAGATCCTGTTTGGATCAGGATCCAAACTGTTTGACACACGTATCAACATTTCTTCTGTCAAACCAGCCCTTAAGCCAAAATGGAAAATATAACACACCACACTCCCAATGCAGGCGATATTTGGGCGGAAGCAGGATTAAAACAGACGATAAAACTTGGCAGGAAAAGAGTTAAACTCGTTTATATACTTAAACCCTTATATCCATTCCGGGTTCCAGATAAGAGTGCGCATTATGTTTCCACCAAACCTATGTTGTCAACTTGTCACCACTCATCAGAATCGTCATAGATACGATTCTAATGAATTGTGACCCGTATCTGGAGCTGTGAAACCATTGCAAACAGTTTGGAGCCTGATCAGATACTGGGTTAACCCGGCATCTAATTGTGAAACAAAAGTGAAAAGTGCGCCATGCCAGCAGCATGCTCGGTAATGTAATGCATTTTACAAAAGGAGGTTAAAGGTCAATGTCACATTGTTAAAATAATGGTTATGGTTGGAAATGAGTTAACACATGAAATATAATACCAAGTATGAACATATATGCCTATTAGTTTAATGCTTTTGGCATTTAAAGAATTTTACAAACTTAGGTCATAGATCAAGGTCATTGTCAGAAAGGACGAACATGTATAGTTGGAAAGGTTTCAAAAAGGAAGGCACAGGCCAAGTGTGAAAGGCCCATGTCCAATAGTGCAAGTTACGATTTTTGATTAAAAGTAAATGAAATAGGTCATAGGTCATAGGTCAATGGTCGAGGTCACATGGTAAAAATGGTACAGTTAGAAAGGTCGTTACCCAAGAAAGACATATACCAAATATGGAAGCTCCAGGCATATTGGTTCCAAAGTTACAGGTAAATAAAGGTTTTTACATAAGTCGGTCAAGGATCAAGGTCAAGGTCAAACGTGCAAAAGTGTTGACACGATTGGAAATATGGAAAGATCTTGACACATGCAAGGAACATGTCAAGTACAAAATGCACATATACAATAGTGCTCGAGTTATAGCAAAAGTTAAGGTTAATATTTAAAGTTAGATTAAATAGGTCAAAAGTCAAGAACAAGGTCACATACTGAAAGTAAACATTGACATGGTTTGAAAGGTCTTAACACAAGAAAAAACAATTATGGAAGTCCTATGCCTATAAGTTCAAATGCTATAGGCATTTAAATAGTTTTGTCAAAGGTCAATGTCACAAGGGTTAAATGCTTGCTTGACACATGTTAGGCACATACCAACTATGAAAGTCATATGTCCAGTTGTGCAAACATATTCCAAACACAATCTTTTTTCTACAATTTATTATAGATGTATTGATTTCGCCTCTAGTTTTCGTTTAAACTGGAACTCATAACGTCTTTTCCACTGTTTTCGATATTGTCTAAGCTCGCCTACCCCTGGGAAACATTAACAACAAAGGTCACAAAACACTGTCTGATACCGTCATTAGTGCAAAAACGCCATTCTTTTACACTTAAAGACCATCACCTCATAGCCTGTGTCTAGTTTTGAAAACAGGTAACTACTTTCAGCCTGCTTTTAGCTAAAATATATTCCTTATGTTACAAATGAAAGACTGTATCAATGGGAACCTTTCTCTTCTGTGGAGGGATAATCTAAAGGCGTAAAAAGATGTAGCTATGGAGAAATAGGTTAAACGAAACCAGGCAATCCAGGCAATTACAGGGTCCTCGATATATTTAAATCTGAGTAGAAAACAGATAAGAACCTGATTATACGCCGAGTTACAAACGTTCAGCAAGGACTGAATTTTCCAAAACATTTTGTAACATTTTATTTACGGTTCGCTTAGTTTAAATCTTTCACTGCCACGTTTTATCTTCTGCTTTAACCCTCTTACCGCCAAAAATATCGTCTGCATTGGTAGTGTCGTCTGCATTGTTATTTAAGTCAGCCTTAGGGTTGTTTTAACTGAAGAAGTGTCGATAGGAGTGTCAAACAGTTTGGCTCCTGATCAGACGCCGTGTCACGCGGGGTCTGATCAGGATCCAAACTGTTTGCAAAGTCGCATTTTGGCGCCGTTGGCAGTGAAAGAGTTAAAACGGCGAAATATGACGTCATCTTACCCCCTTCACTGCCTTACCCCGAGTACACTTGTTATTTGCAAACAGTTTGTATCCTGATCAGACGCCGCGTAACCCTAGCGTCTGATCATGATACAAACGGTTTGACATTCATTTCAATAATTCTTAAGTCAAAATCGCTAAAATTTAATTTTAGGAAATAAAAGCAGACGACAATTGTTAAAACTTGATGACGTCACGACAGTGAAGGGGTTAACTGTAGCAATGTCTTCATGTTGTCGTCAGTTCAGATGTAATATATTGAGGGAGATGAGCATGTAGCTTCAGGGAAGGCTGAGTCTTATCGATCTCGCTCATCGCGTGCACAGAAATATCTGTAGACACAAACGAAAGTTCCTACTTGACTATTTCCCCTGATATCCTTTCTACTTCCTATATTGTATGCTTAGAACTAGTTCGCATAAATTGGCTGCAAACGATATCTATGCATTTATAATACATGTATAAATATAAAAACAACAAAACTGAAACGAGTAACAAATACTGGTCCGACGTCGAGTAACTCGGCATTTGATCTAGATATAAAACGTTTGCATATACTGGCGCTGCGATCGATTTTAGCAGGACTTAACCGTGTAAATTTGCTAACATTTGCATCAGTTTGAATCCTGATCAGACGCCGAGTTACTCGGGATTTGATCAAGATCAAAACTACTTGGCTATCGATATAACGTTTTCTTTGACAAACTTAGGCATCCTACCTAACTCTGGGTTATTTCGCAAACGACATATTTATAGCAGACGGCTATTTAGCATACTATGAATTGAATATTATCTGTGAAACCATGATAACCCTTGCAAACAGTTTTGATCCAGATCCACGTACATTTGTAACGCGGCGTCTCATCAAGATCAAAAACGTTTAACACTCTGACTTTGTTTCGAAAAGAAATGTGATTTCTTTTCTTTTTAGAACAGTAGCAGATGACAATCGTTGCAGACGACAAAATTACCCATAATACCCAGGGTTAATATGATAACAGTAACATTTCCTGTCTCCTGGTTGCACCATTAACTCTTTGCATGCTGGGTAATATTTTCGTCTGCAACAATTTATCGTCTGTAACTGTTCTAAAAATAGATTTTTTAAAAATGTATTTTCAAAACAGTGTCAAGAGTGTCAAACAGTTTGGATTCTGATGAGACGCCGCGTGACGCGGCGTCTCATCATGATCCAAACTGTTTGCAAATGTTAATACGGGTCCGCCGCTGGTATGCTTAAGCGTTCAGTTCCTACAGAATACCAATTACATAAAGCCACCGAGTCAATGACGTACGGTAAGTAAAGACAACAGTCTAATTTGTCATGCAAATTTACTGCTAGGCTTGGAAAAGGCGCTGCACAAATTTGATTTTAATTAACTTACGAGGCAGTATTTAGCATATGTTGTAAGATAATGTTCTAAAATATTTCCCCTGCCAAGCTTGAATAATATATTCCGGAATTTTCAACAATTTATACCAAAGAACAAAACAGGAAACGCAACACAGTCTAAACTCTCTAGTACGACCTTTCAATTACGTTGATTTAAGGGTGTTTAAGGCAGGCGGTTGCTAAAATCAAAACGAAACAAGTATGCGTTCAATTAAGACTTATGAGAGGTTATTAACACAAATAATGTGTACCCTGAAAGGAACAGCCATAACGGCGTTACCGAAGCGCCGCAACAAAATGATTCGCGGAAAGCAGATCCATAAGCCCCGCCTCATCTGCAAATGTATTCACAAGTCCCGCGCTCTCGAGAAATAGCGTTTACACGAAGTAAACGTCATTGTTTTCAATGGATTTGAAGGGGTGAATGAAAATATTAAACGCCGATGTCCCCGTTGGCGTTCTTGAAAATATATTCTGAATCTTTTCAAAGTCCAAATTAGGTCAAGGTTGATGTCAAACTGAGGTCGGATAATATGGTTGAATAGGTAATGGCAAAAGACAACAACTTGCTAAAAACTTTTCATTGAAGACGTATAAGAATCTCATAGAAAGGTTACTGCTAAAGTAGTTATCCAGCATTTGATTGGTCAGATTTGAGTCTAGGCTCAAATCTGACCAATCAAATACTTGAGAATGATATCAGACTCAACTCAAAAGCTTTATAATCTTCGATCCAGGACTCGCTAATACAGACAATGCCAAAGATAGTGAATAGCCGGAAATAGTTCCATTGTGCAGCCGAAATAAGTCCCCTTACTACTTAATTCCCTAACAATAGTGCAAAAGCTTTTCTGCCTCAGAATAGAATTTTGGTATTGGACTTTCACTGTTTTGTGCTTTAAAAATAAACCGAAACGCAAAACGAACCGCATTTGAAAACATGTATAGAAAACGATGGCTTTGTCAACATTCCAACAGTGTAGCTATATATTTGTGGCAAAGAGTTCGGCGGCTGATTAGAAGCAGAGTTATCTGACTTATAATTTGCTCTGACTGTTTGTAATGGGCGTAATAATTATTTTTGTACAGCCAGGACTCGGTACAACGACACAGCTCGTTCCCAACAAAAATATCGTTGTACATAACGAGTTTGTCGTTATTTTGAATCTTATATATATAACGTTGTGCAGGTTCGTTCCCACGAAATTTGTCTAGGTAAGTGAAATTTTATTATAACGGATGTCAGTGAATCGAGTCCTGACTGTGAGTGACAGTAAACGCATTTATATGGAAAGCAACGTCTTATAACTATAAAGGATTATATAAATTGATCAAATACCTGCTTAATTGTGTACATGTTATCTGTAGAATTATCTGGTGGTTTGGCTGTGAGTGTAGCATCGTTGTAATATACCGTCTTCCGTACAAGGTAACCAACCACTAGTCCTATACCAAACACAACCAGTATCAACAGTACTTTGATTATTATTGGTTTCTTGTCACCTAGCGGGCACGTGCAGTTCGTGCAGCTCGTGCAGGTGAGGTTCTGAGTTTGACCTTCAAGGTTTTTGTATTCTATGTCTATGTTGTCGGAGTCGGCCTCCCACCTAGAGACCTGCTTCCCAGCCGTGTAACGCCCCTTAGAAGGCATTCTGAAGAGAGAAAATAACAGATCAATATTAAAACAGGTTAAGCAGCAAGAATAAAGCATATCCGTACGCGTACGTCTTTGACAACAAATACATGTACAGTGCTCCCTCTCTATAACGACACCAAATTGGAGACATAGATCGTGTGTGTTGTTCGGAGGGAGTCGGTAAAGGGAGGGGAAATTAAGACTTGGCTTGCAAACAGCTTGAATCCAGATCAGACGCCGCGTCACGCGGCGTCTGGTCTATATTCAAGCTGTTTGTTATTCTTCATTATATTCTTTCTGACAAAGTGTCCACTAATATGTATTTGTTGAGAAAAACCGGCAAACAACAACGGTTATTCCGATAATAAAAGAGCGTACTGCCGTGCACTGGTCCGCATCGAAACTCCGCCCTGCCAAGTCAATAAAATCGGTCTATACGTCTTTGGCACAAATATACATGTACATGTACAGTGCTCACTCTCTACAACGACACTAAATTGGAGACATAGATTGTGTGTTGTTCGGAGGGAGTCGTTAAAGGGAGGGGAAATTGGGTTACATTTGCAAACAGCATGAATTCAGATTAGACGCCGCGTAACGCGGCGTCTGATCTCGATTCAATCTGTTTGTCACTAGTCATTATATTGATTCTATCAAAATGTTCACTTATATGTAACTTTGAGAAAAACAGCAGACGACAAATTTAAGCAGACGATATTGCATCCATGAAAAGGTTGAACACCAATGTTTTGTTTCGGGAACAGCGACAATGGTCGTTGTAAGGAGGGAGTCGTTTTTGGGAGGACCGTTGTAGAGAGGGAGCACTGTATTTCGTGTGAATGTCATTCACAAAAGAGGAGAGGTTACGTGTGAAAAAGAGGAAAGGCGGGGCGAGGCGGGCGCGGCGGGCGCGGCGGGGCTTACGAGTGAAAAAGTATCGCCCCCTCTGTGAACGACATTCATATGAAACGAAAGTCGGCGTCAAGTTTTCAACTGAAAGTACATGGTCTATTCAGTTAATCACGATTTGTTTTAACGATTCATGTATTATGTTATCATTTTCTGTCGTTCAAGAACTCCGACAAACACCGAAAATATTATTTCTTACTTAAGGATGTCGGCCTGTCTTTTTGAGCATTATGAAATTTCCGGAAAATTTTACGAACTCGTTTTCAAAAAAATGGTAAGAACTCATTTTTGGTGAATGCATACAGTAATAAAACACTATTTTCCAGGGGAAAAATTGGATTTTCGTTCCGGAAGGGACTTTTTAAGTTGTATGTCCTATTCGTAGTTAACAGCATACACTGTTTTCATAGGTAGGTTGTATTTTGTTACATCCGATTTAATTTCAAATTCTCAGAATATAAGCATGAAATTTTCATGGTAGTACAGTTTTAGTATAAATTATAGATAACTCAATAGATAAAATGAAATTTTTTGGAAAAAAATTATTTTTGGTAAAAGTACACAAAAAATTGAAAAAATGAGAAAAAATGGATTTTTTTGATAAAATGACCTATATCTTTTTTAAAAGGTACGGGACCCTGTGTTTTTATTTGCTATTTCACTAAAACTTTTTGTTTGCAAGGCTAAAAACAACAAATAAAAAATTTGGTATTTAGTTTGCTACAATTTGTAGGGCAATTCTCAGAGTGCCTTATTCTCCCATTATAAAAAAGTGGGTGGGGTAAATTTTACTCCTTTCTGGTGAAATCAAATATTTTTATTTTTGATCTTGAAAAAACATTATTTTCAGGGTTTATTCTTACTATGTTAATATAAATTAGAATACTTTTGGTACAAATAGATTGTTTAGATATAGATTGAAAAACCGTAGTACAAAAAAGTAGGAGTTTTTATGAAGCTTCAATTTTAGGGGGGTAGCCTTGAAAAATCTCAAATTGTGAAAAAGAAAGGTCCGGTACCCCCACTTTTTTCACCAGTTTTGTCATAGAAACTAATTTTACTATCAGTATGAAAAGTTTGAAGAATTTGGTATTTACTTTACCAAGGTGCACCTACCCCCTTTTGTTTGGTACTTTTGCTCAAAATCTGACTAGCATTAAAACCTCGTCGAATGGACAGAGTTCTACGCATAGTTTGACAAAATTACTCAAGTTTGACCTTTAGCAGCTAAACAGCTAAATACACTTGCATTAATTATTCGCCTATTGCAATATCGTGTATTTCACACTTGTCCTCTGCATTTGTTATTGTTTGTATATTATTTTTTAAGTTGTTTTAGCTGAAGAAACCGTGACCTGTGGGTCAAACAGATAGGGTCAGACAAAGCGTTTCGCGGCATCAAATCTGGATCCAAAGTGATAGAGAATTCTATAAAAGTCGCGATTTGCAGACAAAGGGTTAATACGCAAGGGAGGAACAAAAAGAAAATAACTAATTTGATTTTTTTCTTAAATTTAGCGTTTTTATCAATTTCAATTTTCTCCATTATACATTTGAGAGGATTTCTTCGGATTCTTCTATATTTTTGACATTTGACATTTGGGGAAAATAATAAATTCGAGTCTGTTTTATCTACCACTCTCCACTGGGTTGGAAATTCTATTCCAAAGTATAACTCCTGTTATGTGTTTTTCATTACGATTTCCACGATAGGGTATACACTCGGTACAAAAAGAAACGAGAGTTATAGTGTCTAGAAGCATTTTGTGTCACTTAATGTAGTAGAACTTCTCTATTACGACCACTAAATTGTGTCAAATTTTATACATTTAAGACAGGTGACTGCTTAAAGCAATTTGAAAAATTCACTTTCACATTGCTTTAAGCTGTCACCTGTCTTTTATACAAACAATTAGCATTCTTTTTAGTGGTCGTAATAGAGAGGTGCTACTGTTTATTGTAACAAAACACATTGTAAATAACTACAGTAAAACCTCGCTATTACGACCACTAAAACGAAGGCAAATTGATTGTCTAATAGAGAGGTGGCAGCTTAAAGCAAGGTGACAGTGAAACAGAAAGCTCCTGTAGGAGCTTTCTGTTTCACTTTCACCTTGCTTTAAGCGGTCACCTATCGTAGACACCCTAATAATTAGCAAACTTTAGTGGTCGTAATAGAGAGGTTTTACTGTAAATATAAACTACAATTCATACTGATTACGTTCCACAAAAATCATAACAACACAAAAATTATATAACACCGTTTTTGTAATTTAACGAGCGATACCCTTGTTCTCAATTTTTTTTGAATGTTTTTCATTAAAAAAAAATCAAGGTTGAATGTCTTACATTTTGTAACTTTGGACACGGGCTCAATAGATCAGATACGTATTTCTATTAGACAGCAGCGGCGGAATTCTGTTTTCCTTTACCAGCCGATGCCTTATCTTTAATATTATCTCAACGTTGTAATATCCAAAACACAGCTTCCAAAAATACAATCGATAGTGAGTTGTGCCAATTTGTCACTTTAGATATATCTGTAGTTTGAGATCAAAACACACAACTATCAGTCCACGACACGCTAAAACATCGTTAGCTCAAAGTTTGACGTTTGTATATATATGTCAATCTGTTTTAAACTGAAGAAACATGTAATAGAGTGACAAATAGTTTTGATCTAGATCAAACATCGGGGTATTTGATGTCTGATTTTGATCCAGCAGATTTATAGTACAAACGTGGTCGTGTCCATATCGATGGAGACAACACTAATTCACTTTATCAATCTGTGGCTGTAAAAGAAATAAAAAGAAATAAATTCTGGACTCAAGATAACAGTAAGTTATCCATCATAAAATAATAATGCATCCATCAAACCATATATTGTGACTACTCATTGGAATCGTCGCAAAGCGACGATTCCAATGAGTAGTCACAAGATAGTGATGGTGGAGAAATAAGGATTTCATTGTTTGAAATTCTCTTTTTGTCTGAGAATGCGACAAAGATTACGACCAACTATAGGGTAGTGACGTAGAAGTATCATCAACATATCAGCATTTATATACAGCAATCCTTAACGTGCTGTTGTTTCAAACGACTCGTCCCTTTTTTGAAAATTTACAAGTTGATGGAGATGTGTCCTTAAGGGTGTATCCAACCCATAAGCGATTTTTTTTAAAGTATTAAACTTTTTTTCTATTATTGTTTTTTTGGAAGAGCTTTTTATGATGAATGAAAAAATGAAAAAAATATATGGTGGATTCCTTTTTATTTTTAGCTACAGCGATTTGAAAAAGGTATGTCAAATTTGGACTTTTTTCAAATTTTACCCATTCAGAGTACAAGCTTCAGTAAAATATATTTCAAAACAAAACAAACATGGTAATTTGGGTTTTCATTATTTATTTCATGTTTATGGTGGTATTTTCACATATAGAACCCAAATTTAGACAAAGCAGGCACTAGGTTTGAACAATATCAATATCAAAGATATGCTTTTTATAAGGCATGATTTTATTAGATTTTTTATTATATGAAAAAAAGTAAAAAAGTTTGAAAATGAAATAGTTCTAGTATTAAACTGTTTCTTATATTCTACCAGATGAAAGCCAATGCTAAGGCAGTTGAAAATATGAAAAGAAATTGAAAGGTCAGTGTTGAAAATTTTGAGTTATTAAAGTAAAAAGAGTTATCTCCCCTTACAAAATTTACAAAAAAGTACCATATCGATGATATTTAGAGCTTCATAAATTTCACATTTGGTGCCTGTTTTTCCTTAAATCAGTTTTTAAACACAAAACCAAATTATCATATTTGTTTTCATTTTAAATTGATTTTATTGAAGCGGGCTGTTTGAAAAGGACAAAATAAGAGAAAGTGGGTGGGGTAAATTTTACATGGCCGTAGAGCCAAAAGTTGTTCACCAAAATGTACACTTTTTCTATTTTTTCATTCATTTTAAATAGTTCTTCAATACAAATCCATCATAGAGTGTTTTCATATACTTTGAAAATTTCCCAAATTCATGACATTGATACACCCTTAAAGTATTTGAAATTGATACACATCGCGAAGACCCTGGTCCTATGGGCTCATAAATACGTCACCTGGTCTGTGTCTAAACTGTTTGCAGATAATATACATATATCTAGTTCCAGTACTATAAGCGATAATGTAAAAACTTCCTGGAGGTTTGTTTGGCAAATGGCCAAGACGATTCTATCTACGTAGACAACAAAACGTCAAGATGAAAAATGTAAATATGATCATATTTGGCACGAAATGAAATATGCCACTAGAATGGTGTCCCCATAATATGACAGCCATACGGTGCAAACCCAGATAAGAGGTCGCAAAACATCGTAACTTGTAGTCGTAACGTATACAGTGAAAACGTTAGTCCTTCCCAATAAACGCATTCACGCTAAAACTTATTTCCATTGCAAACAGATTAGAGCCAGATCAGCTGATCAGGCTCCAAACTGTTTGCCACTTGGATTTATATAAAAAGTCAGAATTGTCGAAAAGTTGTCATTTACTACGGTTTTTCGCGTTTCGTTTGCGTTTTGTCTTTTTGTTTGCGTTAACTCATTATCCCCTGGAACTTCCAATGGAAAATTCCAGTTTGCAATAAAGGCTGGTCCATTTTAGACTATTTAGGGTTGTTTTTTGTAATAAATTGCAATATGCCAAACAGTGAAGTCCCAGATCAGAGGGCTCCTGCAGGAGCCCTCTGTTCAGGGACTTCGCTGTTTGCATTGGACAAGCATACTCTTCACATGTTCATATTTGGTAAAAGACGCATATATGCGTCACTAGGGCTCAATGAGTTAAACTTAAACGAGAATGAATAACGCCTTCTACACTGTAGTTGTGTTGGGACTTGCAGGAGAAAAATGCTGGGAAATTTCAATTCGACTCCTCTCTTTTACAGTCATGTTTAACAGTGGAGAAACGAAACTACACGCAAAAAAACATCGCAATAAAAGTAGCAACTGGGAACAATTTGAAACTGTTAATGATCAATTTTAAATTGAAATGAAAATAGTTTGAACCCTTATGGGTCTATATGACATGATGCTGTACTCTTTCCATGGGAACAACTGTCCATACTCTATTAGATTGTGGAGTATTTGGCCAAGTTTTCCGCAGACAATGTATTCATCGTTTGCCAACCAATAGGTCAATGGTTAATTTATACACTCCCACAGACTTTATTGTTTAGGGTCATTGCGTTAGCCCATATGCTACAAAGGAGGAGCTGTTATATTTCCCAAATAAACGCGTCTTCTTTAAAATTATTACGGGATATTGCAAACAGTTTGGAGCTAGATCAGACGCCGGGTAAACCTGCGCCTGATCAAGCTACAAGCTGTTTGTCACTCAGATTAAAATGAATAGTTAGAACTGCCAAAGCATTGTCATTTTCTGCATTTTATTGCTATTCTTTCGCGTTTATACGGAAAATGATAACGCCTTTTCCACTGTATGACGTCACTAATGACGTCAGAAGAAGGTATTCTTCACTTTTTTTTATTTCTGCTTCGAGATTAGATTTCTGACTATTCCTGATTGGTTGAATTGTTTCAAAGACTGTAGATCTTAAGAGAAAACAGACCCGTCTGCGACTCGATAAAATAACAAAACATGTAAAATTACACAATAAGTATTAGTACAGTGGAGAATGTGTTATTCTTTCCCAATAAACGCATTTACGCTAAAACTATTATTTGCAGTGCGTCTGATCAGGCTCCAAACTGTTTGCCACCAAGATAAACAAGAATTATCAGAATTGTCCAAAAGTTGTTCTTTTCTACGTTTTAGTGCTTTGCGTTTGCGTACGTTGTCGTTTAAACGGGAAAGAATAACAGATTCTCCACTGTAGTCAAAAGTAGACCAGGCGAAATCGGAAATTGTAATTGTTTGCTGGAAAGGCTCTACACTGTTTGTCATTTAGGAAAACAAAAAATCCAGGATTTAACAAAAAGCTTTTACATTTTATTAGATTATGCTTGTTTTGACAGGGCTGCCATAAGTTGATCATGAACAATCCTAAGATTTCCAATTTTTCAATTTTCATGCGCGAATTTACGAGATTACTCCTTTAACCCTTTACTCCGTAGTCTGTTTGTAGTGTTGAAGACAATTTATCACTTAAATCATGTTAAAAGTATAGCAGAATGCTACCATCTGCTTGAATAAAACATCCGAAATTTCGAGAAAATCCGGAGAAATGGCAACCTCGTTGTGAGTTTCGTTTAAGCGGGAAAGGATGACGTCTTACCGCCCCTGTATAATCCGGTCTGGAATAATGCCATTTGATTGTTATTTCCAGTTCGATTCTTTCTCGATTGGCACCAAAATGATTTAAATTTTAACTGAATGCAACTGACCTACATTTCGGTAAACGTCTGTCTTCATGCGTTTCAAACGTAAAATATGTTCGGAATATAAAACAGATCCGGGCATTTTAAGCGAGCTAGGCGCTTATAAATGTTTGTATTACGTTGCCTAGTCAATTCAATATCAGAAATATTGCACAATTATTCAGTACAATTGAACATCTCTGAACCAACCAATCAAACGAATGTTCAGCTTGGCGCCTTAACCCTTCACTGTCATGACGTCATAAATCTTAAAGAATTGTTGTCCATTCCTCAATTTAAATTTGAGTTATTTTGACTTAACACATATTGAAATGTTTCGCGGTGTCTGATTGGGATCCAAGTTGTTTGCAAAGCGAAACTCGATACTTCGAACTTGCGTTAGTTCGAACATACCCATATTTCAAAGTTAAAACATGGTTTAGTCATGTTTTAACTTTGAAATACGGGTATATACGACTGAAGCGAGATCGACTTATCGAAATTAAGCTGTGAAATACTGATAAGATCGATTTAAGGGAGGTCGAAATATTGAATTTCGACTGTAATTATTGCAATCGGGGTTACAGTGGAGAATCTGTTATTCTTTCCCGTTTAAACGCAAACGTACGCAAACGCAAAGCACTAAAACGTAGAAAAGTACAACTTTTGGACAATTCTGATAATTCATGTTGATCTTGGTGGCAAACAGTTTGGAGCCTGATCAGACGCCGGGTTACCCGGCGTCTGATCTGGCTCCAAACTGTTTGCACTGCAAATAATAGTTTTAGCTTAAACGCGTTTATTGGGAAAGAATAACAGATTCTCCACTGTAGTCATTGAAGGGGTTAACCTTTGACCATGTTTGCCACAGTACTTCAATGATACAGAAACTCCTAATGGAGGCTTTTATATTTCTTAAATATGGAAGTGATAAAAAGCTTAAAACAGACCAAATATACAAAGGTTTCCAAGCCATGTGAATATTCCGGTAAATACTGTACCAACAAATACATTAAAACCTCTCTATTACGGACACTAAAACGAATGATTCATAGTATAAAAGACACGTGATAGCTTAAAGTAAGGTGACAGGGAAACAGAAAGCTCCTAAGGAGCTTTCTGTGTCACTGTCATCTTGCTTTAAGCAGTTACCTGCCTTAAACACCCAATCATCAACAAAAATAGTGGCCGTTATAGATAGGTTCTTATGTATCTGTCTGCCTTCTAGAGAGACAGAGACTATGAGAAGGCCTGGTTTTATGACCACAGATAGACATTTCTCTTTAATCAGGCTTCCGCTCAGGATAAATGCGTCTTGCGGACCAGGAACAAAAACAGTCCCAATCTTTATGGGGAAATCTGAAATATGAGAATGAGAACATGGCGGCATTAGCCACGCCGACTTTCTTTGAACTTGCCTCATTATCATGTACTTGGGTTTATACAAATAGTGTCTTGGTTTTCTTCTTTGTACGGGCTTGCTTGACTTGGAAGCAACTTAGGCGGCCTACAGATATCAAAGTCCGAATGTAGTCATTAACCTATTTGCACCCAGTGGAATTTTCTATGCTTTTATATTATATAGGATATGTCCATTTTGATATACAACTGCATTAGTATTACACGTATTTATAAGGCATAAAATATGTTTAAACTTATTTTTCTATGATATAAAAACGATAGTATTTCCAGTTTAACTTTATCACTGTCAATGACGCTAATAGGCGCCTATGGGAACGGTTTTGATCCTAATCAGACGCCAAGTAAAGCGACGTCTGATCAGGACCAAAACAGTTTGACACTCGTTTCGAAATAATTTAAGTCATGCCGTCTTATATAGATAACATTGAAACGATACTGTAAACTACAATATTGAAACAGACGAAATATGGCGATAAAGGGTTAGATCTAAAACCTCACAACAAATTTGACAATGTAAAGGTAACGAACACGTCTGCGTCACTTGGCTTTAAATAGTTTACCTTATGAGATACACATTATTCTCGGATGTCTCATCTTAATATTGTCTGTTACCATGGTAACTTTATTGAAGACACTAATCATTAAAAGGTAAGACTATTTTTAGCCGATTTATACTTTCACCGCCATATTAGACCCGTCTATCACAGTCAATGATATAGTATCGTCTGCTTCAATTTCTCGTCTGCTTTTATTTATCAAAATTGCATCTTTTAGGTTTCTGTTATATAAATATTTCAAATAATGTGTAAAACAGTTTGGATCCTGATCAGACGCCGCTTTACGCGGCGTCTGATCAGAATCCAAACTGTTTTCCATTTTTTTTCGGGCTTAGCAGTGAATTGGTTACGTCGTAAATATTATAATAACACATTGATAAATATTTACTTCCCTTTAATGATCAATTAGTTATTGCATTCTCTGATCTTCCAAAGTTTTGCTCGTATTAAACATGCCTTGATATATCGATAAACTATAAATGTCTGCCATGTTTATTCATTTGAAAAAGAAAGTTAACATGCTTGAATAGTGCTCATATTAATTATCGAGGTATTCTTAACCCCTTCACTGCCTTACCCCAAATATTAACGCGACGTCTGATCATGGTCCAAACTGTTTGACAGTCATTTCAATATTTCTTAAGCCAATATACCTAAAATTGAAATTTGATAAACAAAAGCAGTCGATTTTTTTTTAATATCGATAACGTCAAGACAGTGAAGAAGGACGTCATGGCAGTGAAGAATGACGTCATGACAGTGAAGGGTGTGGTGAAGTCTAGTGAGCATATATATATAGTTTACGAGACAGGTTGCTTTATGCAGAAAACTGTAATACAAAGTGAGCGAGTGGGTGAGCATTTGAAGTTTTAATGTCCCGTCTAGTCCGACCAAATTTGAAATATAATGGAAGGGACACTTCCAACACATCCCAGTTATTTTCTATTTAAGGGCGGCACGAGAAACCATTGGTTCTATATTATGCCCGATATATTACACCGATACATGGGGACTCGGTGCAATGGCTACATTGTTTGCAAATGGTAACTGAACGGGGAATTGGCGTGACTTTGTTTGAAACCAGGTTTATTAGAGAATATTGCAATTGCTTTGTTCTTTCGTGCATGGATTATATAACGGTACTTTGCATGTGTAGCATGCACAAAACGCGTTCCTGGTGTTAGTTTTTGTCAGAAGTTTTCAATCAAGCAAATGTGTTTTCAAGATGCAAGAAGCCATCTCGTCTCAATTAATTACAAGAACTGGAACATTTATAGTGAAGTTTAATGACGCGTAGTCTTCACATGTTCTGGGTACATTACACCCAAAACAGTTTCGAAAGAGGTACATGTACAGTGGAGAAAACGTTATTCTTTCCCATTTAAACGCAAACGAAACGCAAACGAAACGCAAACGCAAAGCACTAAAACGCGGGAAAGAACAACTTTATGACAATTCTGATAAATCATGTTGATCTTGGTGGCAAACAGTTTGAAGCCTGATCAGACGCCGGTATTACCCGGCGTCTGATCTGGCTCCAAACTGTTTGTATAGGAAATAATAGTTTTAGCGTGAACGCGTTTATTGGGAAATAACAACGTTTTCTCCACTGTACAGAAGAAACCCTCTCTATTACAACCATTAACTCTTTCACTGCCAACAAGGCCAAAAGATGACTTCGCCAACAGTTTGGACCCTGAGCAGACACCCGGTGACGTTTAAACGAAACGATAACGCATTGTAATAAAATAAAGAAAAATGCAACTTTTTTGTTTTGAAAATACCAAACAGTAACCTGGTAACAATTGAAGACGAGATAGGTCGGTTCCGTGATTAACCCTTATTAATCATTTCGATCTATATCAAAACTGTAATTACTAACATCATTCTTTAATTGGACACCACTGTTATAGGGTTCCCATGCCATTATGTCCAGCTAGGCTTAATCATCATTCGGCAATCGCATGACAATGTCTCGTCATAGACATTCTGATAATGACCACAGTTATACAGGGGAGAAAACGTTATTCTTTCCCAAACGCGTTTATGCTAAAACTATTTTTTTTCAATACAAGCAGTTTGGAGCCAGATCAGACGCCGGGTAACCCGGCGTCTGATCAGGCTTCAAACTGTTTGCCACTCAGCTTAATATCAATAGTCAGAATTGTCAAGAAGTTGTTATTTTCTTCACTTTAGTGCTTTGCGTTTGCGATTCGTTTCGTTTAAACGGGAAAGAACAGTTATACAGGGGGAGAAGACGTTATTCTTGCACGTTTAAACGCAAACGAAACGCAAACGTAAATTGCTAAATTGTAGGATATTACCATTTTTTGACCTTTCTAATTATTATTTTTTAATCTGAGTGGCAAACAGTGTTGTGCCTGATCAGATGCCGGGTTACCCGGCGTCTGATCTGACTCCAAACTGTTTGCATAGGAAAATAATAGATTTAACGTAAACGCGTTTATTTGGAAAGGAAAACGTTTTCTCCACAGTTATACAGGAGAGAAGACGTTCTCCTTTCCCAATTAAACACGTGTATGGCATGTGTTTAAAACCTTTGGAAACAGTTCGAAGTAACCCGGCGTCTGATCTAGTTCCAAACTGTTTTCCTTTAAGATTAAAATAGAGTGTATGCATTTTCAAAAATATGTCATTTTTGTTTCATTTTATTGTGTTTCCGTTTGGTTTAGTTTAGTTTTAACGGTTAATAGCAACGTCGTCCCCACTACAAAACTATGCTTTGGCTTCGACAAGTAATTGCACTTTGGCTTAGCAATTCCTATTTTTACATCAACTGGTTCCACATATGTGTCAAAACATATTCAAGAAGTTATATTTACCGGGTTTTATTTAATATTCTATTCACCAAAATCAAATTTGGCTTTGTTTAAGCACTTTCACTCTAAATGACGTCATAAAGCGCATTTTGCAAACAATTTTGATCCCGTCTGATCAAGATCAAAACTGCTCAAAACTAGTTTTGATATAACGCAAGTTATACTGCGTTAAATCTAACTTTGAAACGGTATTGCAGACAACAATATTGAAGCAGACGACAATATGGCGGTGAAGGGGTAAACAATTCACGATAAATGTGATCATGAAAGGGTTAAGGCTAAAAACCGGTACCAACATGACACCCTGTTAATTCTGCGAGTGTGATGGATTACTTGACACTAGTAGCAAAATAATGGAATCGAATTTCAATTCTCGAACCTTGTGCAAATAAATTGTGTAAAAACACGCAGATGAGAAGACATTGTTCTTCTGTAATTTCCCGTTTGCGCTAAAAATAATTACGGTCAAATCAGACGCTGAGTTACTCGGCGTCTGATCAGGTAAAAATCTATGCCACTCACATATAACCCTTCCATTCTCAATGACATCATAAAGCGTGTTTGCAAACAGTTTTGGTCCTGATCAGACGCCGCGTAACGCGACGTCTAACCAGGACCCAAATTGTTCGACACTCTTATCGGTATTAAATAAGTCATGCAACCTTAAATCTAATTTTGAAACGTGGCTTGCAGACGATAACAAAGCGGTGGAGGGGTAAACATCTCTCGAATAATTTGAGCATGAAAGGGTTTAATAGTTAATTAAATTAATCGAGTGTCTTGTCTCCAGTTTAAGTTTTGCATTTCGTTTGCTTTTGATGAAATTCCAAAAATGACCATTTAGTGAAATGTTAAAATCGACCAATGACGTAGACGCGGCGTCTCTCAGGACCCAAACTGTTTGACACTCGTTTTGAAATTTCGTCAGTCATACTGCCTTATTTCTTAAGTTTGAAATGTGTCTTGCAGACAACAAAATTGAAGCAGACGACAATGAAACGGTGAAGGGGTAAAAATATAACAAACAATTTGGCAGTGAAAGGGTTACTTATATGGAAATATATTGCCCGACATTTCCACAACACAATAACGAAATTGCCAGATTAGATTGCAAGGGCTGCCATTTTCCCGGATTTTTCCTAAATCTCCGGATTTTGCCCAGTTCATGTAAGCTTAAAGCAGGCTGAAAGTAAAGCAGAATGCGCCCTAAGGCGCATTCTGCTTTACTTACAGCCTGCTTTAAGTGGTCGCATGTCAACAAAACAAGAAAAGAAATTTCAAATTTTGAAATCTTATGATTTTTCATGTCAATTTATGGCAGCCCTGGATTGCACCCACGTTTGATTTGTCCATATATACATTTCGTCTGGCATCTTGACAAAACTATGGCAGTGATGTACAGCTATTGATTTTAAGTAAAAATAGCAGCAAACAAGAGATGATCGGTTGAATTCTTAATGCATCACAACAATGCTGCCATAAGTTGATCATGAACAATTTCAAAGATTTCCAAATTTTCTATTTTTCAAGCGCATTTAGATCTACTTATTTACTAAAGCAGACAAAGTAAAGCAGAATACGCCTTGAAACGCATTCTACTTTACTTTCAACCTGATTTAAGCAACCATTTGCTAGTATAAAAATCAGAAGATGTCGGAACAATCCGGAGAAATGGCAGCCATGTCACAATGTGCTGGATATAGCTACCGCCACATTCATCATCTTAAAGGGATACTTGCGTATTTGAAAAATTTAACAGAATCTCATGAAAAGTTCTACAAGTTGAATTAAGGTATATATAAGCAAATTGCTAAAATAAATATTGGGGGTTGCAATGCTTTTTTCAGCTCTAGCTGGCTTTGAAAAGTGTGACGTTTGCCGCATTTGCTCATTGTCAGAGCAGAAAACGTCATAAGGGACAAATGCACTTATAATACTACACAAAAACATATTTCTAGTACACTTTTTAAGTTTCTAGCATTCACACATCACAAGCAAGTGTGAAATAAACTTTTTAAAGCTCTTTCTTGTGTTTTTAATGAGCTTTTGAGCTAAAATGAATGCTGAAAACCGGAAAAATAAGACATTTTTCCTTGCCAATGTCTCACAAAAACATCAATTATGTAAAAAAAAAAAAAATCCAATGAAAATTCTTTAAACTTTCTAGGCATCTAGGTTAAAGTATTTCTTATCAAATGGTATAAAGAAACCTAGGTGTCGCGTTGTTCATTTATGAAATATGGTCAAATTTCTAACCCCTACCCCCTTAGATTTTATGCAGAAAATATACCTCCCCCAATAGCCAAATTGGGTCTCTGTTGACCTAAAAATGAGAAATATTCATCCAATAGTTGCTTAAATTGGTAAATATATGAGTGTATGTGAATACAACAGCATTAAATAAAGTTTTAGTTACTTAAAGCATTTACAGTGCTGCTGATAAAAACATAAACATAATTTCTACAAGAACTGCTACTCGGGACAGTATTTTCAAATCTTGAAACAGTGCCTGTACGGAAAGGACTATATTTTACATAATTTACCAATGAGAACTTTTCAAAATTCATTTTTATGGTAATAAATGTATTGCAAATCAGAAAATATATAGTAATCAAGGTATTTAAGAATTTTATTTTTCAACATTTTTAATATAGGCGAGTATGTCTTTAAACCCTTCGCTGCCTTGTACAATGGTTACAGTGGAGAATCTGTTATTCTTTCCCAATAAACGCGTTTACGCTAAAACTATTATTTGCAGTGCAAACAGTTTGGAGCCAGATCAGACGCCGGGTAACCCGGCGTCTGATCAGGCTCCAAACTGTTTGCCACCAAGATAAACATGAAATATCAGAATTGTCCAAAAGTTGTTCTTTTTTACTTTTTAGCGCTTTGCGTTTGCGTACGTTTGCGTTTAAACGGGAAAGAATAACAGATTCTCCACTGTACTTGCAAACAGTTTGTGTCCTGATCAGACGCCGCAGGAACCAAACTCTTTGACACTCATTGCAATGTTTCTGAAGTGAAAATAGCAAAACTCTAAATTTCAGAAATAAAAACAGACGACATTTTTTTTTAATTTGTGACGTTATACATGTAGCTGTGAAGGATGACGTCATAGCAGTAAAGTGATTAAACCCTTCGCTGCCATGACGTCACCCTTCACTGCCATGGTGTCACCAAATAACCCCTTCACTGCCATGGCGTCACCAAATAACCCCTTCACTGCCATGGCGTCACCAATTAAAAATAATATCGACTGTTCCATCGACAATAAACGTAATGATACAGAAAACGGCACCTTAGTCATTGAAGGTTTGCCTATATAGTACGAGTATATATAGAATATTGACCTATTCACTCGAAATACATTGTATGTCATCCTTAACTAATCATAATTCCACATGCCGACTTTGGTTGGTTTTTGGTTTGTTTGCTGAAGTCCGTTTCTGCAAATTATTGCCTTATTGGTCGCACAAAAGAGAGGTAGAAGCTGATAGAAAACCTCGGCGCGATTCCCTACTCCTATCATCGACAGATCGCTCTTTTGGATGCCCAGTGTAAAGAACTGATACATCGCATTTCGCTCGGTTTATAAAGTCTCATACCTGGTACAGTAGAGAATGTGTTATTCTTTCCCAATACACGCGTTTACGCACAAACTATTATGTCCAGTACAAACAGTGTGGAGCCAGAACAGACACCGGGTAACCCGGCGTCTGATCAGGCTCCAAACTGCTTGCCACCCAGCTTAATATTAATATTAAGAATTGTCAAAAAGTTCTACATTTTAGTGTATTGCGTTTGCGTTTCGTTTGCTTTAAAACGGAAAAGAAAAACGTTTCTCCACTGTATGACGTCACTAATGACATAATAATAACGTTTTCTCCATTGAACCACATCAGGCTTTGGCTTCCTTCGCCATTCTACTCTATAACTGATACAAACAAAATGTCAACAAGAGAACTTTTGAAGAATTTAGGCCATAAAAAGTAGGCCACTGTGATCTATTTACCCATGGCACGTAATGCTGACCTCATTACAAAACTCATATGCCCCCCCTACCCCCTCCCTCTTTAATGCTGTATGCCTTTTAACAGACACACATACAACAAGTAAACCAAGATATTCTCTTCTCTCTCATGGGCTTCCAATAAGCCAATAGATGGCAGAAACGGACGTTAACAAACAAAACAAAAACAAAACAAGATATTTAACTCACTAAACAGTAACAACTAAGTGACCTAGTTACTAATGACATATAATTCTGACCTAATTACAACTCCACATGTCAACTGTGGATGTTGTAGATCTTCTACTTTGGCTATAACTAACATAAACAATAAGAGTAACAAAAATACTGTTGTCGGAAAGACGATTGGCAGGGGTCACTATCTAAAACACGTTGGCGTCAAAAAGCTTTAAACAGTTCAAATATCGACGAGAGCCGCATTACTCGTCATCTGACCTGGGTCTATATTGTTAGCAACTCATATCAACGAAAAGACTCAAAGTGTAAATAGACAATATGATGTCAGTTACAGTGGAGAAAACGTTATTCTTTCCCGTTTAAACGCAAACGTACGCAAACGAAAAGCACTAAACCGTAGAAAATTACAACTTTTGGATAATTCTGATCATTCAGGTTTATCTTGGAGGCAAACAGTTTGGAGCCAGATCAGACGCCGGGTTACCCGGCGTCTGATCTGGCTCCGAACTGTTTGCAATTGAAATAATAGTTTTAGCGTAAACACGTTTATTGGGAAAGAATAACGTTTTCTCCACTGTAACAACGCTCAACCCTGCACTGCCATGGCGTCATATGCTCTAAACCATTGTCTGCCTTTGTTTCTCAAATTTAAATTTCAAGTAAACTGACTAAAGAAATATCGAAATGTGTAACAAACAGTTTTGATCCCAATCAGACGCCGCGTCACGCGGCGTCTGATCAGGATCCAAACTGTTTGAACATAACAATTGTACTCGGGGTAGGGTAGCGAAGGGGTAAATGCCTTACTGGTGTTACTAGGCGGGATGGTGATTGCTAAAATCACAATGATATTAGTAACCATGGAACAAATTAGATATAATTTACTGTTTTGGCACAAAAATTCCTAGTCACAATACAATCAAGCCTGCAGTTAGCAACCAGTCAAAAGACGATTTATAACATACAGTGGCGAAGAAGTATTCTTTCCAAATAAACGCGTCTACGCTTAAACTATTATTGCAAAAGAGAGCCAATTTCCCTCCCCATAACGACTCCCTCCGAACAACGCATACAATCTGTGTCTATCATTGGGTGTTGTTGTTGAGAGGGAGTATTGTAAGAGATAAAGAGGAATATACAGTGGAGAAAACGTTATTCTTTCCCAATAAACGCGTTTACGCTAAAACTATTATTTCAATTGCAAACAGTTTGGAGTCAGAATCAGACGCCGGTAACCCGGCGTCTGACCAGGCTCCAAACTGTTTGCCACTAAGACAAACATGAATTATCAGAATTGTCAAAACGTTGCATTTTTCTACGTTTTAGTGTTTTGCGTTTGCGTTTCGTTTCGTTTAAACGGAAAAGAAGAACGTATTCTCCACTGTATGACGTCACTAATGACGTCGGAATAACGTATTCTCCACTGTATGACGTCACTAATGACGTCAGAATAACGTATTATCCCCTGAATGGCGTCACTAATGACGTCAGAATAACGTTTTCTCCACTGTATGACGTCACTAATGACGTCAAAATTGTTTACAACACAACACAACTACGTTACAGTAAAACATCGCTATAACGACCACTTAAACCAAGACTTATTGATTGTATAATAGACAGGTGACAGCTTAAAGCAAGGTGACAGTGAAACAGAAAGCTCCTTAAGGAGCTTTCTGTTTCACTGTCACCTTGCTTTAAGCGGTCACCTATCGTAAACACCCTAATAATTACCACAATTAAGTGGTCGTAATAGAAAGGTTCTACTGTAATTTGGAAAACAAGACTGCGATTTCAATGAATGCTTATGCCCCCGGTGGCATCCTTGTAAACATTATTCCAAATCATTTCCAAGTCCAACGTAGGTCAAGGTCATTGTGAAATCAAAGTTGGTCCAAGGCAACAACTGTATAAGTATCAATTTCAAAGCATTCTAGTAAACGGCGATGATGTAAGGCGAAACGGCAAAATCTAGTTAACCATGAAATGGCACATTAAAAATATTCTAAGTCGATAAGAGGTCAAGGTCAATGTCATATCGAAGTTGGATGATATGGGAGGGTTGGGAAAGGTCTAAGGCAACACTTGTATAAGTATCAACGTACTCTTGTTAGTGGCTAGACGAAACGGTTAAATCTAGTTAACCAAGAAATGAACCATTTAAAATATGCTAAGTACAAAAGAGGTCAAGGGTCAAGAACAAATTCAGGTTTGGTGATATAGGAGCATTGGGGATGGTCCAACGCAATAACTGTATACATTGTAAGTACCAAAGCATTCTTTTACGTGGTGTTGATGCTAGACGAAACGGTAATATCTGGTTTACCTCGTACGCACGGACGGACGCATGGACGGACAGGACAATTACTACATGTATATGCATCCGCATCTGTAGATGCCAGGGCCATAAAAGCGCCTTCTCCACTGTATAACTTAGTTACGCGAACCTTATTAAATGAAATTGATAATCGCAAGCGAATTGCCATCGAATTGCCATCGAATCGGGTGCTTCAAAAGGCGAATCTTACGCTCAAATATTTTAACGCGATTTTTCCGAAGCAGTTGTGACACAAATGGAATCGCAAAAATTAACGAAGGCATAATTGCGAATATTTGTGAGAGACACCATTCAGGCAAATTTAACCGAGAGTGAAGTTACTATTTTGAATCGCAAGCGAATTGCCATCAAATTGCATGCGATCTGCCATCGAATTGCAAGCGAATCGCAAAACTTGTTAATTTAATAAGGTTCAGTACTGTATCACTACAGATGGAACCGTTGTTCTCTTGCTAATCAGTCCACCTGATAAAAATCTTCGATACAAGCGGTGGACAAGATGAAGGTCTTTATTTATGTCATAATTACGGCGTACGAATCAAGGAAGTTCGCCCAATTACTTTCGGTTTTCCGTGTAAATGACCACTAAAGGTATATGGTTAGTTGGTAATTACGCCAGTCATTCAGAGAAGAAGACGTTATTCTTTCCCATTTAAATGCAAATGAAACGCAAACGCATTGTAAATAAAATGTAAAAAAATTTACTAAAAATGACCACATTTTGAGAATTCCGACTATTGATTTTAATCTGAGATGCAAACAGTTTGGAACCAGATCAGCGCCGGCGTCTGATCTGGCTCCAAACTGTTTGCAAAGAAATAATACTTTTAGAAGAAACGCGTTTATTGGGCAGGAATAACGTTTTCTCTACTGTATACATAATATAAAGCCAGGGTTTTCCTATCTAATCACAGGGATCAGACGTTAATCAGACCGCAGATCTTCTACACACCACGTGACTACAAGACGTTTCCGTGGTGAGATACTTATTAAAGACACGTACATTTCCAGCAATTATTCAACTGAGCCTTAGAACCGCTTTAACCCCCAAATAACTCTTAATATATGAGTCATGTCATGAGAAAATCTGCATTGTTGTATTGCAAACAGTGTAACTCAAGACCAGCCGCCGCGTCTAAGACACAACGGCTGGTCTTGATCTACACTGTTTGGCACCCACGAGCGTCTAAGACGCAACGGCTGGTCTTGATCTACACTGTTTGGCACCCACATGCGTCTTAGACACAACGGCTGTTCTTGATCTACACTGTTTGGCACCCACACGCGTCTAAAGCATTTTATTAAGCTGTATTTTATTAGCAAACCCCAGATACAGAGCATTGGTGCTTGGTCTATACAATGTTGCAGTGCAATAAGGTAGGTTTTGTTATGGTTCACATGTTTTAATGCTATCTTTTCAAGCTAAGTCTATAATGCATATATAGTTCAATGTATTTCAAATTAACTACATTGAAGCATGGTTATATTATTTATTCTACTTAGTCTGTTAAATGTATACATATTGTTATGGAAACATGACTTGTGTTAGTTAGTAAATAACTTCTATATAGCTTATGTTAGATACATTTTGTACAACGTACATGTACATGAACTAGTATAGCAAGAAAGTATATATAGTAGAGTATGATCTGGTTCGAAACTGTTTAATCACAGACGCCTTGGTTTTGACCTACTATCGTATTCCCCTCTTGCATATCAACAACAGCCACAAGAGATATGTAACAGTGAAAGCAATTTCCAACGAATCTATACAGATTCTGAAGTAGGATTAGCAGCTTACAATGTCTCGAAATCGCTACTCTTAGAATAGCGATAGGCAATTTCCGTCACCTATCGGTCCGTTCCGAGTCATGCCGATAGTTGATCGGAAAGGCCGATCACTCTCCGAACAGTACCGAGTACTACCGATAATGACCATTATTGGCCGGATCTGTAGTAGAATTAGCTGCTAACAAATGGCTCAAAATCTAGTTACGAGGAACAAGTTAGCGGGTCTTACCGGGATATAATGTTCATTAGCAAGTGTAATCATACAAACAGTGACTAGAGGCTACACAAATGACCAGAGATTTATCATAACTGAACTGTCACCGGCCAATCTCCCCTCTCTAACATCACCTCTCCTGACTCCAATACGGCCACTGAAATAAGGCTATATATGATTTGATGACAGACCGGTGGAAGCGTAAAGCAAACTGCAGCTCTTCAACATGTAGTAACGCTTAAGCCATATGTGATGGAAGGATACTAATAACACCTGCAGTCACATGCTATAAACACAAACTAATTAACATAATTAAGTGGTCATTAAAGAGAAGCTTTACTGTACCCTGTCCCTCTAACGCACAAAATCCGTTGCCATGCGACCATTGAATAAAAGAATCAAGGAAACGGCATTTAGACAACTGATATCTTAATGCAGGACAAAAGTACATGTAGTGCAGAAATCTCCTATAACCGTTTTCTCCATTACTTTTATTTTGTATTAAACTGCCATCTGTTTTATTGTTTGGCTATTTCACTGCAGATTGGTGTGTACGCAGTTCTGTATCTGTTACAGTGATCCCTCCCACCAACGGCCCTCCCAACAACGACTCCCTCCTTACAATGACCCTTGCCTCTTTCCCCCCAATGAGACGAGTATGTCCAACCTTTTTATGGCTGCAATACTTTATCGTCTGTTGTTTTTCTCAAAGTTACATATAAGTGGATCTGGATTCAAACTGTTTGCAAATGTTAGCCAAATCTTCATATTCCCTCAATATAACGACTACATGTACCCCCGAATAACACACTTAATCTGTGTCTCCAATTGGGTGTCGTGGTAGAGAGGGTGCACTGTTACAGTAGAGAATCTGTTATTCTTTCCCAATAAACGCGTTTACGCTAAAACTATTATTTCAATTGCAAACAGTTTGGAGCAAGATCAGACGCCGGGTAACCCGGCGTCTGATCAGGCTCCATACTGTTTGTCACCAAGATAAACATGAATTATCAGAATTGTCCAAAAGGTTTCACTTTTCTACGTTCTAGTGTTTTGCGTTTGCGTTTCGTTTAAACGGAAAAGAATAACGTTTTCTCCACTGTATTACCATATTAGTGTCCTAGTGCAGATGTAATGTAAGCCGCAATCACTATCCTAATATACCAATATCATGCTAAATTGTCGGATGCTCAAGATACATCGTCAAGATCAAGATCAGTTTTATGCCATTTAAACTAAAGTTACTGCTGATATAAGAATCAAACATTTTGGATCCGTATCAAACGCCACGTTACGCGGCGTCTGATCTTGATCCAAACTGTTTGCAAGTATTATCTATGTTGTGCTTACATGTACCATGATAGGGGTTAATACATGATATTTGGGAACAATCTATCTCAGAGCCTAGATAGGAATTCCAATTTGGTTGTTTCACGGGTCTTACAGTTCTAGTTACACGTCGGTCATGCTGAAGACATGCTAATATTTTCAGGATTTTGAAGTACATTCAAAGGGATTCTTTCTTTACATGTTTATCGTAGAAGAGGTACCGATAGAATTGGAATCCTTTCATCCACAAATACACATTGCGAAACCAATCTATGTTAGTTAAGGAAATTAATGGGTTTATTAGTAAAGCAGATAGTTGCTTTTCTAGGGTGTCAATTAACTTTCTATTAAGCCAAAAGTACACGTAATTGTTTCAGGAATAAGCCTGTTTGATTTATTACTATCACGTTTATCATTACTATTATTATTGTTATCGTTATAGCTATTGTTATTGTTATTATTATGATTATGATTATTATGATTATTATCATTATTATTATTAATTTTATTATTATTATTATTGTTAGTTTTATTGAGCATGTTATGTATAATTTGATCATGAAAGGGTAAATGCACCTAAAGTCTGCTAAACGAGAAAGGAAGTTAGGATTAGTTCCTTGGCTTAACCCTTAAACCCTCAATGACGCTTAAAAGCGCGTTTGCAAACAGGTTGAATGCGGCGTCTGATCAGGATCCAAACTGTTCGACCTTCGGTTTGAAATTTATTCAGTCATACTTCCTTATTTTTTAACTTTGAAACGAAGTTGCAGACAACGAAATTGAAGCAGACGACAATGAAACGGTGAACAGGTAAAAATCTCCCGAAGAATTTGTTCCTAGGCTTAAACACCTGTAGTCATCACATCTACACGTGGTAAAGAGTTCAAGACTTGGTAATCGAGCACATCTATCTTACATGCAACACTAATCACGTGGTGAGCAACTCGATTAGCACTTACAAATAGTTTGGAACAAGATCTGACTCCGAGTAACGATGCGTCTGATCTGGAGCCAAACTGTTTGAGGAATGGGATGATGTTTCGTCTCTAAAACCTGTGTATGTGAAACTTGGAGTATCATATTGAAATTGATTACTACAATTTGACGACAGACCATTGTTCAGCGGTGTAAGGGTTGATAAGTGTCTGCCTGGTGCAATTGAGACAGGTATACAGTAGAGAAAACGTTATTCTTTCCCGTTTAAACGCAAACGAAACGCAAACGCACAGCACTAAAACGTAGAAAAAGTCAAGTTTTAGAAATTTCTCACATTTCATTTTGATCTGAGTGGCAAACAGTTTGGAGTCTGTTCTGGCTCCAAACTGTTTGCAGTGGAAATAAAAGTTTTAGCGTAAACGCGTTAATTGGGAAAGAATAACACATTCTCCACTGTAGCTAAAGTGCAGCGGAAAAGATGCTATACATGTTTGTAGAAGAGCAAACATCAATATTTCCCGATAAACGCATTTACGCTAAAACTATTTTTCCATTGCAAATAGTTTGGAACCAGATCAGACACAGGCACGTCGGAACGGTATTTCTCAATATTTGTGCATTCCGTTCTATGGTCTGGGGATAAAATGTCAAACATATACATGTACAAGGAGATACCGGAGAACACGGTTACAGATCTTGATCCATACTCCTTACAAGGAAATCGAAAAGTGCACATAAACGATAAACGATACATAAAAGATACAACATTAAGACACATTTACTCTACGTAAACTACTTGTAAATGACGAGTTAATTCGTCGTTAGGGGTGAATATATTAAAATTCAATATACATGTAGTCGATTTTTGATATCTCGACCTAAATGTATTCGATTTTTCCCGTATTTTCACTGTTGAGATATCATCATGCCCATCTCGCTTTAGAGGACATACTTATCATTTCTTTCAAATTTAACCCTTTGTCTCATAGAAGCGCCTTTCAGCGCATTCAATTCATTCCTCCGCTGTAGAAAATAGTTCCATTTTATATAGTCATTAATATATGTATCATATAAGAAATATTTTCTTTATTTTATCAGATGGTAGCTTAAAGCAGACTGAAAGTAAAGCAGAATGAGCCTTAATGCGCATTCTGCTTTACTTTCAACCTGCTTTAAGTAGTCCAATATTTTCAATACTAGAAACAGTATATGGTGTAAAGGGTTAAACGTGACTTAGCCACGTTTTAGCACTGAAATAAGGGTATACTCGACATAAGTGAGTTCAAAATATCAGAGTGTGACCGTATTAAATGTTTGTTCTGTCACTTTGTAAATTTGTTTGTTCTATTTCCAGGGAGTTTGCTATGTTTTTCATGAGATTAGAAATATGGAAATTAGCTAAACTTGCTGTATTTCTAAGGAACTTGTGCTGTGCATTAATCGATGCACGTGACTCAACTAGCATGGTCGATTGACCCACTTACACCTTATTTTATATCCAGTGACGTCAGAATGTATACAGTGAATAAACTATTATTATTTCCCAGTTAACGCGTTTATGCACAGAAACACTTCAGTTCTACCGCAAACAGTTTGGAACCAGATCAGACACCGGGTAACACGGCGTCTGATCAGGCTTCAAACTGCTTGCTTTACAGATTAATATTGATCGTTAAGAAACTGTATTTTCCCACATAATATTGCCTTGTAAATATAACATGGTGCGAAAAATATGCAGCCAGACCGGGACTCGAACCCGGGACCCCCTGTTTACCGACCAAGTGTTCTCCCGTCTGAGCTACTTGTACCTTGACCGCTGACACAAATCTCTTACCATTTAACCATAAGCATAACCCGGCTACATGTTGTCTAGTATAGAATAACAGGGCTGCCATAAGTTGACATGAAACATCCTTTGCATTTTTCAAGTGCGATTTTTACGAATTGTACCTTTACCCCAGAGCCTGTTTCTAGTTTTGTTGACATGCGACTACCTAAAGCATGCTGTAAGTAAAGCAGAATGCGCCCTAAGGCGCATTCTGCTTTACTTACAGCCTGCTTTAAGCTACCAAGTACTGGAAAAAATCCGAAGATTTAGGAAAAATCCGGAGAAATGGCAGCCCTGGAATAACATCTTGTACATTGTAGAAGTCATAATTCCGAGTCGATCTATCAATAGTTCACATCTTCAAGTTGTCTTTATCTACATTATATTGCATTGTGTTCGCATTTAGTTAAGTTCAAGATAACGACATTTCCACTACACATGTACCAGTCAATTATGACCGATGGATGTGATCGAGGAGTAACACACTCGCTTACGATATCGGGTCGTGAGTTCGACCCCCTGCAAGATCAAGTCCTTCAGATACATGCAACCATGGCCTAGTGGTTTGGGCGTCCGCCTCGGAAGCGGGAGATCGAAGCTTCACATCCCGGAGCCGGATGTGGGATTGGGACTGATGTGGTCGGTTGTTGAGCCGCCAGCTAGTTAAACGAATGGTTACTGTAGGCCCGTCTGCCAGGCGCCCGGCAATAAGAGAAGGGATTCGGGAGTTACTGTGCGCGAAAAAGGGATAGGTGTCCCGTAGGCCAAAACTGGCTGACCCTTTCAATAGGGGTATCAGTGTTTTAAA
Organism: Gari tellinella; assembly: GCA_922989275.2. Lineage (NCBI taxonomy): Eukaryota > Metazoa > Mollusca > Bivalvia > Cardiida > Psammobiidae > Gari > Gari tellinella. The sequence continues at coordinate 573,463 of OV277870.1, forward strand.
CTGAGCATATAAAAGAACCCCCTTCTCTCTCTCTCTCTTTCTCTGTTTCGCTCTCCACCTCTCACTGCATCTATCTCCCTCTCTCCCTCTCTCTGTCCATATCGGCCACTGTCCCTCTCTGTCCATATCGGCCACTGTCCCTCTCTGTCCATATCGGCCACTGTCCCTCTCTCTCTCTGGTTCCAGTGTCCAATTAGCCCATATATTATAACGTCTTCTGTTCTCTCTCTCTCTCTCTGTTTCTCTGTCCCACGCTCTGCCTCCCTCTCTACTTCTCTCTCTCTCAGGTTCTAGCGCGGCCAATTAGCCCATAGATTAACGTGTTCTCCGCTGTACCAATCAATTATGCGAGTCAGTCTCCCGTGACGACTGTGGTCGATAGTTTACCGGGATGGACTAGAAGCTTGTCACAGTGATGGAGGGGAGTGACTCACTACATGTACCTGGAGAGAGACTGGGAGGTCGAGTGGAGACAACAGCACGCCGCATAAAACATCGATACATCTAAATAAACAATAGTCACCATGTACTGAATAATACTCTTTTCTCACTTTGTAAGTACAGTGTTCCCTCCCTACAACGACCCTCCCAACAACGACTCCCTCCTTACAACGACCTTTGCCGCAGTTCCCTAAACAGGACAATTAAGTCTAAAGCTTTTACTGCTGTAATATCGTCTGCTTAAAATTGTCACTTGCTGTGCTTTCTTAAAGTTACATATTTATAAGTGGACATTTTGATAGAATAACTATAATGACGAATGGCAAACAGCTTAAATCCAGATCAGACGCCGCGTGACGCGGCATCTGATCTGGATTCAAGCTTTTGCAAATGTAAGCCAATTTCCCTCCCTGTAAAGACTCCCTCCGAACAACGCACACAATATGAGTCTCCCATTGGGTGTCGTTGTAGAGAGGGAGCGCTGTACATTTATATGAGTTCACGTGAAGCGCTTTTGAGCGCAAAATCTCCTGTGTGAAAAGATCGCTTTATAAATCTAGTTTAATAATAATAATAATAAAATAATAATAATTTGCAGTCTTGTCCTGAACGATTTCGTGACTTCCGTTCAGTCATTCTGTATCACCCAACAAACTCTATGGAATTTTAAATACTTTTATAGCTTAAGCATTTACACCATACCCTGTACTCATATCTAATATTGAAGATAAGCGGCCACTTAAAGCTGGTCGAAAGTAAAACAGAATGATGGTCAAATTTATCCAGAGATTGTAACCTCTTCAACGCCATATTGTCGTCTGCTTCAATTTTTTTGTTTACCATATCGTTTTAAAGTTATTTTAAGGCAGAATGACTGATGAAATTTCGAAACGAATGCCAACAAATTTGGAGCCTGATCAGACGCCGTATTTTTACGCGTCGTCAAATCAGGATTCCAGGTCTTTGCAAAAAATCCTTTTGGCGTCATCGCCAGTGGAAAGGTTAAGCTATCTTCTGATACAGTACTGAATCTTATTAAATTAACATTTTTTGCGATTCGCTTGCAATTCGATGGCGATTCGCTTGCGATTTCAAAATACTAATTTACCCTCGGATAAGTTTTCTTGAGTGGTGTATCTCACAAATGTTCGCAAATATGCCCTCGTTAATTTTTTCGATTCCATTTTTGTCACAACCGCTTCTGAAAATTCGCGTTAAAGTATTCAAACGTAGGATTTGTTTTTCGAAGCGCCCGATTCGATGGCAATTCGATGGCAATTCGCTTGCGATTATCAATTTTATCTAATAAGGTTCAGTACTGTAATATATTGAAAATACTCCTCTATAATATTATATCCATGACAGTATAAATTTGAACTTATTTCTTCAGGGGAGGAATACCTAAATAGCATACAAAACTGCGTAGAGGGTTTAATGCAGATCAACAGTAATGCAGAAGGCTCTTGAAGGAGGTTCAGGTATTACTGTTGCCATGCATTAAACATCTACCTGTTAAGAGATACTGTACGGTTGATAAACATAAGTCTAACTGTTTATAGATTTATGTTAAAAGATTTTCTCCAAATTGTATCTGACTTTAGGCACGTAGTGTACCCCCCCCCCCCCCCAATTAATACATTTTCAACGTTGTATTCTGTGTTGACGATAGATAACTACTTAAAGCAGGATCAGGGTATAATGCAGAAAGCTATTGCGTTTTGAGATGACGTCATGGCAACAGCTCACCAGGGGCCCGTTTCATAAAACTTCGTACGACAAATGTTGTCGTAAGTCAGATTATAAAACTCTCAATAAGTATTTATTTCTTCATCTAATCCTGTCTTGTTACATCTTTTTGGAATCGTCTTGAAAAGACGATTCCAAAAAGGCGTCACAAGACAGGATTTGATAGAGAAATCGGAGATTAAATGTATTTTAAAGTTTTTACTTACGACAACATTTGTCGTACGAAGTTTTATGAAACGGGCCCCAGACATTCTGCATTACATCTCTCCTGTTCTAAGGTATCGACTCTCTTCAACACGACCTGTGTATAGTGTGTGTTGATATTATTGTTGTTATATACAGCGAGGTAATATTGTATTAACAAACAGATGTGACCTTCAATCAAAATTGCATAGCAATTTACAAATCACATGATAGCGAAATACATATACAGTGGAGAATCTGTTATTCTTTCCCGTTTAAACGCAAACGTACGCAAACGCAAAATACTAAAACGTAGAAAAGAACAATTCTGATATTTCATGTTTATCTTGGTGGCAAACAGTTTAGAGCCTGATCAGACGCCGGGTTACCCGGCGTCTGATCAGGCTCCAAACTGTTTGCAATGGAAAAAATAGTTTTAGCGTAAACGCGTTTATTGGGAAAGAATTACGTTTTCTCCACTGTAAGACGTCACGAATGACGTCAGAATAACGTTTTCTCCACTGTACATTTGTATGGCTGACTGATGTCAAGATATAGAAACAATTAGATATACATACAGAGAGACGGACATATACACATAAACTACAGTAAAACCTCTCTATTACGACCACTTAATTGATTCTCTTAGCATGTGTTTACGACAGGTGTTGACTGCTTAAAGCAAGGTAACAGTAAAACAGAAAGTTCCTTTAGGAGCTTTCCGTTTTACTGTCACCTTGCTTTTTAAGCAGTCACCTGTTTTTAAACGATAAATTAGGTGTCGTTTAAGTGGTCGTAACAGAAGGATTCTACTGTAGGTGATAGAAGATCTGGTAGGCCTGGGGGTGGAAGGGAGGGGATAGGGGATGGGAGGGGACGGGGATAGGAGGAGGGGATGGAAGGGGACAGGAGGGGATGGGGTGGAAGGGAGGGGAATTGAGGATGGGAGTGGAAGGGAGGGGAAGAGGGGATTGGATGGGGAATGGGAGGGGACCGGACAATAGACACACACTTGTCACAATAGCATGATTGGGCAGCAGGCTGCTTTATGGAAGCTATATATATATATATGAAAGTAAACTAGAAAGTTCGTGTAGGTTACAGACCCATAAAGATTAAAGCTTACAGCTACGAGTGTTCAAGGTATCGCAATGACTTGGGTTATAAATGTCATATGAAAACTCATATCATATGATAACCATGACATTCAGACGACCTAACATATGCTTCTGATTAGTATGCAGACTGAAATCACAACAAGCCACAGACAACGACCAGACTAAACCTTCACATTAAGTCAAGCGTTTATAATTATAAAACAATAACAAGCCACATTACTCAATTATTTTTGATTTACTTATAGGCCTAAACCCGCACGTGAAAGCATCAAATCAGTTCGTGTATTATCAATAATTATTAACCGGCACTGGCCTTGGGTAATAATCTCCCGGTGCAATATAACTCTATATTATATAACCACGTGACATTGACATAAACAACGTTTCTTATTAATTACAAAAAAACCAAACAACCTTACCGTTTGATCTGGTGAATCATCTTTAGCGCCATCGTTTCGTCTACGAGTTTATAATCCACTTAAAATGTTATTTTACGTAACACATATGTGGAAATATGCCTGGGAAATGTGTCTATGTGTTCGGAGCATAACATGCAACGAGCGAGACAGCCAGCATTGAAACCCTAATAATATCGATACAGAACTCACTGTGTACGACGATCACTTAACATATTACTCACAGCTAATCTTAAACACATGCTTGTACTTAATGCATGACAAAAGTAATGCAAAAAGCTCCTTAAGGAGCTTTCTGCATTACTTTTGTCATGCATTAAGCAGACATGGTTTTTAAAAAGCCGAATACTTGTTCATTGATTTGTTGATTAACATAAGCTTACTGGTAGATAGAAAAGCTTTGTATAACTCGTGTCGATGCATCTACTCCGGACTGGGAAGCTTTTGAATAGGAAACGACATACAGTGGAAAAAACGTAATTCTTTCCCAATAAACGCGTTTACGCTAAAACTATTATTTCAATTACAAACAGTTTAGAGCCAGATCAGACGCCGGGTAACCCGGCGTCTGATCAGGCTCAAAACTGTTTGCCACCAAGATAAAGATGAATTATCAAAATTGTCCAAAAGTTGTACTTTTCTACGTTTTAGTGTTTTGCGTTTGCGTTTCGTTTCGTTTAAACGGGAAAGAATAACAGATTCTCCACTGTAACACGCGATCCGAGACTTGGGATGCTTTGTTTGTCCTTTTTATTTGCTTTTTTGTGTACGTCGCTTTAAATCGATATGTAACTAACCGATGTCATGTATAAAATGACGTCTGCTTGAGATTTGTTGTCTGTAAAAAATAAGCTTAACATGTTGTTTTTTTTAATTTAAGATGTAGAATCTATGTGTTTTGACTGGGGAATCATCACTTGGTATTATATGTTTGGATCATGATCAGATAAGTCACCAAATACCTTGTTGTCAGATCTGGATCCAAACTGTGTAGAAATGTCAGTCAGTTGAACGTTGTATGATGACGAAAAGATGAAATATATAGATATGGGAAATTAACCCTATCACTGCCAATGACGACAAAAGGAGCGTTTGGAAACAGTTTTGATCCTGATCAGATTTCATTTCAAGCCGTTTCTGGTCATGATCCAAACTGTTTGACATTCGTTTCGAAATACCACCAGTCATAATGCATACAATCTATCTTTGAAACGATGTGGCAAACTACATTATTGAAACAGACAACAATACAACGATGAAGGGGTAAAAACCTCACGATATATTTGACCATGAAAGAGTTAACTGTGCTAATGGGACAAATGTTTTGAATATAGTTACAGTCGAGAAAACGTTATTCTTTCCTGTTTAAACGCAAACGCAATACACTAAACTGTAGAAAAAACAACTTTTTGACAATTCTGACTATTAATATTAAGCAGAGTGGCAAACAGTTTGGAGCCTGATCAGACGCCGGGTTACCCGGCGTCTGATCTGGCTCCAACCTGTTTGTACTGGAAATAGTAGTTTTAGCATAAACGCGTTTATTTGGGAAGAATAACGTTTTCTCAACTGTACAGTCGAACCTTATTATTTTTCAGCGTAAACGCGTTTATAGGGAAACAATAACATATTCTCCACTGTAACCCCATTCAATACCAAGATACATGTAGAATCAGCTTAGCAAAAGTATGTTTGCTTTTCATTCTTAAATTAAGATAAACTACAATTCATTCAGAAACCATGCTGTTTGCAAATGTCAGCGTAGTTTTAGTTTTAGTGTAAATGAATGCATTGCAATTATTCTTTTCTTGTCAATTATTTTTCCAATAAACACCTTTCGGCGTCTGATCTGACTCCAAACTGCTAGCAAATCAAAATAAAACAAATAACCTGGGCCCGTTGCATAAAACTTCGTACGACAAAACAGTCGTAAGTCAAAACTTTAAAACACATTTAATTTCTGATTTCTGGATCTAATCATGTCTTGTGACATCTCTTTGGAATCGTTTTGAAGAGACGATTCGAATGAGATGTCACAAGACAGGATTAGATGGAAACATAAATTATAATTGAGGGTTTTATAACCTGACTTACGACAACATTTGTTGTACGAAGTGTTTTGAAACGGGCCCAAAAACTGTAAAAAAAAGTTGTTATTTTCTATATTTTATTGCAATGCCTTTGCGCTTCGTCTGTGTTTAATCGTGGGGAAGAATCTTCAATGAACAACTAGTATTTAAAAAGTGCGATATCTACAATACAAATACTGCAAACAGTGTAAATCCGAATTAGTGACCGCGTGTTCCGCGTATCACCGCGTGAAATTTCATGTAATCTCTTTAAGGAACATTGTGCATTAACCTGCTGATTTAAATTAACCAGTGAAGCCGTGTCAGTATAGAATTATTACAATGATAAATCACCAATTGTTTTATGCCCTTCAAAACTCTGGGGTTTGAAAGATGAATAGGCCTACCCCTACAGAGTATAATAATTATACAGAGGAGAAGACGTTATTCTTTCCCAGTAAACGCGATTACGCTAAAACTAGTATTTCCATTGCAAACAGTTTTGAGCCTGATGAGACGCCGGGTTACCCGGCGTCTCATCTGGCTCCAAACTGTTTGCTACTCAGATTATAATAAATCGTAATGAATTTCCAAAAAAATCAAATTTTCCGATATTTGTTTGCTATGCGTTTGCGTTTCGTTTGAGTTTTAACGCGTAAGAATAACCTTCTGCACTGTAATGAGATACTTTATGACAATTTTATTGACTCTTTGAGGTTTAGAATATCCAGGCTCGCGTGTTTCTGTGGGTTCGTGCCGCTAGGTGGCGACACCAGGACAGTAGCATACAATTATAAAAACAGATAATCTACCTCCCGTCATTGGATTGCTTTTCTTAACTCTTTGCATGCTGGGTAATTGGTTTCGTCTGCAACAATTAACGTCTGCTGCTGTTCTAAAAATAGATTTTTCAAAATTTCTTTTTAAAACAGGGTCTTAGTGCCAAACAGTTTGGACCCTGATGAGACGCCGCGTAACGCGGCGTCTCATCGGGATCCAAACTGTTTGCATAGAAAATAACGAAAATCGCTAGTGTGCAAAGAGTTATACTCTTGTCGTCAGCAGACGTGATCAATAACAATGGCGGTATGCAATAGGGGAAGACGTTATTCTGTTAAACGAAAACATTTTACAAATAAATATAGAAAAAAACAATTTTAGGAAATATTGACGAAATATCTTAAGCTGAGTGGCAAAACGTTTGGAGCCAGATCAGACGCATTGTGGCACTGCGACACTGAGCATGTCATAATTATAGCGACGATGAATGATGAGCTGAGATGATGATGATTATTATTATACCTGATGAGGCTGATGGTGAGGGACTAAGAAAACAGTCCAGCCCTTTACCCCATAAATTACTTTTGACGTATTTCATTTATTCCTGCACTGAAGAAAATAGTTCATATTTATACAACTATGAATGTGTTTAAGAAGAAATATGTTCACTATTCTAGTTGGCGGTAGCTTAAAGCAGGCTGAAAGTAAAGCAGAATGTGCATTAAGGCACATTCGGCTTTACTTTCAACCTGCTCTAAGTGGTCACATATCTTCAATACTAGAGGTAATGGATTAAGAGAATTCTGGGTTACAGAGGTTTCACCATCAATCGAATGACAATTTTAACACGGATGATAGCTTAATATATCCACAATTCATGCGTTCCTAACCTACATATACGTACGCCGTTTTTGAAAGCAGTGAAGGCCCTGATCACACAGTCTTTTCGGGGTCTGCACACTGTTCGGTGAGGAGCCCAGCGTTTGAGAAAGTTTCATTTCTGTTTTTCCAAGACTTTATATATTTAGGGGACCGAGTTTTGAGTTTAAACTGTACGTTTCTTGCTGGGAAAAACACTTCGTTGCGCTAACAGCATGCTTTGCAATTAACGGAGATCTGGTTTCTCAAATTAAATATACTCCATTCACAGTGGTTCCGTAATAGATATAGAGCAGACATTGGCACAATATATCAATAAACCTTTATCTATTAGCCATTAAATCTTTCGCGTCCATTGGAGCCAATGGGCGACTTTGCAAACAGTTTGGATTCTGATCAGGATCCTAACTGTTCGACACAAACGGCCCTAAATCTGACTTTCAAAATATTGCAGACGACACTACCAATGCAGCCGATATTTTGGCGGTAAGAGGATTAAAGCAGACGATAAAACTTAGCAGTGAAAGAGTTCACATACAGTGGAATCAGCGGATATGACGTCATTCTTTCTCATTTTAACAATACTGAAAGCAAACGCATTTGCACTACCGGTATATTGTTGGAAATGGAAACGTTTTGAAAACGTAAAAAAATCAAGATTTGAAATATTTACGATTTATTCGAATACATGTATGAGTGGCAAACATATTACAGCCCGACAAGACGCCGGGTGACGAGAATGATTGTTTTAGCACAAACGCGTTCATTGGGAAAGAATGATGTCCCTTCCTCTATATTAAAACATTGATCGCTAAGCACGCAGGATTAAAGTCTTAATTCTTATAGCAATTATTTATATTGTGATAGATAATACTTAAACATAAATGTATGTGATACACGGTTACATGTAAAACAGGATTTAAGTCTTACCGGTAATCTTAAAAGGAATGATCAATTTCGTGAAAGACAATACTTCAGCATAAGTCAAGGTGCATTGATCGTGCGGTTGGCAAGATTTATTTTATCGACAACAAAGAATGCAATTCTTCAACATGGCAGCTGAATAAACATAGAATAGATATCATCTACACATGCACATGTACAATCAACAGATAAGACGGTATTCTTTCCCAATAAACGCGTTTCACGTCTGATCTGGGGCTATACTGTTTGCAAAGGACATGCGAAATCTTATTACCTACTAAGATTTCACATGTCCTATGCAAGCATTGTTGACCCAGATCAGAGGACTCTCTGTATACAATTGAAAATTTAGCACAAATGTGTAGAAAAGTAGAAAAGGAATAACGTTTACATAAACAGGTGATCGCTTTATGCCGGGAACAAACATGTAGAAACCTCCAATAGGAGCATTCTGCATCAATATTGTCATGCATTAATATTCTACCAAACGTACAGGCTATAAATGTACCCTCTTTTTGTCGTCGGTTAATTCATATTTGACTGTTTCGTCTCTAAACATCTGATAGGGCTCTGATACATGTTAAAAATGGAAACTTTTCCCCACAAAACAAATACTGACCACATGACGTCATACAGCGAAACAAATTGTTTCATATGGAAGTGACTATAGGCCAATGGAGCCGTTATCGCTCAGAAAATCAAATAAAACAAATCATCAAAATCTTTAAATACACGTGAATGATTAAAGCAGGTCAGAGGTCAAACAGAAAGCTCATATAGGAGCTTTCCGTATTACATGTACTTTTATCCTGTATTCAACTGATACATATCTGAAAGCTTATCCGTGCATTACTCGCTGAGTTGTCGCCGGACGTTGGTTTTACGGTAGCGTGATTTGATTAATTCTTTGCATGCTGGGTAATGTTTTCGTCTGCTACAATTGTCGTCTGCTATTATTCTAAAAAAAATATTTCTTTAAAATTTATTATAAAAACAGCGGCAAAGTTTCAAACAGTTTGGATCCTGACGAGACGCCGCATTATGCGGCGTCTCATCAGGATCCAAACTGTTTGGAAAGGTTACCATGGTTTCGCCGCTAGCATGGTAAGAATTAAGATATCGGAGAGTATCTTGTAAACCAGCGTATTGATCATCAAACCATTCTTCAGAGATACTATTGGACACATTGGACAAGCTCCAAATTGCCCTAGTCTTATTCACTTACGGTGGACATATCTTTCCCAATAAGTGCGTTTATGCTAAACTGCAATGAATTGTTAAATAATGCTTACATTTTGACAATTCCGACTTTTGATTTATTCGATTGGCAAACAGTATGGAATTAGTTCAGACACAGGGTTACCCGGCGACTGATCTGACTCAAAACTTATGTGGAAATAAAATATTAAGCATAAACGCGTTTATTAGAAAGAATAACGTCTTCTCCACTGTACATGCTGTAGGCTCGTCTGGGATTGAGGTGGCAGAAAGTCCCATGACGTCTGTAGAAACACATCTGCCTCACTTCAAAACTTCAATTACCACAAAACTGTTCTTACATTTTAATTGCAGCATATGTCACGGTTCATACAAGCGGCCGGGCGTGTTTAACAATTTCACTCTCAATGACGCTTAAATAGCGTTTCGGATTCCAAACAGATTTGATCCTGATCAGACGCCGCATAACGCGGCGTCTGATCAGGATCCAAACTGTTTGACACTCGTTTTGAAATTTCTTATGTCATACTGCCTCCTTTTTTAACTTTGAAACGACATTGCAGACAACAAAATTGAAGCATGCGACAATGAAACGGTGAATGGGTAAATATCTCATGAAATATGTGTGCGTCATGCCAGTTCTAGAGTATAGGAGAGAATCCGCCATTATTCTTATTTTCATAATAGTGGAGATGTATTTCTATAATAGAGGAGATGTCGTATTTCTAAAATATTGGAGATGTCGTATTTCTAGTATAGTGGAGATGTCATATTTCTATAAAAGCTGAGATGTCGTATTTCTATAAAAGCTGAGATGTCGTATTTCTTTAAAAGCTGAGATGTCGTATTTCTATAAAAGCTGAGATGTCATTTTTCTATAAAAGCTGAGATGTCGTATTTCAAAATGTTGGTGATGTCGTAGTTCTAGTATAGTGGAGATGTCGTACTTCTATTAAAGAGGAGATGTCGTTTTTCTATTATAGTCGAGATGTCGTATTTCTATTATAGTGGAAATGTCGTATTTCTATTATAGAGATGTCGTATTTCTTGTATAGTCGAGATGTCGTATTTCAATTATAGTCGAGATGTATTTCTATTATAATGGAAATTTCGTATTTCTATTATAGAGATGTCGTATTTCTTGTATAGTCGAGATGTCGTAGTTTTATTATAGTCGAGATGTCGTGTTTCTAGTATAGTGGAAATGTCGTATTTCTATTATAGTCGAGATATCGTATTTCTATTATAGTGTAGATGTCGTATTTCTAGTATAGTGGAGATGTCGTATTTCTATAATAGTGGAGATGTCGCATATCTATTAAAGTGGAGATGTCGTATTTCTATTATAGTGGAGATGTCGCATTTCTAGTATAGTTGAGATGTCGTATTTCTGTTATAGTGTAGATGTCGTATTTATATTATAGTGTAGATGTCGTATTTCTAGTATAGTGGAGATGTCTTATTCCTATTATAGAAGAGATGTGATGTTTCTAGTATAGTTGGGATGCCGCATTTCTAGTATAGTGGAGATGTCGTATTTCTAATAAAGTGGAGATGTCGTATTTCTAGTATAGTGGAGATGTCGTATTTCTATTATAGTGGAGATGTCGTATTTCTAGTATAGTGGAGATGTCGTATTTCTATTATAGAGGAGATGTCGTATTTCAATTATAGTGGAGATGTGATATTTCTAGTATAAAGGAGATGTCGTATTTCTATTATAGTGGAGATGCCGTATTTCTAGTATAGTGGTGATGTCGTATTTCTAGTATAGTTGAGATGTCGTATTTCTAATATAGAGGAGGTATCGCATTTCTATTTTTAGTGGAGTAGACATTATTATTTCCCAATAAACGCGGTTAAACTAAATCTAATATGTTCATTGCAAACAGATTGGAGTCTGACCAGACGCCGTCTGATCAGGCTCCAAACTGTTTGCCTTTCAGATTAAGATGAACATACATGCTAGTTTAAAACTTGTCATTTGGAATTTTCAACATTATTTGAGACGGGAAAGAATTACGTGGTATCCACTGTATGTGTTATACAATTATATAAGCAATCTTTTTGAAGTCCGATTTGATGCTGAGAAACTCGGCGTCCTAACATTCTCTAAACGGTCTGCAGAAAGAACATACATGTAATAAGCCATAAACGTTGCCTTTTACCTGTCATTTACTGCATTTTATTTCGTTAAATTCTTTCAATCCACGAGACTTAAAAAAAAGAATTCCAGATTCGAGTTAACCCTTATCATGCTGAATTGTCGTCTGCTTAAAATACATATTCTTTTAAATAAGATAAAATCAAGTTTGATCTTTTACAAACTTAAGAAAACATATAAATATGAGTCGCAAAAAAACTTGGATCAAGATCGGCGTCTGGTCTGGACCAAAGCTGTTTGCAAATATAAACAAGGTTTTGCTGATCACGAACATTATTAAAGGTAACAGACAGATGATGATAACTTGCTTATTATTATTATTATTATTAAACCAAATATTTTTGTTCATAATTGTTTACTTTTCTCAGATACATGTACTTTGAAAATAATGCTTTTATGAATACCACTTTTAGGTCAATTGTTTATCGGAAAACGACCTTGCATGGAGGCTGCCATTTTGTTAACATGTATGACGTCATTTATACCCTTTCGGTATTTAAGCTGATTTGTACAAAATGATTCAAAGATGACAAACAAGACAGACCCTGATCAGTGTCTACACTATTTGCATAAGTCAAGTGTAACACTGTTATGTAAACTGTTTGTAGATGACGAGTAAACTTGTCGCCAGGTTTGAATGTGAAAGTAAAACATCTCCCACTGTAACTTGCGAGTCAATGTACGTTTTATAGCTCGTTCTAAATTCAGCCCAAAGTTAATTCAAAGTTAACGAACCTGCATGCTATTTGATTATATAACACGTTTAATTTCAAACGTAATAGCTACTGGAGCTGGTATAATTGTCACGACTGTGAGGTGCTACATGGAAGAGAAAGGAAACAGGGCTGCTATAAGTTGGCATGAAAAATCCTAAGATTTCCAAATTTGCATTTCTCAAGTGCGATTTTACGAATCGTACCTTTTCCCCATCGCCTGTTTCTTGTTGTGTTGCAACGTGGCTGCTTAAGGCGCATTCTGCTTTACTTTCAGCCTGCTTTAAGCTACCATGTACTAGAAAAAATCCGAAGATTTAGAAAAGATTCGGAGAAATGGCAGCCCTAAAACAAGAGTTGTCAGAGAAACAACAAAGCTCGCCAGCGGCACATTAACATGTAACACATGGGGAAAACCTTGGAATTCTGTCCTGTTAAACTTTAAAAACCATGGACCCACGTACAATATACTCATGACATTTGCAAACAGTGTAGACTCAGAACAGAGGACTCCTAAATGAGCCCTCCGATCAGGTGTACACTATTTGCTAATTTTTACCATTGATTATCAAACTACCGAGAATTCGAAGCAGACTGGTTCATGATTCGGTAAAGCAATATAACTGACAAAATTTCAAAACGAGTGTCAAACAGTTTGGGTTCTGATCCGACGCCACGTTAAGACACAGACTGTTTGACCACACGCGCTTTATGGCGTCTTTGAGAGTGAAAGGGTTCGAACGAAAACTCGATTAATTTTGGGAACATAAAATCATATGAAACACTGCAACGATTTGAAATAATAAACTAAAGCAAATATGATAATCGTAAAATGAATAGAATCAATTTTCACTTAGGAAAGTGGCATGCTTCTTTGAACTGCGGCGATACCCAGGATTAATGGTAAAAAGTTGTTGATTTAGCTGATATTGAGTTGTCTCCCTTGCGTCCCCGACAGAAGTTTGTGCATGTAGTAGATTTATTGAGATATTAAAGCGTAGTGCATTTTCGTATATGATTAAATTCCTTATTTGTTTAGTTTTGATCTGACTGATTTGTTATCATTGTATGTCGTTTAACAGTATTTCTGTCATAACACGACGTCCAGCTTCATTTACTACAGTAGAGAATGTGTTATTCTTTCCCAATAAACGCGTTTACGCTAAAACTATTATTTCAATTGCAAACAGTTTGGAGCAAGACCAGACGCCGGGTAATCGGGCGTCTGATCATGTCACCAAGATAAACATGAATTATCAGAATTGTCAAAAAGTTGCACTTTTCTACGTTCTAGTGTTTTGCGTTTGCGTTTCGTTTCGTTTAAACGGGAATGAATAACGTTGTCTCCACTGTATAATTAACTTACAGTGGGGACACCGTTATTCTTTTCAGTTCAACGCACACGAAACGCAAACACATTACAATAAAATGCAGAAAATATAAATTTGTCAACAAGTCTGACTATTTATTTTAATATGAGAGACAAACAGTTTGGAGCTTGATCAGACGCCGGGTAACCCGGCGTCGGACCTGGCTCCAAACTGTTTGCAATGAAAATAATAGTTTGAGCGTAAATGCGTTTATTGGGAAAGAATAATGTTTTTTCTCCACTGTATTACAGACGGATGATGACCCTATAGAAGTTCTTTCTTTACAATGTTCCAGGCACAAATCAGCAACTGGGCAGCATTAAAATAGAATGATATTTACAATGGTCGTAGTTCAACCAAATACATACAAGGATCCAAGGTTATAAAGCTTTTCAATTGAGTCTTAAACCGTTTTCAAGCATTTGATTGGTCAGATTTGAGCCTAGGCTCAAATCTGACCCATCAAATGCTTGAGAACACTCAGACTCAGCGCAAACGCTTAATAACATTGGACCCATGTCCTATGAGTTTTGGGCGATATGGACTGTCTGGCAATGTAAACCTGTTCACTGTTTGTTTCGAGCAGTTCCATGATCTGAATTACCTAACAAACAAATTGTATATACTATATACAGTGTTCCCTCCCTACAACGGCCTTCCAACAACGATTCCCTCATTTACAATAACGCTTACTTGAGGGAGTGCTGTACAATGAAGGTAGTCGAACTAGCCTCATTTTTTATTAATTATTTCTCCCCTATGAAAGCGACTTTTAGCATAATTTTATCTTGCTTTAATCAGTCACCAGCTACATACACAGAAAATCAAACCTCTTTTAGTTGCTGTAAAAGAAGGAATAAACCGTCCGCTTAACCCTTTCACTACCAAGTTTTATCGTCTGCTTTAACCCTCTTACCGCCAAAATATCGTCTGCATTGGAAGTGTTGTCTGCAATATTTTCAAAGGCAAATATTCAGCTGTTTTGACAAAAGAAATGTCGATACGAGTAACAAACAGTTTGGATCCTGATCAGACGCCGCGTCACGCGGCGTCTGATCGGGATCCAAACTGTTTGCAAAGTCGTCTTTTGTCGACGTTGGCAATGAAAGAGTCAATTCGACTATACACATGTACATGTACTAGTATAACTAGTTGGCATAGTAGAATTATTAATGAAGATGAACTCTCAAGAAGGGGTAGCCCATGTAACAAACTATGATTTATGCATAACTGGTATCTAAGACTAATTTGACTATTGAACAATATTACAAGGTACCGTGCTCCCTCTCAACAACGACCCCAATGGAAGACACAGACTCTTTGAGTTGTTCGGAGGGAGTCGTTATAGGGCGGGACAATTTCGACTTTGCTTACATTTGCAAACAACTTGAATCCAAATCAGACGCCGCGTAACGCGGCATCTGATCTGGATTCAAGCTGTTTGTCACTCGTCATTATATATATTCTATCAAACGTCCACTTATATGTAACTTTGAGAAAAAACAGCAAATGACAATTTTAAGCAGACGATATTGCAGTAGTAAAACGTTAGATATAATAGTCTTGTTTAAGGAACTGCGGCAAGGGTCATTTAAAGGAGGGGTCGTTGTTGGGGGGGGGGGGCTGTTGTTGGGAGGGGAACACTGTGATATTACCACACAGACAGAGCAGCTGTTAGGCAAATGTTGCTGTGTTGCTCCTTCAAGGTTCAAACTTTGACAGTACGAATGTTTAGCGATATATCAAAGACTATGTCCTTTTTCATGATACGACATTGAGATAAATGTTCATTGATTAAATATTGCTGACACATACGATCTATTATAGGATCTAAGAGGTAGTTTATTTATTAAAAGCAAGAACAATTACATTTCTCCTATATTCTCCGGTACAGAATGTCAATGAATGTTATTGCATTAGTACATGTATTGATTTTCTCTATCGAAATCCTTAAGTCTGGCACTATACTGTTTACAATGGGCACACACGTTCTATCGCAGTTATCGGGATAGAATAACGTTTTCATCCATATACCCCGTGCTGATAAAGGTTGCAATATTGCCCAATGTTACGAGGGTAATAACAATATATATCTACCTCTTTATCAATTCGAATCTTATCGTATGTAACATGGTATATTGCAGAGAAATATTCATCTGCTTTTATTTGCAATATCACTTAAGACCAGTCTATAAATCGTATTTTGACTGGTTATCAGACAGTCAATATATGTGCAGAATGAAGACACAGGCCAATTGATTTTGACATGGCATCATTTTCCAGCAAACCCCAGACATTTTATTGCATTTCTAAATGAAATACCATGAAACCCGCGAGGGTCGTCCAACCCATATCATTGTATATTTATACTGGTGGTGTGCTTTAAAATTGTCTGTAAAATCAATTGAATACTAGATGCATATTTCGATATTCGAAGTACGGGACATAATTTCACTCTCAATGACGCTTGAACGCGCGTTTGCAAGCAGTTTGGATCCTGATCAGACGCCGCGTAACGCGGCGTCTGATCAGGATCCAAACTGTTTAACACTCGTATCGATATGTTGTATTCAAACTATTTTGAATCTTAAACCATGTTGCAAACAACACAATTGAAGCCGACGACAATGAAACGGTGAAGGGGTAAAGAAACTCACTGAATATTTGGTAGTTAAAGGGTTCAGTACTTGGATGAAGACGTTACAGTGGAGAATGTGTTATTCTTTCGCAATAAACGCGTTTGTGCTAAAACTATTATTTGCAGTGCAAACAGTTTGGAGCCAGATCAGACACCGGGTAACCCGGCGTCTGATCAGGCTCCAAACTGTTTGCCACCAAGATAAACATGAAATATCAGAATTGTCCAAAAGTTGTTCTTTTCTACGTTTTAGTGCTTTGCGTTTGCGTACGTTTGCGTTTAAACGGGAAAGAATAACAGATTCTCCACTGTATGACGTCACGAATGACGTAAGAATAACAGATTCTCCACTGTATTGGCGGGTACAGTAAATAATGTGTTCAGAACTCCCAATAAGCACGATTGTGTTAAATCTATTGTTTCCATAGCAAACAGTTTGGAGCCGGATCAGACGTTGGGTAACCCGTCTGATCAGGCTACAAACTATATTATATTTATTTCTTTATTAGAGTCTCATCATGATTTTAACATGAAATACATACAACATTCATTTCAATTCACAGAAAAACCATGCCATTCAAATAAGAATTAAAAGAGACTATATACATAATGTAATTATCACAATCATATTCATTGTAAATTTCAACTTAAAATCCATATACTACAGATTTCATTAAAATATTCTAAGTTATATAAGTTATATACAGCCTCTATCAATCATATGATCAAAGCACCTTTGTAATAAAACAGGGTGTATATTTAAAATTATAATAAGTAAGGTGAACAATTAAAGGATATGATACTATAACAACGCTAATGTGCGTGCAACTCAGAATGAAAGGAATAGCATACGTTATGAAAATATGTCTAATTATAGCACATTTTAATGCATTTTGTTTGCGTTAAGTTTTGTTTCGTTTGAAGGGTGAGGAATGGCGTCGCCTCCATTGTATCATTCCATCGTTAATGGCTGATACAGTGGAGAATGTGTTATTCTTTCCCAATAAACACGTTTACGCTAAAACTAATTTTTCCATTGCAAACAGTTTGGAGCCTGATCAGACGCCGGGTAACCCGGCGTCTGATCAGGTTCCAAACTGTTTGCCACCAAGATAAACATGAATTATCAGAATTGTCCAAAAGTTGTTCTTTTCTACGTTTTAGTACTTTGCGTTTGCGTACGTTTGCGTTTAAACGGGAAAGAATAACAGATTATCCACTGTACTTAAAAACTATCGTTTTAAATTTTAATACTATCGTTGTAGTTTCGATTCTGATCTGATGATGAGTTATGCGATGTTTGATCTAATTTGAAACACGAGTCAAAAGGCGCTTAGCAGGATAGAGACTTAACTCGTCTTCTGCGGAAATGCCGTCTGCTTTGACACTATAGTCTGGAGTTGGTAAAATTCCGATCTATAATTTGTTAGTTAAAGAAACTCTGCCAAAGCGAGTGTCAAAGAGGTTTGATCCAGATCAGACGCCGGGTTACGCGGCGTCTGATCTGGATCAAACCTGTTTGCACATATCAGTCAGTTCGCTAATGGCAGGCAAAGTGTCAAACAATTCAACTTCAATTCACTGACGTTTGCCCCATTTCAAAACATCATAATCAAGTTTAAAAAGCATTACAGAAAATCGATGTTCAAGAGAAAACATCAAAGTCTTTAAACGGTACAGTAAAGGTTCATCATTTCGTCAATGTTTGAGAATGGTTATTGTTCAATATTTAACACAGATGATTGCTTGAAGAAAGATGAAAGTAAAGTAGCTTGTTTTACATATAGTTGTATATAATAGGATTTATAATCGTTTAAGACAATGACGGTTACCATGACAAATAAAGCACTGTGTTATGATGCTCTAAATTCAAATTTACGGTAAAAGGCACTATTGTGCTTTTTGATTCATTGAATCCTAGAATTTAAATGGTTTTTTCCTGTGTTTATTTAAATATTGCCTATTGTTAACATTTCAATGTCGTTAGGTACAAACTATCAATAAAGAAATATAATGTAGATATAGAAAAATTATCTGAAGAATATTTACTACACCAATTACTAAATCTTCTAGAAATACGGAATGAAGTGTGCAAGTACATCTTAGAATGACGTTGTGTCGCGTACAATTTTCAAATATCGTGTATGGGTATATTTAACTCTTTCAACGCCATGGACTAGTGTAAAATATATTATACTAATTACATTTGCAAACAGTGTAGACCCAGACCAGAGGGCTCCTAAAGGAGCCCTCTGATCAGGGTCTACACAGTTTGCCAATTTAGAGCAGTGTTTACCGAACTACCCAAATTTCAAATTAGACGGGTTCATCTTTTGGTAACAAAAATATCTAAAAGGAAATCTAATGACCCACAATTGTTACTTGGTGTTGAAATAGTTAAAGGTCTGCATACAACAACACGATGTCTCTCCGTGTCAATGGCTACTTTAGGCGCATTTGTCACATAATTTGACAAAGTGTTTCTCTCTCTCAGAATTGGATTCTCTGAGCGGTTTTCAAATTTGATAATGGTTTTGTGGAACTGTTAGGTGTTTGTTCTGCGGGGACGACATTACATTTATTTCTTCCCCTTTCACACTTTCTTCCATAACGTATTGTCCATGCTTACAACAGGTGGTTGCTTAAAGCAGATTACAGGAGCTTTCTGTTCTTCTTTCAGCCTGTCTTGAGTACGCATTTATAAATATGCTGGACAAGATATTAATGACTCTTTAACAGTATTACCATGAACATATATTTCAAAAATGAGAAAAAGTACAGTGAAGAAGGATTATTTTCCTCAATAAAAGCGTGCATGATAAAATATGCAATCCTGGTGTCTAATCATGCTCAAAACTGTATGTCACTCAGTTAAAAATACATTTTCTCAAATTAAAAAATAAATTCTTCTCTAAATTTAATGAGGTGCGTTTGCGTTTCGTTTATGTTTAAACGGGAATGAATAACGATATCTCCATTGTCAATGCGCTAAAAGGGCACTTATAGCGGGGATATGATTAAACGATCCTTAACCTAAACGCTCTACAATAAAATGGTGAATTCAGTGTTTTGGTAAGGAAGTATTTAATATGAAGGTCAACCAGTTTGAAGCCAGATCAGACGCCGAGTTACTCGGCGTCTGATCGGGCTTCAAACTGGTTGCCATGGACACGATTGTTTTAAAGCAAAAGTGTGTATTGGGAAAATATTAAAGTTTTCTCCATTGTAAAGAGTTGCTGTTAGATTTTAAAGCTACTGCAACACTCAAAACACCTGCGGTCCATTTCACGAATAAACAACAAGTAATTGACAGCAGTTCTTTTCCAGGAAATTGTTTCATTTAATTTCTCTGACAATTTAGCTTTAAGTGGGAAATACACCATTTCCCCCGTTTAAATGAAACTTACGCAAAAACAGTTGCAATACGGTGTTCGAAGAATAAGGGACAGTTTTGAAATTACAGCGCTCCCTTTCTACAACGACACCCAATGGGAGACAAGGATTATGTGCGTTGTTCAGAGGGAGTCGTTATAGGGAGGGAAGTTGGTTACATTTGCAAACAGTTTGAATCCAGATCAGACGCCGCGTAACGCGGCTTCTGATCTGAATTCAAGCTGTTTGTCACTCGTCATTAAGTTTTTATCTGTCAAAATGTCAAATATGTAACTTTGAGAAAGAAATCAGACAACAACTTTAAGCAGAATATATAACAGCAGTAAAAGCGTTAGTCATAATTGTCCTGTTTAAGGAACTGCGGCACGTGTCGTTGTTAGGAGGGAGTTGTTGTTTGGAGGGTCGTTGTAGAGAGGGAACCCTGTATTACATGTAATGAAAGTGCATAATATTGAAACTTTTATATTTCATGATTTGTTACTGTTAACGATTTGTTAGAATTCGACCGACGGGTTGACAATTTAATGTAATATGAGTAGTAAATAGTTTGGAATTTTTTCAGAAGCTTGGTCACTCTACCCTGCGCAGAGTTCCAAAGTTCTACTCAGTTTGCGATGTGTACAGTGCTCCCTCTCTACAACGATACCCAAAGGGTGTCACAAATTGTGTGCGTTGTTCGGAGGGAGTCGTTATAGGGAGGGACATAACGTTTTTGCAAACTGGATGTCTCCATTTGAATTTTCATGGATAAATAAGTTTAACTTTTTCACTGCCAACGGCGCCAAAAGGCGAATTGCAAACATTTTGGATCTTGATTAGACCCCGCATCGCACGGCGTCTGATCAGGATCTAAACTGTTTTGACAATCGTCTCGACATACCTTAGGTCAAATTAGCTCCCAAGCTGACTTTAATAAAAAAAAAAATAATAATAATAAAAACCTGGCAGTGACAGAGTCAACGAGAATTACACGAGGCAGGCGACCAACAAAATGCGTCATACTTAATCCCTTAACTGCCTTACCCCGAGCACAACAGTTTTTTTGCAAACAGTTGGATCCTGATCAGACGCCACGTTACGCGGCGTCTGATCAGGATCCAAACTGTTTGACACTCATTTCAATATTTCCATCAGTCAAAATAGCAAAAAATTTAATTTAAGAAAAGAAAGCAGGCGACAATCGTTTAAAATTGATGACGTCAGGGTAGTGAAGGGGTTAAAATGACAGAGCTTGTGATCTTCAACTATGTGTGAGCATTGATGAACAGAAATATAACTTTGAAATAGGAAGATAGCATTTAAATGATGATGTAATTGGTACCGCTATCCATATATAGGATTTACTACTTTCGACAACATAGTCTCGTCTGTTTGAAATTAGGTCTGTAATATTTTGCTTTCAAATTTAGAGTTTAAAGTATCAAGAACATTTTATTAAAGAGACCCCCATTTCAATCAATTCAAATAATTAAAGTACATGAACAGGTGTATCTACATAAGTCACCAATTGAATAATAGCCAAGTTCCAATATTTGGTAGTAACAATCTGGAGGTCAAAGCATCGACATTTCCCGATTATAGAACTGCTTTAATATTGCACACTCACACTACTGTCAAGAAGAATGGTTCTGTCTTTGAAAAGATAAAATGATGACAAAAGCAAAAACAGTCTAGACTGCGGGCGTATCTATGATCAGTATTGCAAACAATTTTTGGCGTCGCATTTGAATCCAGACTGTTTGAGATTCTGGCGATATAGGCGAAAAAATGTACATGAAAAATGAATCAACTCTAAAAAATGTTGCAGACGACACTTATATATGTACAGTACTGAACCTTATTAAATTAAATTGATAATCGCAAGCGAATTGCCATCGAATTGCCATCGAATCGGGCGCTTCAAAAAGCAAATCGCGTGCTTGAGTCGTTTCACCCGATTTTTCCGAAGCGGTTGTGACAAAAATGGAATCGAAAAACATAAACGAAGGCATATTTGCGAATATTGGTGATAAACACAATTCAGGGAAACTTAACACGTTAATTGCGTTGGAAAATATTCACAAGCAAATTGACATCGAATTGCAAGCGAATTACCATCGAATTGCAAGCGAATCGCAAAAATTGTTTATTTAATAAGGTTCAGTACTGTATAGCGTGCAGACGATTGGCCCTTTCACTGACCCACCTCGTGTACATTTGTTATTTGCAAACAGTTTTGGATTCTGATCAGACGCCGCGTAACGCGGCGTCTGACCAGGATCCAAACTGTTTGACACCAATGTCATTATTGTTAAAGGCAAACCACCTACAATTTTAATTCTAGAAATACAAGCAGACGACACATGTTTGAAGCTGATGACGTCATGGCAGTGATGGCGTTAAGCAGGACAAATGACCATCTCTCAACAACTCTACACTTATCAGTTTACGTTACTGACAAATTGATCGTGAGGTTTTTACCCCCATCAACGCCATATTGTCGTCTGCTTAAACAATGTCTGCAAAAACGTTTCAAAGTAAGCTTTAAAGTAGTGTGAAGATATTTCAAAACGAGTCTCAAACAGTTAGGATCCTGATCAGACGCCGCGTGACGCGGCGTGTGATCAGGAACCAAACTGTTTGCAATTGCACATTTTGGCGCCAATGACAGTGACAAGGGTGATGGGAGAATATTGATATTGCTGTCAAACAGTAAGCTCCCGCTTGACCCAGACAGATAGTACAGCCATTGTACTGGGACATATATCTAAAAACAAATTGCAGCTGAATAACACAAAACTAGTGGTGACCATTTCTCTCATTGCTTGTTTTAAACGTTTTACCCATGTGTGCCATGGGTTCATTCTGCTCTGTCATGACGTCATAGATTTTAAGTGACTCTCGACTGCTCCGCGAGTCGCCAAAACAACAACAATCTTAATGGTTAAGTACTTAAAGGGGTGCAAAAGGCAGTTTGATTGGTTAGAAATGTAGGTTATCTTCTCTTTTTTTTATTTTATTTTTTTATGTATTTTGACTTTAGAAATATTGAATAATGTGTGTAGTGGATATAATGAGTTTAACATAAACGTTTTTATTGGGAAGTAATAACGTCTTCTTTAAAGCGCCTGAGATGAGTTTGACACTTTGGTCTGATCGTAAATGGAATGGAATAATAGTTTTCTATTGAACAGAAAAGGCTTCTGTTCAAATTGTTTTATGAGTAATTAATGTATAAATGAATAACACACACTTTGTGATATTTAATAGACTCAGAAGCTAAAGAGTCATTGTATATATCACAAATTCAAATAGCTGACAGTCTAACGCAGGACATAAGTAATGCAGAAAGCCAATTTGCAATAGTTTTGCCATTAAATAAGCGGTCGTTCCCCCATCAAGAACAATATTTATGTTTCTTTCAAGTAAGACAATTTATTGCAACGAACAGTTGTAAAATAAAATAGAAAAGACGAAACTATTGCCCTAGAGGAGATTGGCGACCGGTCCATGATTCAATATAGAACTGTCATATTTATAGGCCGACAGTCCGCTGGGGGTATATACAACGGAGAAGACGTAAACGCGTTTACGCTAAAACTACTATTTCAATTGCAAACAGGTTGGAGCCGGATCAGACGCCGGGTTACCCGGCGTCTGATCAGGCTCCAAACTGTTTGCCACTCAGATAAAAATGAATAGTCAGATTTATCAAAATATTGACATTTTCTCTATATTTTATTGCAATGTTTTTGCGTTTTGTTTGCGTTTAAACGGGACAGAATTACGTAGTCTCGGAATTCCGCTGGGGTTTATATTATATCAGGCAACTGTCTGGGGCCAGGTCGTATATCTTCTGAATTCCAGTGCAGCTTCGTATCTAAATGTGGATCAAAATATTAATAAATCTCAATAAAAATACTGGCGTCTTGGCCAATGTCCTAAAATACAGTAAAGCATCTCAAAAACGACCACCTCTCAATAACGATTACCTCTTTTTTACAACTACTTTTATATTACGACTATCTCTCTTTTACGATCACGTCGGTATTTCGACCACATCTCTATTACATGTACGACCACTACATTGTATTAATTATTAGTTATATACGAGAGGTGACTGATTAAAGCAAGGTGACAGTAAAACAGAAAGCTCCTTCAGGAGCTTTCTGTTTTACTGTCACCTTGCTTTAAACTGTCCCCTGCTTTTTATACAGTCAATTAGCGTTCGTCAAGTGGTCGTAATAGAGAGGTTTTGCTGTTCACATTCTCGATTCGCCCTGAACAAGACAACCTAATTGGATAGAGCAAAGTATAGATTTTTGGCATCTTTTGCTGTAAGCCAACTTTTGTTCGATGTTATTCCTGACAATGCCAAAACTCTTAAATACATCTATTGATAAGACTCCCAATTAGCGTTGACTCTTGAAAAGATGTGACACAGCATTTAAAAGCATGACAAAAATGTTGTCTCTGTGAAAAGGGCGTGTCTAGGACTCTTGTGATCAGGATCTACACTGTTAGTAAACTTGGGTATATGTTTGGTCTCAGTATTACAAGGGGTATTGTTGGCGAGCTAAGCAGCATGATCTTAACCACAAATGAGACACATCCTGAGAATAACAGACGCCGGGACAATACTGGGATTAGAGACGCTATTCGTTCAAGCATAAGATATTTCTTGTAGTAAAAATATCTGAAAATATGGGACACAATGTGTAACTCTTCTATCTAATCATAAAATTTGAATTGATTGATTTACTAAGGTTTTACGGCACCGCGACACATGAAATGACCATACGGCGCCGACATAAAATGCGAACAAAGAGCTTTTTATTACACAGTAATTTGTACAAAGTGTGCAAACTGAATGTCAAATAGTGTAGATCCTGATCAGACTGATCCTTCAGCAGCAATCTCAGTATCAGGGTTTTCACTGTTTGCTAAGGCCTGTGTGTCCAATTACTTAACCCTTCTCAATGACGTCCTAAAGGGGATTTGCAAACGGTTTTGATCCTGATCAGACGCCGCGTAACGCGGCCTCTGATCAGGATCAAAACTGTTTGCCACTTGTTTTTGAAAATACGTTAGTTATACTGCCTTAACGTTAGTTATACTGCCTTAAATCTAACTTTGAAACAATCTTGCAGACACAAATATTAAAACAGACGACAATATGGCGGTGAAGGTGTAAACAATTCACGACAAATGATCATGGAAGGGGTTAAGGTGATTACGGTATCACAAAATTAAAACACTAGATTTAACCCATGCTGAATGTGTCATCAAGATTTTGTCCACTTTCAAAAATTATCATTTAATGTTCATTTTAACCATTTACCCCTAATAACATGTTTCGGTTGAAAGTAAAGTAGAATGCGTCTTAAGACTCATTCTGCTTTATTTTCCGTCTGCTTTAACGATGGCATCATTTCTACGTTGTATTTAGCCGTTACGGTAGAGATGTCATTAAATGTGCCGTGTGTTTAGCAATTATGGTCAAGAAGATATAATTACAGTTTTCTACAACTGATGGTCCGATATCTTTCGGGATACTGTACATGTGTCTCTTTAGGGGCACACAAACTGAAATCAGAAAAATGCTAATTAGGCGAGAATGACCATAAGGCATTCAGTTCACAGTCTGCAATTGTCCCCTTGCTTGAGATTTAAGACTAATGTGTAACACTTATGTTTGCCTCCCAGCTACTGCCTGAAGAAAATTCAAAGTGTTCTAGATGTGTCAAGACTCGCACGTTTGGGAAACATTTCGTGAATATAAGTCTACACTAATGTACAGTGGAGAATATATTATTCTGTACCGTTTAAACGCAAGTGAAACACAAACGCAATGCAATAAAATGTAAAAAATGACAATTGTTGGACCATTCTTAATTGTCTTTTTTAATCTGAATGGCAAGCAGTTTGGAGCCTGATCAGACGCCGGGTCACACGGCGTCTTATCTGTCTCCAAACTATTTGTTAACTACAGTGGAGAATCGTTTTGGACAATTTTGATAATTCAAATTTATCTTGGTGGCAAACAGTTTTGAGCCTGATCAGACGCCGGATTACCCGGCGTCTGATCTGGCTCTAAACTGTTTGTAATTGAAATAATAGTTTTAGCGTAAACGCGTTTATTGGGAAAGAATAACGTTTTCTCCACTGTATATATAAAAAAAGATTTGGCGTTAAAGCCATTAATGTGGAAAGTATAAAGTCGTCTCCAATGTTCGAGACATGTTGTCAATAAATGTTTGCTAATCAGATTAAAAGGACTCGTTAGACATATTTTCAAAATGCATTGTATTGCGTTTGTGCTTCATTTTCATT
The DNA here is from genome assembly GCA_922989275.2 of Gari tellinella. Lineage (NCBI taxonomy): Eukaryota > Metazoa > Mollusca > Bivalvia > Cardiida > Psammobiidae > Gari > Gari tellinella. The sequence continues at coordinate 599,827 of OV277870.1, forward strand.
TTAAGGGGAAATAAAAACGTCTTCTCCTCTGTATATGGTGTCAAAATACTTAAGATACGTAAGGATCAGGTAATATATCCATTACACCATATTGGCGCGTGAAAATGTTATTAATAAACGGCGAGTATAGTACTGAACCTTATAAAATTAAATTGATAATCGCAAGCGAATTGCCATCGAATTGCCATCGAATTGCCATCGAATCGCGCGCTTCAAAAAACAAATCCTACGTTTGAATATTTTTACGCGGATTTTTCGAAGCGGTTGTGACAAAAATGGAACCGAAAAAAATAACGAAGGCATATTTGAGAACATTTTTGAGTCCTTTGAATCGCAAGCGAATTGCAAGCGAATTGCCATCGAATTGGAAGCGAATCGCAAAAATCGTTAATTTAATAAGATTCAGTACTGTATATGAAGGATACACTTGTTGTATGCAAACAGAGTAAGGCCAGATCAGAGGGCTCCTACAGGAGCCCTCTGATCAGGGTTTTCACTGTTGTTATTTTGCAATATATGGTCAACATTGACTAGACCTTATTGGATACTAGACATTTGAATTTGAATTTCCAATGGTCATTAAGTTATATTCAGTGTCCCCTCCCTACAACGTCCCTCCGAACAACGAGTCCCTCCTTACAATGACCCGTGTCGCTGCTACCGAACAAACAAACTTTGTCTAACGCTTTCACGACTGCAATATAGTCTGCTAAAAATTGCCTTTTGTCGTTTTATCTCAAAGTTACATATTGGACATTTTAACAGACAAAATATAATTACTATTGACAAACAGAACAGTAACGCGACGTCTGATCTGGACTCAAACTGTTTGCAAATGCAAGCCAATTTCCTTCCTTATAACAACTCCCAACAACACCCAGTGTTTGTCTCCCATTTGATATTGTTGTAGAGAGAGAGCGCAGTACATACAGTGAAGAATATGTTATTCTTTCCCATTTAAACGCAAACGAAACGCAAAACACTAAAACGTAGAAAAGTACAACTTTTGGACAATTGTGAAAATTCATTTTTATCTTGGTGGCAAACAGTTTTGAGCCTGGTCAGACGCCGGGTTACCCGACGTCTGATCAGGCTCTAAACTGTTTGTAATTGAAATAATAGCTTTAGCGTAAACGCATTTATTGGGAAAGAATAATGTTTTCTCCACTGTAGATTCGCTGTCCTAAAATCAAACTGTTACCTTGATAGTGAGCAGTACGTAACTACATTCCAAATGTCACAATGATAAGTTTCATACCAAAGAACAATGTCGTGTTTGCTTCTTTAAAACATTTTACGAGACAGACTGTGATAATTTGTCAACTAAGATTTCTCACTAATCCGCTTTGGGACTTAAGACCACGTCCTTTTTATACGACGGCAAATGTGTTTTCTTATAAAAAATTGAACGTAAAAGTATTTTTATTGCTTTCCGAAATAAAAAGCAATGGCGGGTTTGCCTTGAACTCAACTTTACAAAGGAGAAGATATTATTAGTCCACGTTTAGACAAAACTTTAATGCAAACGGAATGTAATAATATGACAAAGTTTTGTGCTTGTTTGAAAATTTTGACAATATTTTTTTAACTGAAAGGCAAGCATTTTGGGCCGTGTTAAACGTCTGGTTACCGGATATCTTCTCTGGTTCCAGGTCGTTTGCAATAGAATAATAATAGTACCAGCATACAGCGATTATTGTGAAAGAAAGTTTTGCTCACTATACTATTTAACGTAATAACTTGTGCAATGACGTCATATGTAGAGGAGAAAACGTTATTCTTTTCAGATTTATAAACGAGCTTACTCTCAATTCATTATTTCTTTTGAAAACAGTTTGGAGCCAGATCAGAACAAGATAGAGATACATGTATGTCATTCTTTCTCGTCTACACGATATCAATCCCAAATGTAACGCAATTAAATGAAGACAGAAATGGTTTGTAAAAATATTAACGGTTTATTAAAATCTGAGTTCCTAACAGACTTGAGTCTGATCAGTCGCGGAGTAACTCGGCGTCTGACCAGTTCTAAAACGTTTGCCATGGACATAATTGTTTGGGCACAAGTGCGTAATACATAGTCCGTGCAATAAGCATCCATCTGCCCATAACAACAACAACAACAACAACAACAACAACAACAACAAAATAGTCTTAGTTTGAACGTTATTTCACAGAAATGTCATTGTGTTTAGAAAGGACACTTGATCCTCATCCGATGACAGCAAGCTTGCCATTCTTCCTCTCCACGGCATTATTATATGTCGTCTTTATACGGATAATACCGAAATAAAATATTTACCTCTCTACGGCATTATTATATGTCGTCTTTATACGGATAATACCGAACTAAAATATTTACCCTTTCACTGCCATTCTATATCCTACTTTAAAACTAGTCTGCAATTTTTCGTCAAATTACACTTTATACATTTGTAGAAGGAATAAATAATAACACGAGTGTCAAACAGTTTGGATCCAGATCAGACGCCGCGTTACGCGGCGTCTGATCTGGATCCAAACTGTTTGCAAATATCCAATCGATCGGCATTCAAAGGAAATAATGATAGTTTGTGATGTCAATCCTCTTAAACGATGCCAGAATTAGTGTCATAATAATGGAACCCCTAGTCCATAGAGTTACGATCCGTTTGCAAATAATACGGCATTGCTAGAAGTTACCGGGAAAAACAATGTTTATGTGTGCCATAATGTTGTAATATAACACCGCTAGTATTAATTGGGCCAGAGAGCAGCGGCCATTAAAGTAAATACCATGGAAACTGCTAAAGGAAATAAAATTGGGGTTATTGTATTTGCGTCTATATAAATCCATTAAGCCATTAATGCTTATTGTCAATAAGTAGACATCAGCAAACAGTGAAGAGCCGGATGAGACGTCGCAAACTGCTTTTTCTCAAATAACTACCACTGTTTTCAATAGCGATCAGTGATCGCGAATATCATTGTCTCCAACATGAGTGAGATCCATTTTATGACGTCACTATATAACGTCACGTTTTATAATAATAATAATAATAATAATAATTCTTTATTCAATCAGTAACTTGAATTAACAAATTCCTCGTTACTCACAACATATTTACAGATGGCCAAAGCGGCCAAACAAACATGTATATAATAATAATAATAATAAAAAAGTATTTCAAATGATAGTAGATCTATTTTCGAAAATTCAAAATTTGAGGTTGAACTGCTATTTTCATTTTTTTGGTAAATGATTAGATAATAAAACACTGACTCGTATACAAATCAATCAAGGTAGTTCAGTGCAGCTTTCCTCATATCAAAAGCTTCATAGACATACCTTGATAGATTTAGTAAGGTTTTGGAACTATTTGATTTCATCAACTCTACATACTTATAAGCACTTGGGTTTTGGTAAAAATAACGTTTTAGATATTTTTTTCGTAAGTCAGTATACAGAGTACATACTAAAACAAAATGAAACTAATCTTCTGTGTCATGCTTGTAACAAAACACACAATACCTTTCCTCTCTTTCAGTTCTGCCTTCACCGTAACGCCCGGATTCAATTATTAAATTATGGGATGATAATATAAAGGGGTGGTTACGTCACAGGGATTCCAAAAAGGCCTATTGCTTTAAAATAGTTTTAAATCGTTGGTTATATGAGAAAAAAGAATATGTCACTTGTCAAGATTTGAGACAAGCTGATCTCAACCTCGTCTAGAATAGAAAAGTTATTAAACTCGCCAAGGCTCGCTTAATAACAGTTCAATTCTAGACTCGTTTGAGACCAGCTTGTCTCAGACATCGACTCATGGCATATCCTATATATGTCTCACCAAGGTCTGTAGTGTCTGATATTTCATATGAAACATTTAGTTATATGGACGGACACAGCATGTAGTGTATTAAGATCACTCTTGTATCTATAAAAACATATTCCAGCAAACACATAGAGTCTACAGTGTCAAAACAGACGTCACTGGTTTCCGTTTAAAACGAAACTAAACGCAATACAGTACTCACTCCCTACAACAGGCCTACGAACAACGATTTCCTTCTTACAACGACTCTTGCCACTGTTCCTCAGATAAGACAATTATGTCATACGCTTGCACTGCTGCAATATCGTCTGCTGAAAAAATGTCTGCTGTTTCTCAAAGTTACATATAAGTAGACATTTTGACAGAAGAAATATAATAACAAGACGCAAACAACTTGAATCCAGATCAGACGCCGCGTTGCGCGGCGTCTGATCTGAATTCAAGATGTTTGCAAATGATAGCCAATTTTTTTACCCCCTCCCTATAACAACTCCCTCCGCACTACACACACTATCTTTATCTCCAATTGGGTGTCGTTTTAGAGAGGGAGCACTGTATTACGGACTTAATTTGTAAAGTGGAACTCAACAATTTTTTACACTGAAATGCTAATTTAACAACTTAATCAACCTTAAGTTTTCTTAAATGGTATTTTCTGCGTCCTCGCAAATGTTTAATTTGTAATGTTAAAACCTGTTATTGCTAAAACTTTCCGTGGAGAGAAAGACATTCCTCCCAACAAACATGTTTTGCTTAAACAATTATTTTAATTGTAAACAATTTAAAGCCAGATCAGATGTTGGGTTATACGGCGTAGAACAAGGCACAAACTTATTTGACACTTAACTTTGACCAATTGTAGACATGTTTGGAAATCTATCAACTTCTTCGTTATATTGCTTGCCTTTGGTTTGATTAAGTTGCGTTTAAAGGGAGCGTACTCTATTTTTTTTAATTTGTTTATGATTAACCGGTTACCGATATTCCTAACCGATAATCGGACAGTCGAACGGTTAACCGGTTAATCGGTTAACCGTTGCCATCCCTATTAATATGTTAAGGAGACTTACCGATTTAGGAGCACAATTCTAGTCCTTCATCAAAACATTCAACTTAGCGACAAATATGCTCGTCATTTACCAACAGAATACAGTGGAGAATGTGTTATTCTTTCCCAATAAACGCGTTTACACTAAAACTATGATTTCATATCCAAACTGTTTGTCACCAAGATAAACATGAATTATCAAAATTGTCCAAAAGTTGCACTTTTCTACGTTCTAGTGTTTTGCGTTTGCGTTTCGTTTCGTTTAAACGGGAAAGAATAACGTATTCTCCACTGTACCTGTTAAGAAGTCCTCTGACCAGGGTCTGCACTGTGTCAGTATGCAATACATGTATATCTTAATTAGGAAATAGAATTGTTCACTGGAAATGTCAGGGTTGAATGAGTTATATAATCACCTGTCTTTGCCGTGACATTTAAAGTTAATGTTATCCACTACATAATTACGCCTTTTGCGCCTTTAACAGAGTCCTCAATTGAAGAAAACAGTTTTATAACTTTCAGTCAGGAATATGCACCATACATATTTCTTATATTCTATTAGGTGATAGCTTAAAGCAGGCTGAATGTAAAGCAAGATGCGCCTGAAGGCGCATCCTGCTTTACTTTCAGCCTGCATAAAGTGGTCACTTACCTTTAAAACTAGAAACATCCTATGGGATATGGGAGATAGGGTTTGCAACGGTGTTTGCATGAAGCAAGGGAAACTTAAAATGAATTAATGCCAATATGTTTGAGGAGAGGGATTTTATTGCTAGTTCTTTGTAAATGGGTAAATTCCCGTGTGACCAATGTGGTTTTAATGTCGATTTTAAACCCAGGAAATGTGCCTAAAGTCTGTTCTCGTTGTCGAGAAATACATTTAGGAGAACTAAACATATTAGGCACTGCTACAGCAGACGTTGCAAAGAAGAAAACGTTGTTCTTGCTAAACGTGAACGTAATACAATAAAATATAGAAAAAACACCGTTCTGCAAGGATATACAAAATATTTCTTGTATTACATAACAATGACTGTATAAATGTGAACTTATTTCTTCAGTTGAGGAAGCAGGTGACAGTTGATTTTGACGATAAAATAAAAAAAACACAATTGAAGACGTTATACAAGGGTTGTGTTGGAACCGCCAAAGTTTACCCTTAGATTTAAACATTTTGTTAACACAATTCCGTCTGCTAAAGGTTGTCGTCTGCAGCTTTATTTTAATCTCAAAGTTTTGACGTTTTGACTGAAAAACTATTTATACGAGTGGCAAAGAGTTTGGATCCTGATCAGACGCCGCTTTACGCGGCGTCTGATCAGGATCCAAACTCTTTGCAAAAGTCGAGAAACATTTGAAAAGGTCAACGTTCTCTACATGTCGTAAACTGAGAATATCGAACAAGTATGGCATAAAAAAACAAGACTAAATTACTTCCTACTCGGATACAGAATTAACCTCGTTCTCATTTTATTTCGATCCAGCTACAAGTAATTTCGTAAAAGTTTTATTTTACCAATTTTTTGTTTTTTATTTCCTAACCATACTCTTCCAACGTAATTAGACTACAACTGTTAACATTGATTTCTGTGATGTTTACAATTACAAGTACACCACAATCTCTATACAGCGACCTCTAAAATTGGTTATATTACATGTATACCGTGGAGAATATAATATTCTTCCCCAATGAACACGTTCATATACTAAAAGCATTATATCCATTGTAAATAGTTTGGAGCCAGATCAGACACCGGGTAACCCGGTGTCCGATCAGGTTCCAAACTGTGTGCCAATCAGATGAAGGAATTTTAACAATTTTATGGAGATGCATTTTTGCACATGCTATTGCTTACAATGTATATTGGAGCTTTCTACACTACTTTTGTTCGCATTAAGCTGGTCTCTGGCATAAGAGATGCTCGTTACTAGTATTTACTCAATGGCTGCTTTAGCACGTTCAAAGCTAGAGACGAGTTTATTCGTCATTTACAAACAGCGCTATGTGAAGAGTTCATTTTTTCTATGCAAACAGTGTATACCCTGATAAAGGGGGCTCTTGTAGGGTCTTCCCTTTTTGCCATTTTGCAATATATTGTCGAAATAAATCCTACCTAGTCAAAAATGAACCAGACTTGATTGGAATTTTGAATTTTCCATTTAAAATGCCAGGAATGACCGATTTAAACAAGCTTCACTCCGGGGAAGATCTCGCTCGTGTCTAAAGTCGTTCTCAAGCATTTGATTGGTCAGATTTGAGCCTATGCTCAAATCTGACTAATCACATGCCTGAGAACCAACTGATGTAAGAGATCTTGCTCGAGACTTATCGTATATCTTCTGAACCCATTCTAAAATGAATATCCAAATGTTAATAAATCTATGAAATATTGACAAATATTGCAGCTGCCCTGATTTAGGATCTAAGATTTCTCTGAAGCAGAAAACTCGATATTTCATAGCAGATAATGACCTATCGGTTAGCTGAGGCATTTGGGATTTGGAGAAACAGGTTCTAAAAGAAACTGACAAGTAACATTATTTTGGTATAAAACTATCCAACTTTACTTGGATGTAGAGTCAGATATTACAAATGCTAAAATGAAGACCTGGGGCCCGTTTCATAAAACTTCTTACGACAAATGTTGTCGTAAGTCAAAACTTTAAAATGCATTTAATTTCTGATTTCTCCGTCTAATCCTGTCTTGTGACATCTTTTGGGAATCGTCTTTTCAAGACGATTCCAAAAAGATGTCACAAGACTGGATTAGATGGAGAAATAAATTATAATTGAGACTTTTATAATCTGACTTACGACAACATTTGTCGTAAGAAGTTTTATGAAACGGGCCCCTGCATTGTAAGCTAAACCCTTTCATTATTATTCATGATTATTGTTTTGAAATTACATCAGTTATATTGTTTGCCACTTGTTTTGAAATTATATCAATTATAATGCCTTAAATATAACTTTATAACGATATTGCAGACAACAATATTGAAGCAGATGACAATATGGTGGTGGAGGGGTAAACACCGTACGTTAATTTTGACCATGAAATTCAGTTAATGGGGATCTTAAAGGGTAATGCTATACGTGGGAGAAGGCATTTTCTCACATAACTACATGTACCCCTGTTTTCTAAAGCGAACAACGATGACGAATATCCATTTCTCCAACATGTGTAAGATCACTTTGATGACGTTACTATAACATCACTATTTATAACGGCGTTTTGACGTCACCGGGGTTCCAAAAATATGCATATTGCTTTATAAATAACTTAAATCGTTGGTAATGTGAGAAAAAGAATCTGTCACTCGTCGATGTTTAAGACAAGTTGAACTCAAACTCGTCTTGAATAGAGTTGTTATTAAGCTCGCCAAGGCTCGCTTAATAACATTTCAATTCTAAACTCGTTTGAGATCAGCTTGTCTTAAACATCGACTCATAACAGATCCTATATATTCTTTTCCGTTTTATTGCAAACGCCACGCAGTTTAATAACATGTAAATATTGACACATTTGAACAATTCTGACTGTTTATTCATATTTGAGTGGCAAAAGGTTTGGGTCTGATCTAGCTCCACCCTGTTTGCAATGGAAATGATAGTTTATGTGTAAGCGCGTGTATTGCGAAACTACAGCGTTTTCTCTCTACAACGGCCCTCCCAATAACGATTCCCACCTTACAATGACGTTTTCCGCAGTTCCCCAAACAAGACAAATAATTATGTTCAACGCTTTTACTGCTGCAATAGCGTCTGCTGAAAATTGCCGTCAGTTGTTTTGTCTAAAGTTCCATAATGGACAGTTTGACAGAAAAAAAACAACTTATTGGCGAGTTACAAACAGCTTGAAACCAGACCAGACGCCGCGTCACGCGGCGTCTGATCTGGATTCAAGCTGTTTGCAAGTGTAACCAATTTCCCTCCCTATAACGACTCCCTCCGAATAACGCACACGATGTTGTCTCCCATTGGATGTCGTTGTAGAGAGGGAGCGCTTTATAATATCTGCACTGCAGGAGTAATGTTTTTAGCCTCGATTCTACTTCAAACTCCGTTCCTGTTGTTTTAATTTTGTAGAAAACATTATTAAGGCCCTTCCAATCATTTTATGTGTAATATCTCACCAGGGCCGCATTCCTAACACGGTTATCTTGATAAATTTCCCGTCAATATAGTGTATTAATTGAAAAGCAATGTGGGTTTCAAAACAATAAATACCCTCTACGGCAACCAATAAAAAACAACGTTGCTTTTCAAAACAATAAATACTCGCTACGGCAACCAATCAAAATCAACGTTGCTTTTCACCGTGCAAAACAGCTTTACGAAGACGAAATGAAAGCAAACAATGCTCCTATACACAGGTTTTCGGCGCGTAAGCTATGACCCCCCCCCCCCCAAATCTTTCAAAATGAGTCAAAATACATCCATATGTTCAACAAACATCCTTAACAAATGTTTCAAGAAGTTTCAAGAAGTTTCAAAAAAAAAAAAAAAATTCGTATCATGTATGTATACAATGAGAAGGTGGATGTGTATTCAGGGCCATCAACTTCCCAACCTTGTCATTTTGTCATTTTTGGGCCGATTTTGACAAATGATGGCTTATTATTTACATTTAACAGTTCTGTTCAAAGAAAGTTAGCTCACAGCCCAAGCAAGACACGAGCACAAGTGAAGAAATAAAAAGTTCGATAGGCACCTTATATCGGAATCCTTCTGTCACCTTAATTTTTGGACTTGTTCGTCAGTCATTCACTGATTCAGCGATTAACAAGTGCATTTGCGACCATGCATTACACCATGGTACGGGTAATAAATAGAAAATGAAATATATAATAAATACCTTTTGAATTATCGGTAAATGAGCATTTTCTGTTACGAAATAAATTTCTAGATAACTTTCGTTTCGTTTCGGTTGACAAACGGATATGATATCATTGGTCGTATTCGAATCATTCAATTTGTTGTCAACGAAAACTAGGCGGAGCAAATGCTCGAAGATTTACTGATTACAACGTTTTTGACCCGACTCGAATCGAAATTGTGGTCAACGATTTGATGGTTTGACAACATTTTGTCAACGGAAAACATCAAGTGGTGATTCGAATAGAACCTGTTGACAACACGTCCAACTAACGCTATGGTTGTCCTGATTCGAATACGACCAATTGAGGCGATTGACTTTTGCGTCATTTCCTGCTTTGAAGCTGGTTCTCGGGTTCGCTAGAATGATAATAGTTTGACTGGGCAACCAGTCGTTTGTTTGGGAAAATTTTGCGTGACAGATGGTTTCCGAATAAGGGGTCTCCCCACCATTCGAGTCCCCATGCGCGTGTTCGCCGATTGCTTTGAATGTTTTACCAATTATCGTCAAAGAAAACTGTTTGCTGTAAACAATGAGCCATCATCTGTCCAGATCGTCCAAGATTTGACAAAATGACAGGGTTGGGAACTTGAGGGTTGCTTCTGCAAGGCGCTTTTTCATGGCAGCCTTTACTATTTTACTTATAAATTAGCAAAAAAAATTTTTTTTTTTAAATTTCACGAAACTTCAGGAAATGTTCTTGTATGATGATTATTGAATGTATGGATAGATTTTAGGGTATTTTATCCACGTTTGGTGGTGATGGAGGGGGTTATAGCAGCTAGGGGTAGTGTCATAGCCAACGGGCCGAATGCCTATGCTCCTATAGAAGCTTTCTGCTTTCATGTCTTTATAGTTAAGCTTTGAGCTGCAAAATACTTTTTCAATGGCTCTTCGTTTCATAAGCAGCAATACTTTAAGTTTACTGTCGATTTCTTGGGCAAATGGAGACCTGTGTGAGATTGTGGAAGATATGTTTAATCCTATCATGATCAAATTTATCATGAGGTTGTTACCCCTTCACCGCCATATTCTCGTCTGCTTCAATATTGATGTGTGCAATATATTTTCAAAGTTAGATTTAAAGGGCAGTAGATCTATAATTTGCGTTATTTCAAAACAAATGACAAACCGTTTAGATCCTGATCAGACGCCGCGTTACGCGGCGTCTGATCAGGATCAAAACTGTTTGCAAGTGCGATTTATGACGTCATTGAGAGCGAAATGGTAAAGTAATACACAAATGGAAACCTGTGTGAGATTATGAAATAGATGTTTAAATAATACACAAATGGACTCTCGGCTCACTGGCTTAGATGTTAGATAGTCCATTTATGCATATTAGCACAAACAGTTGTCAATATTTTTAGATCGTGAATTAAGACTATCTGTGCTAAAAATAATGAATTCTACTCTGCATTGAGAAGCTTTCTGTCTTAAACAGATATAACATTTTATTAACCAATTAGATCTACTCAATACATACATATTGTATTTACGTCTTTTACCATTTCACTCTCATCGGCGTTTGGAAATAGTTTGGGTCCTGATCAGACGCCGCGTAACTGTTTGACACTCGTTTTGAAATTTCTTCAGTGAAACTGGTTTATTTTCATTATCTTTGAAACGATATTGGAGACAACAAAATTGAAGCAGACGACAATGAAACTGTGAAGGGGTAAAAATCTCACGAACAATTTGGCAGTGAAAGGTTTAATTTATCCATCCATTGAGAAAAATAAATGCTTCACAGTCATTACATTGCACTATAAGAAGTGTCTGTTATATTCTAGGAGATGGTAGCTTAACCCTTTACCCAATGGACGCGACTTTTAGCGTATTTAACTTATTCTTCCGCTAAAGAAAATAGTTCCAGTTTATACCCTCATGAACAATTACCATACCAAATATTTTATATAGCCTAGCAGATGGTAGTTTAAAGCAGGCTGAAAGTAAAGCAGAATGTGCCTTAAGGCACATTCTGCTTTACTTAGAACCTGCTCTAAGTGATCAACTGTCTTTAATGTTATAAACAGGTTATTGGGTAAAGGGTTAAAGCATAAAAGTAAAGCAGAATGAACCTTAACTCGGCGTCTCATCTGGACCCAAACTTTTTGTCACTCTGGTGATATTTTTAAGAACTGTTGCAGACGATTATATTTGCAGACGATGATTGCATAACGCAGGGCTGCCATAAGTTGACATAAAATCCTAAGATTTCCAAATTTGCATTTTTCAAGTGCGATTTTACGAATCGTACCTTTACCCCATAGCCTGTTTCTAGTTTTGTTGACACGTGGCTGCTTAAAGCAGACTGGAAGTAAAGCAGAATGCGCCTTAAGGCGCATTCTGCTTTACTTTCAGCCTGCTTTAAGCTACAATGTACTAGAAACAAATCCGAAGATTTAGGAAAAATCCGGAGAAATGGCAGCCCTGATAACGTGAAGAAGGTTAAAGACTCGGGAAGGAAGTATCGATCGAGTGAAAGACACGACGGCAGGGAAACACGCTATTGACAGGTGGAATTGGTAACCAACTGCAGACAATCAGCACGGAAATCACGTGCACGTCTCTCATTTACACCTGGTCGTGACAGTTTCTCTTTAGACATTACATGACCAAGCTTGGGTGGTACAACTAGCACCGTAAAAAGTTTGAGTCAAAGCACGGAGTCCATGCACTTACTTTGCTAGCGTCTAGGCGAAGAACCATTCAGGCGTCTCATGTGAGGCCCGCACCTAATATTTGATAGTTTGGTTAGTAAAAACCCATTAACAAAACCTATTGAGATATGTTATGTAAGGGCCTCTATTTAAAGCTTTAGATGGCTGAGCCGTTGCCTGAACAATTTTCTCATGCTCTACGGCAGACTACTTATATTTTCACATATTTTTTAAGTCATACTACATTTAGTTAAATTTTGAAACGATTGCAAACAACAAAATAATGCAGACTACAATGGAACGGTGAAGGGGTAAAATCTCATGATTTATTTGGCAGCGAAAGAGTTAAAGAAAGGCCTATCGATTACTTTATACAGGCATGTTATATTTGTTAACATGGTTGAACGTTTCAAATGTTTCCAAGAAAATTAAATATTTCTCATTTATTTTGGCCTTCATAGATGAAGCAATTCTGGACACTATTTGCAATGTTTCCTAAGTCCGTTTGACGTACAACGTCGTACAACAAACAAGACTGCGTTCAATAAACGCTTATGCCCCCGGTGGCATCCTTGACAATATATTCTGAATCTTTTCTAAGTCCAAATTAGGTCAAGGTCAAGGTCAAATTGAGCTTGGGTATTACTGGTGGGTTGGTAATGGTCCAAGGCAATAACTGTATAAGTATAGAAGCATTGTAGTAAGTAGTGTTGATGCTAGACGAAACGGTAAAATCTAGTTAACCAAGAAATAGCCCATTCAAAATATTCTAAGTCCAAATTAGGTCAAGGTCAAGGTCAAAATCAAGGTTGGGTGATATTGTTGGATAGGGAATGGTCCAAGGCAACAACTGTAAAAGTGTCAAAGCATTTGAGTAAGCAGTGTTGATGCTAGACGAAACGGTAAAATCTACTTAACCTGTTACGGACGGAAGGACGGACGGATGCACGGACGGACGGAAGGACGGACGGACAGGACGATTACTATATGCTCCCGCATCTGTCGATGCCGGGGGCATAAAAATGGTCGTAAGTATCACATGCTGTTACACTCTGTTGTAAACTGTGACTAATAAAAGATATGTTCTGTTCTGTTCTGTTCAGTAAAATCTTTCAAATACATTTAATTTCTTATTTCTCCATTTAAATCCTGTCTTGTGACATCTCTTTGTATTCGTTTATTCAAGATAATCCCAAAGAAGTTATAAACAGGATAGGAGATAAGTGTGAGGTTGGGCGCCCCTAAACCCAGGTTTAACCCCCCAGTGGTTGTTAATAATTAATTAATTTATAGTTAATTATTGATTGCTACTGACCGTACCAAGGCGGGCTCCTATATTCACTTTGCTTTATGTTTGTCGTGCGTGTTGTTTTCTATTTAGCGTGTAGATGTAGGAATTGTATTGCGCGTGTGTGTGTGTGTTTGTTGTGGTATGACTGTGTGTGTGTGTTCTGCTTGAGAGGTGGGTGTATTGTTTGTGTTACGTTTCCTGCTTGAGTCTTTCGTATTTATTAGATGGTGGCATAAATAATAATTGACACTTTTATAATCTCAATTAAGACAATATTTGTCATACGGCGTTCATAAAATGGGCCCATAGAGTTTAGACGACATTTTCAAGCAGACGATAAAAGCGTTAACAGGACTCCTGATACGGGGAGTACAGTGAAAAATGTGTTATTCTTTCCCAATAAACGCGGTTACGCTAAAACTATTATTTGCAGTGCAAACAGTTTGGAGCCAGATCAGACGCCGGGTAACCCGGCGTCTGATCAGGCTCCAAACTGTTTGCCACCAAGATAAACATGAATTATCAGAATTGTCCAAAAGTTGTACTTTTCTACGTTTTAGTGCTTTGCGTTTGCGTATGTTTGCGTTTAAACGGGAAAGAATAACAGATTCTCCACTGTATGACGTCACGAATGACGTCAGAATAACAGATTCTCCACTGTATTAAACAAAAGTATGATTTCAGTAAGGAGAAAGTTAATCCAAATCTTGTCAAAATATGAAACACATTGCATTAAAACCTTAATCTTGAGATTTAAACCGAAAAATCTGAGTAAAAAAATAGGTATGATTGTTAAACAAATTCAAAATATTGGTTTTGATTGAATTGTACTACATTAATGTTCAACCCACATGAAACACCCATTCCAACTATTATTTTCATAGTGCAACTATTTTACGTAGCTTTAGTGAACTACAAAACTTGCATAAGGACTTTAACCTAGAGATTTCAGCCAAAGAGTCTCAGTCCAATTCAGTTTAAGAATCCACTAATGTATTGTTTTAACATGCAATACATCAATATTCAACCAATAAGAAACCTCCATTTCAAATTCCAGCTTCCTTACGTTAACATTTTGTGCAGTATTAGTGAATCATAATGCGTACATCAAAACTTGATCATCGGTGTTAAAGCCAAAACAGCTAAGGCAAAATAAAAAAGTACCTGTGTTTCCGGTAACCCGACCGACCCTAGATTTTCCCTCCGACCCTAAACTTTTTTTTTCATTTTTCGAAAAGTGTATCAGCGAATGTTGGTAATTTTTGAGAAGCTTGTGATTGTCGTTTTTCGCGAAGCGTGTAATAGAAACTATTCTCTACATAATTGTTTAACATACTAATTTATAGACGTTTAAGCGTTTAAAAATTGATTGTTAGATAAGATTTAGCAAATATCTAAGTGAAATTTGCTCTAAGTCTGTCTTAAAGTATGATCCTTGCACATATGATCTGCTAATGAATTAACCATTGGCACATTCAAAATGCAAACAATACATTTCATTGAATCATTTGACATGCATACAACAAATTTCAACAACAGTATACCAGTCTAGGCTATTTCGGCCTATTAGCCAATGAGAGTACTGCATTTCAAGCAAATGGTCATTGACCTAGATTTCTGATAATTCCTGATTGGTTAAAATGTTTCAGAGAGTTGAGGTCTAACGAGAAAACAGACCCGTCTGCGACAGGAAAAGCTGTTCATAATAATGATCCAAAACATGACTAAACCTTTCACTGCCTTGACGCCATCTTTCACAGTCACAACGTAATTTGCTTAACTCTTTCAACACTAAGTATATCCTGTGGGTAAATAAGTTTCCTTGTGACTCTTTTAACATGAACTAGTCTACTTGGAATTCTGGGTAATTTGTTAAATACTGCTCTTAATTAGCAAACAGTGCATATACCCTGATTAGAGGGTTCCTCTAATCTGGGTCTCACTGTTTGCCAAATGAATGGGTATACGTGTATTTCAAACAGGCCTATGGTGTTGAAAGAGATTGAGTCATTATATGATTTTATTTCTGGTCTGTCTCCAAACTGTTTAACCCTTTCACTCTTAATGACGCCTTAAAGTGCGTGTGCAAACAGTTTGGGTCCTGATCAGACGCAGCGTA
The DNA here is from genome assembly GCA_922989275.2 of Gari tellinella. Lineage (NCBI taxonomy): Eukaryota > Metazoa > Mollusca > Bivalvia > Cardiida > Psammobiidae > Gari > Gari tellinella. Next base: position 615,643 of record OV277870.1, read on the forward strand.
ACGCGGTGCCTGATAAGGATCCAATCTGTTTTACATTCGTATCGGTTTGTTTTACGTCATACTACATTGAATCTTACTTAAAACGATCTTGCAAACAACACAACTGAAGCAGAGGACAATGAAACGGTGAGGGTATAAAATATCGAAACTATTGGCAGTGAAAGGGTTAAAGTCGCTTTGACAGTATTTCAGTCACATCGTGACGTCCAGCCTTTTACAAGTGGAGGAAGACCCTAGTAGCCTTTTTAAGTATGCACTGTTTCAGGCACAAATCGGCAACTGGGTAGAACCACAGACTTTCTGCAAGCCAGATTGAAGTGTTCCCCACACGAAAATCCGACGTGCCCTTACCGGGACTTGAACCCACTGCGGTGAAGACTTAAAAGATTGTCAGTCACAGTGACTATACCACTAGGCCACGGAGACCCCAAAACTCTAGTAGTAAATCCGAACTCTGTAGAATCATGGAATAAAAGCTAACAGTCATATCGTATATTATTGATTCCTCCGTCAAGTGTTCACTTATTAGACTGTTTTTGTTAATACGAAATCCCAGAGAACAGAATTGGATTACGTCGGAGTGTAGTGGCATTTGGACAAATTAGATCTACAAAGAAAGTAAATTTGAGGCGAAAAATGGAGACAGTTATCGTTGTAAGGTTTACACGAATTAGCTTTAGTGTGACGTCATAATGTCAAATTGGAGAGAAGACGATATTCAGTTCCAATAAACGTTTTTGTTACTTATACCATTATGTCTATTGCAAACAGTTTGAAGCCTGGTCAGACGCCGGGTTGACTGTTTGCCATTCAGATGATAAATAAATAGTCCTCATTTTGTTAATAAAGCCTTCCTGTGCCCTCATCACGTATACGTATAGATCCTTGACGTCCAATACAACTCTAATAATAGTAATAATGAGATATAAAAGTACTAATAAGAAAGAAATTGTGAAGATATCATTTTTCATTCACACCTTAACCCTTTACCTGATAGCATATGTCTAGTAGTGAAGACAGGTGACTACTTAAAGTAGGTTGAAAGTAAAGCAGAATGCGCCTTAAGGCGCATTCTACTTTACTTTCAGCCTACTTTAAGCTATCCAGCGATAGAATATAGAAAATATTCCATATAAAATGTATTCATGACTGATTAAATTGGAACTATTTTCTACAGCGGAGGAATAAATCATATTCGCTAAAAGGCGCTTCTATTGGGGAAAGGGTTAACTATTACATTGCAACTAAAGACTTAACTATCATTTACGATTAGTTTGAATTCAGATCAGCCACCGATATGCATGTTATATGTTCATGGTCAAAACTATCGGACACTAGAATCCATGTTTCTGCAGTTTGGAGTGCAAACAAAAATCAGTTCTAAAGAATATGCAAGCGGCAATTTCGAAGCTGACGACGTCATCACAGGACAAGTGCATTCCTAACACGTAATTTGCCGAAATCTCATTTGTTTTGAGATTGTCGTTTGCATATTTTGTCAAATTCATATTTTTTTTATTTTCAATTAAAAATCTTAAGACACGTGATAAACAAATTGGATCCTGATCAGACGCCGCATGTCGCGGTGTCTGATCTGGATCAAAATTGTTTGCAAAATAAAGTAAGAGCGCGATTAGTAGACACTGAGTTAAAGGACAGCACGGTGAGAATTAATTCGTAATTCAATGTTTGTATATTTAATTGTATTGACAAATAAAGTATTGATAAACTCAATAGGAGGGTACATAATTAATAGCTTTCAACCTTTCAAATGCCTTACCCCAAGTCGACTTGTAGTTTCAAACTATTTAAATTCTGATCAGAAGCCGCGTTACACGGCGTCTGACCAGGATTAAAAGTGTTTGACACTTAAATCAATTTTTATCTCACTAAAAACACATGCAAATTGATATTAACAAATAAAAGCAGACGGCAATTGTTAAAAGCAGTTGACGTCATGGCAGTGAAATGGGCCTGTGTAAAGGTGTAAACGGATTGATATTTGAACAAACATTTTCTTCCAGGGAGTCAGTGTATGTAAACATTGCTCTGACACCGTTTAGTGGAGAACACGTTATTCTTTCCCGTTTAAGCGCAAACAAAACGCAAACGCAATACACTAAACTGTAGAAAATAACACCTTTTTGACAATTCTGACAATTGATATTAAGCTGAGTGACAAACAGTTCGGAGCCTGATCAGACGCCGGGTTAACCGGCGTCTGAACTGGCTCCAAACTGTTTGTACAGGAAATAATAGTTTTAGTGTGAACATGCTTATTGGGAAAGAAAAACGTTTTCTCCACTGTATGTCAAATTATTATAATAATCAACCAATAAAACAGCATACTGTGAAGCCCTGAGGATACATGACAGTTTAATAAAGGTCTGAAGTAATGCAGAAATCACATAATGAGTTTTATTCATTACTTTTGCACTACATTAATCGACAGGCTGTCTTATGGAATCGGTATTCTTTGAATTGCCGCTAAACGCAGGAATATCTGTATTGGCTGTTTTAGATATCTCTATAGTATTACGTCGTTAATACTATTTACTGAGGCAATTAGTAATAGATTGATTGTACACACATTTATAAATCACGGCTACACACAGTGGGCTTAACGTTAATTTTCTAAATAAACACGGGAACAATATTATTTTTTCTATTCCAATTGATGGCAACAAACCATTTGCTAAAAAACGCTTTATTTAAATAAATGCCATTCGACGTTTTCAAAAATCTTCCACATTTATTGTTTTTCGTTTGCGATTCATTTTATAATACCATATTTTCTCACATAACTACCTCTGTTTTCTATAGCGAACAACGATGACGAATATCCTTATTTCCAACATCACTTTGATGACGTCACTATAACATCACTATTTATAAAGGCGTTTTTACGTCACGGGGGTTCCAAAAAATGGATATTGGTTAAAAATAGCTTAAATCGTTGGTAATGTGAGAAAAAGAATTTGTTACTCGACGATGTTTAAGTCAAGTTGATCTCAAACTCGTCTAGAATAGAAAAGTTATTAAGCTCGCCAAGGCTCGCTTAATACATGTAACATTTCAATTCTAGATTCGTTTGAGATCAGCTTGTCTTAAACATCGACTCATGACAGATCCTATATTTCCCGCTGTATGTTTGTCGTCGTCGAGAGCTGTGAAATTCACAGTGGAGAAAACGTTATCCTTCCCAATAAACGCGTTAAGGTTAAAACTAATGATTCCATTGCAAACAAATTGGAGCCAGATCAGACGCCGGATAGCGCGGCGTCTGATCAGGCGCAAAACTATTTCCCCTCAGCTTGAAATCAATCGTCAGAATTGCCAAAAAATGTTTTTTTTTTCTATATTTTAGTGTAATACGTTTGCGTTTTGTTTGCGTTTAAACATTAAGAATAACGTTTTCGCCACTGTACAGTGGAGAAAACGTTATTCTTTCCCAATAAACGCGTTTACGCTAAAACTATTATTTCAATTGCAAACTGTTTGCCACCAAGATAATCATGAATTATCAAAATTGTCCAAAAGTTGTACTTTTCTACGTTTTAGTGCTTTGCGTTTGCGTACGTTTGCGTTTAAACGGGAAAGAATAACGTTTTCGCCACTGTATCACAATACAGTGTATCCAATAAATTTCTGTTGAATGGACAAGTCCCTCTCATAAATATTGATTTAACTGAATCTATTTGTAGAACATTTCGAATATTCAAATACGTGAATATTTCCATTTTAGGAAGAATTGCTTGACATTTTATGCATTTAACTGAATAACAAGCATGAAATTAAAACTTGTGCGTGTTTTATCAGTCACACTTAAGACATTCCTTCAGGAATAAATTGTTTAATCAGAACTTGAATTAACCCGTGCACCCCAAGTGATGCGAGTATACAGTAGTTGGGACGTTAATTTTTCCCGTTGAAACGCAATGCACTAAATGCAGACAAGTTAAACTTTTTTAAATTTCTCTCGATTTATTAATCTGTGATGTAAATACACAAGATTCAGGAAGCTAACATACATTCGCCGAGAATCAACATAATGAGCAAATGCACAAAGTATCCACCAAGTTTACTATTAACCCCTTCACTGCCATGACGTCATCAGCTTCAAACATTTGTCGTCTGCTTTTTTTCTCAAATTTAAACTCAACTCAACTCAACTCAATTTTATTGGCAATCGGCAACATAAAAGTGCCATTGGCCATGTACAAAAGATCAGTTTAGGTATTTTGACTTTAGAAATATAAAATTGAGTGTCAAACAGCTTGGGTCCTGATCAGACGCCGCGTTACGCGGCGTCTGATCAGGATCCAAACTGTTTGCAAATAACTCTTATACTCGGGGTAAGGCAGTGAAGGGAGTTAAAATAATATCATGCATTTTAACCAGGGCATGGGTTTTTTATTTTTCATACGTGTAATTTCCGTTTTTTCACGATCAATATAAAGTCGCGAAAATAAAAGTTGAATCAGATTTCTGTTCAAAGCAATATACAGTGGCGAAATTTAATACCAATAGAGAATATATTTTGTTTATGTAAATCATAGAAATGACTCTCTATATCAGATAGCAAACTATGTACATGTAATTTACATTCCCGATTCCTTCTAACCAAAAGGCATAGCATACTAAAACATCCAAGAATAAATTTCATTTTTTCAAAATATAGCTTGTCTTAATATTTCAGTGTCATTTTATCAAACATTGTTTACATAGGTGCAGTTATTATCATTTGAAACAGGACAGAAGCCAAGTACTGTAAGCATGTTACAGTAAAGAAAACGTTATTTTCCCCCGTTTAAACGCAAACGAAACGTAAACGTAATAAACTTAAATATAGAGAATAACAACGTTTTGATGATCCTGACTATTGATATGAAGCTGAGGGGTAAACAGTTTAGAGCCCGATCAGACGCCGGGTTACCCGGCGTCTGATCTGGCTCCAAACTGCATGTACTGGAAATAATAGTTTAAGCGTAAAGGCCTTCATTGGGGAAAATAAAGTTTTCTCTACTGTACAGTGGAGAAGACGGTATTCGTAAAAAATAAATACAAACGCAATACAGTAAAATGGAGAAAATTGCATTAGTTTAAACGAGTTGATGGGCAAACAGTTTAAAGCCTGATAAGACGCAGGGAATCCGGTGTCTGATTCGTCACCAAACTGTTTAGCACAAACGAGTTTATTGTGACCAGGAACGTATTTTCCCACTGTATGACGTTACAAATGACGTCAAAATAACGTCTTCTCCACTGTATGACGTTGCAACTGAGGTCATAATAACGTATTTTCTACTGCATGACGTTACAAATGACGTCATTATAACGTTTTCTCCCATATATGACGCTACAAATGACGTCATAAAAACGTCTTCTCCACTGTACAAAGTCTTCCTTTACCTTGTCCACTCTTCAAATCGTTGTCAAGAACTTACTATTGGTCACACAGTATTCTAGGGCAACTATGTTCAACCTTTTCACGGTTGCAATGTCGTCTGCTTAAAAATTGTGGTCTGCTGTTTTCTAAAAGATACATAAAGGACGTTTTGACAGAAAAAACACTTTAATGACGAGTGACGAACAGCTTGAATCAAAATACGCGGCGTATAACCATTCCCTCCGAACAACGCACACATGTTTTCTCTTATATTGGGGTTTCGTTGTAGAGAGGGGGCACTGTAGTTCTTATTAAAGACACACACGTACGTATATCCCAATGTTAGCATACAGCAGTATGTACAAGAGGTATTGGATTGTAGTTCTACTTCTTATATAGCAACAATATCGGCTGATATAATAGCACATGGAAATGGCCAGAGGCTAAAACAACTGCTTTAATTTCAACATGCTGGAACAATGGCATCTGTTTTGTGCTTTTACATTGAATATGCACCTGTGCATTACTAGAATTGACTAGCTTTTGAAACAGTTAAGATCTAGATCAGCAGCTTATAAGACTAACACGCAATACAACAATATGTTGCGTGATTCGGGCGTACAGCAGGGAAGACGTTATTCCTTCCTGTTTAACTCTTTGAACCCTAGTCCCGCATATAGGCGTGCTTTTCAAACAGTGTACATGTGAATAGTACACTTGTCCTATGCAAACAGAGAAGACCCTGATCAGAGGGCTCCGAAAGGAGCCCTCTGATCAGGGTCTTCACTGTTTATCATAATGCCAAACATTCACAAAAACAACCCTTAAAAGTCAGAAATGGACTAGACTAAAATGGAAACTGGAATTGTCCATTTAAAGTTTCAGGGAGGAAAGAGTTAAACGCTACCGAAACGCAAACGCATTGCACTAAAATGAAGAAAATCACAGTTTTGTGACAATTTTGAAGGTTCATTCTATTCTGAATGCCAATCAGTTTGGAGCCTGATCTGACGCGTCAAATCGTGTTCTAAACAGCTTGCAATGGAAAACATAGGGGTCGTCTGATCTGTGTCTACACTGTTTGTATAGAACAAGTCGTGACATTATTTATAGGACACTACATGCATTTAAAAAGGATGTCTAAACAGGCCATGAGGTTTGATGCTATAGTTATATACATCTAACTAATTTCCCCTGATCCATGTACATGTAATGGTCAATTTCAGTTTCTGGTTAATTTAAGACCATGTATGACTTCCTCGGATTGTTTAATGCAATGTATGGCAAATAGTGTAGAGCCTGATCAGTGGGCTCCTTTAGGAGCCCTATAATCTGGGTATACACTGTTTTCACAGAACAATTGTACTCTTCATAAGTATGTACACTGTTTGTAAGTGACGAGTATACTCGTTACTAGGGTTGACTGTGTTAAAACCTTTACTAATATGATAAGTCACGCGTGCACGTGTTAATGTTGTTTGTCGAATTTAGACTTGCCGTTTATGGGAAAATGTCCCTTGAGCTTTACAGCTCTTTTTCATTACTCGGTTTAGGCCAGACAGTGAAACTGGCCATGCTAAGCAATACGGGAGAATACGATATTGTTTCAAGTTGAGCGGATGGTGCAAAAAGCAATTATATCCGTAGTAAATAGTTTGGAACCAGATCAAATTGCCGGGTTACCCCGCGTCTGATCTAACACCCAGCTGTTTAACAATGAATACGAAAGTGTTCCCTCCCTACAACGGTCCTCCAAACAACGACTCCCTTCCTACATGTACAACTACCATTGTCGCTGTTCACTAAACAAGACAATTATGTCCAACCTGCAACACCGTTTGCTTTTTGTCGTACATGTGTATGCTGTTTTTCTCAAAGTTACATATAAGTGAACATTTTGATAGACTATATATAATGACGAGTGACAAAGCGCTTGAATTATGTTCAGAAGCCGCGTTTGCAAATGTAAGCCAGCACTTGAGTTTTTCCTCCCTATAACGATTCCCTTCGAACAACACAAACACTATATATCTCCCATTGGGCGACGGTGTAGAGAGGCTTTTTATAATCGTTTCAGCTCCGGAAAAGAACCAATTCGGTTTTTGTTTTCGTTGTTACAATGTATCCTCAGGTATAACTATGTACAGTAGAGAATGTGTTATTATTTCCCAATAAACGCGTTTACGCTAAAACCATTATTTGCAGTGCAAACAGTTTGGAGCCAGATCAGACGCCGGGTAACCCGGCGTCTGATCAGGCTCTAAATTGTTTGCCACCAAGATAAACATGAACTATCAGAATTGTCCAAAAGTTGTTCTTTTCTACGTTTTAGTGCTTTGCGTTTGCGTACGTTTGCGTTTAAACGGGAAAGAATAACAGATTCTCCACTGTATGACGTCACCAATGATATAAGAATAACAGATTCTCCACTGTATGGAGAGAATGGTGGGAAAAATTTCGTTCTACGATCTGTGAACTGCTCTCCGGCTCTACACTAAAACATAAAAAGACCACACAAAAAACACCAAAAACAATCGCTATTTTTAATCAAGCCCTTGGTCGTTTAATTATTTGACTAATTTTAAGGGTGCATCAATGTCATGCATTTCGGAAATTTTCAAAGTATATGAAAACATTCTATGATGGTTTTGTATTGAAGAGCTATTTAAGATGAATGAAAAAATAGAAAAAGTGTACATTTTGGTGAAGAACAGTTGGCTCTACGGCCATGTAAAATTTACCCCACCCACTTCCTCTTATTTTGTCCTTTTCAAACAGCTGCTTGAATAAAATCCAGTTTAAATGAAAACAAATATGATAATTTGGTTTTGTGTTATTTATTTCCTATCTATGGTCGTATTTCTTCATACAAAAACTGATTTAAGAAAAACAAGGCACCAAATGTGAAATTTATAAAGCTCTAAATATCATCGATATGGTACTTTTTTGTAAATTTTGTAAGGGGAGATAACTCTTTTTACTTTTATAAATCAAAATTTTCAACACTGACCTTTCAATTTCTTTTCATATTTTGAACTGCCTTAGCATTGGCTTTCATTTGGTAGAATATAAGAAAAAGTTTAATACTAGAACTATATCATTTTCAAACTGTTTATCTTTTTTTTCATAAAATAAAAAATCTTTTAAAATCATGCCCTATAAAAAGCATATTTTTGATATTCGAGGATCCATATTGTTCAAACCTAGTGCCTGCTTTGTCTAAATTTGGTTTCTATATGTGAAAATACCACCATAGACATGAAATAAATAATGAAAACCCAAATGACCATGTTTGTTTTGTTTTGAAATAGATTTTACTGAAGCGTGTACTCTAAATGGGTAAAATTTGGGAAAAAAGTCCAAATTTGACATACCTTTTTCAAATCGCTGTAGCTCAAAAAAAGGACACCACCATATTATAATTTTTTCATTTTTTCATTTATCATAAACAGCTCTTCCAAAAAAAAACAATGATAGAAAAAAAGTTTAATACTTTGAAAAAATCGCTTATGACATTGATACACCCTTAAATTTGATTTTACAAGCGTCATACGACAAAAATGGTCGTAAGTCAAAATTTAAATTACTTCTATTTTCTTATTTTTCCATCTAGTCCTGTCTTGTGCCATCTCTTTGAAATCGTCTTGAAAACAACTAGATTAGACGGAGAAGTTTAGATGGAGAAGTTTAGATGGAGAAGTTGACTATTGAGACTTTTACAATCTGACTTACGACTGTATTTGTCGTACGACGTTTCGTAAGACTAGCCCCTGCATTGTACAATCATAATTATGATAAACACAGAAGACACATGCAGTATCTTTTTAAACTAAAGCAAGTTGAAAGTAAAGCTGAAAGAAGGTCAAGGAAGCCACCGACCTTTACTTTGTTTGGAGTGTTTGCAAAGTCAGAGAGTATCTGTGTAGCTTATCAAATGACATTTGATATTTAATTACCACACGTCTACAAAAACGTGACTTTCAAAATGGCGAAATAAAAGTAGATATAATAAAATGTTAGTATTCTATTGGCGCACGTTAACATTTCACCATAGTTGTTTCAGTGTTGATACATGTAATTATAAGAGCATCGTATGTGAAGTTAGTCCAGTACAATGATATGCAGTAAAACCATAATACATGTGTTATTCTTTCCCAATAAACGCGTTTACGCTAAAACTATTATTTGCAGTGCAAACAGTTTGGAGCCAGATCAGACGCCGGGTAACCCGGCGTCTGATCAGGCTCCAAACTGTTTGCCACCAAGATATACATGAAATATCAGAATTGTCCAAAAGTTGTTCGTTACGTTTTAGTGCTTTGCGTTTGCGTACGTTTGCGTTTAAACGGGAAAGAATAACAGATTCTCCACTGTACCTTGCAGCCGGTGTTTGCACTCAAACTTAAATAAACAACCGTTATTTTACAATAAATATAACAGTATTCCAAATAGGAAATTAAGAAAATATTAATCTATAAACGGCTAATTATCTTTGATTTTATGGCTGAATGCATGTTACAAAAGTTTGACGTGTGTTTAGACGTGAATTTCTTTGAAAAAGGCCCTAAGAGGTCGAACTATTAGAAAAGAGCAGTTTTATAGAATAACGTTATTTTTACATTTAATATGCGTAGTTATTTGTGTTAATTTCGTTTATTTTATTTTTCGTTTAAAGGAAAAAAAGCATGTTTTCCCTGTAGTAGCTGTTTAATGAAAATCCCTCTGGAAAGAATCGCTCATTATCACATACAACAGTGTATTTGTCTCCGTGTTAATGTGGCCGGATTTATTCTCGTTCAAGTCTCGCCATATTCGAGACTCTCCTATATCACACAGAGAGTGTTATATGGTCACTCCGGGCACTATTTATCTGCTACTGAAGACACCTTTATCCCATATAACCCAGACTTATATCATCTCTTAATACCCTTCAATGTCATGACGTCATCAGTTTTAACCAATTGACGTCTGCTTTTATTTCTAAAATTCGAACAAATAGAACAACTGACTTCAGAAATATTGGAATGAGTGGCAAACAATTTGGATCCTGATTAGACGCCGCGTTGCGCGGCGTCTAATCAGGATCCAAACTGTTTGCAAATAAGAACTGTTCTCCGAGTATGACATTCAAGTGGCTAATACTGAAGACAGCTTTATTCTATATACATGTAACCCAGACTTATCATCTCTTAAAACTATGGGACACTGTTGCATTGTAGGAGACTTGATTCTTTCCCCGTTTCAACGCAAGCTCAACGCGAATACATTGCACTAACATGTTGAAAAATGAACAGTAAAACATTTTGAAATTTTCTAACTATTAATTGTAATCTGTGTGGTAAACAGTTTGGAGCCTGGCTAGACGCCGGGTTACCCCCGATATCTGTTCGGCATTAAAGCCGTTCTGCAATAGCAATTATAGTTTTAGCGTAAAACGCATTTATTGGGAAAGAATAACGTATTTGCCACCGTATGACGTCACGAATGACGTCAGAATGACGTCTTATCCGCTGTACACTAGTGCTACACCACACATCGGAGAAATACGAATGTCAGCCATTCAAACTTAAACCCCATGAGTATCTATATTTCACGAAAATGTCGACAAATGGTAAATAGTGTAGACCCTGGCATGTTGCGGTGTCTCATCCGGGTCTACACGTTTTGCTATTTCATATGAAATTACCTGTCGCATGGACAAAAAATGCAGTGTCTTTAGATCATCTGTTTACATTAATTACATTAATGAAATCTTCCAGCAACAAATATGGAGAATGCGATTCAATATCGATGGCGACATACCGTATTTCTGACTATATTTCAGGGCTGCCATAAGTTGACATAAAAGATCCTAAGATTCCCAAATTTGCATTTTTCAAGTGCGATTTTACGAATCGTACCTTTCTCCATCGCCTGTTTCTAGTTTTGTTGACATGTGGCTGCTTAAAGCAGGCTGAAAGTAAAGCAGAATGCGCCTTAAGGCGCATTCTGCTTTACTTTCAGCCTGCTTCAAGCTACCATGTACTAGAAAAAAATCCGAAGATTAAGGAAAAATCCGGAGAAATGGCAGCCCTGATATCTGTAATTGAAGACATCTTTATGACATATAATTAGATTTGTCTCATTTCGTAATGTCGGGACATGAAACACAAGTAGATCTATTATAGTCGTACAGTGGAGAAGACGTTCTTCTTTCATAATAAACGTGTTTATGCTCAAATAATTATTTCCTTTCCAAACAGGTTGGAGTCAGATCAGACGCCAATCAAGCTCTTTGAATCTTTAACGTTTGATAAAACGTGTCTTTTTCTCAATTCGATTGTATCGCGATTTCGATTGTATCGCGATTTCGCTACGTTTCGTTTAACCCATAACCCAATAGCCTGTTCTTAATATTTAAGATATGTGACCACTTAAAGCAAGTTGGAAGTAAAGCAGAATGCGCCTCAATGCGCATTCTGCTTTACTTTCAGCTTGTTTTAAGCTACCGTCTACAAGAATGAAGTTAATGTTTCTTATGAAACATATTCATAACAGTATAAAATGGAACTTATTCTTTATATTACTACTTACCGGAAACGTTCTTTGTGGAGAAAATGTTATTCTTTCCCAATAAACGCGTTTACGCTAAACCTATTATTTCGATTGCAAACAGTTTGGAGCCAGATCAGACGCCGGGTAACCCGCCTTCTGATCAGGCTCCAAACTGTTTGCCATTCAGATTGAAATAAATAGTCAGAATTGTACAAAAGTTATCTTTTTCTACGTTTAATTGCGATGCGTTTGCGTTTCGTTTCCGTTTAAACGGGATAGAATAACGTTTTCTCCACTGTACAAGGGTGGTCGAAAGACTGCAGTATTTGTTTATAAAGCAAATAATTTCATTTGAAATAGTAAACAGTGCAGATCCTCAAGAGGCACTGCAAATTTCGGTGACATATGAGAGGGTCTACATGTACAATATACACTGCTTACTACATGTACTATATAATTTTGTGAACGACATTTTTCAATGGGTTTAATGAAAGTTTTAACTATGCAGCAGAACTTGTTCCCGATATTGCTTCATACTAAATTTAGAACTAATCAACAAATTGACGACTACTTGTTACTAGTCAAACAAACCTGAAATGTTGACCCTTTGCCTGCTGGTCGCGACTTTACTGATTTTTGCAAACAGTTTCGATCCAGTAACGCGGCGTCTGATCTGGATCCAAACTGTTTGACACTCGTCTTTAAGATTCTTTACCTACAAATTGTATAAATCTAGATTTAACAAACTTTGCAGACGACAATTTCAAAGCAGACGAAATCACCGCAGGATAAGGGTTAATCATGAGGCTGCTGGGCAAAATTCACTTATATCTGCAAGTTATGTATGTATCCCGAAGACCCAGTCTGTTAACTCTTTCATGATCAAATTTATCGTGAGATGTTTACCCCTTCACCGTTTCATTGTCGTCTGCTTCAATATTGTGGTCTGCAGTATCGTTATAAAGTTAAATTTAAGCACGGAGTAATTTAAGGCAGTATGACTGAAGAAATTCTGAAAAGAATGTCAAACAGTTTTGATCCGGATCAGACGCCGCGTTACGCGGCGTCTGATCAGGATCCAAACTGTTTGCAAACACGCCTTTTAGCGTCATTGAGATTGAAAGGGTTAAGATACGTTCAAAAGTGTTTTTTGAAATTGATAGACTTAAAAATTACAGTAAAACCTCTATATTACATGTACGACAACTAAAAAGAAGGCTTATTGATTTAAAAGACAGGTGCATGACAGCTTAAAGTAAGGTGACAGTAAAACACATAGCACCTGTCACCTTGCTTTAAGCAATCAATTGTTCTTTACACGTAACATTATATAAATATTTGATGGCAGTTTGCGTGACATTCAAATTGTCAACCCGAGAAACAGCATGTCACCCCGAGGCGTAGCCGAGGGTGACATTCTTGTTTTCGAGGGTTGACAATTTGAATGTCACGCAAACTGACATCTAATATTTATTTTATTACACCGAGCTTATCAAACCTAGCTTTGGAATCGTTTTATTCGTCTTTTATAAAATGTGTTGTGAATACCAATTTAGCGCGGACATGTACATAACGCGGGAAATGACGTCGCCGTCTTACGACGTCACATTGCTTATAATTATATTACAAGAAACAAAGAAGAACGTTATAATAAGTAAATTGAAGAAACAGCGTCTTTACATTGTCTAGGTGGCAAATATCCTCTTCCGAAATGGTGGCAAACCGTTAAGGAATGGACAAAAGGAAGCAACTTGTACAGAAAATGCCAAAAGTTGATTAGAAGTTACCACTCTTTAAAACGTTCCAATGTATCCAATAGCGAAAGTCATGTCAATGCTGACAGTACGTTTTTGGACGGAGTAAAAAAGTAATGTCCTTTAGAGTGACGTCACAAAAAGAATATCATAAAGAGTGACAGTATATTTTGAATAGATGTAATAGACATGCAAAATGTTAACTGTAGGTCTATGGGAATTTAACATTGTAACTCAAAGCGAGGTGTAATAAAGTTACATGTATCACAATTTAGAGGTCGTAGTAGACATGTTTAACTTATTAAGTATAAAACTTACAGCTTACACTTTTTGAAATGTACGATGTTAGGAATATAGCAGTATGCGGGTTTCCCCAACCATTCTGTCTGCGTTAGTTACTACACTACTTTTTGTGTTAACTCTTTGCATGCTGGGTAATTTTGACATCTGCAATAATTGTCGTCTGCTACTGTTCTAAAAATAAGGATAGTCAAATTTTCTTTTCGAAACAGGGTCAGAGTGTCAAACAGTTTGGATCCTGATGAGACGCCGCGTTACGCGGCGTCTCATCAGGACTCAAACTGTTTGCAAAAGACAATCACTGTTGCACATGTATCCGCCGCTAGCATGCAAATAGTTAATTTAAATATCTCAAATCTGATTATACAAATTGAATCCGACCCAACTTCAGATCAGCGTCTAACGCTGTTGGCAAACTGGTTATAACTGTTTAAACATTTAAAAAAGGTTTGGATCAAAATGAGACGCCGAAAAATTCAACGTTTCATCTTGATCCAAACTGTTCGACACTCTGGTAGATTAATAACGTTTGTGCATTGTGGCAGACGGCAAGTGCATTCAGCGCGCTAAAATACTATGCATTTTGCAGGACACGTGCCGCCTTGTGTTGGAGCAGACGGTGTTGACAGGCGCCGCTAACCCTTTCATTGTCAAATTTACCGTGAGGTGTTTACCCACCATTCACCAGCCATATTATCGTCTGCTTCAATATTATTGTCTGCAATTTTTTTTCAGTTAGATTAAATGCAGTATAACTGACGTATTTTCAAAACAAGTGGCAAACAGTTTTGATCCTGATCAGACGCCGCGTGACGCGTGGTCTGATCAGGATCAAAACTGTTTGCAAATGCGCTTTACGACGTCATTGAGAGTGAAAGGATTAAACTCGTCAATACCAAAATGCCGTGTGCCTTACATGTATCTACTGACGCCTGCTATTGTTTCTACAATTAGATACATGTATGTAGGATCACCCTAACTGTCAACACGAATAAGGAACGACGTCGTTCTTCATTCGTGTTGTCAACTAGTTTACATCCTGATTAGACACCGAATAAAGGTTTATCGATGTTTAGCCCCTAGGTCAATACATGTATAAAGAGACTGAGTTGAGTCTGAGATTGTTCGCAAAGCATTTAATCAGTCAGATTTGAGGTTTTGTCAAGCAAAAGCTAAAACCAGACCTTTCAAATGTTTGAGTATAGATTCAGACTCAACTCGAAAGCTTTATAACTTTGAAACAATGTCTGTATGAAAGTATTGTCAAATTGCGAATGCATTCTGGGTAACAGAGGGAAATATTTTATTATATCCCAAATAACATGTTAATG
Organism: Gari tellinella; assembly: GCA_922989275.2. Classification (NCBI taxonomy): domain Eukaryota; kingdom Metazoa; phylum Mollusca; class Bivalvia; order Cardiida; family Psammobiidae; genus Gari; species Gari tellinella. The sequence goes on from OV277870.1 coordinate 630,951, forward strand.
CTGCCAAAACAGTTTTGTCCTTTTGGTCGATTCATTTTGACATACGTGGTGATTATTTTTGAGATTGATCAGACGCCGGGTATCCTGGCGTCTGATCAGGCTCTAAACGTAAAATTGTCTGCCCTTTGTTTTAAGAAGAAACGTTTAAATTTCAAGTAATTGTTATTTTCGATATTTTGGTGCTTTGCGTTTAATTTCAATTACACATGTAGACATAAGAGAATTGTAACCTCGTGAACGTCGAAGAGCTATGGTCTGTATTTCTACAATTACAGTAAAACCTCTCTATTACGACCGCAAAAACAAAAACTTATTTATCGTTTTAAAGACAGATGACATCTTTAAGCAAGGTGACAGTGAAATAGAAATGTCCTTCAGGAGCTTTCTGTTTTACTGTCACCCTGATTGAAGCAGTCGCCTGTTGTATAAACTTAATAATTAACACAATTAAGTGGTTGTATTAGAGATACATGAGAATTGTTTAACAAAATTTAAAAAAGATGCATTGCAATAACACATTGGTAATGACAGGTGTCTTGAAAATATATTCGAATGATTAAAATCTAGATGTCAAACAGTAATGAGACTGGTCAGACGCCGGGTTATCCGGGGTTTGACATGGCTCCAAAACTGCTCGCAGAGGACACAACTGATCTAGAATAAACAGTTTAATACAGAAAGAGTATTATTATCTTGTATGTACATGTAGGTTGCAGCAACTTCTTAACAGTGTCCTAATATGTATGAAGTGCGATAACCTATTTTCTCTGAGACTGGCCAGGGCCTGTGTGAGTCACACTTCATCTAGCCATTATTACTTATGATCACGGAAATATAGCATCTAGTTATCCCACCGTCAATGGTCAAATTTATCGTGAGGTATATACCCCTTCATCGCCATATATAGTGTCGTATGTTCAATATTGTGTATATAATATCGTTTCAATGTTAGATTTAAGGCAGTTTGAAGGATGAAATTTCGAAACGAGTGTCAAACAATTTGGATCCTGATCAGACGCGTCAAATATTGACGTTGAAAGAATACCCACTTTCAAAGCAGAAGACGATTTTCTTTATTTTAAAGTAAGCGAATTTATACTAACACTATTACGTTCTCAAAAAGCACGTTGGATAAACCGGCGTCTGATTAAGAGCCCGCCACGTCCACCGGATGGCCACTCAGTTACCCCCTTCACTGTCATTACGTCATCATTCACTGTCATGACGCAATAATTCACTGTCATGACGCCATTAATCACTGCCATGACGTCATCATACACTATCATGACGCCATCATTCACTATCATAAAGCCATAATCTTGAAACAATTTTCTTATATATAAACGTTAGTTTTTTTTCCTAAAGATATCGACGTATCCTGAGTACATTGACTTTTTGATTTTTTTTTAGATCCTGACCAGTAAGTCAAAATACCTAACATAGAAAGTTTTTAAATAAAAAAAGATAACAAGTGTAAACTTGATGACGTCATGAAAATTGAGGATGACGTCATGACATGGAAGATGATGTCATGACATAGAAGTCAGGTTAGTAAAAGATGACGTCATGGTTATAAAGCTTTGAAGCAAGAAACTCTTTACATTTTCGTCTGGATATAGAAAAAACGGTTTTTCATTCTTGCCATGACTAAGTATATCCATGCAAAAAGCTTGAAGCCTGATCAGACGCAGGATGAACCGGCGTCTGACCAGGTTCCAAATTGTCTGCAACTCATTTCGACATAAATCGAAAACATAACCCAAAAGCAGGAATTTTCTAAATTTATTTGCAATGCGTGTGCGTTCGAATTCAATAAAATAAGAAAAAATAGAGAATCGTCCGTTACAGCCGCCCAGCATGGGTTCGACAGTGTAATTATTTTACAGCAGCAAATAAGAACTATACTTGACAAAGAAATTTCCAGGAAACAAGCTCGTACAGTGGAGAATCTGTTATTCTTTCCCGTTTAAACGCAAACGTACGCAAACGCAAAGCACTAAAACGTAGAAAAGAACAACTTTTGGACAATTCTGATATTTCATGTATATCTTGGTGGCAAACAGTTTGGAGCCTGATCAGACGCCGGGTTACCCGGCGTCTGATCAGGCTCCAAACTGTTTGTATTGGAAATAAGAGTTTTAGCGTAAACGCGTTTATTGGGAAAGAATAACAGATTCTCCACTGTAACAACAGTTATATTGCCTGCCGAATGATTCCTGAAAAAAACCTCGCTGGAAGGAAGAAGGGAAATTTCCAGGCAGGTTGTATGCCAGTCATCCACAGGACTTCATGAAACTTGGTCACGCAATCATACATCCATTATGCAGTTTACTGTTAAAACGTGAAAGACGGCAAATTACAGACAGAAACTTGCACATTGTTTTGCTTATTTATCAGTTTTTTTTACAGTGGATAAAAAGTTATTCTTTCCCGTTTAAAGACATCTCCTGACGACCTTTTGGTCATAACGCCTTGCCAGATTATTTACTGTCAATTTCCTTGCAAAAAGCATGCGTCTTGTGCATATTGAACCATTAAATCGTCTTATGTGAGACCGGACCTTTATATTTGATAGTTGGGTTAGAAATAACCATTGAAAATCACTAGAGCATGAGTATAATATGGACCTCACCAGGTAAACTGAGATTGTGTTGCACGTGCTTTACACTACATTGATACCTCCAGAACAATATGCTGGTGGTCCCTCAATGGACTGAGGAAAAGTCTTTAAGCGCAAACGATACGAAACGCATACGCAATGCACTAAAATGTGGAAAATGAACAACCTTTTGACAATCTTGACTATTAATATTAAGCTGAGTTGCAAACATTTTGGAGCCTGATCAGACGCCGGGTTACCCGGCGTCTGGTCTGGCTCCAAACTGTTTGTACTGGAACTAAGAGTTTTAGCGTAAAGGCGTTTATTGGGACAGAACAACGTTTTCTCCACTGTTCCTCGTTCACAAGTTGTCTAAACAAAATGCTAGTTTAAGATCGATAAGGCAGTATTTTGCTCTATAATACTATTTAAGTCTTTCAACATTAAGTAACTCTTGTGGGATATTAGGGTTCCTTGTGGATCATTTTAGTTAACAAAACATGAACCAATATACTTGTAATTGTGGGTTTAAATAAATATGGATCTAAATTAGCAATCAGTACAGACCCAGATCAGAGGGCTCTGATCTGGGTCTGTACTGATTGCAAATGTAACGTGTATATATATTTAACCCTTTCCCCAATAGAAGCGCCTTTTAGCGTATTGAAAATATTACTCCGCTGAAAAATAGTTCCAATTTGTACACTCATAGATATGTATCATAAGATCTATTTTCTAGTTTCTATCAGATGGTAACTTAAAGCAGGCTAAAAGTAAAGCAGAATGCGCCTTAAGGCGCATTCTGCTTTACTTTCAATCTGCTTTAAGTGCTCACCTGTCTTCAAAACTAGAAACATTCTATGAGTTAAAGGGTTCAGACAGGTCCACGGTGTTGAAAGAGTTAAGCCTTGTACATGTACCAATGTAGATATACGCAAACATTAAGCTGCGTCTCACAATGGTCTGCACTGTTAGCAATTGCATATGAATATGTTCTGTTGTGTGGACAGATACTGTTGTTGTCTTTGTTTAGGTGAACGTTATTGCTTAAGCAAGATATAAAAAATATTTTTTTAAAAATTCTTAAGAACTAATTTCAGACTAAGTGACAAAAAGTTTAGAGCCTGACTCTTTCCTCTTTAAACGCAAACGCAAATAACGCAACGCGAACGCATTGCAATGAAATGGAGTCAATGACAATCTTTCGACAATTCTGATTACTTGTTCGTATATAAGTTGCAAACAGTTTGGAACCTGATCAGACGCCAGGTTATCCGAGGTTTGATTTGGCTACAAATTGTTTGCAAAGTTTATTACTTTCTTAGCAAAAAATCATTAATTGGGAAAGAATATCATTTTCATCACTGTAATATGATGTAAACAGAGTAGAAAATGTCATTATGTGATTCAACCCAAACAGCGAAGGGGCCCAAGAAGAAACAATGTAGATCCACATCTGAGAACACTTGAAGGAACCCTCTGGTAGGCCTCTACCCCTTTAGTCATAGTTGTAAATATTTTGTGACAAATCCCTCAAGAGTCAATGAAATCGTAAGCCGGTCATTTATTACACATTGGAGGAATCTATTACTTCAGTCTGAACCCCATTCACTACCATGAAGTCATTTTCTTATACAATTGTTGTGCTTATATCTAAAATTCAAATTTTAGTTAGTTTGGGTTCAGAAATATTGAAATGGGTGTCTAACAGTTTGGAAACTAATTAGACGCCGCGTTACGCGGCGTCTGATTAGGTTCCAAACTGTTTGCAAATAACCATTATACCCAGGGCAAGGCAGTGAAGGGGTTAACTGAATGTTATATATACATGTACATGTACAGTGAAGAGGGCGTACTTCTTTCCCATTTCACGAGTTTATGCCCAACCAATCATGTTCATCGTAAACAGGTTGGTTACCAGGCGTCTGACCAGGCTCAAAACTTGTCAGTAACTCAAATTATAATAAATCGTCAGGTTTTTTTTCTTTTTTTAAAAATTGTAATTTTCTATATTTTATCTCATTGTGTTTGCGTTTTTGTTTGCGTTTTAAACGGGGAACGAATGGTGTTTTCTCCACTGTACGATACGTTAACGCATTGCAATCAAGTATAATAAATTACAACATTTTCGATGAGTTTGACCACTAGTTTTTTAACCCGAGTAGCGAACAGTTCGAGCCAGATCAGACACCTGTCTAATGCAATAGTTTTGGCGTAAACGCGTTTATTGGGAACGAATAACGTCATCTCCACTGTCTGCGGTAGCGTGACAGTAAGCAGTTACTGGCTTCCCCGGTTGTTTGCGCAGTTTCTGGTGTCTGGGCGCTGAGCCATCAGATACGTGCATTAAAATGATGGACAAAGGAAATATTACTCCTTTATTTCTGATTTCAGTATTCAATTACGAAGCCTATAATTGTCTTCAATATTTATTAGCGCCAACCTGTGCCCAATTACCTCTATTAGTTCTATTTGTTTAGGAGATTATCGACCGATTTATACAGAGGAGAAGATGGTATTCTTTCCCAATAAATGCGTTTACGCTCAAACTGTTATTTGAACTTATACAGTGGAGAATCTGTTATTCTTTCCCGTTTAAACGCAAACGTACGCAAACGCAAAGCACTAAAATGCAGCAAAGAACAACTTTTGGACAATTCTGATATTTCATGTTTATCTTGGTGGCAAACAGTTTGGAGCCTGATCAGACGCCGGGTTACCCGGCGTCTGATCTGGCTCCAAACTGTTTGTATTGGAAATAATAGTTTTAGCGTAAACGCGTTTATTGGGAAAGAATAACACATTCTCCACTGTATATATTGCAAACAGGTTTGGAGCAAGATCATACGCCGGGTAACCCGGCGTCTGATCAGGCTCCAAACTGTTTGCCATCCAAGCTAAAATGATCGGAAAACTTGTAAAAATGTAATTTTCTACATACTTTTACAATGTGTTTGTGTTTCGTTTATGTTTAAACGGGAAAGAGTAAGGCTCTACTGTAGGATAGATACATTTGTATATCTGACTCCTAATGTGTACGGTTTAGTGCTAAAACAACGATGCCTATCGAACACAGTTTTGAGCCAGATCAGACCCTCAAATTGCCAAATCAGACTAAAGGAAATTGGTAAATATTAAAAAAATGTCTTATTTTCTATATATTATTTCACCACATTTGGGTTTAGTACATGTATCGTTTAACCTTTTTAGCATCAAATTAATCGAGAGGATTTTACCCATCACCACTATAGTGTCGTCTGCTTCAATATTGTTGTCTGTAATTATGCAATATCGTTTCAAAGTAAGATTTAAGACAGTAAACCAGTCGTAATTTCGAAACAGATACATATCTTTATTCGGCATAAAATAGCATACATGTAAGCATATTCATAGCCATCTATGAAACGAGGACCAAACAGTTTGGATCCTGGTTAGACGCCGCGTTACGCGAGGTCTGATCAGGATCCAAACTGTTTACAAATGCGCATTTTGGCATCATTAACATCAAAAGGGCCAAGCGGGAACATTACGTATCTGCCCAGATTTTAGTTATTATTTAGGGATTATAGACTGACTTGCAGATATCAGTATATCAGGTTATGTGGGTTTATGCAAATTAAATCTTATACAACTATAATCTGATTAGTCTATGAACCACGGTTTATTGAACTTCCGATGTAATATTATATGTAATTCGAATTCTCTTGAGTCAAACTTAACCCAGTCGCCCCGGAAACAGTTTGTATCCTGATCAGACGGTTAACGCAAACTTTTTTTTTTTTTTTTTTTTTTTTTTTTTACAATAAGTGAACCTGTTAAATGTATATATACATTTGTATTATGCAAACAATGTTGATACATGTGCAATAGGGGCACTCCTGTCAGGTACTGTATCCGTTGTGTTTGTGTAATACAGTGGAGAAAACGTTATTCTTTCCCAATAAACGCGTTTACGCTAAAACTATATTTCCATTGCAAACAGTTTGGAGCCAGATCAGACGCCGGGTAACCCGGCGTCTGATCAGGCTCCGAACTGTTTGCCACTAAAATAAACATGAATTGTCAGAATTGTCCAAAAGCTGCACTTTTCAACATTTAAGTTATTTGGGTTTGCATTTCGTTTGCGTTTAAACGGGAAAGAATAACGTTTTTTCTCCATGGACTGTACAACCTCAACTAGGCAAATATGGACGAGACCTAATTAAAGCTATATACACATAATCCTGTCTTTGTCGAAAGAGACAAACATGCATATATTTTCAAGATACATTATAGCCTATGAGTTCTACATTTGACCTTTAAATCATTTACCTATACAATATTCAATGGAATATATCAGTTTCCAATTCAGTAAATACCATTTATGGCTATTTAGTATGTTTTCTGTATTCTATTTCAAAATAGCAAACAGTGCAGATCCCGGAACTTTTTTTTATCTGTTTAAATGACTCGTTTAATGAATTCAATACAAAATGAACACTCATGCAATTTGTCTCATTTGACTCAAAAACTGATTTGAACTTGTTGTATTGGTTTCATTACTAACCCGTTTATTCTCCAAGGTATAGCTGTTTTAACCCTTTGAAGCCTAGTCCCGCATATTGGCGTCCTTTGCAAACAGTGTACATATGAATAGTACACTTGTCCTATGCAAACAATGAATACCCTGATCAGAGGGCTCCTAAGAGCCCTCTGATCAGGGTCTTCATTGTTTGTCATAATGCCAAACATTGACAAAAACAATCCTAAAAGTCAGAAATGGACTAGACTTGTATGGAAACTGGTATTGTCCATTTAAAGCTTCAGGGAGGAAAGAGTGAAGGTATCTTAGACATTTGAAAGGTTAATTCAGGACGAAAGTAGTACATGTACAGAAAGCTCCTTACATTTTGTCATGCGTTAACCTGCCATTTGCCTCTAGATGTATTGCACAGTATATATGTATGTTTGACAATACACAAAATGTAATATATCACCGTAAGTTGATGTAATCAATCAGAAGTTACTAGTTGGTGGTGTTTAATAATTTCATTATCACATATGATCTCATATTTCAAACTTGACTTCTTCCAAATTGTCTCGATTAAGCAACTTCAAAGTACGTAAAATGCGCTTCAAAACAACAAACCATAGCTAGTTGAACTAGTTCAAACCCCATGAAAGCCTGGTTTCCAAACAGTTAGACATACGCAAAACGTGTAGACCCTGAAGAGAAGCTGCAACTTGCGGTGTCTCATTAGGATCTGCACTTCTTTGCTATTTTATATGATATATGTCTGAACGGTACAGCGGAGAAAACGTTATTCTTTCCCAATAAACGCGTTCACGCTAAAACTATTATTTGCAGTGCAAACAGTTTGGAGCCAGATCAGACGCCGGGTAACCCGGCGTCTGATCAGGCTCCAAACTGTTTGCCACCAAGATAAACATGAAATATCAGAATTGTCCAAAAGTTGTTCTTTTCTACGTTTTAGTGCTTTGCGTGTGCGTACGTTTGCGTTTAAACGGGAAAGAATAACGTTTTCTCCATAGTATGACGTCAATTATGACGTAAGAATAACGTTTTCTCAACGGTAGTGTCTCAGCATTATCCAGTCAAAAAAGTGGGTTATTTGTTCAGCTATTTTACCACCTACTATCGTAAGTGCACATGAAGTATGAAGGACCTGGGTTTTATAAACATACACAGCAAAATGATATAAATATATATCGGTCGAATCATGACAAAACTCGCCTTTATACAATGCATGTTAACCCTTTACCTTATAGAAGCGCCTTTTAGCGCATTCCGTTTAATCCTCCGCGGAAGAAAATAATTCCAGTCTATAGTCATGGACATGTTTCAGAAGAAATATTTTCTTAATTCTAGAAGGTGGCAACTTAAAGAAGACTGAAAGTAAAGCAAAACCTGCTTTAAATAGTCACCTATTTTCAAATCTAGAAACAAACTATAGGGTTAAGGGTTAACTTGTGAGCTGGGGCTACATTATTTGATATAACGGTTGTCTTTCTTTCTCAATTTAAATGTACAATTTATTACATGTAAATTTTTCTTTTCCCGTTTAAACAATCTTGACTGCAAACGCAATGTAATCGAATGTATCAAATGTCAACATTTTAGAAATATTAATGTCATGGGGTCAACCGCTCCATGTTTTGGCAATGCCTTAACATGTTCATATTAATTCAAATAATTCTAATTTGAAGATCAAACATTTAAGTGCCAGATTAGACGCCGGGTAACCCGGCATCTGATCAGGGTCAAAAGTGTTAAGGGCATAAGGGTTCAACCATTAACCCTTTCACTCTCAATGACGCCATATAGAGCATTTGCAAACAGTTTTGATCCTGATCAGACGCCGCGTAACGCGGCGTCTGAATATGATCAAAACTGTTTGCCATTTGTTTTGAGATACCGCCAGTTATACTGCCTTAAATATATCTTTGAAACGATGTTGCAGACAACAAGATTGAAGCAGACGACAATATGACGGTGAAGGGGTAAAAACCCTCACGACAATTTTGACAATGAAAGGGTTAACGCATTTGTTGGGTAAGAATAACGTCTCTTCCCTTTTACATCAATCAAAACCCACAAACCATTAAGTCAAATGTATTAACGTTTATACATGTATATGAATAGTTTACCCTTCGTTAACTTCAAGTAAATACCATCCCTTATTAAGTCAAGCGTAACGTCAGAGATATTTGCAAACAGCTCGGATCCAGATCAGACGCCGGGTTACTCGGTCTCTGATAAGAATCTAAACTGTTAGACACGCGTATTTACGCTCAGCTTAACTATATATGAAAGGTTAATTCGATTTTGCGTGTAGACGATAAAATCAAAAGTAGAAAACATTATAACAAGATTAGAGTTTTACCCTTCGCTTGACGTTCGCTACCTCACACGAATATGCAAACAGTCTGGATCCAGATCAGACGCCTTGATAAAGTGGCGTCTAATCTGGATCAAAACTGTTAAGCACTCGTGTTTAGGTTTCTTCAATTTAGAAATGTTTGAATATGAAGTTCACCAACTTTGCAGACGACAATTTCAAAGCAGACGATATTTCGACATTATAAATGGTTAACCCTATCGCTACATTACCCGAGTACAAGTTATTTGCAAACAGTTTGGATCCTGATCAGACGCCGCGTAACGCGGCGTCTGATCAGGAACCAAACTGTTTGACACTCGTCTCAATATTTCTTAAGTTAAATCATCTTTTTTTTTAGAATCTAAATATTAGAAATACAAGCAGACGACAATTGTTAAAAGCAGATGACGTCATTTGAAGGGAAAGGGATTAAGCTGGAGTATAAACTTACCCTCAGATTATTCTAGGTCCGCAGCGCAGAGATAAAAATAATCCTAGTCATATACACAACAAGTCCCCCACCACGTGAAAAACACTTTCAAATAAAACTTGTCAGATCCACCAATTTATAACTGATAACACTAACTTGCAAACTGTGGCCACTGCGAGCTTGCCTAAACATCGCTCGCTTTCTCTCCCTGCCTTTCTATTCCTAAGTGTTGAATACACTGCTATACATGTGCTTTAAGTCACCGAGTATTGGGTATTTGTATAAGCTTCATTCACAGCCGCGACAGCACGGACGTATTTGTTATAAACAAGAAGTCACTGTCTTGTCCGAGGATGTCCGATCGCTGACCGCGACACAATGATTGGCTGGCCCTTTAGCACGCTTTTCCCATTGTCGTCTGCAGCCTTTTCTAACCCTTCACTCCGTAGATACGCATTTTTACGCCTTAAATTAATTCCTCCACTAAAGAAAATAATTCCAATTTATACCGTCATGAATGTATCAATTGTAAGAAATACTTTATATGCTATAGCAGATAGTAGATGAAGGTAAAGCAGAATGTGCCTTAGGGAGTATTCTGCTTTACTTTCAACATGCTTTAAGTAGTCACCTGTTTCCAAAACTAGAAACTTGCTATGGAGTAAAGGGTTTAACCATTTCATTACCAAATTTATTATGATACTTTTAACTCCTTCACCGCCGTATTGTCGTCTGCTTCAATATAATTATCTGTAAAATCGTTTTAATGTTAGGTTTAAGGCAGTATGACTGACGTTATTTCAAAACAAATGACAAACAGGTTTGATCCTGTTCAGACGCAGCGTAACTTCTTTGACACTCGTTTCGAAATTCTGTCGATCATATTGCCTTAAATCTAATTTTGAAACGATATTGCAGACAACAATATTGAAGCAGACGACAATACGTAGCGGTGAAGGGGTAAAACCCTCACGGTAAATTTGATCATGAAAGGGTTAAAGACATCTCCTGGTGACCTTTTGATCATAAGGCCTTGCCAGACAATTTCCTTGCAAAAAGCATGGGTCTTGTGGACATCTAGGTAGCAAAGAACCATTAGAGCTTCTCATGTGAGACCCGACCTTTATATTTGATAGTTTGGTTAGAAATAACCATTGAAAATCACTAGAGCATGAGTATAATCTGGGCTTCACCAGATAAACTCAGGGCTGCCATTTCTCCGGATTTTTCCTAAATCTCCGGATTTTTTCCGAGTTCATGGTAGCTTAAAGCAGGCTGAAAGTAAAGCAGAATGCGCCATAAGCCGCATTCTGCTTTACTTACAGCCTGCTTTAAGTAGTCGCATGTCAACAAAACAAGAAAAGGCTATGGGGTAAAGGTACGATTCGTAAATTCGCACTTGAAAAATGCAAATTTGGAAATCTTAGGATTTTTCATGTCAACTTATGGCAGCCCTGTAAACTGGTTGTGATGCATGCTTTTACAGTTAAATTCTCACACTATCGAGACAATGTGGGGGAGTCCCTCAATGGACTGAGGAAAAGTCTTTAAGACGTATATGACAGTGAAAGCTTTAATATTTTAAATCTACCGAATTATCAAACCTTTTTATTTGAAGATTGAGAAAATCAAATATTGGTACGTGCTACACTTGATATAGTCAATATTTATTTTCTCGTTATCGAAAGTTTTAAAGGTGCGAAAATGTTTTATGACAAGCCCAAGAGTCATCTCCCTTCTTTCACCTTCATTATATGTAAAGTAGAGAAGATATTATTTTTTTCACGGAAGTATTGCAATAAAACATAAAAGGTCAAATTATTTACGAATCTAGCAATTTATTTTAATCTGAGTGACAAACAGTTTGGAGCCTGATCCCGTGCCGGTTTATCCGGCGTCTGATCTGGCTCCAAGCTGTTTGCACTGGAAATAATATTTATAGCGTAAACGCAGTTCATTGAAAAGAATAACGTTTTCTCCAATTTAGCTTCTTGTCTGCTGTTTTACAAATATACAGCGCTCCCTTTCTACATGTACAACGACACCCAATGGGAGACAAAGATTGACTGCGTTGTTCGGAGAGAGTCGTTATAGGAAGGGAAATTGGCTTACAATTGCAAACAGCTTGAACCCAGATCAGACACCGAGTAACGCTGCGTCTGATCTGAATTGAAGCTGTTTGTCACTCGTCATTATGATTTTTGTCAAAATATCCAATATGTAACTCTAAGAAAAAGCAGCAGACGACATGTTTAAGCAGACGATATTGCAGCAGTAAAAGCGTTAGACATAATTGTCCAGCCGAGGGAACTGCGACAGGGGTCGTTGTAAGGAGGGAGTCGCTGTAAGAAGGGGATCGTTGTAGAGAGGGAGTCATTGTTAGGAGGGTCGTTCTAAGGAGAGGGTCATTGTATAGGGAGGGAACACTGTACGTGTAGAGAGGGAGTCATTGTTAGGAGGGTCGTTGTAAGGAGAGGGCCGTTGTATAGGGAGGGAACAGTGTACGTGTTTTATACAATAGGGGAGACATTATAAACAATTTACGCGTTTGTGATATTAACTATTATTCTATTGTAAACAGGTTGGAGCCAGATCAGACGCCGAGTAAATGCTGTCTAATCAGGCTCAACACTGTTTCTCACTAAGATGAAAATATATCATAAGCATATTGAAACGAATGTCATTTTCTACATTGCATTGCAATGGGTTTGTGGTTCATTTCAATTAAACGAGGCCTTCCCCACCGAACTAACAATATATCCACATACGGGCCAGAAATTGATATTTATTTTTATTGTCAGTAAAGTAAAACATGTATTATTACTGTCAGTAAGATCAATATGGCGTCCTCATTTTCTGTCAATACCAGGAAAAATATCGCCGTTTGATGAATTTGAGATTTACTTGAGATTGTTTATGACATTTAAAGGTTATCAGTATAGATAATCTCCAAATATGCTTCAAAAAACAAATATTCAAATTCTAACATGTTAAAGAAAGAAATTATAGATCTATAACAGTGGAGAAAACGTTATTCTTTCCTATTTAAACGCAAATGAAACGCTAACGCAATACTCTAAAATGTAGAAAATAACAACTTTTTGACAACTCTGACTATGGATATTTTAGCTGAGTGGCAAACAGTTTGGAGCCTGGTCAGACGCCGGGTCATCCGGCGTCTGATCTTGCTCCAAACTGTTTGTACTGTACTGGAAATAATAGTTTTAGCGTAAACGCGTTTATTAGGAAAGAATAACGTTTTCTCCACTGTAAGATATGTAATATCATAAAATCATTTACAAAATAGGGTTTCGGACTTACAGTACTATTCAGTGCTCTGTAAATACATGTATGCTATGCATGCAGAGACCTTTTACATATTTTCAAAACCTACTATCATATACATTTAAAAAATATAGGATCTGTCATGAGTCGATGTTTAAGAAAAGCTGATCTCAAACGAGTCTAGAATTGAAATGTTATTAAGCGAGCCTTGACGAGTTTGAGATCAACTTGTCTTAAACATCGACCAGTGACAGATTCATTTTCTCACATTACCAACGATTTAAGGTATTTTTTAAGAAATATGCATTTTTTTGGAACCCCAGTGACGTCAAAACGCCGTTATAAATAGTGACGTTATAGTGACATCATCAATGTGTGATCTTACACATGTAGAAGATAAGGATTTTCGTCATCGTTGTTCGCTTTAGAAAGCAGGGGTACATGAAGTTATGTGAGAAAATATTGTTCTTTCAGAGTTTTCACTGTAAAATCCTGTTTTTCTGTTCACTTAGTACCTCTGTACATGTATTTCAGTCCGTCATCTAAAGTACATGACGATGTACTTAGATATTTTATGGTGTTAAATACTGGTTGAAACTCCAAGATAGCTGTTAGATACATTGTATATACCAGTATAGTAGAACACCCCAACATAAACTTTCTGCTGTAATTTCATTTTGCTCCGAGCCAGCATTTGTCTTAACTCTTCTACTGCCACGTTTTATCGTCTGCTTTAACCTTCCAACCGCCAAAATATCGTCTGTATAGGTAATGTCGTCTGCGATGGTTTTAAAAGTCAGATTTAGGGCTGTTTGTATTGAAGAAATGTCGATACGAGTATCAAACAGTGTGGATACTGATCAGACGCCGCGTTAAGCGGCGTCTGATCAGGATCCAAACTGTTTCCAAAGTTGCCTTTTGACGCCAAAACAGTGAAAGAGATAAAGAAAACCTGCATGAAACTAGAGACCTGGCTTATTACAGTGGAGAAAACGTTATTCTTTCCCAATAAACGCGTTTACGCTAAAACTATTATTTCCAATACAAACAGTTTGGAGCCAGATCAGACGCCGGATAACCCGGCGTCTGATCAGGCCTCAAACTGTTTGCCACTCAGCTTAATATCAATAGTCAGAATTGTCAAAAAGTTGTTATTTTCTACATTTTATTGCTTTGCGTTTGCGTTTCGTTTGCGTTTAAACGGGAAAGAATAATGTTTTCTCCACTGTAGAAAAGAAAAAACACTTTTCATAGGAAGCATATGGTGCCGCTAGCTGTATGTGCCATAAATGCAAAAATGGCTAAGTTCAACCTGCAATTGAAGTTTACCAAACTCCCCAAGGATACATGTAACAGTGTTAGTATATATGTGGTACATGGCCGACATTTCTCCGGATAATCATTTCCTAGTTTCTCCGGACCTGTAGACGGATTTTCCCGAAATCTTCGGTTTTCTGCTTTTCCTTTTTAAATTTAGAGTTTTATGCCTTTGTTTTACTTAGGAAACATTAATATGGGGTTCAAATGATTTAGATCCAGATCAGACGCCGCGTAACGCGGCGTCTGATCTGGATACCAACTGTTTTGCATAAGTATGTTAGTGTTATATAGACTGGCAAGACAGGGGTTACATGTAAAGGTACGATTCCTAAAAATGCACTTGAATTTTTGGAAATATAATTTTCATGAGCAGCTTATGGTAGCCCTGGTTGTATACATGTATGCGAAAACATTCTGTAAAAAAATAAGATTGAAGCTTGAAAACTGCATGTGGGGTCAGACGGACAAAGTGTGTACCGCAAAAACGAACGTACGGACGAACGAACGGACGGATAGATATTTGAAAAACAGTAAATCCACGAATAATCATCGCTAGGCGTAAAATGAGCATGGAATCGTCACAAAACATACAGTGGAGAAAATGTTATTCTTTCCCGTTTAAACGAAACGAAACGCAAACGCAAAACACTAGAACGTAAAAAATTGCAACTTTTTGACAATTCTGATAATTCATGTTTATCTTGGTGACAAGCAGTTTGGCACCTGATCAGACGCTCCAAACTGTTTGCAATGGAAATCATAGTTTTAGCGTAAACGCGTTTATTGGGAAAGAATAACGTT
This sequence comes from Gari tellinella, assembly GCA_922989275.2. Classification (NCBI taxonomy): domain Eukaryota; kingdom Metazoa; phylum Mollusca; class Bivalvia; order Cardiida; family Psammobiidae; genus Gari; species Gari tellinella. The sequence continues at coordinate 646,267 of OV277870.1, forward strand.
TTCTCCACTGTTACACAGAACCTTTGTATTTTGTTTGTTATTTTGTCTTCAAAGAAGAGTTCATTCCCCAAAAGCTCGTCATAAAATATTCATATCGGGCTTGAATACATATTGTTTGTTATGAATATTGTTCTGTCCAGAGTGGCGCTTGAATTATGGAGCAAGCCATATTAATACATCATTCGAACATTACATCCTTAGCGCGGCCGATAGCCGTAAACAGTAGAGAACACGTTATAAGGACGTCATATATGACGTCATAAGTAGAGAAGACGTTATTCTGTCCAATTTGAACGCAAACGAAACGCAGACGCATTGAAATAAGATGGAGAAAATGACAATATTTTGACAATTCTTACTATATTTTTATCTTGAGTGCAAACAATTTGGAGCCTGATCAGACGTAGGGTTACCCGACGTCTGATCTGGCTCCAAACTGTTTGCACTGGACACAGTAGTTTTAATGTAAGCACGTTTATTGGGAAAGCATAACTTCTCCTCAACTGTATGCAACATTTTGTATTCTACATGTAGATCTACAAAGATTCTTACATGTACATGTATGTATCAAAACTCAGTTTGCAGAAATGTTACCAGCGTATCAAACAAGCTTCGATTCAGACGGGACACCGACTGAATCGGTATATATTCCTAACCTAATAATTTTGTTATAAATGTACGAATATAAAACTATATCATACGTATCAAACTGAATGTTGTGAACATTCTAATCATGGTACATATAATAACGAAATTCGAAATGTAGGCCTATAAACCATGTTTGACTAATTCGGATGCAGATTCTGAGACGGGAGCAATGCTTTGTCTAAACAACTTTGCAGCGCAAGAGGTCTGGTTTTATCCTTTTGCGGCCCATTTAGTTGTTAGACTGATGACATAACTAAGATGACATCCAATTTAGAAACACATAACTTCTTAACCCATTTGTGTCAAGTGGATTCTTCAATGCTTATAATTTTATATTGAAATAGTCTATTTTCTATCTAAGGGATGCCTGACATAGATCTACATCTTCATTTTTGATTTTGTTTTATATTGAAATTATTATCCGCAAATAGTATAGACTCTGATCAGACGCCGCATATGTCATTAATACCGGTATGAGATCGTGGGCATAAATGGGTTAACTATATGTGAGTGTTAAATACAAGGTACGACCTATTATTATTTCTCTTGTTCTTTAATGACAGCTGATAGTGTACTGAAATATATTTTTATACTCATATACATTTAATATATACAAAGCGTATATCACCGCAGAGTATATATTTAATATATACAAAGCAAGGTTTTTTCCCGTATTAGTAAATGTTTTGGGCCACAAGTTCTAACAACATTAGTTTAGGCCTCCCCTTGAAAGAATACGCGCTGATTACAATATAAATAGCATTTGCCAACTGAGAAGATGTATCGTCACACAATCTAAACGTTTACTTGGCGCATAATACCAAGCGTCTGAAAGTTGATCCTAACTTGGAGTATTGTACAGTAGATAATGTGTTATTCTTTCCCAATAAACGCGTTTACGCTAAAACTATTATTTGAATTGCAAACAGTTTGTAGCCAGATCAGACGCCGGGTAACCCGGCGTCTGATCTGGCTCCAAACATTTTGCCACCAAGATAAATATGAATTATCAGAATTGTCAAAAAGTTGCACTTTTCTACGTTCTAGTGTTTTGCGTTTGCGTTTCGTTTCGTTTAAACGGGAAAGAATAACGTTTTCTCCACTGTACGCCCCTGGGTGAGGTAGTATTACAGAAAGTCTACAACTGTTATTATAGATAACGTCCAGCGGGACGTGCCCATGACAGAGACTAACAAGAAAACTGCCTCTATCGATCACTGCATAAATTCACGTTGAACGAGAGCAAGAAACTGATGGTAGGGTACGATTATATATGTAATGTCCAAAACCCTACATACACAGAGTAACTAGACCATCAAAAACTTGTTTTCGTGGTAACCCAATTAGTCAAACAGTGAAGACCCATATAGGAGCCCTCTAATCATTGTATACACTGTTTGTAATGTTTAATTATCTGTAATACAAATAACTCTGAATAACCATTAATGAAATGGACTTTTGAGGGGAATTAAATGTAGACGTTTCCTTTGTCAAGTGGACATGTTAAATTACTGTAAATAACGTTGCCATGACATTACTACCAAGATGATAAAAATTGTTATCAATAAGTTTGTAAAATCAACTTTAAAAAGGGGTCAAATATTTAAAACATCAATGGCATGATTAAAATAACTATGGGGTACAGTATTAAAGCAAACAGCTTTTTAAAGCGAGATGAAGTAAAGCAGAAAGCTCCTATACCGCCATCCTGTTTTAAGCAATCTATTATCTTTAATACTATTAACCTTTTTCATGCCAAATTAATGAACGAGATGTTTACAGTGGAGAATGTGTTATTCTTTCCCAATAAACACGTTTACGCTAAAACTATTATTTGCAGTGCAAACAGTTTGGAGCCAGATCAGACGCCGGGTAACCCGGCGTCTGATCAGGCTCCAAACTGTTTGCCACCAAGATAAACATGAATTATCAGAATTGTCCAAAAGTTGTACTTTTCTGCGTTTTAGTGTTTTGCGTTTGCGTACGTTTGCGTTTAAACGGGAAAGAATAACAGATTCTCCACTGTACATGTACCCCTCCACCGCCATACGGTCGTGTACTTCAACAATGTTGTCTGCAATAGCGTTCCAAAATCAGAGTTAAGGCAGTAAAACTGATTCAATTTCGATACGAGTGTCAATCAATCTGGATCCTGATCAGACGCCGCGTTTCGCGGCTTGTGATCTTGATCTAGACTGTTTGAAAACCCGCATTTAAACACCCACTGTTCTGAAGCTCTGAAAGGTTTAAATAGGTAATTTTCATTTGTCGTGAAATAGTTGTTTTTTACTGTTTTCATTATGAAAATAAATGTTTCTTGTCAGACAAGGGAGAAGGTTATATTATTGTCTGCCTAGGGTGGATAACTAGGATGTGATTGAGGCCATCAATTAGTCTAACATGTTGATCCTGAACTATGGTGGCCATGTGTCTCTCCACATTACGTCTAGACTCAGGGCTGCCATTTCTCCGTTTTTTCCTAAATCTTCGGATTTTTTTCTTGTACATGGTAGTTTAAAGCAGGCTAAAAGTAAAGCAGAATGCGCATTCAGGCGCATTCTGCTTTACTTCCAGCCTGCTTTAAGCAGCCACGTGTCAACATAACTAGAAACAAGCGATGGGGAAAAGATACGATTCGTAAAATCGCACTTGAAAAATGCAAATTTGGAAATCTTAGGATTTTTTATGTCAAATTATGGCAGCCCTGTAGAATATAACTGTTAACTCCTTCACTGCCATGACGTCATCAGTCATACACAATTGTCGTCTGCGGGGTTTTTTAAATTTAATTTTAGGTAGTTTGAGCTAAGAAATATAAACCGAGTGACAAACAGTTTAGACTCTGATCAGACGACGCGGTCCTTATCCCACATAGGCGAAAATTGGAAAATAACTCACTCACCATTGTAATAGAAGACTAATTAGTAACAAATCGCAAAAAGTTTACTTAACATTTAAGTAGTGTAGATCGGGCCGATGTCCGTCAAACTTTGTATCATATAGATCTACATGTACACGTACGTAGCTAATCGACTGATTGGCTGTCACGAACAAATCTGAAGCATAGTTCGGAACAATCCGTCACATGTCGAGAAAAACAGATCGTTCTATATATTGACCGACAATGTCCAGTTCTCATAAGAGGCGAACTACATTAATGTACTTTTTACAAGAAGTGTTATAAGCAGGACAATGAGATGTTGTCCTGGTAAAATCGTGGTTGGCAAGCTAATTAGATTTCCGTGGGAGGTTTTGATTGTTCTGCCCAGAAGCTTCAACAGAGAATGCAGGAATGTCAGAGCTATCATGATTGCGACAATTGTAACACATTAATGTACCCAGGCTAAATTGTCTTTCAGAAATAACATGTACACAATTTTCAGATTAAACCCATTTCCCAATAAATACGCCTTTTGGCGCCTCTTATTTATTCCTCAACTGAAGAAAGTAGTTCAAATTTAAATAATAATGAACATGTATTATAACAAATATTTTCGATATTCTAGTAGATGGTAACGTAAAGCAGGCTGAAAGTAAAGCAGAATGCGCCTCTTAGGCGCATTCTGCTTTACCTTCAACTGTTTTAAGCGGTCATATTTCTTCAAAACCAGAAGCGGACTATGGGATAGTAGGTTAAACCAAATCGCTAGTATTTTGAAGGCATCGTTCTATTTCTTTAATTTTAAATCATTGAATTGCGTTTAAGTTTTGTTCGAATGCCAGATATGGTAAATAAGATCAATTGCAATCACTTGGAGTCTGGCTAGACGCCGAGTTACATTGTACATGTACCCTGCGTCTGATCAGGCTCCAAACTGTTTGCCACCTAGATGGAAATACATCGTCATCAAATTCAATCACAGTACGCTTACAAATGGAGAACGTCGACAGTTCAAGCAGTACATGGCATGTTCGATGTACATTGAAAACCCCCTAAACCGGACGTGTGTGGGGACAACATAAATTTCCGGTGTAGAGGGGTTTCCAGTTCAGAGGGGCTTTAACCCATTAGCCAATAGTATGTTTCTAGTATGGGAGATAGATGACCACTAAAAGTAGGTTGGAAGTGAAGCAGAGTGCTTTTAGTTATCATCTGCTAAATTGTATAAAATCGAACTATTTTCTTCAGTGTAGAAATAAACCAAAGACGCAAAAGGGTGTATTACAATTAATGGTGTAACGGGTTAAAACAAAAAAAAGTTGGTAACAGGATCAACATTTTTGTCCGGTTTAGAGCGAATTCCGGTATTTAGAGGTTCCGGTTCGGAGGGGTTCAACTTTATTTTTTAGGTTAACGCAACAATCTTTTTTGTTCCTGTTCAAGTCAGATTTTGTCTAAACATTCTATAGTTGTCTTGGATGGTAGAAAGGTCAAATTGTATTGATTACCCGCTACAAAACTCGACTGAATGCATACATCTGCCTTCGACTTTAATGAGATGGCAGACCACAAAGAACCGGAAATAAAACCCTCCAGTTATAAGCACAAACAAGCTCTCTGTGAATTTCGCAGACAGAACGTGGAATGAACTACAAATTAGTTGGAAATGTAGAACGACAAGACGATCCTCTAAAATATTGTATCAAGAATGTCCTAGTTTTCTGCACATATATTTGTTACTATTGTTATTTTTGAACTTTTGAATTCGACATTGTTTTTTAGAAAATCGACGGGTCAATGATGTTTGCGTTAGAAGTAAACTTCTCATCTTCCAAAACCCAATGGGGTAGACGTTATTATTTTCCAATTATGATATACCTATAAATGATTTATGATTTATAGAGATTTCTCAGTAAGTTAGATTTCATATAAGGGACAGTTGATCTCATCACTAGTGACGATATCACTTTTACAGTGACGATATCGTTTTGTCGGAACTGTCCTTTGTGGCGTCACGCGTAAACAATCAATTTTGTGCGTTTTCTCAGTAAAATCCTAATATTAGGGTATATAATAATTTAATAAATAGAAGAATCAATTTATTTGAATGGATATGAAAAATATATCAGTCGAATGGGTTGTTATCCGGTCCTGCGGACTATTTTTTTTTACCAGATAACACCCCATTTTCGTGATATATTGTAATACAAGTAGCAATCCAAAGGAATTGATTATCCTCTATTTCCTTCCCAATAAACTCGTTTATTATATACCTATCGATGATTTATAGACATTTCTCAGTTAGACAAAATTCATATGCGTCACAGTTGATATCATCACTAGTGATGATATCACTTTTGCAGAGATGATATCATTTTTCTGACGCCACGTCACAATATCCTTTGTCACGCCGCGCGTAAACAATTAAATTTGCGCGTTTCTCTGTTAAAACGTCATTGAAATGTATATGAAAATAGAATAATAATTTTCTTTGGATATATATGAAACATATATCACTCGAATGGTTTGTAATCTGGTTAAAAAACAAAACCTGTGGACTCGTTTTTTAACAGGATAACAACCCATTCTCGTGATATATTTTTCATATCAATCCACAGGAATTGATTATTCCCCATTTATTCTTTTGATGTTATTGCTTATTCATGTTTCACTATAAAAGTCTAGACAGGTTGTAAGAAGCGCGTTATTCTAACGACAAGAAACGCCAAATTATGTAATGGAATAAGAAAAACGACAAATACTTGGAACCCTACGTATTTAATTCGATGTCTGCGGCAAACAGTAAAGGCCATGTTTAGATCTATACCCAGTGTATGATCTAGCCCCAAACGTTATATTCATATTTGAATGAAAGATTCTAACATTTTCCCTGTAAACCTGGTATTTCAAATACTGAATCTGTTATGTTTTTATGAGTTTCTCATTGAGACGCTTTCAATAATCATTAAAGCTTAATTGACCCAATGTACTGTTTAATAAAAGTATAATAAACATTATTTACAAATTAAGTTATACCGATTTCTTGATATATAGACGTAAATCAAACAAATTATTAAAGGAACCAATGCACAATTTACTCATAAATGGGTTCACTTCCAATTGACAAGCATCTACTTCTTACTCTTTCAATCTATTTCCATATCTTATAAACACTAAACTGTCTTCTACTATCTAGCAAATGAAACTGTTCTGTACTCGTGGAATGTCTTATACACTGTTGTTAGAACTTGTGACCTAAACCTTTTTCTTTTATGCTTATGTTTATTGAAGAATGAACGTTTGTAAATTTCTTTTGAAATAAAATGATTATGCTTAAACTAAACTATTTCTTAAAGTTGTGTCAAATACATTCTTCCAATAAACAAATCGAATGCTTTTCCAAAAGCTTGCCTTATAACATTTTGAATTATCGTTTAAATATAAGTTGGTCTGTCATGGCATTTCATATAATATGTTATATATCACATGCCGTGGTTGATTCTTATATGTATGGGCCGTCAACTAACATAATTTCGTCTGGTTTGCACAGAAGAGAAGATGTAACTCGTTCCAAATAAATGCATTTACACTCAATGTATTATTTCCCTTCCAAACAGTTTTGAAGCCAGATCAGATGCCGGGAAACCCGGCATCTGATCAGGCTCAAAACTGTTTGCCATTCATATAAAATAGAAATTGTCAAGAAGTTGTCATTTCTTACTTTTGTTGCATTGCGTTTGCGTTTTGTTGCTTTTAAACGGGGAAAGAATAACGCCTTCTCCAATGTAATTGTTTGGTTGGGATATGTCCATTCATCTTCAACGACATCTAATTCATTTCCAGACAACAACCGAGTCTGTGTAAACATTGCCAAATTAATTCTTATGCATGAAATAATTCGACATTCTATTTCTAAACGTCCACAATTTTCACCCCGTGGTATGTTGTACGCGCACTTTTCTAAATATCCACACTTTTATCCCCGTGGTATGTTGTATGCGCGATTTTCTTACAGATGGTCTACATTACCCAAAGGTCCGTCTTACATATACGAAACGTCGTACGACAAAAATGGTCGTAAGTCAAAACTTTAGAATGCATCCAATACCTGATTTCTCCAGCTTATCGTGTCTTGTGACATCTCTTTGGAACTGTCTTGAAAAGACGATTTCAAAGAGATATCACACAACAGGATTAGATGGAGGGAGATGTAAATATAAATTTAGAATTTTAGAATCTGACTTACGACAATATGTGTCGTACGGCGTTTCGTAAGACGGTCCCAGAAGGCTGCGCCATGCTAAAGTTTAGTTTGGTGCCAAATGGTCCTTTCTGAAACAATTGAAAACTGTTGCACTAAATGGCCCAATGAACTTCAATCGGTCAACTTCAAGTTCCCCATTCAGTCTCATTATTTACTATTTTCGTTTGGCAATAAATTACAAAATGACAAACAGTGCAGATCCTGATTAGAGAGTTTCTAGATCTGCACTGTTTGATAAGACAAGTATGCTTCCCTAGAAGTACAGTGGAGAATCTGTTATTCTTACGTCATTAGTGACATCATACTATGGAGAATCTGTTATTCTTTCCCGTTTAAACGCAAACGCACGCAAAAGCAAAGCACTAAAACGCAGCAAAGAACAACTTTTGGACAATTCTGATATTTCATGTTTATCTTGGTGGCAAACAGTTTGGAGCCTGATCAGACGCCGGGTTACCCGGCGTCTGATCTGGCTCCAAACTGTTTGTATTGGAAATAAGAGTTTTAGCTTAAACGCGTTTATTGGGAAAGAATAACAGATTCTCCACTGTAACTCTGAATAACCATTAATGAAATGGACTTATTTTGAAACTGGACGTTTGAGGGGAATTAAATGTAGACGTTTCCTTTGTCAAGTGGACATGTTAAATTACTGTGAATTAGCATTTGATATAACAATAGACAACACACTCAGAAACTTCAATTATAAATATTTGATGAGAATAGTTAAAACAAATAAAGAACTTTTTAAATACAACATAGTAAATTCTACTTTGTGTGATTTCTGTTGCCAAAACACAGAGAACATTTACCATCTTTTCTGGGAATGTAGATACGCACAAGAGATCTGGTCAAACATACTGAATATGTTCAAAGCAAATAATCTATCTATAAATTTAAATTTTGAAACAATTTCATTAGGGCTACCAGAACAAAAAGTATACAAAACACCTGTAAACTATTCCATCTTACTGGCAAAATATTACATTTTTCGATGCAAATGTTTAAAAGAAAGACCAAACTTCAAACTCTTTAAAAAATACATGCAGGACAAAGTTCATACAGAGAGACATATTGCCCAACGAAAAGACAAACTTGCCCTGCATCGTGCAAAATGGGATGGATTTTTTACTGTAGCTTAAAAAACAATAGCTGTTTTCTCACCTCTCCATATATTTTTCTTTCCCTTTTACTGCTTTTCTTTTTTTCGTCTTCCTCCTTTCTTCTCTTTCTGTGTTATCTACTCTTTTTTCTTCAACTATTCCAAGACTTATGTTATATTGAATAGCACATTTACTTAAGCTTAGATGTTTATGGTCTATTATCTCTCCAGATACGTTTATGTAAGAATACTACACAAAGTATGTGTTTGTGCTGTACGATGCAATACATGTATGAGAAATAAAATGATAAAAAAAACAAAAAACGATTCCCTCCTCGTAACATCACTTCTGTTCCCCAAATAATACAATTATCTCAAACTTTTTCACGGCTGCAATATCGTCTGCTAAATTTTGTCGCCTTAAGTGTTCCTCAAAGTCACATAATTGACATTTTTACAGAAGAATACATAATGACGAGTGGCAAAAAGCTTGAATCCAGATCAGACGCCGCGTTACGAGGCGTCTGAACTGTATTCAATCTGTTTGCAAATTTAAGCCAGTATACCTTCTATAACGACTCCCTCCGAAGACAGGTTTTGTCTCCCACTGCTCGTGTTAGAGAGGGAGAGTTGTACTCTCAAAGATCTTGGAAACTGATCAGACACGGTGTGACTATTAGCGTCTATGAGTTTAATTAATTTTACAGTTACGTACTACTTGATCATACTAGTACATGAATCTTAATTTAAGTTATTATGTTGACGCTGAATTCGAAGCAGACTTAAAAATAGAGTTTCTTGTTACAATATTGCTGTTACATATCCCGACGGACCCTGTCTAAAACAATAGACATTTCTTATTATTACAGAGCCTAGGGAATATATATATGCTATATTTGTATTCATACGCTATTGATTCAAACTCACAATCAGCAAACATATGAAGCTGGGAAAACTTTGTTTGATGCAAAACGTTTTTCTAAGACTTTCAACATCAGAAAAGAATGATTTAGTTCCTTCACCCACTTACATCTATAGTGACGCAGATAAACAGTGACTTTCTGCTTTATATAAGTACTACAATAAGCAGGAAATCTGTCTTGAAATATACCCACGCCGCATTGCACAGTCTCGTACACACATATTATATGTATATTTACTATATTGTTCCAATTACATGTATACCTATCTTCCACAAAAGTAGACATTGGCTACCAGTTTACCCTAATGCGTCTTTTAACTCTTTTTTCACTACCAAATCTTTCGTGCGATTTTTACCCCTTCACCATTTCATTGTCGTCTGCGTCTATCTTGTTGTCTGCAATATTGTTTCAAAGTTCATTTTAAGGCAGTATAACAAACTTTCGATACGTGAAAAGGCCATTCCATAACGGTCTGGTGATTTATCAGCTCTTCTCCTACCGTATTATACCGAGCTCCCTCTCTAAAACGATCCTCCCAACAACAACTCCCTCCTTATAACGACCCTTGCCACCGTTCCCCAAACAAGACAATTATATGTTTATATATTGTTACTTCTGCAATATCGTCTGCTTAAAATTGCCGTCTGCTGTTTTTCTTAAACGTACTTATTATACATTTTGACAGAAAAAACCCATAATGACGAGTGGCAAACAGCTTGTATCCAGATCAGACGCCGCGTAACGCGGCGTCTGATCTGGATACAAGCTGTTTGCAAATGTAGCCAATTTCCCTCCCTACAACGACTCCCTCCGAACAATGCACATAGTTGTTGTCTCCCATGTGATGACGTTGTAGAGATGGAACGCTGTATAGTCTCTTGTGAAATGAGCATCCGCCAAACGTATATACATGTAATTGGTATTTAAGCAAGTTTAAATTGAAAAATATACATAATTTCCGAGTACATATAGTATGAATCCAGATCAGACGCCGCGTAAAGCAGGATCAGATCTGGATCCAGAGTGTTTGCAAATATAAGTCACGTCAAGCTCAGAAAGTAAAGTGTTCGTGAAACATTGAATTATTCATTTTAACTTCGTAAAGAAACGAAGCTAGAAATGTCAAAGACACAAATCTTTGTACACCGTGTATATCCACGCCAAATGGTTACCCAGAGTATACAGCTCACTGGGAAAACGACCGTTTGAGAAAAAAATGCAGAAGCTGCAGACTAATACCAGATACACCTGTTCTGTCGCGTAAATGTAATATGGCGTCTTTAACCCTTTCCTCCCTGAAACCTCAAATGGACAATTCTAATTTTCAATTAAGTCTAGACCATTTTTTACATTTTTGAGTTGATTTTTAAAATATATGTCAAAATGACAAAAAGTGTAGACCCTGATCAGAGGGCTCCTTACACTATTTGCATAGGACAAGTGAAATACTTTCATTTATTTTCATAGACCATTTTTACATTTTTGAGTTGAGTTTTAAAATATATGTCAAAATGACAAAAAGTGTAGACCCTGATCAGAGGGCTCCTTACACTATTTGCATAGGACAAGTGAAATACTTTCATTTATTTTCATAGACCATTTTTACATTTTTGAGTTGAGTTTTAAAATATATGTCAAAATGACAAAAAGTGTAGACCCTGATCAGAGGGCTCCTTACACTATTTGCATAGGACAAGTGAAATACTTTCATTTATTTTCATAGACCATTTTTACATTTTTTAGTTGATTTTTAAAATATATGTCAAAATGACAAAAAGTGTAGACCCCGATCAGAGGGCTCCTTACACTATTTGCATAGGACAAGTGAAGTACTTTCATTTATTTTCATGTATTAATATCACTTTATACAATACCCCATCAGAAGTTTACGTGTATTATTCTATGTTGTTGTTTTTTTCCAAAAAAAGTAAGATTTTCAGACCTACCATCCCTAATTTTTTAGGGCATGTAATAGGAAACACAGGAACTTTTTTATTTGACCTAAGGTGTTTTGACAAAAAACAACAATGCCGAGTGGCAAACAGCTTGAATCCAATTTAGACGCCGCGTCTGATCTTGATTCAAGCTGTTTGCAACTGTAAGCCAAGTTGTGCTAAGCACTCTAAGGATAGTATTTTCCCTCCCTATAAAGACTCCCTCCAAACAATGCACACAGTTCTAGTCTCCATTTGGGTGTCGCTGTAGAGAGGGAGTACTATTTATGTATGAGCTTTGTGCTGATGGCTTACGGGAGAATAATTTAAGTACGGCGAACGATCTTATTTTCTACTGAGAAACAAAAATGGTTTGTTGCAATTTGATCATTTACAAATTGAATTTTGATATCTATTGTAATCTACAAAAACAGTTACTATAGATACAACACAAAATCTATTTTATCATTCGACAAGTTATCTCCAAATTCAATCTCATTGATATGCGGAAGTAAATATTTAGGTCAAATTGTTTCAGTTTTTAAAGAAAAACGCCGCCAACTAAAATATAATGGTTGATAACGACTGGACAAAATTGTCTAGAAAAGAATTGTGCTGTTATAAATGACAATTGAGGAGATATAGGTTTCTTGCTTTCAGTGGCGATGATCCAAATATTTCAAATTCTAACACACTTCGCGCACGCCCCTTTATAAACAAAGAAGGGATGTATCTGTGTTTGAATTTTCAATAAAACATTCACGCGCTGTAACGTTCTAACGTGACGTCATATGGCTTCGAAAATGCGCACGTCGAGAAATGTAGCGCCCTTGCTTCGGTGCAAATTAAGGTTAAAATAATTGTTAGAATTGAAATAATAAATTAATACCAGTGTTTTATCTTGCAATCGAACACGGGTAGTCGTTGAGATGATTGTAATTAAACCACGCGGCCTAAAGGCCTCGTGATTAAATTACTACGCATCTCAACCCTTACCAGTGTTCGATTGCAAAATAAAACATAATTATTATTTCTTAAATGAACTCATATCTTAAAGAGCACACCTCAGAGGTATAGAAACAGCAAATAACTTTGTAAGGATCGTATTGCAAGGTTCTCCAAAATCAGGGGTTTGGCAACCTGGTTATATTTGCCATGTTTCAAGCAATGGTTTAGCTCAAAGTGACGTCGAATCAACAATCAACACATTGACCATATGTTTTACACGTTCACTATAGGAATAAACAACATATTTTTGACGTTCATGACGGTATGACTACATTAGCTTCGCAGGGGGTAAATTTTGTAAACGCCCGAAGGGCGTTTACGTTTAATTGACCCCGCGAAGCTAATGTAGTCATATTGTCATGAGCGGCAAAGAGGTGTTGTTTATTCCTTATATTTATATTTTCTGTCTTGTCAATTTAATGTGTTTATTGGCCAGATTTGCTTTTCTGTATAAGAATTTATCATATACCGGTCAAAGAGGTTTGATAGATGTAATGTCGATGTAATAGCCATTCCAGTTTCTAAATATGGTGAGAAAGTAGTCCCAACTACTTGTACTGTAACTGTATTAAAATTTCAGGATTTTTTCCAGTAAACTTTCTCTCTGTGAATGAAAAAGACTTACACGGCAAACAAATAACAGTGCAACTTGAATATCTATTGCAAAAGCACATTCTAAAAATACAGGTCGCGGTTGTTTTCTTAACCCATTTACACACATAGCAACGCGATGGCAACGACCTATGGGTCTGTATCACTCCGCTAGTGTCATATGACCGTCGGCCAATGGGAGCTTAGTGTTAAGTGCCCGATGTAGTCTGTTTGAAGAAGTCCACGTTCGAACTGGCTAAAACCAGTTTGGAAGTGTAGGTTCATCGGCAGATGTACTGCATATTTTTAATAGGATTACATAAAGACTTTACAGGGTGAATGTAAATATTTCCAAATGTTATCTTCTACTTTAACCCTCTTACCGCTAAAATATCGTCTGCATTAGTAATATATTAGGAAATATTTTCGGTCAGATTTCTTGAAAAGAGATACATGTATAATTGAAATATTTGTTCTATAACTACTACATGTACTACATGTGGCATGCTCTATTATTGTCTGTAATGTTTGTATTTTAGGTCTCTGTAAAGAAATACATTACTAATATATCAGACTCAGTGCTGCATTTATCGAAAAGAAGGAACTAATCAATGTATTGATTGTATGTAGAGTGCAAGACGTTTGCTGTTATCAGAACTTCCCGCTACGGAGCTTATATTAGACAATGGGGAAATCTAGAGGAACCATATCGGCAACTAAACATTATTTATGGGATTGTTATATACATGTAAGGTAATAACGTCGAATTGACAAGTAACAAGTTGAACGTGGTTCTTCTTCTTTAAGTCTGCTTCAAATTGGATCAAGCAACTAGAACCGTTTAGCTCTAAATTACAGCGCAACAACAAGCGCAAGTTTTGTCATGTTTTAAGCCATGGGTGCATATTAGTTTGGAGTGACAACGATTGAACAAGGAACATTTACGACGAAGTTACAGTGCAGAAAACGTTATTATTTTCCAATAAACGCGTTTACGCTAAAACTGTTATTGTCATTGCAAACAGTTTATGGTCTGGAATCAAGCTGTTTGCAAATGTAAATCAATTTTCTCCCTGTAACGACTCCCTCCAAACAACGCACATATTTTTGTCTCCCATTAGGTGTCGTTGTAGAGAGGGAGCGCTGTATATTGATAGCCCTTGAAGTTTATCATGCATGACCGTTTTTAACTTTTTATTCTTTATTATTATATTATTATTATTATACCAGATTTATATAGCGCTCTTTTCACACAGGGATTGTGCGTTCAAAAGCGCTTTACTTGAAATAACACATATGTACCTATAAATCGAGAAAAGACAAAATAACTACAATTAGATCTGAAATAAAACATGAATAAACATATAAAAGACAGTCCCCCAAAACGGCGATCACATTACCCCAATCAATCAGCAATGAACCGACCGGCTAAGTATTGCCGACTGATATAAATAATGGAAGAGCGCCCAATGCAGGCCATCGACAAAACACAAATAACTATAATTAGATATAAAATAAACAAGAATAAACATACAAAAGACAGCCCTCAAAACGGCGATCACACTACCCCCATCAATCAGCAATGAACCAACCGGCTAAAGATTGCCGACCAATAGAAATAATAGCAGAGCGCCTAATGCAGGCCATCTAATGTAACATAACTAGGAAAAATAGCATGCGACCATAACTAAAAACTCTATAGAAGATCAATGACATGATTAAAAATGGTGAAAGCTGTCCAAGAATTGTACCACAGACCCCGCCAGCTGGTTTCAAAAGAGATCAGAGCCATATCCCTACCATCAAAGATCCACCAGACAGGCATTTGTCAACGGTACAACCCCAAAACTAAAAATTAGACCCATAACATATACAGAATGAACACAGCCCTAGGGTAGCAGTCATCTACCCTCTCCATCCCACACCCGCCGGACCTACATGTTCCATGGCTGAAATTACACCCTTACTTGATAAAACATCAAGATAAGAAGCTGTCCCTGAATTATACCGCAAACCCCAAGCCAGTCGGTTTCAAAGAGATCAGGGGCAATCCCTACCATCAAGATCCACCGAACAGGCATGGGCAAACGGTACAATTCCAGAACTCCCATTTAGACCCACACTATCTACAGCAAGAACATAGCCCGGAGGTAGCAGTCATCCATTTCCTAATGTGTTCTAATAATAAATATTAAAGAAGTCTGTTTTCAGACGTTTTTTGAAGACTGCAACTGAGCTCGCATCTCTGATGTCTGATGGTAGAGAGTTCCAGAGCTTTGGGGCTGCAAGCATAAACTTTTATCTCCAAACTTCACCAAACGACTTCTCGGCACAACCAGCGATACTGATTTACTCGCAGACCGCAACTCTCTTCGAGGTCTATACATGTCCAGCATACTAACAATGTACCTTGGAGAATCATTGCACATGGCTTTGTATGTGAGTGTCAGAATTTTGAATTCAACTCTGTGTTGAGCTGGAAGCCAGTGAAGATCCCTCAAGACTGGAGTGATGTGATTGTACCGAGGAGTCCTGGTAATGATGCGGGCTGCTGTATTTTGCACACGCTGTAGTTTTCGTAGTGAGTTTTGGGGAATCCCATATAGCAGTGAGTTGCAGTAGTCAATTTTTGATGTGACCAGAGAATTGACCAAAGTCTTTGTAGCTTCTGGAGAAAGGTACTGTCTAATATGACCTATTTGCCGCAGCTGTGCGTAGCTAGACCTGCACACAGCGTTGATGTGCTGTGTCATATCCATTTGGGAATCAAATCTAGCACCAAGGTTGTTTACACATAATGAGGGTTTGATTTTAGAGTTTCCCACTTGAACATGAAAATCTACGGGAACGTTAACCTTTTTTAACCGATATGTTGTAAATACTGTTTAGATTCGTATAGAGGATACGATTCGTATGAAGAGCACATATAATTTGTCTGAGAAATAAAGGAGAAATGTAACTTTTGATCTTGATCAGACGACGACTAACTTGGGTATAAACATTGCGTATGATCAGAATCAAAACATCTTTCTAGCATTTGTTAATTTGTTGTCGGATATGCGAAATACAGGAACATGTAAGAAAACAACAGTTTCGTATATACTGTACAGAAAAATAACATTGTTATAATTTGATACAGTGGAGAAAACGTTATTCTTTCCCAATAAACGCGTTTACGCTAAAACTATTATTTGCAGTGCAAACAGTTTGGAGCCAAATCAGACGCCGGGTAACCCGGCGTCTGATCAGGCTCCAAACTGTTTGCCACCAAGATTAACATGAATTATCAGAATTGTC
Organism: Gari tellinella; assembly: GCA_922989275.2. Classification (NCBI taxonomy): domain Eukaryota; kingdom Metazoa; phylum Mollusca; class Bivalvia; order Cardiida; family Psammobiidae; genus Gari; species Gari tellinella. The sequence continues at coordinate 662,915 of OV277870.1, forward strand.
GAAAAGTTGTACTTTTCTACGTTTTAGTGCTTTGCGTTTGCGTACGTTTGCGTTTAAACGGGAAAGAATAACGGATTCTCCACTATATGACGTCACGAATGACGTAAGAATAACAGATTCTCCACTATAGGCACTGCATGCAGTGAGTAGGACCACATTTGTCGTAACTGTCAGCCACTTGCTTTTGTAATATTTTATTACCTATATGTATTGCCAGAGCACACTCTAATCAGATAACATGGTTCAGCAAACACCAGTGGACCATTTTGCGAACCGTCGTACGACAAACATTGTCGTAAGTCATTTATAAATTCATCAATCTTTACAATCTTTGTCTTTTACTCCATCTAATCTTGGCTTGTGACATCTTTTTGGAATCGTCTTGAAAAGACGATTCCAAAGAGATGTCACAAGACAGGATTAGATGCAGAAATCAGAAGTTATATGTATTCTAAAGTTTTGACGACGTTTCGTAAGACGGGCCTCTGGTCTGGGCCAACGTGTATATCTACCGTACTTTACTGTGTGACGGCACATACAAATTCACCCCAGTTCTTTTACACATGATTTACGCGAGGTGCTCGGATATGTTGTATTTGCCTCCAGGCTGTCAATATATTCCATGTATTTGTAAAGACAATAACATTCTCCTGATTAAATCAACTTTCTAATTATTCAAAGTAATCAACCACGCATTGTCAATTTGATTGTAGTAGGAAAATGAGATTTATCTCAACTCAAATCGACACTAATTCATCACTTCGATTACATTGCTAACGTATAGTCATAAGTGAACACAATAAACCATAGCGTCGAGTGTACTCGCCATAAGCTAACAGTATACAATTGTCCTATGCAAACAGTGTAGATCCAGGTCAAAATGTTCATACAGGAGCCGTGTGATCAGTGTCTACACTGTTTGTCATTTTGCAATCTATTTTTGAAATCAACTATAAAAGTCAAAATTGATCAGATTGAAATAAATGGGAAACTTGAATTGTCTAGCGGTGAATGAGTTTATTCACAAAACCTCGAAGTTCAAGTGTAAAAGGCTTCACCGAAATGACCCTTAACATTATACTGACATGCTTGAGCAGACAGACTTTTCGCTCAGTAGCAGTATGATCAGCTTTCAGGGTCTACAAAGTTTATCATTTGCTATTCAGTTTGCACCTATACATGTATTGAAAAAATTAGTATGTGGTACATGTAACAAACGCAATTAAATTACTATGTGGTAACAAACGCAATTAATTTAATTCTAATGATACTTCAAGCAGTCATACAGGGTGTCCAATTTTAGGATATAAAGGGCATACTTGGTTTTGCATGTAAAGGGCCTCTCTTTGAATAAGATTTATATTCTCGAACACACACACATATGACTGCTAAATTCATACAAATGTAAAGAAGAAATGTCCATTCTGCTTTATCATTGCCCTGCATCAAGATATGCGGTCCGTTAACACTTTCACTCTCATTGACGCCATAAAGCGCGTTTGCAAACAGTTTGGGTCCTGATCAGACGACGCGGACCAAAACTGTTTGACACGATATCTAGTACATTGTAAGTCATACAACCATAAATCTAACTTGAAAACGTGTCTTGCAGACAACAATACCGAAGCTGACGATACAGTGGAGAATCTGTTATTATTTCCCGTTTAAACGCAAACGTACGCAAACGCAAAGCACTAAAACGTAGAAAAGAACAACTTTTGGACAATTCTGATAATTCTTGTTTATCTTGGTGGCAAACAGTTTGGAGCCTGATCAGACGCCGGGTTACCCGGCGTCTGATCTGGCTCCAAACTGTTTGCACTGCAAATAATAGTTTTAGCGTAAACGCGTTTATTGGGAAAGAATAACAGATTCTCCATTGTATGACGTCACGAATGACGTCAGAATAACAGATTCTCCACTGTAATAAAGCGGTGAAGGGGTAAACATTTCTAGAATAATTTGATAATTAAAGGGTTTAATTGACAAGACTTGATTGGAAACATAACTTGTCCATTTGAGATTTCAGCGGCCATTGAATTAAATTGAAAATACACCTTTTCAGTAGATATAAAGGAGTTTGCAATAATGCTCACGGGGATCGCTATTGAAATGTAAACATTAATTGATAGTCACATTTAACTGAATAACGATAAACACTAAAATGCATAATGAAGTTTTGCTTAAGAATTTTAATGAACACATTGAAACCGTTTAGATCAATTGCTGTTCAAAGTTGCATCTATTAGTGCCAGTAATTTGGGGACATGTTACAATGTAAGGCCAAATTGTTAGTAAGTGTATTAAATCCGTGTAAGAACATTTAGTAAGGAATATCAAGTGTGCTTGAACCTATAGTTCCAACAAGACGAATCAATCTCAAACCGTCTGGGGTTACCATATAATTTCATCAATATTGCTTGGTGATCGGCCGGACATTTAGTGAATAACGTTATTGTTAAGCATGCTGTCGGCACACTTTGCAAATTAATATACAGTAGAGAATGCGGTATTATTTCCCGTTTATACGTAGAAAACACAAACGCGGTGTAAAAATAGAAAATTATAGTATACAGATTTATTTTGACATTTGTGGCAAACTGTTTGTAGTCAGATCGGACGCCGGGTATCCCGGCGTCTGATCAGGCTCCAAACTGTTTGTAAAGGACACAATGCCTATATCACAAACGCGTTTATTGAGAGAGAAAGACGTTCTCACGACTGTAACTCTATACGCTACATGCTGCCATGATATAAATAACGTGACAACTATTTTAGACTGAAGCATCATAAACCCCTTCACTCTCAATGACGTCATAAAGCGCATTTACAAACAATTTGGAACATGATCAGACGCCGCGCAACGCATCATCTGATCAGGTTCCAAACTTTTTGCCACTCGTTTCGATATTTCATAAGTCACACTGCTTAAAATCTAACATTGAAACGCTATTGCAGACAACACAATTGTAGCAGACGACAAAATGGCGTAAGGGGTACATGTAAACACCTCACGAAATGTTTGATCTTGAAAGGGTTAATCAGAAAGTCAGATGTACTATATTCAATTGCAATGCGTTTTACATTTGAATGATAGGATTACGTTTTCTCCACTGTATCTCAGACCGGTAGCCAACACGTAATCGATGGCCATCTTTACTGAACTCATCAGAGGTGGCACATCTGTAAAATACATCTGGCGAATATCTGGTAAAATAGAGATTACGTTATCATTTGCCGTTTAAACGCAAACGAAACATAAACACATTGCAATAAAACTCAACAAATGACAACATTCTGACAACTCTGACTTTTCATTCTTGTATGAGTGACAAACAGTTTGGAGACTGAAAATATAATGTCTGATGCCCACTCAATGAATTAAATTTAGATCTTACACTGAATTACAGTTATCTTAAATACACATGTAAAACATGTACGTCATTGCAGAGAACGTAGATCTTGGTCAGTTTAACAGTGTTCACCTACATCATTTTGTTTGTCAGTATCTTATACAGTGGTACTTCGATATCTTGAACTCGGTTAAGTCAAACATACCCTTATTTCAAAGTTATAATATGGGTATGTTCGACCTGACCGAGCATGAAATAATGCAGCTCATGTGTCGATCTATCCGATAGTTTGAGTTATTATATTTGTTAATTTAGACAAAATTGAAAGCAGAGCAAGAGATCACGACGATGTTTTGTATACACAATTGCGCATTGCAACACTCTTACATACGTGCATGTATACTTCCCTGGTTTACAACATCTAAAAGGATATTACTGAATTATTTCATATTGGTTGAAACGTGATTCCGACTTACATTATTGTTTGCCCATGGGTAAAGTGACAATGACAATTGACAAATGATTGTTTTTGCTCCAAGGATTCTGGCTAAGAAATAATTATAAATAAAGTCTACAAGTGTTATAATTGATACTGCCTGGTGGAGCATGCCGAAATCAGCGCCTGACAAGACGACTCTTGTCGAACCTGGATATTTTAGACTCGCTTATCTCGAATTGCACAGTATATCTACAGTAGAATTACGTTATCTTTATCCCACGTAAGCCGAACTTTCCGTATTCCGCGTGTTCGATATACCAAAACTCAAATTCTTTATTTCGCTCAGTACATGAATACATGAGGTTAATTGAAGGTGTAATACAAACTTAACAGGTAATAAATAATACCGAAGTTTAACTTTACTTCTATACTAGCACGATAAAGAAACTACACATTTGGTTAGAAGGACTTTTGTAAAACTTATAAGTACAAACCATAAACACATTTGGTATCAAAATGTTCAAAAATGTATTGGCTACACGGTGGTGTATTTTTAATTGTCATTCAATAACCTGCAGATCATGTGAATAACAGTTTGTGCGTTAACGCATTATTAGGTAATTTAACGTCTTCTCAACTGAGTTTCACCAAGGAAAAGTCGACAAGGTTTAACTACAGTGGAGAAAACGTTATTCTTTCCCAATAAACGCGTTTACACCAAAACTATATTTTCCACTTGCAAACAGTTTGGAGCCTGTTCAGACGCCGGGTAACCCGGCGTCTGATCAGGCTCCAAACTGTTTGCCACTCAGATGAACATGCATTTCTTCGTTTTAGTTCTTTGCGTTTGCGTTTCGTTTGCGTTTAACGGATTCTCCACTGTATGAACAAGAGGACAAGACAGTTGGCTCAATTATACCTAATTTGGCAAAGAATGGAGACATTAATCATCCTTTCTATTCAAACAGGACGATTTATATCAATCTTAGCGCAATACAGACACAGTCTAATTGGAAGTCGAGATACTCTGCGTGTGATCTAGATACAAACAGTTTGTAACATTATCAATGTTTCATTTACCCCGTTTATTACATTGTAATACTAGAATCAAGACTTTTGAAACTGGGATTACTGAGATTATCTTAAAAGAAAAGAAGCAATTTTAAAAATGCCTCAAATAATCAAGAGATGATTGCAAAGAGAAAAAGTGTTGGAGCTGTCTGAATACTCTCCCTGGTCAAAACGGCATTCTCGCCATCCATTTAAACGGAAAGCAACGCAAAAGGAATGAATAACCAGAAATAGGTGTCAACGCCACCTGATGATCGCCTGTTTAAAGTTTAAGTCTAAAAACATCTTGTATCGAAAGCAAAACAATTTCAGATTAGAAAGATTATCAAATGAATGGTGAGTCTTAATCTAGTTATATTGAACTTTAAAACAACCTGTCCAAAAAACTCTGGTGATGTGTAGTCCAAAGTCCAAAACATGTAAAAAAAATCGACATAGATTAAAATTATTTTTTAAATTTTAATTTCATAACATCAATTTTTGACCCTAAATGAACCTCCATACAAAACATCAGCACCCTAACCCAAGTATAAAGCTTCAAAACAACCCATCCAAGAAACTTTAACCTTGTGATTTGTAGTCGAAACATATATGTTCAAAAGATGTCGAAAATTGACATAAATAAAAGTATTTTTAATGTTTGACCCAAAATAAGCCTCCATACAAAATTTCAGCACCTTAGCACAAGTATTAAACTTTCAAACTACCCGTCCAAAAAACTTTAACCTAGATTTGTAGCAAAAAACCTCAGTCCAAAACATGTCAAAACGTGACAAAAAATATTATTTTAGATTTTAACTTCATTACATCAATGTTTAACCCTCCATACAAAATGTCTGCCCCCTAGCGCAAGAATTTAACTTTAAAACAACCCGTCCAAAAAACCTTTAACCTGGTGATGTGTAGTCGAAAAACCTAAGTCCAAAAACATGTCGAAAATTGACATAGATTAAATTATTTTTAATTTCAAATTTCATAACATCAATGTTTGACCCAAAATAAACCACCATACAATTTCAGCACCTTATCACAAATATTAAACTTTAAAACAACCCGTCCAAAAAACGTTAACCTGGATTTGTAGCAAAAAACCTAAGTCAAAAACAAGTCTAATAAAGACAATAAATTAAAATCATTTTTAAATTCAAACTTAATAAACTCAATGCTTGACCCCTAATAAACCTCCATACAAAATATCAGCCCCCTAGCACAAGACTTAGTATCTAACTTTAAAACAACCTGTCCAATAAACTTTAATATGGAAATTTGTAGTCGAAAACTAAAGTCCAAAACATGTCAAAAATTGACATAAATCAAATATATTTTCAAATTCCAACATCATGGTTTAACCCCAAATGAACCTCCATACAAAATTTCAGCACCCCACCACAAATATTAAGCTTTAAAACAACCCGTCCAAAAAGCGTTCACCTTGGCCACGCTCACGCTCACGCTCACGCCCACGCCCACGCCGGGGGTATGACATAAGCTCTGCTGTTCTACGAACAGGCGAGCTAAAAATGTAGAAACAAAAAGCTATGAAATGTTATTAAAATGTGTCCAGAATGTTTCCAAACACGCGTTTATCATGACCACAGGGGACCGTCAAAATAGAAGTCTGAACCCCAAAGAAAAAATGCATAAACACTACATACATAGACAAGGGGTCGAACTTCCAATTTCCGAATTTTACCCCTCTCCCAAGCCTCTATTGGCATTCAATCAAACGGTGTATCGGGTAAAACTATTTGCCAATAAGTAGTATAATGTATAACCTTCGTAAATGCAAAGTGAAAAACTCCTAGTTAAAACGGTTCTCAGATGCCACAAGGCAGAATCCCGAGAAACACCGCAATTTTGACAGGTTGTCAACGACCTCGAATCCTGATCAGACGCCGCATTATGCCGTGTATGGTCAGGTTCCAAACTGTTTGCATAGCTGACCTTAGTAATATTTGCCAGTGAAAGGCTTGATATACACTGATAGATAAAGCTTGTTTGGAAAATATTCCTTATATAAGTCAATTGGGAAATGTCGAGAATCCATATCTGGAAGGAAATAGATTTGTTGGATTGGGGTTTATTGAACAGACATTCAACAAACATGCAACATACTGCACGCTTCATGCATTTGATGGCTATGCAGCGTACGCAACATTGAATATTCTGTCACAAACAGACAACGTTTCCTCTGATGTTATATTATCTGGCGAGGGTGTTGCGGATATTCAGGATTGTAAACTACAATTGGGTCCAATTTTCAGTTGAGTCTAAAGTCGTTCTCAAGCATTTTATTTGTCAGATTTGAGCCTATGCTCAAATCTGACCAAACAAATGCTTAAGAACACACTCAGACTCAGCTCAAACGCTTTATAACCTTGGACCCTGACCTAATTATTTACCGATCAGCGACCGCTAAGACACAGACACAAATCTACAATTTCGATGACTCAAATACGTATTGATGATGTTAAACAGAAGGAAGCTTCAAGCCAATGTCTGATCAGGCTCCAAACTGTTTGTAACTCTGATTAAAGTAAATTGTCAGCACTGCGAACATACCTGTCATTTTCTACATGTTTAATTGCATTGCGTTTATGTTAACATTTGTTTAACACGGGAAATATTACCTTTTCTCTGGTTATATTCTCTCTCAAGGTCGGTTGTATTGGAATATCATATGGTTACTTATATATCGTGATGTCGGTATTCTTTTCCGTTTACACGTAAAACGAAATACAAATGCGTTGAAAAAATGTAGAAAATGACAATATTTTGACAACTCTGAATGTTTATTTCAATTTTTATTGCAAACATTTTGGAGTCTAATCAGACACCGGGTTTCCAGGCATCTGATCTGGCTCCAACCTTTTTTGCAACTGGAATATTAGTTTAGGCATAAACGCTTTTATTGGGAAAGAAAAACGTTTGCTCTACTGTAGCTATAGTGATGATTTGGCACTGCAATCAAAACTCTCGCAGAGAATCTAATTAACATGTCAATCCTATATTTGCCTAGAAAACACCCTTAATAATGCTTTTGTAACTTGGAGCTGTAGGTTACGGAACACCAAATATACCGGAAATGCTAAAATTATGGTCTAGTGAAAAGTAGTGCCCCTGGGATATAGTGCCACATTTTTGGCTTCAAATGACATTTTGTCACTAGATATGCACTGTGTGTTGCTTTGATGTACTACATAGGTGCCAGAGAATAGATACAAGGCATTTCTGTTATCATGGAAGGGGTTTATGTAGAAAGTATGTGTAGCCGGACCCTCTGTCAAAAAGTAACAGAACACCAGTCATGTCATTGAAGTCATGATATTTTTCTTACATAATACATGACCCTTTATTATTTCTTCATTCTTCCGTTTTGCACGGATGTATCTTTCGACAATTATAGAGTTGCACCTAACTAAGCTTTAAAAGTTGACAATGTTGACCTTAAAGACGATACGTTTTATAAGAAAATATAGGAGAGTCTATTCTTTGCTCCATACCCTGTATACAGTGGAGAATTTGTTATTCTTTCCCGTTTAATCGCAAACGTACGCAAACGCACGCAAACGCAAAGCACTAAAACGTAGAAAAGTACAAGTTTTGGACATTTCTGATAATTCATGCTTATCTTGGTGGCAAACAGTTTGGAGCCTGATCAGACGCCGGGTTACCCGGCGTCTGATCTGGCTCCAAACTGCTTGCACTGCAAATAATAGTTTTAGCGTAAACGCGTTTATTGGGAAAGAATAATGTTTTCTCCACTGTACATTGTAACCCTTTAACCGCCATGAGTCTTACGTCTGGTAAGAATCCAAACTGTTTGGCACGTGTCAATATTTCTTCAGAAAAACTTTAAAAAATATGTATTAGGAAAAACATGCAGAGGTCAGGTTAAGCAGACAATAGTTTTAGTACAGTGGAGAAAACGTTATTCTTTCCCAATAAACGCGTTTACGCTAAAACTATTATTTCCAATTCAAACAGTTTGGAGTAAGATCAGACGCCGGGTTATCCGTAGTCTGATCAGGCTTCAAATCGTTTTCCACTCAGCTTAATATCAATAGTCAGAATTGTCAAACAAATGTTATTTTCTACATTTAAGTGCTTTGCGTTTGCGTTTCGTTTGCGTTTAAACGGGAAAGAATAACGTTTTCTCCACTGTAAAAGCAGACGGTTAAATTCGTTAATGACAAGGTTTAGCTGAAACACGTTTTGCTATTTCAAGAACAAAATTCTTTGCCAGACACAACAACACAGAAAAGATGTTAAACTATTGAAAATAATAATGTTAATATTTCACCGAGTTTTTTATCGTCTGCTACCCATTCTTCGACATACAGTGGAGAATGTGTTATTCTTTCCCAATAAACGCGTTTACGCTAAAACTATTATTTGCAGTGCAAACAGTTTGGAGCCAGATCAGACGCCGGGTTACCCGGCGTCTGATCAGGCTCCAAACTGTTTGCCACCAAGATAAACAAGAATTATCAGAATTGTCCAAAAGTTGTTCTTTTCTACGTTATAGTGCTTTGCGTTTGCGTACGTTTGCGTTTAAACGGGAAAGAATAACAGATTCTCCACTGTAGTATCGTCTGCTTTAATCCGATCACCTGCTTTAATATTGTATAAATATTAGATGGCAGTTTGCATGACATTCAAATTGTCACAACTTTACAATTCAACAAACACGCGTAAAGGTTTACTCTTTTTTTTCTCAAATAGTAAAGCAGCTACGCACGCATAACATTTTGGGACGTACGAACGAAAGGTTAGGCAAGAGAAACCTTCCCCCATACATTGTATAAAGGGACGGCCATTGACACGCCGCCGAGGCCAGAACAACAACATACAACACTACCGTCACAACCACCGTCGTCGTCATTATCATCATCATCATCATCATTATCAACATCTTCATCATCATCATTATCAACATCATCATCATCATCAACATCTTCATCATCATCATCATCATCATTATCATTATCATTATCAACATCTTCATCATCATCAACATCTTCATCATCATCATCATCATCATCATCATTAGTATCATCATCATCATCATCATTATCAACATCTTCATCATCATCAACATCTTCATCATCACCAACAACATCACCATTAGCATACACATGTAATAGTCATTGCTGTTGTTATATTGTTTTTAAATGTATAACGAATACAAGTTTGACCTGTAAATGCGGCAAATATACACCATTGCGCCGCAAAGACAGGCGACCTGTACAGTGGAGAATCTGTTATTCTTACGTCATTGGTGACGTCATACAGTGGAGAATCTGTTATTCTTTCCCATTTAAACGCAAACGTACGCAAACGCAAAGCACTAAAACGTAGAAAAGAACAGTTTTTGGACAATTCTGATAATTCTTGTTTGTCTTGGTGGCAAACAGTTTGGAGCCTGATCAGACGCCGGGTTACCCGGCGTCTGATCTGGCTCCAAACTGTTTGCACTGCAAATAATAGTTTTAGCGTAAACGCGTTTATTGGGAAAGAATAACACATTCTCCACTGTATATGCGATGTGCGTCGCTGCATAGACGAGACCGTCCTGTCATGCGCTGAATATCCCTGCATAGACGAACCGCCCATGTCTAGGTGGCGAACGTATTTATGCGGTGTCACAGTGCTGATCAATATGATTGACATGTTCTAGTATAGAATATCCCATCCTGCGGATATGTTATAACAAGCAAAGTATACTGCTGTATAGAAAATGTCCACAGGGACACACCAAAGACAGATCTTAACGAGAAACTCCTTCAATATTATCGTCTATCTTAAACATAGTCGCCTGTACTTGCCCTTAAAATCACAGTGGTACATGTATCATTTAAGACATTAAACTTTACGACTAGAAAATAAACAAGGTTTTTATGCTATTTGTATAGTAACGTTGTCCAAGGCGGCTGACCTGTATCAACACTGTTTGCAACTACAAGTATCAGTTAACATTGTGTTACAAGGACAATGGGGCAAACAAGACAAGCGTCTCTATCGATACTCCTTTTACCTTACGCCTACAGTGGAGAATATGTTATTCTTTCCCAATTAGCGCGTTTACGCTAAAATTATTATTTCCAATTGAAACAGTTTGGAGCTGTTGGTAACCCGGCGTCTGATAAGGCTCCAAACTGTCTGCAACTCAGCTTAATATCAATAGGCAGAACTGTCAAAAGGTTGTTATTTTCTACATTTTTGTGTATTCTTTTGCGTACGTTTGCTTTTAAACGGGAAATAATAACGTTTTCTCCACAGTAGGACGTCACTAATGACGTACATTATACAGTGGAGAATCTGTTATTCTTTCCCGTTTAAACGCAAACGTACGCAAACGCAAAGCACTAAAACTTAGAAAAGAACAATTTTTGGACAATTCTGATATTTCATGTTTATTATGGTGGCAAACAGTTTGGAGCCTGATCAGACGCCGGGTTACCCGGCGTCTGATCTGGCTCTAAACTGTTTGTACTGGAAATAATAGTTTTAGCGTAAACGCGTTTATTGGGAAAGAATAACGTTTTCTCCACTGTAAGAATAACGTTTTCTTAACTGTACAATATCGTCTTCTTCACAGTTATCTGCAATTAATGTTGGAAAATAGTTTTTTTAGCTATTCGAGAATAAGATAACAACACGAGGGTCAAGCAGTTTGTATCCTGACCAGCCACCGCATTTCCTGGCATCTGATCTGGATCCAAAACTCGTTTTTTAAATTCAAGTAATGTCGCTTCTTATATGTAGAATACTGGTTAAATATATCAATACTTAGAAATTATAGTATATGTAAACAGTATAGATCCTAATCAGAAATATATACATAAACCGCCGAGTATGATCAAGTTCACGTTGTGTTTTACATTCGTATCAATTTAATTTCCAGTCTAAAATATATTTGTATATAGTTTCGAACATAAGATATAGACGACAATATTGAAAAAAAATAAAAATATGATAGGGTAAAGAGTCATCAATTACATGTATCATACTAAGCGCGACTTGCTCAACATTTACAAACAGTTTGTATCCAGATCAGACGCCGCGTTACGCGGCGTCTGATCTGGATCCAAATTGTTTGTTTATCACATTTAACTTTTCTTTAGGGGGAAAGGCCGATTCTAAATTTGTAGAACTTGTGGCCCAATCCATTTTCCTGTAAAACAATTTGAAAATAAAATATGTTTAAACTAAACTAATTTTTCTTTAGTCTAAAATGATTAAAAAAATTCGCAGACGATGCCGACATATATGAAGCAGACGATAATTCAGCACAACAAGGGTTACCTGTACTCCAGGCAGGGAATATGTGTGGATGGAACATCCCGTAGGGTGAAACAGTAGACGCTTAAAAATGGGATGCTGAATCTTCCCATGCATAAGAATTAATTCAGCGGAGGCCACCAACTACATGGCTGATGTTTTGGAATTAATTGGGTGTCAGCGGAGAAGAATAGACATTGTAGAGAATTAGGATCACACAACAGACGAAATCTGACAGTTTACATGAAGACGGTCGTGGGCGAGTCTCGACAGAGGAAGAAATGTATTCGGTATACCATTTAACCCATTACCCTATAGCCTGTTTCGAGATTTAAAGACATACTCGCCTATATTAAAAATGTTGAAAAATAAATTTCTTAAATACCTTGATTACTATATATTTTCTGATTTGCAATACATTTATAACCGTAAAAATGAATTTTGAAAAGTTCTCATTGGTAAATTATGTAAAATATAGTCCTTTCCGTACAGGCACTGTTTCAAGATTTGAAAAAACTGTCCCGAGTAGCAGTTCTTGTAGAAATTATGTTTATGTTTTTATTAGCAGCACTGTAAATGCTTTAAGTACCTAAAGCTTTATCAAATGCTGTTGTATTCACATACAATCATATATTTACCAATTTAAGCAAATATTGGATGAATATTTCTCATTTTTAGGCCAACAGAGACCCAATTTGGCTATTGAGGGAGTTATATTTTCTGTATAAAATCTAAGGGGGTAGGGTTAGAATTTTGACCATATTTCATAAATAAGCATGGTGACACCTAGGTTTCTTTACACCATTAGATAAGGAATACTTTCCCCTAGATGCCTAGAAAGTTTAATTTTTTTTTATCGAAAACTATTTACATAATTGATGTTTTTGTGAGACATTGGCAAGAAAAAATGTCTTATTTGTCCGGTTTTCAGCATTCATTTTAGCCCAAACGCTCATTAAAAACACAACAAAGAGCTTTAAAAAGTTTATTTCACACTTGCTTGTGATAAATGAATGCTAGAAAATTAAAAAGTGTACTAGAAATATGTTATTGTGTTGTAATATAAGTGCATTTGTCCCTTATGACGTTTTCTGCTCTTACAATGAGCAAATGCGGCAAACGTCACACTTTTCAAAGCCATCTAGAACCGAAAAAAGCATGGCAACCCCCAATTTATTTTGTAGGACTTTTCATGAGATTCTGTCGTTTTTTTCAAATACGCAAGTATCCCTTTAAAGACGTGACCGCTTAAAGTTGGTTAGGAGTAAAGCAGAATGCGCCTAAGATCTTTGATTGGACGAGCCCTTCTTCTATTTGAATGTTTACATACAGTGGAGAATGTGTTATTCTTTCCCAATAAACGCGTTTAAGATAGAACTATTATTTCCAATACAAACAGTTTGGAGCCAGATCAGACGCCGGGTAACCCGGCTTCTGATCAGGCTCCAAATTGTTTGCCACCAAGATAAACATCAATTATCAAATTGTCCTAAAGTTGCACTTTTCTACGTTCTATAGTGTTTTGCGTTTCGTTTCGTTTAAACGGGAAAGAATAACGTATTCTCCACTGTACATAAAACTTCTTCTTACTCCGAACATTTATAATCAGATCTATTACATTGGCTAATGACAAATAATAATAATGTCACTTAGATAAAAACAACCGTCCGAAATTTCAATAAAAAATCCTAAGAAGTTCTTATTTTCAAGGGCGATTTTACGAATTGTACCTTTATCGATTTACTCTATAGTCTGTTTCTAGTTTTGAAGACACGTGGCAATTTAAAATAGGTTGAAAGTGTTCTGCTTTATTTTCAGCCTGCTTTAAGGTATCATCTGTTGGGATAAAAATCGAAAGATTTCGGAAAAATCTGGAGAAATTGCAGTCCTGTGAAATAGAAAAAGACTTCAACTGTAAAGACAATGTTAAGTTCAATCTTACAAATAGTTAAATAGATTACAGTTAAATCTCTCAACCTGCAGGACCGATAAATGAACTTATATTTGACGTTTTAGGCAAGTGGTTGCTCAAAGCGTATAGCGTTCTGCTATATGTTTATCTTGCTTGAAACTGTCACCTGTCTTAAATACATGTACGGTCTATAAAAGTCATTTCCAGTGATCGTAATAGAAAACTTTTACTGTACCTAAATTTTACTTTTGAGCACACAATACTTGATCTTTGCAACCATCATACTTACCGCCATTCAACAGATAACAAACAAACCCTCAGAATCGATTTGCTGTAAAACGTTTCCATAACAACCACACAATTATATTAATTATTAGGAGTTAACCGCAGGTGACTGCTTAACGCAATGTGGCATTAAAACAGAAAGCTCCTGAAGGAGCTTTCTGTTTTACTGCCACATTGCTTTAAGCAGTAACCTGTCTTTTATACAATTATTTAGCCTTTGTTTAAGTGGTCGTATAAGCAAAAATGTCCTTACAGAAAGGTGGACGTAATATAGAGATGGTCGTTGCAGAGATGTGGCCGTAATGGAGAGGTGGGCGTAACAGAGAGGTTGTCCCGTACGTGCCGCTATTCAACAGATAACAAACAAACCCTCAGTATCGATTTGCTGTAAAATGCACTTATAGCGGAACTTTAGTTTCTTATCCAAGGCTTGAGAGCGCTGGTTTATACTAGACAATTGGGAGATGTAGAGCAGCTACAATAAAACATCTCAATTACGACCACTATTTTAAATTACGGATAAGGTGTTAAATGCAGGCGGGAGCTTAAAGCAATGTGAACGTAAAACAGAAAACACCTTTAGGAGCTTTCTGTTTTAGGTTTACTTTCCGTTTAACTGTCACCTGTTTTATGCAACCAATTGGCCTTCTTTTCAGTGGTCGTAATAGAGAGGTTTGACTGTATATTGGAGAGGTTGTAATAGAGAGGTTTGACTGTATATTGGAGAGGTTGTAATAGAGAGGTTTGACTGTATATTGGAGAGGAAAACAAGTTCATTACATTGATGCATCACATAAAATAGCAACATACTGTGCATGTTACTTGCATTTAATGTCGGTGCAGCAAAGATAAATAAATTAATTCTTTGTAGGCTGCATTTCGTTTGATGAGATACCATCTACTGAGTGTGTTCAAGGCAGTCTGGACTTTGCCTATTTGTGTATATCGTCCTATAAAAGGAACGTATGCGAACAGCGTATACTCCGATCAGACGCCGCATAATGCTGAGTAACTGAGTTAAAACAAATAGTTTGCTTTTAAACATTTTGACCGAAAAAGAAACACTGATAACGAATGTTAGCTAAGCACTCTAAAAGGTTAAGAAATGTTATTATAATCATTATTATTATACTAGATGCATATAGCGCTCTTTTCACACAGTGGTTGTGCGTTCAAAAAGCGCTTGACATGAAATTACATAAATTCTCCTACAAAGCGAAAAAAAGACAAATTACTACAAATAATTCTCAAATGTCTTATACGAGGCGAGCTATGTAAATGTTAAGTAGTTTGATGTTTTTATAGGTCGACATAGCTTGTTGAGTCTAGAAACAAATTTCCGACTATCGGTAGAGCATCCAGAAAATACGTTATCATTTCCCGTTAGAACAAAACTAAACACAGTCGCAAAACAATAACAGGTATAAAATGAGCCACGTTTAAGCCTTTCCCTCTCAATGACGTCATAAAGCGCATTTGCAAACCTTTCTGATCCTGGTTGGATCTGTTTGCCCTTTGTTTTGACATTCCGTCAGTTATACTGCTTTAAACCTAACTTTTAAACGATATTGCAGACAACAACATTGAAGCATACGACAACATGACGGCGAAGGGGTAAACATATCACGATTAATTTGATCATGAAAGGGTTAAAAACCATTGTGAATGGCAAACAGATAACTTAAAGTTTTTTGGCATTTGATCTCACCCATTTACTGTCATGATGTCATCCGTCACTGCAAAGACGTCATCAATTTTAAACAATTGTCGGCTGCTTTTCTTACTCAAATAGAGAAACTAGATATTGTGACTTAAGCATTTTTAAATGAATGTCAACAGTTTGGGTTCTGATCAGGATCCAGACTGTTTGAAAATAGCTATTGTACTCAGGATAAGGCAGCGGGTGGGTTAACAAAGCAAGTTTAATGGAAAGAAAAACATATATCCGTTTGATAATTAAAAGACTAGATCACCGTGATAGATACCAATTATCATTGAAGGCATTTTAAAAATAATTCAATTTCATAAACTGGAAAGTTCAGTGTTGTCTATTTCGGTCTAGGAAGGTTATCGTGCAGACTTTGAAAATGAAATACGGACATTAGTCATGCAATGTTCCATCAAACTATTGTTCACTTCATGTAACTACAGCAGGGAATGCGTTATTCTTTCCCAATAAACGCGTGTACGCTAAAACTACTATTTGCAGTGCAAACAGTTTGGAGCCGATCAGACGCCGGGTGACCCAGCGTCTGATCAGGCTCCAAACTGTTTGCCACTCAGCCTAATACCAATAGTCAGTATTGTCAAAATATTGTTTTTTCTACATTTTAGTGTTTTGCGTTTGCGTTTCGTTTGCGTGTAAACGGGAAAGAATAACGTATTCTCCACTGTACATATCTATACATGTATATAGGGAACTACATTGCTTTTGCCAGTTTAACCCATTACCCCATAGACGATTTCTAGTTTTGAAAACATGATGACTTAAAGTTGGTTGAAAGTAAAGCAGAATGCGCATTAAGGCGAATTCTGCTTTACTTTCAGCCTGCTTCAAGCTACAATGCTATTTAGATATAGAATTTATTTCTCATGGCTGTATAAATTTTAACTATATTCTTCTGTGGAGGAATAAATTTAAGGCGTAAAAAGGCGTATTTAAGGGGTAATGGATTAACCGAAACTTAACGTAAATTAAGCGCGAAAAATGACATGCTCTAAATAAACATTTGTCTTTGACAAGTAATATAAATGAGGGTAAACTTAGGAACCTTATAACTGAACATCGGTTGGTATCAGTACTGAACCTTATTAAATTAAATTGATAATCGCAAGCGAATTGCCATCGAATTGCCATCGAATCGGGCGCTTCAAAAAACAAATCGTACATTTGAATACTTTTACGCGAATTTTCAGAAGCGGTTGTGACAAAAATGGAATCGAAAAAATTAACGAAGGCATATTTGCGAACATTTGTGAGATACACCACTCAAGAAAACTTATCCTAGGGTAAATTAGTATTTTGAAATCGCAAGCGAATCGCCATCGAATTGCCATCGAATTGCAAGCGAATCGCAAAACTTGTTAATTTAATAAGATTCAGTACTTATGCATCCTGCCACTGCCTTACCTATAGAGTTCGATTTGCAAACTGCTTGAGTTTTGATCAGACTCGGTATAAAGTGTCGTCTAATCAGGGGCCAACTCGCTTGGCACATATTAGGATATAACTTTAGACCAGTTATTTAATATTCTAAATTTTTGAAGTAATTGGTAGATCTATAAACAGATGACTACATGGCGGTGAATGTGAAGATACATAGACTGAACGTTTCATCAATTTGATAGTAAATATCATCCCAAATAACTCAAAATTAAATTGAAACCTTACCCAATAACAAGAATATAACCCCTATGATGCCAAGGAGGCAATGTTTGTCTTTTCCATTCAAATATTTTGTGTCGAAACACTAGTCTTATGTCCATTGCAACCAGTTTGGAATCCAACCAGATGCAGAAACCACTGAGTCTGATCAGTCCCTCACACTTTGCCACGCAAATGTTTAGTAATCGTCAATCTTTTCCAAAACCTACCGTTTTCTACACTTTAATGCATTGTGATAACGCTTAACCATGTCGCTCTCAATGACGCTTTAGAGTGTGTTAACAAACAGTTTTGGTCCTGACCAGACGCCGCGAAATGCGGCGTCTGATCAGGACCAAAACTGTTTGACATTCTTATCGATATTTATTAAGCCACACAACCTTAAATCTAACTTTGAAACGTGTCTTGCAGACAACAATACTGAAGCAGACGACAATAAAGCGGTGAAGGGGTAAACATATCCCTGATATTTTGATCACGAATGGGTGAATTTAACCTTTAGAACGCAAGCGTGATGCTATTTTAACATTTGGGATTCTGATGAGACTTGGCGTTACTCGATATCTCATCAGAATCCAAAAAGTTTGACACTCTGATCACGTTGAAAAAGACATTTAGAATACCCTTTGTTTAGACCAATAGCAGACGACAATTGTTGCGGACGAAAACATCACCCAGCATTCAAATGGTAAACCCCCTGTTCCCCTAAACCATAACTTAAGTCTTGCTAAAAAAATAGAAAATATGAGATGATGACATTCTCTGCAAAGTTATTTCCACATTATTTCATAGTATTTCGTGACGTTTTAGTAAGTTTGATCATAAATGTGGATATATAGTAATTACTTCCTCTTCTGTCTACAACTTTAATGAGAGTTCTGGTAATCTTAGATGTTTTACGATTATCAAGTTCCTTCTTAACTCTTTCACTGCCAAGTTTTATCGTCTGCGTTAACCCTATTACCGCTTAAAGATCGTCGGCATTGGTTGTGTCGTCTTCGATATATTTATAGTCAGCATTAGGGATGTTTTGACTACAGAAATGTCGATATAAGTGTCAAACAGTTTGGATCCCGATCAGACGGCGCGTGACGCGGCGTCTAATCAAGATCCAAACTGTTTGCAAAGTCGGTAGCGCCGTTGACAGTATAAGAGTTAAGCTACAAAACTTCGTGCAATAATGTGCTGTCTATGACATAAGAAACATGAGAATATATTGTCAAAGATTTTACAAGAAACTGTGAAATATGAATACTTCGAACCAATAATGACTCAAGTATCTCTTACAATGATAGATCTAAACTTAACTATTTCTATTTTCAAAACAAAAATACACGTGTATATATTTGACTGTTATTTGCAGATACTGATAAATAAAATGAAGAATAACTGAACTAACAGTGCAGTCCCCGAGGTTATGAAATATTTGATTGGTAAGATTATAGTTCTCAAGTATTTGATCGGTCAGATTTGAGCAAAAGATCAAATCTGACCAATCAAATGCTTAAGACTGATCTTAGACTCAACTCAACCATTTTATAACCTAGAGCTGATCTGAAGACTCGTTCATACTAGAGACTGTACTGCTTGCAAACGATACAGAAATACAACTCCAACTCTTCAACGACACCCAATGGGGACAAGAAATGTATGCGGTGTTGGGAGAGAGAGTCTTTATTTCCAAACAGCTTGAATCCAGATCAGACGCCGCGTAACGCGGCGTCTGATCTGGTTTCAAGCTATTTGTCACTCGTCATTAAGTTTTTTGTCAGAATGTTCAATATGTATAGAAAAAAGCAAGCGACACACTTGAAGCAGAAGATATTACAGCAGTTAAAGCGTTAGACAAATTTGTCTTGTTTGGGGAACTACGGCATGGGTTGTTGTGAGGAGGGAGTTGTTGTTGTTGGGAGGTCCGTTGTAGGCAGGGAGCGCTGTAGTAACAATTCCACAAATAAGAATATCATTAGGTAATCAATTAGACATGTGCAATATTACAAAGCAATGTTCAAATATGTTTACAACTGGAACAAAGGTAGCAGAACGTTGATAGTAGAATGCAACAGACATCAATGTGCCTTAAGGACCAAAATAAACTTTAAACCACATAATGCTGATTGGCTGCTCCTCTTTGAAACATGACAATTTGATGGTGATGTTTGGGAACTATTCAAACACAACATTCCTAAATAAGCAAAAACTACAAACCATGATCAGATTCAATTAAACCGAGTCTGCAACTTTCAGTATTTGCTTTGTTTTCTGTGATTTCAAAGGATCTCCCCTTATTAAGATTTTTATAATTCACAACAGCAGATGTTAAGTGCTTGTGTGGTGGCTGTAAAAAGTCGCCCCGTAGGGGGCGTGAGCACTGTTGCATATTTCAGTATTGCTCATGAACAGACTCAATTAAACCGAGTCTGCAAATTTCAGTATTTGCTTTGTTTTCTGTGATTTCAAAGGATCTCCCCTTATTAAGATTTTTTTCTTTTTCAAATCGAGTGTTTTCTGCATAAAGCAACCACTTGCATTACGACAAGGGCGCGGACGACGGAGTGACGGCAATAGCTCGTTTGATTCTTAAAAGCAACTGATCAAATTGATTTAATAGATGAGACTTAATTGGACATTGGATTCATACATTTAAATTTTCAGAAGTGAATGAGTTAAATATAAACAGATAACACACAGGCCCACTCATGTCAACCTTCTCCCTCACGAGCTAAAATAGAGAATACCTTATTCTGACGTCATCAGTGACCTCATATACAGTGGAGCAGTCGCTATTCTTTGGCGTATTTAAAAACGCAAACGAAACGCAAACGCATTGAAATGGAAGAAAATGACAACTGTCTGACAACTCCGATTTATTTAGCTTATATGCGTAACAAAGAGTTTGGAACGAGATCAGACGCCGGGTAACCCGGCGTCTTATCTGGCTCCAAACTGTTTGCAATAGAAATAATAGTTTTGATATTAACGCGTTTATTGGGAGTGAATAACGTCTTTTTCACTGTACATGTTCCAGCAGCAGGGCATTGGCCATTGACAACCCTCTTAGACACAGAAGTTTCCAAGCTTCTATCAGATCCATCAGATACAATGGCTTTTCTCTAACACCATCATTTATCATTTCCCACCCTCGCAGGTTTTAATCATTCAAAACTAATGTTGAGATGGAATTTGTCTCTGTGAAATGAACACAATTTGTAAAGATTACAAATACTACGCGCATCGTCCTGAAGAAATCCATTTTCGTATTTTTTATCGTAATCGGATCGTGATGGCAGAAACAAAAGAGATTCGACTGGTTGGTTGTTTGTAGTAGTTTAAGTCTTTGCCTTGTGTGTAATATTTTCGTCTGCTACTGTTCTGATAATAGAGTTTTTACGAAATTTCTTTTCAAGATAGGGTAAGATGTAAATCAGTTTGTATTAGGAGAAGAACCAAATAAGCTTTTGATTTCGTTCGCATCCTAATGTATATCCATGTATTGTTAATAAAAGTTGTTTATATTATGAAATAAAACATGTTTAACCCTTAGCCTGCCACTCACGACTATAGCTCCATATGCAAACAGCTTGGATCCGGATGAGACGCCGAGTAACTCGGCGTCTCATCCGGATCCAAGCTGTTTGACACTCGGACAACATTTCCAGCAATTTTGAGCAACTTTGAAGCACTTTGAAACTTAAAGCAGACGAGAAATATAGCAGACGACAATTTATTTGGCGGGCTAAGGGTTAAACTAAACAGTTTGTACCTAAAGAGACGCCGCATAATGTGTCGTCTCATCAGGATACACATCTTTACAAACATTATCATGGTTTCATCGCTAGCGTGTAAATAGTTTAGACACTCATCACACTACAGAAAACTGCGTTACTGCCCATAAAACAACTCTTTCAAACTGTATATATTTTAGCTACCAAAGTTATAGAAAACTTCGCACGACAAATGTTGTCGTAAGTCAGAATATTTGAGTCTCAATTTTTCTTATTTCTCTGTCTAATTCTGTTTTGTGTCATCTTTTGAAAAGACGATTCCTAAGAGATGTCACAAGACAGGATTAGATAGGGAAATCAGAAATTAAATGTTGGTTTTTTTGTAAAATTTTGATTTACCACCGTTTTTGTCGAACGATATTTTATGAAACGGGCCCCTGAAAGGATATGTTTTTCCAACGGCATATAGCTTTCACAAAATAAGCGAATTTTAATACCTCTAGAACTAGTATGATCATCTATATATATCAGAATTTCAAGCGATGAAAACCTCGTCTACAGCAAAATACAATTTCCACTGATAGTCTGCAATTGCAGAACTTGCGTGTTAACTCATTATCCCCTGAAACTTCCAATGGACAATTCCAATATACAATAAAGGCTGGTTCATTTAAGACTATTTAGGGTTTTTTTTGATAATATATTGCA
The DNA here is from genome assembly GCA_922989275.2 of Gari tellinella. Taxonomy (NCBI): domain Eukaryota; kingdom Metazoa; phylum Mollusca; class Bivalvia; order Cardiida; family Psammobiidae; genus Gari; species Gari tellinella. The sequence goes on from OV277870.1 coordinate 685,077, forward strand.
AAATGACAAACAGTGACGTCCCTGATTAGAGGGCTCCTGCAGGAGCCCTCTAATCAGGGACGTCACTGTTTGCATTAGACAAGTGTACTATTCACAGGTACACTTGTGGTAAACGACGCATATATGCGTCACTAGGGCTCAATGGGTTAAATAACTTTTCAAAACTATTACCGTTTTTTTTCGCCAAATCAGAGGGCCAGAGATAAGTTCTCGATGATGGAAATTCGTCACGTGACATGGTATTTCTTAATGGCCCTTAAAAGCGTAATTAAATACGCGGATTTTCATGATCGAGAATAGTTCTCTTAACCAATTAATGCATAGCGTCCTATAAAAGGGAAATAGACAAACAGTGTAGGCTCTAATCGGACGCTGCATTATGCGGCGACTGATCAGAGTCTACATTGCTAGCCTATGTACCATTAACAGGAAAGTAGCCACACATGGATTAAGCCTTTAGATGTTATAATAATGTCTTCTACAAAGTTGTTAGGATCCTAATCAAATGCATCGTCACTATATTAGTTATATCCCGGCCAGCACTCATATGGTTAAAATATATAAAACCTTGTTTAACCCTTTTACTCTTAACCCTTTACCTCATAGCCTGTTTCTAGTTTTGAAGACAGGTGACCACTTAAAGCAGGTTGAAAGTAAAGCAGAATGTGCCTTAAGGCACATTCTGCTTTATTTTCAGCCTGCTTTAAGCTAAAATCTGCTAGGCTATATAAAATATTTGTAATGGTTATTGTTCAAGAGGTGTGATTTGGAACTATTTTCTTCAGCGGAGGAATAAATTAGATACGCTAAAAGTCGCTTCTATGGAGGAAAGGGTTAAGAGCATCATAAAACGCGTTTGCAAACAGTTTAGGTCCCGATTAGACACCGCGTTTATCAGGACCGAGACTGTTTGATACTTGTTTTGATATTTCGTAAGTCACATTTCCTTAACTCTAAGTTTTAAACCATATTGCTGACAACAACATTGAAGCAGACGGACGCCCTGACGGTGAAGGGATACAAATTTCACTATCAGTTTGACCATGAAAGGGTTAATACAATAAAACCCTTGCTTCATGGCTTTATTTACGATATTGTCTGCCATTAAATTTATTGCATCTCACTAATACCCTATTAGAAAATCGACATTTGATAAGGCTGGACATTTAATTAGAGAGTTGTCGGCTGTAAAACATGTTTCTATATACAGTTGCATGCTATCATGTCATTAATATACTGTTTGTATCTTTATATGTTCACAGAGAAGAAGCCACTTGTTTTTTTTAAATATACGTGTTAGCTCTAAAATGGATTTGTCTATTACAAACAGTTAGGAGCAAGGTCAGACGCCGGGTAAGTTAAATCATTTCTTTCGTATTTTCTGTCGTTTCTGTCATTTTCTGATCGCACAAGGGAAGTCGTTCTCTTACTTTATTGTGTAAATGATAAAACTGCAAATCACCCACTTCCTATTTCTGATTAGTTTTAAGCTAACCATTTTCATGCTGGATAGCAGTATGATATATATTTGCCAAATAGTGTAGAACCTGATCAGATGGCTCCTTAAGAAATACTCTAATCAGGGTCTGCACAGTTTGCTTTAAGTTTATATATTTTGAAAAAACTTTTAAAAATACAAGTTTAAAATTAACATTCACTAACCATTCCTAAAATATAAAAAGTCTATATAAAAAGTCACCATATAAAGGATGACAACAGTTACTTGAAAGCAGTTCGTATCCTGACCAGACGCCGCGCAACGCGGTGTCTGATTGGGGTCTAAAATGTTTGAAACTAATTTCAAATTTCGTAAGTCAAAAAACCTAAATTTAAAATTATATCGGACGACAATTGTTTTAAAATTGATGACGTCATGGCAGCGAAGGGGTTTACAGTAGGCAGCTATCACTTGAGACGAAAGCTGCTTAGGATAGGAAACGTCAAGACCACACGCTAACGAAAGATGAAAATGCAATCACCCGCCGGTGAAGTGGGGAACGTATTGTCAATATGTAGAGACGAATATATAGTAATTAGAAAACGAATGCACATTTCTGTAAGGTCTGATCGACTGTCTTGTTTGCTGTTTGGTTCCATAACTTTTGTCGTAACGTAAAATACAATGCAAATTCTAAATACAGTACTCCTTACCTACAATGGCCCTCCAAACAAGATTCCCTCACTACAACAACGTTTGCAGCTGTTACCCAAACAAGACACGTGTATTTCTATATTTTCATGGCTGCAATATCGTCCGCTTTAATTTGTCGTCTGTTTTTTTTCTTAAAATCACGTGATGGACTTTTGGACAGTAAAAAACATAATGACGTGTGACAAACAGCTTGAATCCAGATCAGACGCCGCGTTACGCGGCGTCTGATTTGGATTCAAACTGTTTGCAAATGTAAGCCAATTTCACTCTCTATACATGTAACGACTGTGTCAGAACAACACGCAATCGGCGTCTCCCATTAGGTGTCGTTGTCGAGAGGGAGAGCTGTACAACCGTTCGGCTTCCCTACTGCACCCTACATGTTTGATTGTAAACAACGACATAAATAATGTAACACAATCTAACAAAACCTCATCCCAATGTTGCAGCTGGCTTTACTCTGAACTATTTCATTAATTTGTATGCCTGCCCAGACGATTTACGTCGTGCGTGGAGTCAAACGATATAATTTAATGCTTATATTCTCTGAAAATTAACACGCTTGCCTGGATATTGCAATGAACTCTCCCTATGTGCTTGCTAGAACATTCTATTATTATAGATAAACATGAATAAACTGTCTTGAATATTGCAATGTACTCTCCTATATGCTTAGTAGAGCATTTCATTATAAACAAACAAATCTCATCTAAAGACGATGCAGCGTTTGACCTTACAACTAGGCATTTCATATCAAATAGTAAAGAGCAAACTATTAATTAATATGATATAACAATCAGAGAAATTCCTGCTGAAACGCCGCAAATGGATCCATTAAATCGCGCGACATCTTAAAACAATGACGCTTAAAAGAAACTTAGTTTTGTGCAAACGAAAAGCCATTTTAATAATTATTTAACAATGATATTTGTTGGTGTAACACATAGACACATTGGGGAACAATTCTTAAGCCCATGATATGATACCATTTTAGAATGTGTCTAAAATTTAAAATAGGCGTCGTATTAATTTATGCGGATAAACTGTCAGCATCGCAAAACTGCTAAACGTTTGAGAAACCCATCCTTCTGCATGTACTAGCTTGATTATAACATGCATTCGTATCGGTCATCTAATTACAGAAAGTGATATTGTCTGTTTTAACAACCCTTCACTGCCATGACGTCATCAATTACACTCAATTGTCGTCTGCTTTTATTTAACCAAATTATTTTACCCAATAACCCGTTTATCACATTAAATACAGGTGCTCACTTAAAGCAGATTGAAAGTAAAGCAGAATGTGCCTTAAGGCACATTCTGCTTTACTTTCAGCCTGCTTTAAACAACTATCTGCTAGGTTATATCAAGATATTTGTTATTATAAATGTTCATGATGTTATAAACTGGAACTATTTTCTTTAGCGGAGGAATAATTAAACACACTAAAAGTCGCTTATATGGGGGAAAGGGTTAACAAATGTAAATGTAGGTACATGTATAATGACTTAAGACATATAACAATGAGTGTCAAACAGTTTGGATCATGGTCAGACGCAAATTCTAATTTTACTCGGCTTACGGTATTTAATGGGAATAAAGTGTTAGCCCTTTCATTATCAATGACTCCAAAAGGCGCGTTTGCAAGCAGTTTGGATCTTAACAAGACGCCGCGTTACGCGGCTGGTTAGGATCCAAACTGGTTGGCACTCGTTTTGAAATTTCACCAGCCATACTGCTTAACCCTTTCCCTTATAGAAGCGACTTTTAGCGTATTTAATTTATTCATCCGCTGAAGAAAGTAGTTCCAATTTAATCAGTAATGAATATGTATTATAGGGAATAGTTTCTATAGTATAGCACATGATAGCTTAAAGCAGGCTGAAAGTAAAGCAGAATGCGCCTTAAGGCGCATTCTGCTTTACTTTCAACCTGCTTTAAGTAGTCACCTATCTTAAGCACTAGACATAGGCTATCAGGTAAAGGGTTAAAGTTTCATTATGAAACGATATTGTAGACAACACTATTGAAGCAGACGGCAATATGGCGGTAAAGAGGTTAAACTCTCACGATAAATTTGGACATGAAAGGATTAGGGAAGACGTATTAGTCCACACTGCATACTGTAATTCAAACTCGGCTCCTAAAAGGTTTGTGAAAAAACCTAACATGGGGTTTGCATTATCACTACTGGTTTTTGCTATCATTACACAAAAAAGAAAGAAACTCTTTTCAGTTGGCCTAGAATCGTGCTGATTTACAATAGAAGCATTATGTTGTGGAAAATAATCTTCAAACATTGATTTTCTAGCAACATTGGGATACATTGTACTCCTTTTCCTGTTTGACCGAACAATGGTCGAGAATGGTTTTTGATTGGAACAAAAAGCTCGGACCACCTTAATACAGTGAAAAAAAACCGATATTCTTTCCAAAATAAATGCATTCACACTAAAGCTAGTATTTACATTGCAAACAGTTTGGAGCCAGATTAGAATCCTCAAAATCCTTTTCATTTGCTACAAAATATTGCAACGTGTTTGCGTTTGGCGTGCGTTTAAACAAATACAGTGGAGAATCTGTTATTCTTTCCCGTTTAAACGCAAACGTACGCAAACGCAAAGCACTAAAACGCAGAAAAGAACAACTTTGGGACAATTCTGATAATTCTTGTTTATCTTGGTGGAAAACAGTTTTGAGCCTGATCAGACGCCGGGTTACTCGGCGTCTGATCTGGCTCCAAACTCTTTTTATTGGAAATAATAGTTTTAGCGTAAACGCGTTTATTGGGAAAGAATAACAGATTCTCCACTGTACTAGAGTGCCTTCAGATCACCCCTCGATGTATAAAATAAAATGTCCCAGTCCGCATATATGGAGATTTCATTGCAATATATAGGGATAAATAAATTAACAGCCCTGTATGCTAAAAGTAGACATAACTATGGAATCATATTCAAACATCGACGTTCGTAAATGCCTCAATAAATACAAAATATTGCTGTGTTTCACACCACCCTCCGATATATATGATGAAATCTTTCAACAAGATTATAACTAGATTTCATTCAATTTCCAGACACATATAAGTTAACATCCGTGCATGCTAAAATTAAACATTACTATTGGAATCATATTCAAATAATGACGTTTGTAAATGCCTCAGTAAGAACAAAATACTGTAGTGTTTTACACCACCCTTTGATATCTATGATGAGATCTTCCAGCACGACAATACGGAGATTTCATATCAATATTCAGACACATATAAGTTCACACCCTTGCATGCTATGGGAATCATATTCAAATATTGACGTTTGTAAATGCCTCAGTAAGAACAAAATACTGTAGTGTTTTACATCACCCTTTGATATCTATGATGAGATCTTCCAGCACGACAATACGGAGATTTCATATCAATATTCAGACACATATAAGTTCACACCCTTGCATGCTATGGGAATCATATTCAAATATTGACGTTTGTAAATGCCTCAGTAAGAACAAAATACTGTAGTGTTTTACACCACCCTTTGATATCTATGATGAGATCTTCCAGCACGACAATACGGAGATTTCATTTCAATATTCAGACACATATAAGTTCACACCCTTGCATGCTATGGGAATCATATTCAAATATTGACGTTTGTAAATGCCTCAGTAAGAACAAAATACTGTAGTGTATTACACCACCCTTTGATATCTATGATGAGATCTTCCAGCACGACAATACGGAGATTTCATTTCAATATTCAGACACATATAAGTTCACACCCTTGCATGCTAAAAGTAAATATAATTATTGAAATCATATTCAAATATCGACGTTTGTAAATGCCTCAGTGAATACAAAATACTGCAGTGTTTCGCACCACCCCTTGCTTTTTATGATGAAATCTTCCAACACGATTATACGGAGATTTCATTTAAATATTCTTCAAGACATAATATTAGCTAAAAGCCGTGCGTGGTTAATGTTAACATTCAGTGGAGAATACGTTATTTTCCCCCGTTTAAAGTCAAACGAAAGGCAAAAGTATTGCAATAAAATGTAGAAAATGACAATTGCTTTAAAATATCTTAATTCTCATTTTTATCTGGGTGACAAAAAGTTTTTAGCCTGATCAGACACCGGCGTCTGACCTGGCACCAAACTGTTTGCAATGGAAAAATTATAGTTTTAGCGTTTGTAAACGCGTTTATTAACCCTTTACCTTATAGCCTGTTTCTAGTTTTGAAGACAGGTGACCACTTAAAGCAGGTTGAAAGTAAAGGAGAATGTGCCTTAAGGCACATTCTGCTTTACTTTCAGCCTGCTTTAAGCTAAAATCTGCTAGGCTATATAAAATATTTGTAATGATAATTGTTCATGAGGTTATAAACTGGAACTATTTTCTTCAGCGGATGAATAAATTAAATACGCTAAAAGTCGCTTCTATTGGGGGAAATGGTTAAGAAAGAATAACGCATTGTCCACTGTAACATACAACCTTACATGTTGAATGTAAACATGATTTTAACTCATGCGTTGTTATATGGGAATATGGAGCATATCATATTGCAGATTAATGTCCTAGGAAATTCTTATTAGACAGGTTGGATCCTGATTGTTTCCTGGTGTAGAAAATAAAATTCTTCTCCAATAAAACGCTTTGAGCTGAAACAATCATCGTTCACAAAAGTAGACGTCAGCAAAAAGCAAACATATAAAGTGATTTCGTTTCAATATCCAGACACATATAAGTTGACCTCCCTGCATGCTATAAGTAAAAATATCTATGGGAATCATATTCAAATATCGTCGTTTGTAAATGCCTCAGTAAGAACAAAATACTGTAGTGTTTCACATCACCCTTCGATATCTATGATGAAATCTTCCAACAAGATTATAACTAGATTTCATTTCAATAACCTCGCACATATAAGTTAACATTCTTGCATGCTAAAAGTAAACATAAATACAGTTGAAGCTCGATAATTTGAACTCACATTAATTCGAACATACCCATATTTCAAAGTTAAAACGTGGCTTAGCCACGTTTTAACTTTGAAATACGGGTATGTATGACTAAAGCGAGATCAAATTATCGAAATTCAACTGATTAAATACTAGTTATGTCGATTTAAGCGAGTTCGGTATATCGAGTTTCGCCTGTATTGGAAGCATATTCAAATATCGACGTCTATAAAGGCCCAAGCTAGCAGTTTCATCTTAACTTCCAAAAACAGCAAATTGATATGCTGACATTTATATATTGATTCGCCAAAATATATCAGTTAACGTAATACAAAGTGTTCAAATATTGACCCAATTACATATCAATGTATGAATACATATTTCTCAACCCGTCAATCCTGAGCTCTGAAATGAGCACTTCCATTTGTTGATAAACAACCTTTTTATATTGACTCTAGGGTGTTTGTTTGCAAGATAGGTAATCCTTCTGCATTACAACATCTAAAAAGAACATGACTTAGTGATTTTAATGCAAGGTGTCAGTAAAGCAGAATACTCATTAACCCGTTCCCCCATAGAACCGCCTTTTAGCATATTTAATTTATTCCTCTACCGATGAAAATAGTTCAATTTTATACAGTCATGGTAATGTACGATAGAAAAATTTCCAAAATCGTAGCAGATGGTAGATTAAAGCAGGTTGAAAGTAGAACAGAATGCGCATTCTGCTCTACTTACAACCTACTTTAAGTAGACATCAGTCTTAACCCTTTCCCCCATAGAAGCGACTTTTAGCGTATTTAATCTATTCCTCCGCTGAAGAAAATAATTCCAGTTTATACCTTCATGAACAAATACCAACACAAATATCTTTAGATACCCTAGCCGATGGTAGTTTAAAGCAAGCTGAAAGTCAAGCAGAATGTGCCTTAAGGCACATTCTGCTTTACTTTCAACCTGTTTTAAGTGATCCCCTGTCTTTAATGTTATAAACAGGTTATTGGGTAAAGGGTTAAAAATTAGAAATAGGCTATGGGGTAAATACTTAAGTAGTGGTCGTAATAGAACAATTTTACTGTATATTTACAGTGATCATCCAGATCAGAGAAACAATTTATGACCATCTGATCTAGATCTATACTGTTTTGCAATATTGTTTATACTTAGTCATTGGATTGTAAAAACTAATTTTTGATGCACTAAAGACACGTTATGCTTTCATGTTCAACGTTTTTACATTGTATGCTGCATATAAATACCTTATCTCCATTGCAACCACTTCAGGAGCCCGTTTTACTAAACAACTTACGCAAAATATTTGCGTAAGTCAAAATCGTTTAACTCTTATTTTTCGATCATAAACGTTTACAAACAGCAAACAGCCAGATCAGAGGACGCGCGCTAAAAGCGCGTCCTATGATCTGGCTATTTGCTATTTGTAGCAAGTGATAATAATAAATATAAATTAAAATTTAAAATTTAAAAAGTAGTTTAGTAAAACGGGCCTCAGGGTCTGATCAGACGCCGCTTTACCCGATGTCTGATCAGGGTCCGAACTGGTTGATATTCATATCTAAAGCAGCAGTTATATTTCTAAAAAGCAAGATCGATTCAAAGTATGATTCAATGTAATATGCTTTAACATATCGATACGAGTGTCAAACAGTTTGGATCCTGATCAGACGTCGCGTAACGTGTCGTCTGATCAGGATCTTAAAAGCTGCTTGCACCTTTTGGCGTCATTGAGAGTGAAAGGGTTAGCATTTTAAATGCCATATCGTGTGTTCTAAATGACAGCTTGTGTTTTCTATTAGGATTACCACCATTTTAACTGAAATGAACAAAGGCAATTTTTCAAGTTTTAATAATCAAACGCGAATTCATTCATTCGTGCAGTATTTAATAAACAATGTCAGTAACAGTAACAGCCTTCCCTCCCGACAACGATTCCCTCCTTACAACTGCATTGGCTTCCCATTAAAGCCAGAATTGAATTTAAGCTGTTAACTATGATGTTCAACTGTTCAGTTGGTCAAGCTCCAGCTTATTTAACTGAACAGTTGACAGAGCAGGTAACAAGGCGTAGTTTAAGATCTTCAGATTCTGTAACAGGTTGCTACAACGTTCCATTTAATAGACGTAAAACCTTCGCCGACAGAGCTTTTAAAACTGTCGGACCAAATATATGGGACAATCTACCATCACGTATAAGGACTTCTGAATCGGTGAGTGTTTTCAAGAGAAATCTTAAAACACTATTTTTCAGAAAGTTTGACTCGTGGTTTAAGTAATGTGTGAACAAGAATATCAGCTGTCAGTAGTCTTTATATATATAGATAGTACTGTTATGTGTACTTTGGTTCTATTGATTGTTCATTTTTATTTTATCATTCATTGTACAACGCCATTGAATATACCATGTGTAAAAATAGGCGTTTAATCAAATTAATAAGTTTTTTTTTTTTTTTGTTTTTTTTTTTTTTTACAACAACGCTTACTGCTGTTCCTCTAAAGAAGACAATTATGCCCAACCTTTTCACTAGTGCAAGGTCGTCGGCTTGAATTGTCGTCTGCTGTTTTTTCTCAAAATTACATAACAGACATTTTGACAGACAGAAAACCTTACTGAAGAGTGACAAACAGCTTGAATCCATATCAGACGCCGCTGTTGGCAATCGTAAGTCAATTTCCTCCCTAACACGACTTCCTCTGAACAACGCACATATTTGTTGTCCCCCATTGGATGTTGTTGTAGAGAGAGGGCGCTGTACATCCAATCCATTTTTGAATATATTTAGGGGTGTCTTAACCCTTTGCCTGCTGATCGCGACTTTACTGATTTTTGCAAACAGTTTAGATCCAGACCAGACGCCGCGTAACGCGGCGTCTGATCAGGATCCAAACTGTTTGACACTCGTCTTTAAGTTTCTATACTTAAAAAATGTATAAATCCGAATTTAACAAATTTGCAGACGACAATTGCGAAGCAGACGATATCACCGCAGGATAAGGGTTAACAGCATTATCATAAAATGACACACTGTAGACTCTGATAAGCGTCTGATCAACGGCTACCGTGTTTGTAACGGACAAGCATGCTTTGTACTGTTTGAAATTGCTTATAAAATTTACATTGTCAGAGTTTGCATATTGAATAGATAAAATCACTTACATTTGCGAAATAATCCAAGTGTTTTTCGTCACTGGTATATTCCAGAGTAAATGTTTAAAGCAGTTAATTCATAATGAACACACTCCATAATATATACCCCGATAACAAATAAAGGGCGACAACTCGTCTCTCACTTTCAACTTTTTCTCGTTATAATATCAAAGTGTCTAGACAAAGCCGTTAGCATAATGTTTCATTTCTATTTGGTATCCCGTACGGTTCTATTCCAAAACGCAATATGACAGTGGCTTTAAGTTCGACTTAAACTCAAGTTATCGAATATCAACTAAAGCTATCATCTACATGTACTAGGTTTAAGAAACTGTATCTCATAGTACATATTCATGACTGTATACATTGCAACAAATTTCTTTAGTTAAGGAATAAATTAAATACGCTAATGGCCGCTTCTATGGGGGCAAACGGTTCAACAAGATCTTATTATTGACCTTTGCACTGTGAAACTCTTTCTGTCCCAGAAATTGTCCACATGTTCTGTATAAAACAAACAAATATTCACACAAATCGACATCACCAGAATACAAATCCTTCCTCAAGATACAGTGGAGAATCTGTTATTCTTTCCCGTTTGAACGCAAACGTACGCAAACGCAAAGCACTAAAACGTAGAAAAGAACAACTTTTGGACAATTCTGATATTTTCATGTTTATCTTGGTGGCAAACAGTTTGGAGCCTGATCAGACGCCGGGTTACCCGGCGTCTGATCTGGCTCAAAAATGTTTGTACTGGAAATAATAGTTTTAGCGTAAACGCGTTTATTGGGAAAGAATAACGTTTTCTCCACTGTATCGACCGATTAGGGGTGAAGAGAAAACAAATCATTACAGGAAAGAAATTTGTGTTTCGTAGACTTTGTAATTATGTTTATGTGACGTTTACAACTTTGAGATGATATCGGGAAATTCTGAGCAAATGTCAACAAGACTACTGAGTCGTGGATGATCCAATCTTACATTTTCAGTACTGTCTAATGGTTGAATGATAACATCCCATCACCTCGTAACGATCCGGCCATGTTTCCTACTGGAGCAAAGTTAACACTCAAAGACACTACTCTCTAACCTTAGACTCCCTAGCCCTTTCCCCCCCACATTTTCCTTTCAGTTTAAAGGACAGATGGCTCCTCACCAAATAGCTTGTAAATAGTTTCAAGACATATGGCCACTTTCACCGTTACCCAATAGACTGTTTCTAATTTTGATGATACGTGATCACTTAAAGCAGGTTGAAAGAAAAGCAGAATGCGCATTAAGGCGCATTCTGCTTTACTTTCAGCCTACCTTAAGCTGCCATCCGCTTAATATTGTTTACAGAACTTATTCATAGCTGTAAAAATAGGAACTTGCTTCTTAAAGGGAAACTTGTTTCCTGAAGGGATTAATATTTTTAATGTGCTAAAAGGCGCTTCTAGGGGCAACGGGTTAAAGCAGGTTGATTACTCACTATACACCGTGTCCTTGTACACTTTATTTGATGTTGAGTTATTTGTAATGAACATTAGCTTTATATTTCTATTTAATGACAGAATACACTTGCAATACAAATTGCAAACAGTGCTGTTAGCCAAAGTATTTACACTCGTCATAATTGTTTTGGAAAACATGGGTGGATTTGAGGAAAAATAACGTTTTCTCCACTGTATGAAAATCTACTATAGCCGTTGACCTTTAGTCAGAAATGTTGGTGATTTGCAGTAATTTATATAATGGGTTTTATTTTAAATATTTATTATACAACATTCTATTGATAGGTCATTGTCATGTCATGCGCAAGTATGTGCAAAATACAACACATTAGGCTTAATATGGAACTGAACCCTTTCATGATCAAATTATTCGGGAGACTTTTACCCCTTCACCGCTTTATTTTCGTCTGCGTCATTATTGTTATTTGCAATACACGTTTCAAAGCTAATACATATCGATAAGAGTGTCAATCAATTTTGGTCCTGATCAGACGCCGCGTAACGCCGCGTCTGGTCAGGATCAAAACTGTTTACAAACGCGCTTTAAAGCGTCATTGAGAGTGAAAGGGTTCACCCCGTCACTGCCGTGTCGTCATCAATTTTAATAGTTATCGTCTGTCTTTATGCCCCCGACGGCGGGCATATAGTAATCGCATTATTATACTGCAAAGTAAACTTTCCTTACTTTTAATAGGGTGCCGTGTCCTAGACGTGATCCCAAGTAACATGTGAGCTGACAGGGTACGTAGAAATGCAGCTGCTTGTAGACTGCTCGACAGGATCGAGTGCATTCAATCGTGCATCCTCCGTTTTAAGTCCATTTCCGCTAAGAATCAATCGGAGTTTGGATCTTTCAGCAGTAGCGTTATTTCTGGGAAAGTTTGACGCCGAAGTCAACGGGTATGCCCATTTTTCTTACGAATAACAACCGTCAAAAACATGACGTCATTTACGCTCAACGTTATCTGCTTCGGCGCGATTTTGTTATAGTTTACTATGAGCGCTGTACACGACAAATTCCGAAATATTTCGTTTGAACAGTAAAAACTTTGCAGTATAATAAATTCGTTATACAGTTTCTTTACAGTGTACATGAGGATTTATTCCCGGCTTGAAAAAGCATGTAACCCTCGCCCGACGGCTCGGGTACCATGCTTTTCCTCAGCCGGGAATAAATCCTCATGTACACTGTGAAGAAACTGTATAACCGATATTGTCCGTCCGTCCTTCTGTATGTATGTTCGTGCTAACATTTGGGGTTTATTGGACTATGTGACATAACACAGAACAAAAGCAAACAATACAACTGTTCATTCCGTTAGTCCATGTTGGGTTTATGTGGCTTTATTTGGTTTATGTGGCCTCTTAATGTGGCTTTTCACACCTTAGTCACATAAACCTAAATTGTAAGAACGTCTGTTTGTCCGCCCGTCTGTTTGTTCGTCACAAATTTCGTGTCAGGTCTGTAACTTTTTTCTTCTACCCGTGAATGAATTTCACAATAACTTGGCACAGATATTCACCTGACAAAAAGGTATGTAACTTTTAACTCCCTGTCGATGGGTCAAAGGTCACAGGTGCGACTACAAAACGACAGTTTCGGGGAATTTTTCACATTACTGTGACAATTTTTGTATTTCTTAAATTTAAATTTTATGTATTTTGACTTAAGGAGTACTAAAATGAGTTTCAAACAGTTTGGATCCTGATCAGACGCCGCGTTAATCAGGATGCAAGCTGTTTAAAAATTGCCATTGTACCCGGGTTAAGACAGGTTAAGCTTCATAATAATTTATTGTCGTGTAAAAATGTTTCCTCTGCATTAATTCGCAAATTTGAGAATTCTTTCAGAAAATATCATCTGTGTCAAAGAGTTTGATGCGTACATACAATGGGGAATCTGTTATTCTTTCCCGTTTAAACGCAAACGAACGCAACGCAAAACACTAAAACGTAGAAAAGAACAACTTTTGGACAATTCTGATATTTCATGTTTATCTTGGTGGCAAACAGTTTGGAGCCTGATCAGACGCCGGGTTACCCGGCGTCTGATCTGGCTCCAAACTGTTTGCACTGCAAATAATAGTTTTAGCGTAAACGCGTTTATTGGGAAAGAATAACACATTCTCCACTGTATATGAGACACCGAACTACAATGCTTCCTCTGTACAACACACAAACTGGAAGACGAATATTGTAAACGTTGTTTGAAGGTAGTTGATATAGGGAGGGACAATTGATACTCTTAGAATACTGAGCATGATTTGGCTTACATGTGCAAACAGATTGAATCCAGATCAAACGCCGCAAATGAACCATGAATTGCTAACAAGATTCATGGAATTTGTCGATAATTTTCTGCCGAAAATTATCAGTTCATTTCTTAATGGGTTGTCACAACATAGGAAGGGATGGAGAAATACGAACTTTAGAATTTGAAATATCCACATAATCTGGAGCTCTGTAGTTTGCTTCACTCGGAAGGCTTCGGTTTTTTTAAATATTATTTGACGCGGTCGTATATGGTCGTGGTCTGTCCGTCCGTTCCTCCGTCAACATTTTGTTTGTCCAGAGTTTTTCTGGAAAACTATCGGTAGGATATTAATGAAACTTTTCTCAAGTGGTATATGCAAAAAGATCTGAAGCTGTGTCAAGTTTGAGGTTCACTTGATTGTTATTTACAGAGTTATCTGCCAATGATTTACTGAAATTGATATAAAAAGTTTGTCCGGAGTTTTCTCGAAAAGCTATTTAAAGGCTACTAACGAAACTTCACACAAATGTTAAGTGCATCAAGATCTGAAGCTGAGTGAAATTTAGGGTTCATTTGATTTGTCGGTACATAATTATCTGCCCTTTATGTACTCAGATATGCTATCAAAGGCTTATTTAACAGTGTTTACACACATAGCAACTACATTTTGAATGAAATTTGATTATATTTTCCCACAGTATAATTATATATATATAAGTTCATGAAGGGGTTTGATTATTATTGATCGGAACACTGTGTTAATATGTGTCTGCTCTAGGTGTACTCAGACATGCTAGAAAAAGGCTTAATTTAAGTATTGTTTTTGTTCTAAGGTCTACAAACTGGAATACGTTTTAGAAATAACTAATTATTTCTTTGCCTATGAGCGTATTATGTACCGTTTGCGGTGCTCTCGTATAGTTCTGTCAAATATAACAGATACATGTGTGTATTTTGCATGGTGACACTATGGCGACTAATTTACACATTAATGTCCATACCCTGAGATTAACTAGCGTTTAGCACAGTTCTTCATTTGACCTTAATTCAATTTGTGGTTCCACGACCCTGATCCAATCAGTAATTGGTAATGTAAATTCATTGAAGCAAGGGAAATCCCCGGCAAACGAGATAATTAATTCAATAAAACACTCGCATTGCCCCATGCAGCCTTCGAGACATGGCATGCGCAGATTAAGCTATTTTCTCTTGGGATGGCGTGAGATAGAACGGGGTAGTCCAACCCCTTGTTAGTTCTTCCACAATAGCCCCTTAAGGCACTTATATAAGTACATCCTCAATATAGGTACATGTACCACACTCAATTAAGGTGACAGTGTAATGGTATAATCACGTAGCTGGCTGGCTTCCTGTTTTGAAGACAGGCAAATACTTAAAAGAATGTGGCCGACCATACGCCTCAGCATTTGGCCTTCGCTCCCACATGAGTACCCACATCGGCAACTGATATGAGTGTCTACTCATCTGTCGGACACGAGAGGAGACTCTATCATAATCATCATAATCATCATCATCATCATCATCATCATCATCGACTATTTTCATGGATATACAGCGGAGAATGTTATTCGTTCCAAAGACACCCTTTAATGCATAAACAGCAGAATGCGCCTTCATGTGCATTCTGATTTATTATCGACCTGCTTTAACCCCTTCACTGCCTAACCCCGAGTGCAATAGTTATTTGCAAACAGTTTAGATCCTGATCAGACGCTGCGTAACGCGGCGTCTGATTAGGATCCAAACTGTTTGACACTCGTTTCAATATTTCTTAAGTCAAAATACCTAAAAATTGTTTTTTAGAAATAGAAGCAGACGACAATTGTTTAAATTTTATGACGTCATGGCAGTGAAGGGGTTAAGTAATCAGTTACATGTATCTTCAATACTAGAACAAGCTGTACGTTAAACCCCTTCTAAACCGAAAACCCTTGTAAACCAGAAATCTATGTTGACGTCTGTTAGTTCTGTTTCTGATCAAGCTACAAACTGACTGTCACCTAGATTGAAATAAGTCGCCAACTCTTTCAAAACGTGACCGTTTTTAAATGGATTCCATTGAGTTTAACCCCTTCACTGCCTTACCCCGAGTGCAAGAGTAATTTGCAAACAGTTTGAATCCTGATCAGACGCCGCGTTACGCGGCGTCTGATCAGGATCCAAACTGTTTGTCACTCATTTCAAAATTGCTGATATCAAACTACCCAAAAGTTTATTTTTTTAAACAAAAGCAGACGACAATTGTTTTTCGCACATGGTTTGGAGCTCTCGGCCAATCAGATGCCTCAAAAACCTGTGAATATATCGTTTATTTCAACAAACCATGGAATAACTAACAAACTGTTCACTTATTCCTAGCTTTCGTCATCTTAAGGCAATTTGACGTCACAATTCTAATAAAAAGCTGAGGTCAGAGGTGAACTGCACACGCTTCATGACGTTATATTAGGTACAGTGATACCTAGACTTTAAAGACAATTACTAATGAATTGGGCTTACATATAGAGCTTCAATAAGCGTTATTTATGTTGGTGTTAAATCATGCTTAATGTCTCAAACTTATCATTTGAAATAACATTTCAATTTTAGTAAAATATTACAAACAAAATGACATTTTCGTCTAAAACAGAAATCAGAAACGAATGGTTTTCTTGTTTTCCTCGAGCCCAAGCCAGTGCTAAATAGGTTAGACCATGGTTGCGCGCGAATAAACGACATAGTTCTCGGGGGCTACGCCCCCTCGAACTATATCGTTTATTCGCTTGCAACCATGGTCTAACCTATACTTAATTGATGACGTCATGGCATGAATCTTCTCCGCCATGTGACTGTTTTATCATTCATTTGGAAATTTGGTTACATGTAGCTGTGATTGGCTGTAATTTTTGTTTCTTAACTCCATGAAAAAAATAAAATTCAGGCCACGCCTTGTCAGGATTACTTTCTCTTAGTCCAACTGCTCTCCACAAGCGCTGCATGAAGCAGGACGCTAAATGACGTCACTGACGTCGGCGTTACTACAAAACAACTTCGCGTTTTGGCGGAAAATGTATATGGCGGAGGGACTACAACCTACGTTTTAAAAGCGTTAAAAATGAACATTCGCATCAGATTCTCTATTTTACTACTTTCTTAAATTCAGTAGTGGTATTAAATTATAAGGAATAATTCGGAATATTTATTGTATTCATGTAGGTATGGAAAAAAAACCTGGTCACACTTTTGTATGAAACCGCTTCGCGGTTTCATACAGTGTGACCAGGTTTTTTTTTCATACCTCCATGAATACAATAAATATTCGAATTATTCCTTAAAGAATTACAGTGCTCCCCTTCTACAACGACGTCCAATAGGAGACAAAGATTGTGTGTGTTGTTTGGAGGGATTCGTAATAAGGAGGGCAAATAAAGAATTGGCTTACGTTTGCAAACAGCTTGAATCCAGATCTGACGCCGCGTTACGTGGCGTCTGATCGGGATTCAAGCTGTTTGTCACTGGTCATTATATTAATTCTAACAAAATATCAACTTATTTGTACATTTAACAAAAATAGCAGACGACAATTTAAAGCAGACGATATTGCAACAGTAAAAGCGTTAGACATAATGGTCTTGTTTGGGGAAGAGCGACAATGGTAATTGTGAGGACGGGTTCGTTGTTTGGAGGGTCGTTGTAGGAGTGGAGAACTGTACATATTCCCTAAACAATAATTATTTAGGTCTAAAGTATAAACAATCAATAAGACGGCTGAGTCGACGACATTTTGTCTCATAACACCAGCGGAAATAAATCAATTGGCAAAACTGTATTTGGGGTGAAGGACAAAAGCAATATTCGGTCCAGAAAAGATAGCAGACACTCTTTGAGATAGTTAAACGTCAAAGCAACATATCTAATTGACGTCTCAGTTTGACACACCTAACTAATATCTTCACATCAATTTTGAATATGCTAAACTCGGTAAAGATCTTTTCGAGGACCAGGTGTCCGTTTAATAACTTCGTACGACAAAAACGATCGTAAGTCAGATTATAAAAGACGATTCGAAAAAGATGTCACAGTAGGGTTTAAATGAAGAAATTAAAAAAATAAATATATTTTAAAGTTTTGACTTACGATCGTTCTATCGTAGGAAGTTTTATCAAACGGGCCCAGGTACTTTGCACAAGTGAAAGCGATGCAAAACATTTACCCAACTTTAAAGACTTTTCCTCAGTCCATTGAGGGACCACCACCCCATTGTTCTGGAGGTGTCAATGTAACTGTAAAACATGTGCAGCACAATCTCTGTTTACCTGGTGAGGTTCAGGTTATACTCATGCTCTATTGATGTTCAATGGTTATTTCTAATCAAACTATCAAATATAAAGGTAGAGTCTCACACGAGAAGCTTCAATGGTACTTTGCTAGCGACATGTCCATAAGATCCATGATTTTTGCAAGGAAATTGTCTGGCAAGGCGTAATGATCAAAAGGTCATCTAGGGATGTCTTTAACAGAACCGCGGACTTTTCTTCAGTCCAACAGCCCTAAATCTGATAGTTTCAGACGATATCTTCAATGAAAACGATAGTGTGGCGCTAATTGGGTTAGAGCAGGCGATAAAACTTGACAGTGAAAGAGCTCAACTTGTTTATTTATCCCTTTCACTGCAAACATTTTAATGCGATTTTTACCACTTCACCGTTTCACTGTCGTCTGCTTTAATTTTGTTGTCTGCAATGTCTTTTCAAAGTTAAAAATAAGGCAGTATGACTGAAGAAATTTCAAAACGAGAGTCAACCAGTTTGCATCCTGATCAGACGCCGCGTTACGCGGCGTCTGATCAAGATGCAAACTGTTTGCAAACACACCTTTAAGCGTCATTGAGAGCTAAAGGGTTAACCATAACATGTTAACGTCAACTAACACAATATGGCATGTGACACGTATTCTTTATTCATGTCATTGACACATTGATTCCTAAGTACAGCCATGGAATCACCCAGTGCGCTTGCTGGAAGATTTCGTAATGCATATAAAAGGGTAATCTAAAGACACTGCAGTGTTTGTGCACAAATTATATAATTTTATTTGAAATAGTTAAGAGTATATACCCTGATGAGATACCGCAAGTTGTGGCGTCTTATCATGGTCTAAACTGCTTGCTAATGTCTACTATTGTATTCACTATACGTTAAAGGATTTGTTTTTATAGGAAATGTAGGATAGAAGACGTTAATGTTTCCAAATAGCGCGCTTGTGATTAAGTTAAATATGGTGCAAGTTTGAAGCCAGATGAGACGCCGGGTTACCCGGCGTCTCATCAGACTCCAAACTGTTTTTTCCAAGAAAACTTACGCCTTCTCTTCTGTAATGCTGTTTTTTCAAACCGACATTTGATTTTTAGAAACATTCAGATATTTATAAATTGTCTACAATTTTCAAAAATATGTCTTGTTTAACATTTTATTCAATTGAACGTTTATTTTAGGAAAACAAAGCCACTCTCTAAGAGCAGTAGTACTGCTGAATGATTTTATGATAGTTCGAAAACCTAATGATTCGGTAACTAGGGCAACGGATTCTGCAAAATGGTAAACCAATTACACCATCATTAAACGTGATGCAAATATGTGGAAATTGTCCCAGTGCGTCATTCGAAAACCGGAAATTATGGCATTTAATTTCAATGTTCAAATTTAACCACTGTTTTAAAAGTTATAAATCTTTGTTCTTTTCACTGAAAACGTTCTCCTAGTTAATTATATCTTTATAAAAATTGATATTTTTGTGGAAAATACAGTGTTAAGTTATAGATAACCTTTTCACTATCGGGCTGTATAACACCAACATATACAAACAGTTTGGATCCTAATCAGACACCGCGTAACGCGGCGTCTGATTAGGATCCAAACTGTTTGAGACGCGTATCAAAGACTTTTAGGTAAAAAGGCATAGCATTTGAAGTAATTAAAATAAAGCTGACGAAAAAATGGTCGACAGTATAGTTAAACGACACACTAACATTGATCATGACATAGAATGAAACGTAGAAAATGATATGTTTTTGCAATATTATTGGTTTATCCTTACAAAAGTGACGGACAGTTTGGAGCCGGATCAGAAGCTAATTTATAAGGTGTTTACTTTGGCTCCAAACTACCAGCATTTGATCACAAACCACACTTACTGTTGCAGTACCAAAACTGCTGTGTCTTGTAGAGTTACAATATATTGTATAACGTTATGGTTTGAATTTGAGAATGAAACATTGATTGAATTTGAACTAGTATAAATCATGTGCTGGTCAAACATCAGACGTAGCTCTGATCCAACTTTAGTAATTATTGTAACCACAAAGGTTGCCCACCTCCGTTCAAATAGTGCAGATAACTAATTGTGCTGCGGAATGTTCAGGCCTATCAATCTTGATTCGGCCAATCTTGCTTTAAGCGATCATTAAACAAGAACATAGGTGATCATGAAAGGCAGCTGACAGATCAATGCAAGACAAATACAATGTAAAAAAAACTCCAAATAGGAGCTGTGTGCATCACTTGTCTTGCACACATAATCTACCTGCTTACATGTACAATATATCTTCGATTGTCGCTGCGCACAAGTGCGGTTCATGTAGCCTCCGAACACAGAGTTTCTTTAAACTGAAAGTCTCTGAAACGCAAAATTTTCTAAGCCGAAATATTGTTACGAACTTTCCTAAACTGTTCGAAGGCCAGACTTCATTGAAACGAATATGAACGCTTTGATTAAATAAACTCTCCGCAAGCTGGACATCCCTTGACTGAAAGTCTTTTAAATCCAGGCTTCTGTTAGCCGAACGTTTCTGTAAACTTGACAAAGTTGTCCGTAAAAAAAACGCTTGTCACACTGGCCAAATGTTTAATGAAAAGCATACATATTTCATAGTTCATTAGTACACATCAGAGTAATTGTCAATCCGAAAGTCTGTACATATTATGATTGAGTTTAGTTTTACTGCATCATAACACATAAAATGGGCACATGACACCGAATGTACATATTAAAATATTTGAAAATGCGCTTCAAGACTTTGGCAATTAACTGGCCATTGCTCTTTAAAATACACGAGTTGATTTGCAAACGAAGCATTATATGCATCAAACATTATCCACTGCCCCAATGATCATGTTAGGATTCTACAAATCGAATCAGGAACGATTGATTGAGCAGATTTAATCAAGCACAAAATGAGGCACTACGCTTAAATTCATTTGGATCTCTCCTTGATTGAAATATCAGTTGATGAAATACTTGTAAACCTCATAATGAGTTAGCTACTAGGCTGGTAGGATGCCAATAACACAATAATGGTTCAATTGTTATATGGATACCGCGTTGGTCTTTCCCGATTCAACGATACTCGCAAACGCAATGCCTAAAAATGTAGGAAATGGCAGCTTCCTGAAGATTTTTTATCCAGGTTGCAAACATTCGGAATCTGAATCGCCACCGGCATTTGCAATGTACAAAGGGATGCAAACTCTAGCATAAAAACGTTTAACCCTTTCATGATCAAATTATTCTGGACGTGTGTACCCCTTCACCGCTTTATTGTCGTCTGATTGTCGTCAGTATTGTTGTCTGCAAGACACACTTTAAAGTTGGATTTATGGTTGAATGATTAATAAATATCGATAAGAGTGTTGCTTGATTGCAAACGCACTTTAAGGCGTCATTGAGATTGAAAGGGTCACTTGAGAAAATAACGTCTACTGTTCTACAAGAATATTTCAATTGTTATCCATCTGCTTCTTGCAGCACAGAATTCAAAGTGACTTAACAAGTTAACATAATAGTAAAATAACTGGAACAGGTGTGTTCTTTTTGTAAAATAAACAGCGGAGAAGACTTTATTTTATCCATTTCAACTCCTATCCGTAAAAGGAATTATTTCCGTTACAAAAGGCTTAGCGCCTGTTGAGACTCAGAAGTGTTCTTAACTGATTGCGTTTGAGAAAATGTTTGTTCACCCGAAAAAGTCATACAAGGGTCATAAATTGATTATCATACCGAAATATTACTCGAAACGGGTAAAAGGTTCCACATACGTATTTTAATGCCTTATTACTATGTCATGTATCGTTTTGAACAGTTTCATTACTTCCAATCAGGAAGTCCTAGAAAACCAACTGTATTTTTTATGGTATGTATGTTAGTTAAGTCATATTTGGCTTCGATAATAACATTTGTCCTTGTCTCGAATGTTGGAACAATTTTGAATGACTTCATCTGCCGATTTGTTTACAATAGAAATACAAGAATATCGTTCCCAACGATGGATGCTCCCCACAAAGAAACCCCCCCAAGGTATAGCATGTTTAGTAGGTGAACACAGTATCAAGTTTTAAAAATGTATGATATAACTTTCAGGAGATATGCTTCAGAAAAAAATGATTTTTTTATGAAAAAAGGGAGGCAATTCAATATTTGGAGATGACAGAGTTATAATTATTTTGTACTACACCTCTTTTTGTCATCCTCTAACACAGTATCAAGTTTCATCAAGTTACAGTATGGCAAAAAATTTGGTTTTTTAAAATTTTATGTAGAAAAAGGGAGATAATCCAATACTGGGAGATGGCAGAGTTATGGTTCTTGAGTACAGCACTTCCTCTTTCATCCTGTATCAAGTTTCATCAACTTACAATGCAATGCTCAGGAGATATGCTCCAGACAAAATTAGATTTTTTTAAATAGAAAAGGGGAGATAATTAAATATTGGGAAATGACAGAGTCATGGTTCTTGTGTACTGCACCTCCTTATGTCACCATCTGTTTCAACTGTTTCAAGTTTAATTAACTTACAGTCAAGAGATATACTCCGGACAAAATTGTTTTGGATTTTTTTAGAAAAAAGGGAGATAATTCAATATTAGGACATGACAGAGTTACCGTTCTTATGTACTGCACTTCCTTCAGTCATCCTCTATCACTGTAACAAGTTTCATCAACTTACGGTGTAACACTCCAGAGATATGCTCCGGACAAAATTGATTTTTTATGAGAAAAAGGGAGATAATTCAAAATTGGGAGATGAGAGAGTTACGGTTAATGGGTACTGCACCTCCTACTGTCATTCTCTATCACTGTAGCAAGTTTCTTTAAGTTACGGTGTACCGTTAAGGAGATATGCTCCGGACAAAAAGCGTGACGGACGGACGGATACACGACGGATACACGGACGGACGAACAAAGCGGCGACTATATGATCCCCCCTAAAGGGGAGCATAACAATGGGAGACAACTACTTGCATGTCACAAGGACAGTCTGTAGCGGAAGCACTATCTATGTGTCCCATAAACATGCTTGAATATAAATGCAAACATTTGAATTTTATTAATCCGTGGCTGACCTTAATGCAAAATATTTACAAAGGTCACATATGTCAAAACAGGTCAATGTCAACAGTCTGTTGTGTACCATACCGTACTCGTTGATTCGCATGATCATGTGCTGTGACTTTACCTAAGCTGCAGCACAGAGTTCAGCCACCGCGATTTAATGTAACGTGGAATATACAGCTCTCCCTCCCTACAACGACACCCAACGGGAGACAACAAATGGGTGCATTGTTTGGAGGGGGTCGTTATAGGGAGGGGAATTTGCAATCAGATTGAATCAAGATCAGACGCCGCGTAACGCGGCGTCTGATCTGGATTCAAGCTGTCTGTCACTTCCATTATGTAACTTTGAGAAAAAACAGCAAACGATAATCGAAAGCAGACGACGTTGCAGCCATGAATTAGTTTGGCATGATTGTCCTGTATAGGGAACTACGCCAAGGTCCGTTGTAAGGAGGGAGTCGTTGTTTGGAGAGTCTTTGTAAGATAGGAGTCGTTGTTTGGAGAGTCTTTGTAAGATAGGAGTCGTTGTTTGGAGAGTCTTTGTAAGGAGGGAGCTGTTGTTTGGAGAGTCTTTGTAAGGAGGGAGTCGTTGTTTGGAGAGTCTTTGTAAGGAGGGAGTCGTTGTTTGGAGAGTCTTTGTAAGGAGGGAGTTGTTGTTTGGAGAGTTTTTGTAAAGAGGGAGTCGTTGTTTGGAGAGTCGTTGTAAGATGGGAGTCGTTGTTTTGAGAGTCTTTGTAAGATATGAGTCGTTGTTTGGAGAGTCTTTGTAAGGAGGGAGCTGTTGTTTGGAGAGTCTGTAAGGAGGGAGTCGTTGTTTGGAGAGTCTTTGTAAGGAGGGAGTCGTTGTTTGGAGAGTCTTTGTAAGGAGGGAGCTGTTGTTTGGAGAGTCTTTGTAAGATAGGAGTCGTTGTTTGGAGAGTCTTTGTAAGGAGGGAGTCGTTGTTTGGAGAGTCTTTGTAAGGAGGGAGTTGTTGTTTGGAGAGTCTTTGTAAGGAGGGAGCTGTTGTTTGGAGAGTCTTTGTAAGATAGGGGTCGTTGTTTGGAGAGTCTTTGTAAGGAGGGAGCTGTTGTTTGGAGAGTCTTTGTAAGATAGGAGTCGTTGTTTTGAGAGTCTTTGTAAGGAGGGAGCTGTTGTTTGGAGAGTCTTTGTAAGATGGGAGTCGTTGTTTGGAGGGCCGCCGTTGTTCAGAGGGCCGTTGTACGGAGGGAACACTTTACTAACGAAATATTCACGATTTTGGTAATCAAAATGGTAAACAGTTTGGAGACATAGACTGGTTCCAAACTGTTTGCAATGGACACGATGGGTCTAGGCATAACCCCGTTGACTGGGGAGAAAACTTACAGTTTCGTCTGCTTCATTAGATTCCTCTAAGTGGGGTAAACAACCTCTAGATTTTAATTCTATTCTCAGACCCACCGCCTCCAGCAGATCTTTTATCATGCACTGTTATTTTTATAGCACACATACTTTTGTTGTCAAAAGCGGGTCCTTATATCTCAAGCAAGAACCATTAAGCATAGTTAAACACGGGACTTCTCATTTCACTAACGGAGATAACTTATCTGTCACTTTGTTCCAGGATCTTAAAACCAAGAACGTTGTAGATGTACTTATGTTAAAAACCTACAAGCTTAGATAAGAGAGATAGTATCAAGTCTTGTACAAAAGCATCGCGAAAATTGTAAACAATCGACCGATCTAACGTTTTCACTGCCAACGTCTCCAAAAGGCAACTATACAAACAGTTTGGATCCTGATCAGACGCCGCGTCACGCGGCGTCGTCTGATCAGGATCCAAACTGTTTGACACTCGTATCGAAATATTTGAAGTCATACTACATTTGTATATTGAATCTTACTTTGAAACGATCTTGAAAACAAAAGCACTGACGCAGACGGCAATGAAACGGGTAAAATTCTCTAGATTAATTAGGCAGCGAAATAGTAAATACAATAACTGAAACAACGACACAATTCGCTTGTAGGATTTATCTTAATATTGCTTTGTAGTTTTAAATATGTGTTTGAAATTGCCTTGGCATCATTTACACGGGGCTAGACTTTTCTTCCCAATAAAGAAGTGTGTGCTTAAATTAAATATTCATATAGGTTCAGATTTAAAGAATAGATCGTCAACATTGTCAATATATAACAGTCATTTACTATATTTTATTGCATTGCATATTTTTTTCTTTAACCCTTTCATAATAAAATTAGTCGGGGAAAAGTTTACCCCTTCACCGCTTTATTGTCGTCTGCTTCATTATTGTTCTCTGCAAGACACGTTTCAACGTTAGGTTTTAAAATTGTATATGACTTAAACATTATCAATAAGAGTGTCAAACAGTTTGGGTCCTGATCGCGTAACGCGGCGACTAATCAGGACCAAAACTGTTTGCAAACGCGCTTTCCAGCGTCATTGAGAATGAAATGGTTAAACAGAAAAAAGCCAAACGTATTTATTAGGTGAAGTTAGGTGTAACTCTTCGTGGCGAGTTACAATTTATGCTATTTTACAGACTGAGTGTTTAGTGTGGATATAATGACAGACAGAGAAAAAAAAGATTCACCCGAAGAATAAAATATTTAATAAAAATGTTAGCTTGTAGTATCTTGAATTTTCAAGTTATTATCTTGAAAATTCAAGTTATTATATTGAAATTTCAAGATAATATTTTGAATATTCAAGATACTATCTTGAAATTCAACATATATTATCTTGAATATTCAAGACACTATCTTGAATGTTCAAGATACTATCTTTAATTTTTAACATAATAACTTGAATTTTCCATACAAAAATATTTCCTAAAGTGGCACTATCCGGATTCCGTAAAGACTGGTATGCAAATAAAAAAAATATCAGAAAACAATTAACTTGACAGCACTATCATGTATCTTCAATAGGTTTTTCATTAAAACAAAGGTAAATAAATTCCTCTTTCATGCATGCATTGAACAAACAAAATCTATCATTCTATTAACTGCTGCGAGCAAGTACATTCATCTAAACTCGATAATTCGAACTCGCGTTAGTTCGAATGTATCCATATTTCAAAGTTAAACCGTGGCTTAGCCACGTTTTAACTTTAAAATACGGGTATATTCGACTAAATCCAGATCGACCTATCGAAATTAAGATCGTGAAGTTCTTAAGTCGATTTAAGAGAGTTTCGAAGTATCGAGTTTCGAAGTATCAAGTTTCGACTGTACATTCATCTAAACGTGATTATCATGTGTTTAGGATGTTTACAGAGTCTGTTATTAATTGATGTTGATCTGCGGTTTTGACAGATTTTGTCAATCATAATGAAAAACTAACACCGGAGTCTTTGATTTATGATTTAACCCTACTACTGCTAGATAATGTGATTTGCTTAAAAAAGTGGTCTACTTTCATTTTTGAAACTAGATTTAAATGTATTTCAATAAGGAAGCATTCGGTATGAAGGTCAAACAGTTTGGATCCTAATCAGACGCCGGGTTACCCGGCGTCTGACCAGGATACAAACTGTTTACAAATAACGATTGTAACCTGGGATAAGGCAGTGAAGGATTTCATTTACTGTGTAAATATCAATTATCGTTTTCTGGGATAGTATAGACACCAGAAACCTTTAGAAGGCTACCAACGATTTTAATTTACTATAATAACTATTTATCACAATATAAATATTTTGGTATAATTTTATAGTGTTAGAACTTTTTAAAACAGTTTGGAATCAGATTTTTATTTACTATAATAACTCTATTTATTATAATATCTCTTGATATACTTTTATAGTGTAAGAACCTTTTGAAAACAGTTTGGAATCAGAAGAGCATGCTGATGCCCTTTTCAGAAAACCAATGAAAAAGAAATATCTCTGATTATATTTTGAGAAGGAAATTTGAGATGTATCAGCTTTGACCAGTTTGCTGGATATCGAACATTTCCAGACGCAAAACACACAGGTTGAGGACATTTTCCGCCTGCTTTAATTCTATAACCGCCATAAGATCGCCTGTTTTGACACTGCCGTCTGCAAATCTGTATTTCAAACTGAGATTTAAAGCAAATTAACTAAAGAAATATGGACACCAGTGTCTTTCTCAATCATTTGATTGAGAATGATTTAAGACTCAACTCAAACGCTTTATAAGCGCTGAACCTGGGTCCCGTTTCATAAAACTTCGTACGACAAAAACCATCGTCTTGTGACATCTCTTTGGAATCGTCTTTTCAAGACGATTCCAACAAGATGTTACAAGACAGAATTACATGGAGACATACTAATTATTGAGACTTTTATAATCTGACTTACGACAACATTTTCGTAAGTAGTTTTATGAAACGAGCCCCTGGTCCCTATATGTTGACATGTCGCCTATCTGTGCCAATGACAGTGAAAGGGTTAATGATTGTGCATCCAGGCAGAACTTTCGCACGCTCTCCGGGGCTGGTGTTTGTTTTGTTGATGAATATGGCTACTTGCCGTTTAGAAGATGGCATTGTTCTCACGAGTATCCGCATGAAAAAATGGTAAATAATCCATCGTAATATACCAATTTGTATTACTGGACAAAATTCGGGTTTCCTTCGAA
Organism: Gari tellinella; assembly: GCA_922989275.2. Lineage (NCBI taxonomy): Eukaryota > Metazoa > Mollusca > Bivalvia > Cardiida > Psammobiidae > Gari > Gari tellinella. Next base: position 713,080 of record OV277870.1, read on the forward strand.
ATAAAAGTATTATTGCTAAAGAAAAAGTATGCCATTACAGTCAGTTTGGATCTTGATCAGACACCAAGAAATCCGTATCCGCAAAAAGAGCTCGAAATGTTATAACACATTGCCAATTTGATTGCTCAATCTAAAGTGCGTTAGGAATCAACTCCAGTCCATCATCAGATGATAGAAAACATGGATATTGCTTTGTACTCGCCATATTACCGATACATTGCAGAACGATTTCATTATACACGTACTTATAAAAGGTATATATGAACATATTATACTGATAAAAGGTATATATGAACATATTATACTGATAAAAGGTATATCTGAACATATTATACTGATAAAAGGTATATATGAACATATTATACTGATAAAAGGTATATATGAACATATCATACTGATAAAAGGTATATCTGAACATAATGTAATTGTTGTCCACATACAGTGGAGAAAACGTTATTCTTTCCCAATAAACGCGTTTACGCTACATGTAAAACTATTATTTGCAGTACAAACAGTTTGGAACCAGATCAGACGCCGGATAACCCGGCGTCTGATCAGGCTCCAAACTATTTGCCACCAAGATAAACATGAAATATCTGAATTGTCCAAAAGTTGTTCTTTTCTTTTTGACTGTGTGTGTGTGTTCTGCTTGAGAGGTGGGTGTATTGTTTGTGTTACGTTTCCTGCGTGAGTCTTTCGTATTTATTAGTGCTTTGCGTTTGCGTACGTTTGCGTTTAAACGGGAAAGAATAACAGATTCTCCACTGTAGTAGACCATAATTGTTTTTATTATCTAAAATAGTACATAGTACAGAACTTGTTGAGCCACTGCATGGGTCTGTACTATTTGCTTATGTTTACTTTTGTAAAAGGGGGCCTCCGTGGCCTAGTGGTATAGTCACTGTGACTTACATCACTAAGCTCCTCACCGCTGTGAGTTCGAATCCCAGTAGGGTCGTTCGGATTTTTCATGTGGGGAAGCCTTCCAGCTGGCTTGCGGAAGGTCGGTGGTTCTACCCAGTTGCCGATTTGTGCCTGAAACAGTGCATAAAGGGCTTCTGGGGTCTTCCTCCACCTATGATTAGCTGGACGTCGCGATATGACTGAAATACTGTTGAAAGCGACGTAAAATCACAACAAAACAAAACAAACTTTTGTAAAAGGTAGGCAGTAATCGATTGAAATATGTTCTCTGTTTGTTTTATCATGCTTAAGGTCTCAGACAATTTGGCTAAATAAATATCGACTAGAAGATAACCAGTGTAATTCGACACTTAGTCTGAATTAAAAAATATTATAAAAAATTACAATGTGCTTATACAGTGTTTGTTAGAAATCCGTCAATATTTCATATTAGCTAAAAGCAATGTCAATGCAGTGGTAAGTAAAATAAAAATAAATACCTATTTTTTTTGTAACAATTTGCGGTAAATACATAAATGGCTTAACCCTTTACCTCATAGCCTGTTTCTAGATTTGAAGGCAAGTGACCACTTAAAGCAGATTGAAAGTAAAGCAGAATGCGCCCTAAGGCGCATTCTGCTTTACTTTCAACCTGCTTTAAGTCAGTATTTGCTAGTATATAAGTAATATTTCTAATTGTACATATCATGCCTGTATTATTTTGAACTATTTTCTTTGGCGGAGGGATAAATTAAAATGCGCTAAAAGGCGCTTCTATCAGGTAAAGGGTTGATTATAGAATCGTTCTGATTCATCACATCATTCAATTAACAAAGAATAACTTCAAGAAAAAAGACAATGCAGAATAGTCTATAACCAACGGTTCTATCATTTTATTTGCCAAAACCGTTCAATAAATGTTACGCTTGAAACAGACCAATTAAATATTCTATCTGTATCTATCGCATTAACTACAAATGACTAAAAAAACTAAACGTTTTTACTGTCACACTAATTTACCTCAGCTATTTGGGAAACGATTGGTCACTCGTAGATAAATGTACAAACGATATCGAATAAAATGAAGGAAATCATGAATGTATTGTAAAATGACTTCTGTAATAAATGTAGCATATTCAATTTATTTCAATTGATATTTAATCCTAAAATTGTTTTATATTGACAATAATTTGATTATTTGACGCTTAGTTTCGTTCTAAAAAACAGATTTAGTCATACGTATTCATGTTCTTTTACTCAAAGCTCGAAAACATTTTCTTTACCTTGGAAATTTCGAAGAGTTTATATCCCCTTCATCGGCAAGACTGTACCGGCAAAATTCCCTTGACCGAAACCCTCTTTGGAAGTAGATTTGGGCAAGTTTCAAGCTGTTTTATAAATGTTATTTATAAGTTAATGTTAATTCTGCGTCGCTTGGGCGTGGTATGTAGAGTCTCGAGAGTAATAAAATGATACGGAAAATTGAATTCTATGGTGTTCCAAACTTGTTACACTTAGCTGCTTGGCATTTGGTGGTGATTCGTACATTAGTGTATTATAATGCATACTGTGTCATAATTAAATTTACGGAACTGTAGTCAGTACATTTTGTACGTTTATGTGATTAATAACATTTTTTAATGTTTCTAGTGATGTACCAACATCATTATTCACTGATAATTGAAATTTACACTTTCAGTTTCAAATCAAAATTTGTCATTTTTTTACTATTGTGGGGTCCGTTTCATAAATCTTCGTATGACAAATGATGTCGTAAGTTAGATTATGAAATTCTCAATTATTGTTATTTCTCCATCTAATCATGTCATGTGACATCTCTTTGGAATCGTCTTTTCAAGACGATTTCAAAGAGATGTCACAAGACATGATTTGATAGAGAAATCAGAAAATAACTTATATTTCTAAAGTTTTGTCTTACGACCGTTTTTGTCGTATGAAGTGGTATGAAATTGGGCCCTAGGCTTGTTTCTACAATTATACTTTACATATTCAAATATATTGTATAATGACAAGAGTTCAGACTCAGATCGGATGTTTCCTGTAGGAGCCCTCTGATATGGGCTTTCACTTTTTTGCATAGGACAAAAATTAATATTCTCTACATAGCTATAATGTTTGTAAAGGAAAGTTATGCGAGTTATAAGAGTTAAGTGTGTTATCAAGTCGAAATCTCCAAACAAACAAATTATACGATTTCAATCAGTGTATTGTACATAGCAAGCCATAGTAACGTTTATGATTTCCCTATTGCATGAAATGATGGATTCCGGCCACGGCAAACCTTGACCTTATGACATTAAATCAATAAACATCTGTAAATGATTTATACTGAACAATGCCATGGGCCTTATAAATTACACAATTGATTGGATGAGAACAACAATGTTTGACTTAGTTACAGGAAAGAAGACACCATTCTTTTCCATTTAACCCATTACCCCATAGCCTGTTTCTAGTTTCGAAGACTGGTGACCACTTAAAGCAGGTTGAAAGTAAAGCAGAATGTGCCTGCTTTAAGCTAAAATCTACTAGGCTATATAAAATATTTGTAATGGTTATGTTCATGAGGGTATAAACTGGAACTATTTTCTACAGCGGAGGAATAAATTAAATACGCTAAAAGTCGCTTCTATGGGGGAAAGGGTTAATCCATTGCACTATAGCCTGCCGCTAGATTTGAGATGTGATTACTTACAGCAGGTTAAAACTAAAGCAGAGTGCAAATGTAGGCGCAATTTGCTTCACGTTCAGTCTGCCTTAAGCTACATATGTACCATCTATAGGATATAGACAATAATTTTGTCTTACGATATATAATCATTATTGAATAAAGTCGAAATATTTTTCTGAATGGAGGAGTAAATTAAAGTCGTAAAAAGGCGTTCCTTTTGGGGTAAACGTGTGATCAGGTTTGTTCGACAAACTCGTACATGGTGACGTCATTTCAGTAAAATTACAGGATACGCCAGATAAGGGATTGATCCGTTGTACATAGTAAAAAGAAATCTAAAATAGCACCGCTCTCTAACTTAGTCATTTAGTCTTTGGTAAATAATTGAGCACCATAACTTGTAGCCAGTATATCTCCTCTACGCCTTTACTGCCTTACCCCGAGTACAATAGTTATTTACAAACAGTTTGAATCCTGAGTAGGAGCCGCGTCTAATCAGGATTAAAACTGTTTGACACTCATTTTATTAGTTCATTAGTCAAAATACCTAAATGTTAAATTTGAGAAATAAGAGCAGACGACTATTGTTTAAAATTGATGACGTCATGGCAGTGACGGGGTTTAACTAATACTTGTAATGTACACTATTGACATACTGTAGAGTTACATGAGGCTCTATCAATTCATTTGATTATCCTGGGAAATAAACACTGACACGTGACACAAATGTATCAGGGCTGCCATTTCTCTGGATTTTTCCTAAATCTCCGGATTTTTTCCCAGTTTATGGTAGCTTAAAGCAGGCTGAAAGTAAAGCAGAATGCGCCCTAATGCGCATTTTGCTTTACTTACAGCCTGCTTTAAGTAGTCGCATGTAAAAAACAACAAGAAAAAGGGTATGGGGGTAAAAGCACGACTCGTAAAATCGCCTTTGAAAAATGCAAATTAGGAAATCTTAGGATTTTTCATGTCAACTTATGGCAGCCCTGATGTATTAATAAACTGTTGAGCAAATATGTACTCCTTTGCGAGATGGAAAAGGACTTCTAGTTATAAACAATTTTAAACAGGAGGTAATCACGTGAGAGATGCAGCACAGTGGAGAATATATTACCATTTCCTATTTAAACGAAACCAAACGCAATATAATAAAATGTTGAAATGGCAATACAGTGCCCCTTCTCTACAACAAATTTGAGACACAGATTGTGTGTTTTGTTTGGAGGGAGTCGTTATATAGGGAGGGGAAATTATGACCTGACTTACATTTGCAAATAGCTTGAATCCAGACCAGACGCCGCGTGAAGCGGCGTCTGATCTGAATTCAAGCTTTTTGTCACCCTTTATTATATCTAAATATTATTTTTATACTATGAAAATATCCATATATATGTTACTTTGAGAAAAAACATCAGGCGGCAATTTTAAGCAGGCGATAATGCAGCAGAAAAAGGGTAGAAAGAATTGTCATGTTGAGGCAACAGTGCAAAGGGTTGTTGTGAGAAGGGAATCGCTGTTCAGATGTCCGTTGTGGGGAGTGAGCACTGCATTTCCCTTTTAAAATTGTAAGTGATTATTTCATATCTGAAAAGCAAACAGATTAGAGACTGATCTAACGCCGTTTTATCGAAAATATCGATACGTTTTTAGTAGAAAATAACATGGCAAAAAGGTGTAAATAAAGTAAATGTAAAATGTTGGGTGTTAGTTTTACAATGATGCACGAACTTTCCTATGTAAAGAAGATTTCCATAGCAAAATGTAGAGAAAATGTTATTCTTTCCCATGTTAAAAGGTTAGGGTTAAAACGACTATTTTCATTGCCGACAATTTGGAGTCTGATCAGTTTCCAAACTCTTTGCTCCACAGATCAAAACTAATCTCCAACAATTTGAAGCTTTCAGTGCGTTCAGATTAACGTCTTAACCACTGTATGATATCGATATTGTCGACAGGAAACAAGTTTTTTTCAACATAGTCGCTATCCCTATTTATTCCTTTGAACCCTAGTCACGCATATTGGCGTCCTTTGCAAACAGTGAACATGTGAAAAGTACACTTGTTCTATGCAAACAGTGAAGACCCAGATCAGAGGGCTCCTAGGAGCCCTCTGATCAGGGTCTACACTGTTTGTCATAATATAAACATTGACAAAAACAACCCTTAAAAGTCAGAAATGGACTAGACTAAATTGAAAACTAAAACTGTCCATTCAAGGTTTCAGGGAAGAATGGGTTATTACTGGTAGAGCAATAAAATGATTTCAGTGGAAATATGTTTTTACGATACAGTACTGAACCTTATTAAATTAAATTGATAATCGCAAGCGAATTGCTATTGAATTACCATCGAATCGCCATCGAATTAGGCGCTTCAAAAAGCAAATCGTGTACTTGAGTCGTTTCGCGCGATTTTTCCGAACCGATTGTGACAAAAATGGAATCGGAAAACATTAACGATGGCATAATTGCGAATATTGGTGATATACACAATTCAGGCAAACTTAACGCGTTAATTGCGTTGGAAAATATTCACAAGCGAATTGCCATCGAATTGCAAGCGAATTGCCATCGAATTGCAAGTGAATCGCAAAAATTGTTAATTTAATAAGGTTCAGTACTGTAACTGTTGTCTTATTAGAGTTTATATGCGTGTTTATCGTTTCATGAACCCTTTCACTGTCATGCCCCGAATACACTGGAAATTTGCAAGAAGTTTGGAAGTCTTACCAGACGCTGCGTAATGATGTGCATGATAAGAATCTAATCTGTTTGACACTATTTTCTACATTTCTTTTGTAAAAAGACATAAAAATTGAATTTGAGAAGTTAAACAAGTTTTAAAACAGATGACGTCATGACAGACACTGTGTTACAACGGCATTTAAATAGCCAATGTAAAGCCACTTCGTCTTTGTCGGACAACGTTAACCAATTCATGCTCAAATTATTCGGGATATTTTACCTCTACACCGCTTTATTGTCCCCTGCTTCAATGTTATTGTCTGCAATATCGTTTCAAAGTTAGATATAAGGCAGTATGTCTGAAGAAATTTCAAAGAGAGTATCACACAGTTTTCATCCTGATCAGACACCGCTTAACGAGGCGTCTGATCAGGACCCAAACTGTGTGCAAATGCGTTTTAAGGCGTCATTGAGAGTGAAATGCTTAAATACAGATTTATATCATTTGATATTACTTTGATCCAGGGATATTTACCGGCTTCGTACTTTAATGTGATATTTCCCATGTAATAACTTTGGTTTTGTGTACATATATGTAGAAATTGGAGAGATATATATGAGAGAAGGATTTAATTCTCTGCAAAAACGATTTGCTTTGGCATCAGTGATACATTGGTAACTTGCAAATGAACATATACCAAGTTCAGTAATACCTCTATACATCGACATCTAAAATAAACGCTTCTTGATGGTTTAAAAGACAAATGGGCTCTTAAATTAAGATGAAAGTAAAAACAGAAAGCAAGATAAAAGTAAAACAGAACTGTTTCCTTTGTTTCTTGCTTTAAGCAGTCACGTGCCTTAATACTAAAAAGTTCAACTCATTTAGTGATTGCAAAAGAGAGGTTTTACTGTACGAATTAGCTATTTATCCCTTCCCCGTCCCAACTAGACTACTCTGGGGTTTTGAAGATAGTTTGGACCCTAACGGGTGACACAAATTGTGTGCGTTTTTCATAGGGAGACGTTATAGGGAGGGAAATTGGATATATTTGCAAACAGCTTGATTCCAGATAAGCCGTCGCGTAACGCCACGTCTCATCTAGGTTCAGGATGTTTGTCACTCGTCATTTTTTTTAAAATATCAATTTCATAACTTTGAGAAAAACAGCAGACTACAATTTTAACCAGACGCAATTGCAGCCGTTAATAGGTTGGACATACATGTACTTGGCTTGTTAGGGGGAACAGTGGCAAGCGTTGTTGTAAGGAGGGAATCGCTGTGTGGAGCGCCGTTGAAAGGAAGGAACACTGTAATATCCCTATTGAATTTCCAAAGCATCAAATATATCGCTAGAACAAAGGTAAGGTCGTTTATCAACACATGAACACTTCCAGGCACAATTGCCTTTAATTACTTTAATGTATAACAATTTCACAGAGCATTGAGTATCGTAAACGTGTGATGTACCGTGGAGAATCTGTTTTTCTTTCCCATTTAAACGCACACGTACTCAAACGCAAAACACTAAAACGTAGAAAAGTACAACTTTTTGACAATTCTGATAATCCATGTTTATCTTGGTGGCAAACAGATCTGGCTCCAAACTGTTTGCAATTGAAATAATAGTTTTAGCGTAAACGCGTTTATTGGGAAAGAATAACGTTTTCTCCACTGTATCTTAAAAACATTGCCTATGTTTGGTAACATGTATCAACTCAAAGCCTATTGAATGCACTTTGACTTTTATTTGCAGATACTTTGAATTTAAACGTTTTTATTTAGACTTTAGATAACTTCTTAAAAAAATAAAAGAGTTTGCGTGTTCCCAACAAATAACCTGCATTGACCTCCCTATTTATATTGTATTTATTTAATATTTGTATAATGTTAATGCTGTCCATGGTAAAGTGGACCTTATACATATATGATAAATAAAAGTTTTAAAATTTGAAAGTTTGATTCAAGAACAGCAACCGCATAACGCTGTATCGGATCTTTGTCCAACTATATCAGCACTAGTATTAAAGATTCGTCAATTGAAATGCACAAATAATAACTGAACATAGTGTATATACAACAATTGTAAAGCAGATCAGATAACGACATGAAAATGGTTCAGTCGTCAGATATATCTATTAAGTATAGTTTAATAACAGATATTTGAAAAGTCAAGTCGCACTTAAGTAAAACAATTACTTCACTTCTCAAATATGAAGTAAACTGTGAACGCAATTGATAAGTACATATATGTAATAGTTGCAACAGAGTATAACTAAATCTATTTACTACTTTTTAACCATTAAAGAATTTAGCAATTTGTATCTTTAATGGTGTCTAACAATTTTGTATCATTTAAGATATTCTAAAAGAATTGTATAGTGTCGAGGGCATTTACTTCTTTTTTAACACCATTGATTCACGTAATCTGACTTTCAAAACGTGTTTCCCCTTCACTGCGATATCCTGAGTACAAAAAGTATTTGTTACCAGTTTGGATCCTGATCAGACGTCGCGTAAGCGACGTCTGATCAGGATCCAAACAGTTTAACACTGATTTCAATATTTATTCAGTCAAAATTCCTATATTTAAATTTGAGAAACAAAAGCAGACGACAAATGTTTAATATTGATGACGTCATGGCAGTGAAGGATTTTTAAAGCAACAACGTGGCTGTACTTATCCGGTGATTTCCCATATGGATTAATCGAGGTACTAATGCGAGGAAGATTAATATTCCCACTTGACTCATGTAAAACATTCTACTCCTAATGGATTATACACCAGAGACATTTCGTTATAAACAGAAGAACATCTTTATATCGAGTTCGTTGATATTAAACTTACTCATATCTCAAGGTTCACTTCGACATAAAATGTAAGTTTGAATTAAGCGATTTCGATATTTAAAATTCAACAACAGAACTTTGGATAAGTGCGGACAAAATGAATTTGAGTTAGCAAAGGTCAATTGAATATTGAGCCAAACAATCAAGCCTTTAAATTTTACTGAAGATTTCTCAGTACAAGTGACCTTGTTTTGTCTGACAAATGGCAAGTTGAAAGCTCTTACATGGGTTACCAAAAGTACACGAGTGTTAGCAACTTACACAAAGATTCATTAAATGAGTTTGCCAAAACTTGAAAATAGGTTTTTTTAATTTTCACAAGGCTATAGAATATTGAAAAGGGCAGATCATTGGAAATATTGACGATTTGCTTAACTCTAAGTTGCAAACAATTTGAAGTCTGATTTGTCTCCAAAAAGTTTTCAATGAAAACAATTGTTTAAGAACTACCCTCACCTAGTATTACAGGGTTATGTTGGACACATATTAGTTCTTTGTCACTAAAAGCTGTCTACAACCGCTGTTGAGCTGGTCAAGTATGATAAGGAATCACGGCTTTAAATGCTCCCATAGGCAACATCAATCTCATTGTTAGATGACAGGGAGAAAACACGAGTTCTTAGGGCCTATAGCTATTCATAGCTAATGTTATATGTTGTAAACAAACCGACTTTAAATAAAAACAGTTCCTTTCTCAAAGGTATTACAGAGCTCTGTTGGACACATATTAGTTCTTTGTCAATAAAAACTCTCTAGAATCGCTGTTTAGCTGGCCATGAGCGATAAGGAACCACAGCTATAAATGCTCCCACAGGCAATATCAATCTTATTATTAGATGACAAGAAGAAAACACAACGATTGATTCAACCCAGAAACTGCCCTAGTCAAGACCGAGTTCTAAGGTCGTTTAGCCAATAGCTATTTATAGCTAATTTTATCTGTTGTAATCCGACTTTGAATAAAACTTGCATCGGTATCTGTATTGACCAATTTAAAAGTCTCTATAATCTTGGTAATAATAGTGAAAGAAGTTCCCTTGTGCTGAATTTGTTTCTATGTAAACTAATCCATGATGCATTATGTTTATTTTGAATGTATTTATTTGTCTTTTCTCACCTAGTAGGTAAATTTAATTTATGTAAGTTCATATAAAGCCCTTTGGGAACGCACAACTCCTTTGAACGAGAATGCTACATGTATAAAAATATGCTAAAATAATAATAATAGTACATGTATATGTATCTGTATCCGTACAAGGCGCTATGTTTAAAATGTCATAGAGGGTCAAATACATATTAACCCTTTCACTCTCAATGACGCTTTAACTCTTTGAACCCTAGTCCCGCATATAGGCGTGCTTTTCAAACAGTGTACATGTGAATAGTACACTTGTCCTATGCAAACAGTGAAGACCCTGATCAGAGGGCTCCGATAGGAGCCCTCTGATCAGGTTCTTCACTGTTTGTCACAATGCCAAACATTTACAAAAACAACCCTTAAAAGTCAGAAATTGACTAGACTAAAATGGAAACTGGAATTTTCCATTTAAAGTTTCAGGGAGGAAAGAGTTAAAGCGAGTTTGCAAACAGTTTGGGTAGACGACAATAAAGCGGCGAATGGGTAAATTTCTCCCGAATAATTTGATCATGAAAGGGTTAAGCTAACCATATTCCAAAAACGGAATTAAAACATTTATATATAGGATATTTCATGAGTGTTCATAATTTATTGGATTTATTAAACGAGTCTTTTAGAAAACGATAAAAACGAGGCTTTGCCGAGTTTTTATCGTTTTCTAAAACGACGAGTTTGATAAATCCAATAAATTATTAACACGAATGTTATATTCTTTTTATAACATAACCTAGAAATGTTATTTATCGCAGCCTTTAGGGTCAAGTGAATGCTAAGCGCGATATAAGTAGATCTATACAGGAAAAAAGTTGTTCCAAATTAACCCCGTTCACTAGCATAATGTTTATGTTGTTATATGTATTCATGTAGATCTAATATTGATTAATTACATAAAAAATCTGTAAATTGCGTCTACATGATGGAATGAAGTCGTTGGATATCGAACGCATAGAACGCATTTTAATGACGTCACAAGTAAACGACGCCGTGGCGTACCTCATTTGCATAGTTATTTAACAAGTTATATATGACATTTAAACAACGGGTGTTATTCAACGCTCACGTCGTCTGTTATGTTATAATTTAATTTATGCAATTGTTCTTTTCTAATACTTAAATCTCTTTGGGCCATTGTTAAAGGGAGTCACGTCAAATTACACGTCAAAGTATTGTTTCATGTATTCAGTGTCTCATTTCTCATTCATTTGTACACATGCAAACTGAGAAAATAAAGAGTACTTTGAATCAGTCAAAACGTCAAAGAATATGAATGTTTTTACAATCGTTAGCAATATGTATAGTAAAACCTCTCTAATACAGTGGAGAATGTGTTATTCTTTCCCAATAAACGCGTTTATGCTAAAACTATTATTTGCGGTGCAAACAGTTTGGAGCCAGATCAGACACCGGGTAACCCGGCGTCTGATCAGGCTCCAAACTGTTTGCCACCACGATAAACATGAACTATCAGAATTGTCCAAAAGTTGTTCTTTTCTACGTTTTAGCGCTTTGCGTTTGCGTACGTTTGCGTTTAAATGGGAAAGAATAACGGAGTCTCCACTGTATGACGTCACCAATGACGTAAGAATAACAGATTCTCCACTGAACGACCACTTCAACAACAGATAATTTATTGTATAAAAACAGGTTATAGCTTAAAATAAGGTGACAGTACATCAGAAAGCTCCTTATATTGAATAAAAAAGCTGTAGGCTGCAGAATTATTATCGTTTTAATTGAGTAGAAACGCGTTAAAACTCGGTAAAGGTATAAAGGGGAGTTAACTTTATACAGTGGCGGAATAAATTAAAGGCGTGAAGAGGCGTATTTATGGAGTGATGGGTCACGCGAGTTCGAGGTATTGGAATTCGACTGTTATTTTAACGTTTGCCATTTCTGTTCTGTATTGAGCAAATCGTAGCAAATCTAGATTATTTGTTAATTTCGAGTCGTGTACGCTAAAAGCAGAAACAGGAAAATCTTATTAATAAGTGGATTCCCTGGTTTTTAAATAACACCACCCACGCAAGAACGATTTATAGTCCCAACGTACTCATTTATAAGATTATACGCTATAACGGATCATCAATATATAATCACTACAAACTAACTGATTTCCCTTATGTGTGAATTTAGTTAAGCATTTTTCGAACGAAGATAGGACTGTAACTAATATTGACAGAACTTGTGGCTTAACCCATGCTGTTATATTTGAGCCGTGCCATGACAAAAACCAGCCTTATTGCATTGCAACATTGTACAGACCACGCGCCATTGTCATCATAGGCTCTATACCTGAGTTTGGTCTACACTTCAAAGACCATTATAATGCGACTGGCATTGATCTACACTGTTTGCAATGCAAAAGGTAGGTTTTGTCATGCCACTGCTCATTTGTATGTCCTAAAACCGGATTTTGCACTTGAACTACATAGTTGCACAATTATGGCAATAAAATATGTTTAAGCTTTAAACTAACGAAGACTTAACTCCCCTATCACGACCAATTGAACGAGGACTCATTTATGTCATTATATACAAGTGAAAACTTAAAGCTACATGAAAGAAAAGCAGAAAGTCCCTTCGGCATCATCTGCATTGAATACATGTACCAATAATATAACTAAGTGGTCAAAATAGAGGGGTTATATTGTATATATCATAGTACATATTCTTGACTGTATAAAGCGGAACTTTTTTCTTCAGTGGAGGAATAAATTGAAGGCGTAAAATGCGTATCTAAGGAATAATGGGTTAAGTACACGGCACAGGATAAGTGGATGATTTTTGTGTTATTGGCATACCAGACAAATCGACGACATGCTCTTCTAAGGTTTCCGAGCGTTTCATCAAATAATAGTTCAATCAAGCAAAGATCAACATGAATTCACACACAGCTCCTTATTTTGCGCTTGATTGAATTTCGTTTCTGATTAAATTACCGTTTCCGGTAGCTAATCATGAGGGCAAATGATAACGTTTAATCAATGAGCGGCTATTTGTCCGTTAACCCCTGACCTGTCATGACGTCGTGATCTTTAAACAAATATCTGCTTTGTTTCTCAAATTTAAATTGCAGGTATTTTGACATCAGAATAATTATTTGAGTGTCCAACAGTTTTGGATCATGATCGGACGCTGCATTACGCGGCGTCTGATCAGGTTCCAGTCTGTTTGCAAATAACTATTGTACTCGGGGGCAGGCAGTGAAGGGTTAAGCCTTCTGTGTGTGTTTTTACTATTACAAATGTGTTAGAATTAGTCGTGTGTCAAACTTGTCGTCTCAAAAAAGTTTTACGGAATATTATTGTCAGAATAGCTATCAGTTTTGATGCAGATGAGATGCCGATAGTCGTAATGAATTCAAACGTTTTGCAAAAATTATCACGATTATTGTCGTACATGTAGCGCGGAGGGCCGGAATGTCCATATACAAGAATAATTTCATTAGGCGTTAGGAGGCGTCTGATAAGGATACATACTGTTTGATACTAACTTCAATATTTCTCAAGTCCAAATATCTAAAATTTAAAATAGATATATAAAAGCAGACGATGTTTTTTTTAAAGTTGATAACGTCATGACAATGAAGGGGTTAAATGAACAAGAGCAATTATTGTGCGGAATGGGAATTTACGCCACAGATACTTTTCAGTAATCATGGACACCTAAAGTACCCTTAGGAAAATGGTACTTCGTATACGTTATAATAATAACACTCACATTTTGATTTACTCATGGCTTGGAAACACGGTATTCGAAGTTAGATTTAATTAAGGCAATATAACTGAAGTAATTTCAAAACAAGTGGCAAACAGTTTTGATCAAGTGGCGTTTGATCAGGATCAAAACTTTTTGCAAACGCGCTTTATGACGTCATTGAAAGTGAAAGGGTTAAATATTCATCGCTAAAATGAATGAATGAATAAATGAATGGTGTTTACGGCCAATCCACACCTTAACTTCAAATGGATAATTCTTGTTTTCAATATCAATAGATCTATTCTTGTATAGTTTTGACAATTTAGAATTATACTCACAGAGTATTCCAAAGTAACAAGCAATATATGTAGACGTTTACCAGAGTTGTTTTTTCTGTAGAAACCCTCTTATCAGGGTAAAAGGGTACTTGTCGTTAACTGTTTTCCAGATAATATGAGCGTTTAATTACTCATCAGTTATTTGATATGGAAGAATGTCGGTATAAAAAGAAGACTTTTACCACAGGATAATTGTTTAAATACCAGGCAATGATCTCAGTTGATTTACGATCCACATGTTTTATACCAAAGTAATGACACACTATCTATATTAATTAGGTCTCGAAAAATATTAATCAATACATCGTTGTTTACAGGATAATTAAAGATATAAACAGGAAAACTGGTCGAAAAAGAATTTGACATACCGTGGAGATTCTTCATGTTACATTTGTGTAAGACTTTCTAAGGTATTCTTATAATGCGTATGAGATCTATTTATGATGCAGTATTGTGTGTTCAACCCGTTTACTCTCAATCACGTCTGAAAGCGCGTTTGCAAAAGTTTGGATCCTGATCAGACGCCGCGTTACGCGGCGTCTGATCAGGATCCAAACTTTTTGCCACTCATATCTATATGTTTTAAGTCATACTGCTTCGAATCTTACTTTGAAAAGATCTTACAAACAACAAAATTGAAGCAGAGGACAATGAAACGGTGAAGGGGTAAATATCTCACGAAATACCTGGCAGTGAAAGGGTTGTGGAACAGGGTTTATATTTTATGTACACTGTTCGTCGTTATAGGTGAATATAGGAGATAAGTGTGAGGTTTGGCGCCCCTAAAACCAGGTTTAACCCCCCAGTGGTTGTTAATGATTAATTAATTTATAATTGATTATTGATTGCTACTGACCGTACCAAGGCGGGCTCCTATATTCACTTAGCTTTATGTTTGTCTTGCGTGTTGTTTTCTGTTTGGTGTGTAGATGATGGAATGGTGTTGCGTGTGTGTGTGTGTGTGTGTGTGTTTGTTATGGTATGGCTGTGTGTGTGTTCTGCTTTAGAGATTGGTCTATTGTTTGTGTTGCGTTTCCTGCTTGAGTCTTCTTTCGTATTTATTAGCCTCTTCTTTGTCTCGCTCCTAAAACAGTTATTTTTTGCAAACAAGTAATATTCGGATCAGACGCCCCTTCACGTGGTTTCTGATCAATATCAAAACTGCCTGACACTTGTCTGAAGTAAAATATCTAAACGTTATAGAACTTCGATATCTCGAACTTGATTAACTCGAACTAGCAGGTAGTTCGAACCATGAACTGCATTGTTTCACGCTCGGTTATATCGAACATACCCATATTTCAAAGTGAACTTTGAAATATGGGTATGTCCGATATAACCGAGTTTGAGATATCGGAGCTCGTATTTGAAAATGGAAAGAAGGCGATTAGGATTAAAAAGTTATGACGTCATGTCAGTGAAGGGGTAAAATCGATTATTAAATTTATGTCAATGTTTTTGTTCTTTGAAATTGAAATAGATATTTAAATAACCAAAGTTCAACAGTATTCATTGAAATATTAACATTGCCATCAAACATCTCTAAACTATGGTAGGAAATATGTCGAAACGTCAAAATGCACCGCAGTTACACGTTTTTCGCTGGACTTGGACTGTCGGTGTGCATTTGCGAACGTAAGGTTGTTTTCCTGTGTTGCACAGCATTGGTCTCGTGTATCTAATCGAGTTGAAAAGGCGTTATTCTTTCCCAATAAACGCGTTTACGCTTAAAACTATTATTTCCATCCCGAACAGATTGGAGATAGAACCCGGGGGTCTGATCAGAATGTGAAATATTTTCCACTGATATTAATAAAAACAGTCGAATTTGTAAAAAAAAATAGTCATTTTCTCCATTTTATTGCATTGCGTTTGTGTTTCGTTTGTGGCCTTTAAACATAAAAAACAACATCTCCACAGTACAGTAGAGAAAACACTATTCTTTACTGATTAAACCCAAACAAAACGCAAACGAATACCAATAAAATGTAGAAAATAACAACTTTTGTTGACAATTCTGACTGTTTATATTAAGCTGAGTTGCAAGCAGAGTTGAACCTGCTCACACGCTAGGTTACCCGACGTCTGATCTGGCTCCAAACTGTTTGCAATGGAAATAATAGCTTAAGCGTTATTTGGGAAAGATAAATGTTCTCTCTACTGTATGACGTCACGAATGACGTCAGAATAACATAAATGATTCTCCATTGTACGTTGAACATGTAACACTAATCTCCCACAATATTCACAATCTAGCGTGTCACTTACCCATTTTGAATCATTCTCAATTAGTTCCCTATATCACAATATCACGTGAGCCTGTGAAACTTATTTATGACTGATTAGAATTTAACATTGAAATCTGATCATTTGAACGCAAATTGACCTTGATATATGTACAGCGGTGCCTGATCAGATGACATTCAACAATTTGCGACTTGTTTAATCTGAACCTTTTCACTCTCAATGGCGTCATAAAGCGCATTTGCAAACAGTTTTGAAAACGTCAGATATACTGTCCTAAATCTAATTTTGAAACGATATTGCAGACAACAATATTGAAGCAGACGACAATATGGCGATGAAGGGGTAAACATATCGCGATAAATTCTCACTCAGATTAAAATCAATAGTCTGAACTATCAATACATTCAGAACTGTCAAATTATTTTAGTTTTCTACATTTTGTTTACAATGCGTTTGGGTTTTGTTTGCGCATAGGCGGAATATAATCACGTGTTCTCTATTGAAGCAAACTCTCTTTATAGTTCTATAAATTATTTCCTAATATTTTTTTACCTTAACCCTTTGAACTAGACTCGTGCTTGTGTGTGTCTTTTGAGTTAGCGTCTGATTAGGAGCAAAGCTGTTTACAACTTCGCTTCATGAAGTTATGGAGAAACAGTCATCAGCATTGTTTTAAAAGACCCCAGTATGGCCTGGCCGGAGACGGAGCCTGCACTCGTCTGATTCATTGCTTGTGAAACAAGTTTAACGTTTTTCTTTGAAAACCGTACGAGCACTATAAGATAAAACATATTACTAACAAATCTGAACGAATGACAGGCTATATATGTACATAGAGCTATGATCAATATTCAATTATCCTGGGAATCAAACAGTAGTACATGATAGATCTCTATTAATAATGTTTTGAGCAAACATTGAGTGTTTCTCAGTGCAGAAGAGAGATCACAGTGAAGAATACTAGGTTCTTCTCTGTTAAAAGGAAGCCAATCGTAAATATATTTTAAATAAAATATAGAAAATGATATTTGCTTGGACAATTTGACGATTGGTTCAAATCTGAACGGCGTCTGATCTGGCTCCAATCTGTTTGTAGTGGAAATTAATATGGGTATTGGGAGAGGACTCTGCTTGCCTTGCTGTAAAGGATATAACCCAGAATATAGATAGCAAATAAAGGACAGTCACATATTGGGATTGAAAGAACTTATCTATAACTGTTAAAACGTTGTACTTTCTTTTTCAGAAGAACTGCATTATGGTAAATATGATTTCC
The DNA here is from genome assembly GCA_922989275.2 of Gari tellinella. NCBI lineage: Eukaryota > Metazoa > Mollusca > Bivalvia > Cardiida > Psammobiidae > Gari > Gari tellinella. The sequence goes on from OV277870.1 coordinate 730,908, forward strand.
ATTGCAAGCAGTTTAGAGTTAGATCATACGTCAAATTCCACATATGCTTTCGACTCAAGGTACATGTACGTGTCTGTTAAAGAGACAGTACGCTACAAATTACTAATTTTGTATCACTATTCTACAGAAACTCTTGAACATTGTGTCATGACATTCGTTAGGAGCATTTACAGTGGAGAAAAACGTTATTCTTTCCCAATAAACGCGTTTACGCTAAAACTATTATTTGCAGTGCAAACAGTTTGGAGACAGATCAGACGCCGGGTAACCCGGCGTCTGACCAGGCTCCAAACTGTTTGCTACTCGGAAAAAAATAAATGGTAAAAAATGTCAACAAGTCGTTATTTTCTATGTTTTATTGCAATGCGTTTACGTTTCGTTTGCGGTTAAACGGGAAAGTATAACGTTTTCTCCACTGTAGAATTGCTTTATTATGAATCGGATAATTATTATCATTTAGCTCGGCACATTATTACATTTTTTGGGGTAAATCATGCACTTAGTGATACAAGCATCAAACTTGGCACACTTACACTTCTATGTATACTCTTTCATAAAAGCCCGTTAGCCACTTGAAAAATTCAAAATGGCCGCCAATTTTCAAGATGGCCGCCATTTAAGGTTGTATTATACACTTTTCTCTCTAACATATGACATAGTTGACCGATTTTCAAACTGTTGGTGTCTAATTATATGTTTGTAAGCATAACACAGCTAATTATGTGATCTATAAACTCATTAGAAGTTTATTTAATCGTATTATAAGTAAAACTGTACAAAACGAAATGTGCCTCAAGGTAAAAACCAAGTTCACATGGTTGACCTAGCTTGGGTCATGCCCTCATTTGATCTTCTGTCATGTTTTAATGATATTGTACATGCTTTCGTCTTTAGATAAGCAAAGGATATTTCACAAATAAGCTAGATATATCCACTGGTATTTTCAGAGCTTCTCATCTACATAGTAGAGACAAAATCAAAGACGGACGGCCCAGTAGCATTTCGTCTTGGAGACCTTGTTCTATTATACAAGCAAAGACTTGAACAATTCGGAATAGCTACATCTGATTCCGATATTCACTCAACAAGACTTAAAAAATGCTTCTGGAAGAAGTTATTGAGCTCGAAACTTACAAAAGTGGAAGATATATAATTTTGTCTTTCAAGAAAGACACACAGGTTTCAGACTATTCAGAGGCCAAAATACTTGGTATAGCAGCCAAGATCTTGAATAGAAACATGATTGACCATGAATACACATTCAATGGTAGATTTCACAACGGGTGTGTTGAAGATGCTTATTCAGTTTGTTTGCATGATTGAGCACGGCGTTGACATATGCCACTATTCCACACCGACTACGAATCCCACGAATCCCACGAATTGATAAATTCTGTGATTCGTGGGGATTCGTGGAGTTCGGCATTTCTTTCTATCCAATTCGTGGCCCTCTACGAATCGGCTACGAACGAGTTAAGACTATTCGTGGGATTCGGCTCGAATCTTACGAATACTGTCAAGAATTCAGTACGAATTGCAAGAATCCACTACGACTACTGCACGAACGCTAAGAATTAGTTACGAATGTGCCGAATGCATCTACGAATCAGCTACGAATGAAATTTGATTCTTTACGGTTCGTGGGATTCTTGAAGGTATGGATAGTGTTCCCTCCCTGCAACGGCCGTCCTAACCACGGCTTCCTCCTTACAACAACACTTGTCGTTTTTTTCCAACCAAAAACAAATATGTCCAAGCTTTCACGCCTGCATGCTATATTGTTTGTTTAAAATTGTTGGCTGCTGTTTTTCTCAAAGTTACATAATAGACATTTGGCGTGTGACAAACAGCTTATATCCAGATCAGACGCAGCGTAATTCGGCATCGGATCTGGATTCAAATTGTTTGCAAATGTAAGCCAATTTCCCTCCCTATAACTACTCCTTCCAACAACGCACACATTTTGTCCCCCATTGTGAGAGGGGGCACTGTAGTTCCCGTTTCAACTCGGGCATCAGTCCAAAAATGGACTTTTAAGATAGAGCAGCAGTGGCACTGGATTTGGAACTGGCGTATCAACGCTAGCTGCATGCTAATACATGTAGCAAGAAGATATCCCGCAGAAGAAGGGAGAGATCCACAAGGTGCTAGGTTAGACAGTGGCTGACTCGATCTAGAACTCTAGAACATTAGCTTAGTGTGGAAGATGAGAATACCTTAACCATCTTCAGTGTTCACACTCTACAACGGCCCTCCAAACAACGAGCCCTCCGTACAACGACCCTTACGGCAGTTCCCCAAACATGACAATTACGTTTAACATTGTTGCTGCTGAAATATTGACTGCTTAAAATTATCGTCTGTTGGTTTTCTCAAATTTACATATTGGACATTTTGATGACGAGTGACAAACAGCTTGAATCCAGACCAGACGCCGTGTTACTCGGCGTCTGATCTTAATTCAAGCTGTTTGCAAATGTAAATCAAGTCTTAAGTTTCCCTCCCTATAACGACTCCCTCCGAACATATTGTGTGTGTCCCATTGAGTGTCGTTGTATAGAGAGGGAGCGCTGTATGTAAGAATGCCAGGATTATAGGTCAGTCATCCATGCAGAGGAGGGACACTCACGTGAGACCAAATATATATACGGGAGTGAAGCTGGCATTGACTCTCAGACTCCTGGCTACAGGAGAAAGGTATCAAACTAGTACTCACGAATCCCACGAATACCACGAACGTCAAAAAAGCCGTTTACGAATCCTACGAATCAGCTACGAATCCTACGAATGCACTACGAATTTGTCACGAATTGACTACCCATTGTTCCATTCGTGGAGGTCTTGGCCAAAACTTTGAACAGCTCAAAACTTTTGCCACGAATCCCCGACCGCTCACGAATTGCAAGAATCGACTACGAATCAGGTACGAACTCCACGAATCTGTTAAGAATCAACTACGAATCCTAGCGTTTTCCAATTCGTAGCGATTCGTGGGATTCGTAGTCGGTGTGGAATAGGGGCAATAAAATCGCAATTAAGATTTGGTGCATCCAAAACAGATTTAGCCATGGCACAACTTTTGCAACATAACTGTTATGCAAAACACAGGGACGCCACATCAATCTTTAGGCATTCTATGGACCGCGAAACTCCATTATCTGTCTTCAGTGGTATGTTTGTGTAATTGTGTATGCCAAAACCCGTAAGAAGGCTCTTGTAGACCTTCTTCATGGGCTAAGTATTCCATACAGCCGAGTGCTTGAATTATCTGCCCAATTAGGCAATGCAGCTGTTGAAATGTACATGAATGAAGGAGCTGTATGTCAAGAACTCTTCACGACAGCGGCCTTGGACAACATAGACCATAATCTGACATCAGCAACAGCTAGCACCTCATATCATGGCACAAACCTCTCTTTCAGTACTCTACCCCAGACAAATTAGGGTGAAAGACAAGAGCCTCTCTGTACCAGAGACAAAAGTATAAAGAGAGTTCCTGAATATTTTACAAACATTCATCCCGCAGTTTTCAACACAAAGCAGCCCCTTCCTACAATGACCGACTGCACTATCAACCCTGGTATTGGCCCTGCAAGCCTCAAACTTACAAATGAGTTTGAGAGGCTTGATACTGTCCATTTGAATCAGACAATTGACGATAATATCAGTTTAACTTGGTCTGCACATCATGCATTGAAAAAAGAGGTATTGTCTTTGACGTGACCATTGCTTCACTTTTACCTCTTCTCCGTAAATCAGCTCACTCAGTTGCCACCATACGGCATGTTATGGATAAGGTGAAGGAATCAGTTACTTACCTTAACTCTTTCCTCCCTAAAACTTTAAATGGACAATTCCAGTTTCCATTTTAGTCTGGTCCATTTCTGACTTTTAAGAGTTGTTTTTGTCAATGTTCGGCATTATGACAAACAGTGAAGACCCTGATCAGAGGGCTCCTTTAGGAGCCCTCTGATCTGGGTCTTCAATGTTTTCATAGGACAGGTGTGCAATTCATGTGTACCCTGTTTGAATATGACGCCTATATGCGGGACTAGGGTCCAAAGGGTTAACCCTGGACAAATTCCTGTTATTGCTGTTGAGTACCCAATCTATGCAGTTGTAAAGCAAATACAATGGCACTGGCCCGAGCGGTATGGTGAAGACAAACTTGTAGTTATGTTTGGAGGCCTACACATTGAAATGAAATTGAATTGACGTCTGTTGGAAATCTCCTTCAGTCCAGTGGGTGGACAGGGGCAATCATTGAAGCTGAAATAGCTTCACCTGGAACTGCAGAATCATTTTCATCTGCATCTAGTGTTACCAGAACACGATCAATGCACCAAGTCACAACTTGTAGTCACTACAAACTATTTCAAGAGGCATATGAATATTACTGCACAGAGGCTGACATTCTGAAGTAGAAGGTCCTTAGCTTTGAGGAATGGAGTGAGAATCGCATGGAGACAAGTCCACAGTTTAATTTATGTCATTTAGTGTAATCCATTGAATTGGCAATTTTATCTTTGGTTCGAGTAATTCGTGAGGCCAATTTCATTTAGATCACCAGTTGCTGTCAGCACTAATGCCTTTCTTTTTTGCAAACAACAACACAAACTATGCACGATGGCTCCTTATCCATCTAAGAGACATGCTTAACGTAGAACACATTCACCCACAACTGTATCAGGAATTCGAAGCAGGGAAATTTGTTGTGTTCAAATCAAATCGACCATTCTCCTCTATGGCCATCGATCAAGCACATAGACAGGAACATGCTGTAATTAATTGTGATAGTGGGGCTATTAGTGTTACAGAAGATCCGTCAGCATTAAGGAGATGGATGGTGGCGTGACCCGAAGTGAGTCGTTTGACAGCTGAATATGAAACTGACGTCAGTGGCAAAGGCGACAAGTGCATGTCTCAAGCGCCATGAACAAACAAAACATGCACAAAAAGAATTCCTTGAAAGGTTAATAAATTGCACACTGTCGTCAAAGACATGGGGAATCCTTTTCGAAAAGAGACTGCAGAGTTGGTTACTTTTGACACAAAGATAGTCGCCCCTTCAAGTGCAGCTGAAAGGGTGATAAATCCTTATAAAAATGGAAGTAATGGCTACCTTGAATTCATGAAAGGACTAGAAAAAGAGCATTGTGGTACATTTTACGAACTAATCAATATAATCAAACTTAGTCTTTAAACAGAAAATTGAGCCAGATTCAAAAGCTTTGAAGCAACAGAAATTAAAAGATGACTGTCATTTCTTTTCTATACTTTTTATATCTTGCTAGTCTAGAGAGTGTGACTTACTTGAATTGTTTCGACACTGGAAATCGCGCTGACAATGGGAAACTGCATAGCTGTCAAAAGTCTCAGCTCACAACAATTCTTGAGAACTTTATCAGATGCTAAGATAGAGAACGAGAAGTGTATGTTATCATAAAAGATGGTTCATCTCTGATTAACGCATTACCACCACGATCTTCAAAAGCATTCGAAGAATAGGCACGGCTTGATTTTTTCAAACGAATACAGAGTTTCATTTCTATATACAAGAGAACAAACATCATATTTTATGTCTATAGGCAAACTAGCCTGAAGCCTGAACTCAGAACAAAGCAAGGTCAAAGTGCAAGGCGCAGAGTCATGGACAAAGGAAAACTACCGCCAAACTGACGATTTTTCTTAAGGGACAATGACAACAAGACAGAACTTTTTTGCTATTTAGCTGATAAGATAGTTGCGATGTGTATGTAAAACCTTGTTTTTGTGACTAGAGAAGAACGAACCATATGTAACAGACACATCAGTCTTGAAGAAGTGACACCTTTTAACCATAAAGAAGCTGGCACACATGTGTTCCTGCATACAAGGCATGCTGCAACAGAGGGTCACATCATGTTAAAAGCAACTGACACTGATGCAGGTGTCATCGCTGTCAGTAAATTTCCACAGCTGAAAGATCTTGGCCTGCAAACATTATGGATTGCTTTTGGTCTAGGGTCACACTTAAGGTGGATTCCAGTACATGATATGCATGATGCTATTGGCCCAGAAAGGGTAGTATTTTCTTTCATGCATTCACTGGCTGTGACATCATATCTGCCTTTCGTGGAAAAGGAAAAAAGGCTACTTGGCTGACTTGGAATGTTTGTTCTGAAGCGTCTGCAGCATTTTCGAAGTTGAGTGTATATCCACCAATGTTGACAAATGAAGATATGAAACTCATTGAAAGATTTGTGATCACAATGTATGACAGGTCAAGTTCTGCTATTGATATTGATTGTGTTAGATTTGACATGTTTGCCCGAAAGCAAAGAGCATATAATAGTATTCCTCCAACTCGAGGGGCCCTGTTTGAACACGCTAAACGTGCTGCATATCAAGCAACATGTATTTGGGAACAATCAATGTTACGCCAAATGGAAGATCAGAATCCAGATGAATGGGGTGGAGGAAACAAGGAACCATGTGGCAGGTACTTTGCACACATATTCCATCAATCGCAGACAGTTGCAAAGAGCTTACAAAATGTGGATGTAAAACTGAATGCAGTGACCGATGCAAGTGTTATCGCTTTGGCCTTTCCTGTACAGGTTTATGTAGTTGTAAATGTGAAAACTAATATCTACAGACAAAAGCAAATACAAACAATATCATTAAAACATGACAGAAGATAAAATGAGGGTATGACCTAAACTAGGTCAACCATATGAACTTGGTTTTTAACTTGACACACATTGCTTTTTGCACAGTTTTGGTTAAAATACGATTAGATAAACTTCTAACGAGTCTATAAAACACATAATTAGCTGCGTTATGCTTGAAAACATATAATTAGACACTAAAAGTTTGAAAATCGGTCAAATATATCATATGTTAGAGAGAAAACTGTTTAATACAACCGGAAATGGTGGCCATCTTGAAAAATGGCGGCCATTTTGAATTTTTGAAGTGGCTAACGAGCTTTTTGTTGAAAATAGGGTCATACCAGTATACATACCAAATTTGATGCTTGTATCATAAAGTGCATGATTTTTGTAATAATGTGCCCAGCTAATTATTATACCAGATGTATATAGCGCTCTTTTCACACAGGAGTTGTGCGTTCAAAAGCGCCTCACAAGAAATTACATGAATGTAAATGTATCTACAAAGTGAGACGAGAAAAGACAAAGATCTACACTTACAATAAACATGATACATTATGGATTAACTTAGACACCCATTCCGAGCAAGGGTAATTCTTTCAATATTGTTACCAAGGTTATAAAAATTGTAAGAATGAACTTTTATTTGAGTCAAATAATTAAAAAGATCAATACATGTAGTATGATTATAACAGTGATTTAAAAGTAATTGTTGTCCCACTCATCCCAGGACTTTCTTCTCGTAATATATAGCAACAAAACAACCACTAGTGAATATAGACATGTATGACGTCACCAATGACGTCAGAATAACAGATTCTCCACTGTATGGCGTCACCAATGACGTAAGAATAACAGATTCTCCCCTGTATGACGTCACCAATGACGTAAGAATAACAGATTCTCCACTGTATTACGTCACCAATGACGTCAGAATAACAGATTCTCCACTGGAAGAAACTAGAACTGTGTAAGCCGACCTTACTCGTAATTTTTATAATCATTAAACGGCTTAAACGCATATTAGCTTTGAAGTGTGGATATGTTTTACTTTAGGAACTTCGGGTGATCGATACGACAGACATCTCTGTGTTGTTGGTGACCTATGAAATAATGCTGGTGTTATATTGTTTTTCAGGGACAATTTATAAGACAAGTGTTGACATTTATTTGAAAGTTAACCATGACAATTTCTGTGTTTCAATTTTTACTTTATTGTTTGCCCTATACGTAGAAATACGAGACAGACGAGCACCACCCCTGCGTTATTGGTGACCTTACTGAATAATGTCGGTGCTATATTGTTTTTGAGGGACGATTAATAAGCCAATAACGAACTCGCTGTCAGAAGATTATGGTTCGGCCATGTTTTATCGTCTGCTTTAACTCTCTTACGGCCAAAATGTCGTCTGTATTGGAAGTGTCGTCTGCAATACTTCTAAAGTCAGATTTATGGCTGTTTTGACTGAAGAAATGTCGATACGAGTGTCAAACAGTTTGAATCCTGATCAGACGCCGCGTTACGCGGCATCTTATGAGGATCCAAATTGTTTGCAAAGTCACATTTTGGCGGCGTTTGGCATTGAAATAGTTAATATTCCCAAAGGCATTATCAATCCATCATGTTACTACAGTAAAACATTGATAACTCATAATCACTGAAGTCGAATTTAGTCGCATTTGTATATTATAATATCATTTTTTTTTTAAAATAACATAATTCGAACATATCCGTATTTCAAAGTTTAAACCTGGTTAAACCACGTTTTAACTTTGAAATAAGGATATATTCGACTAAAATGGTTTCGGGATATCGGAGTTGGACTTTATTCCCAAAAGTGTTATCCATCTCACATGGAATAACATGTTGTAAAGTATTGATTTTAGAACCGTTTCCCGGCCTTCCACTGTCCCGTTATATAAAATGGAGAAGACGTTATTTTGGCGGCAGACAGTGTGTCCCTACAAGCCGGGTACCAGAGTTTTTAAGGGTTAAGATAAGGATTAAACGCAAGCGAAAGGGAGGGCTGTAACTACATGTAAGTGGTGATCACTTGTAGCCAAAAACGATATCTGTACAATATCGAAATAAAACATGTTTAAACTAAAATAACGCAAACGAAACGCAAATGTTATGCCATGAATTGCAGTAAATTGCAATATTTTCAATTGTGTCACGATTTATTTTAATCTGATTGGAAAACAATTTGGAGCTTGCGTCTGATCTGGCTCCAACCTGTTTGCGATACAACTATAGTTATTAGGGAAGTATCGTCTTCTCCGCTGCACTTCATTACTCAATTACCCATACCGTGTCATCATCATGCTAAAAGTTATAGATTTTTGTAAGATGTTTTACATGTATTTACTTACTGTGTTGGCGGTCTTTTTGATTGTAAGGCTTTGGAACAGGGTTTATATTTTATGCACACCGTTTGTCTTTATAGGTGAATATAGGAGATAAGAGTGAGGTTGGGCGCCCCTAAACCCAGGTTTAACCCCCCAGTGGTTGTTAATAATTAATTGCTACTGACCGTACCAAGGCGGGCTCCTATATTCACTTTGCTTTATGTTTGTCTTGCGTGTTGTTTTCTATTTAGTGTGTAGATGAAGGAATGGTATTGTGTGTGTGTGTATGTGTGTGTGTGTGTGTGTGTTTGTTGTGGTATGACTGTGTGTGTGTGTGTGTTCTGCTTGAGAGGTGGGTGTACTGTTTGTGTTACGTTTCCTGCTTGAGTCTTTCGTATTTATTTGCATAAAACAGGTTGCTACACAAACAATTAAAAACCAAGACGCAAACTTTAAAACAGTTAGTACGTTAAACTTGACGCCTTTTTTAACCGAACATCTGCCGCAATCTCGTCTGCTTAAAACAAAATTGTTGTCTGCACTAGTTTTTAAATTCAGATTCATTTAATTCTAAAAACAACGCCACGTGGTGTCTGAGCTGGCATCTAAACTGTTTGGATATACTAGACAAGTCACGATTAAAAAGCAAATGGCTAACAAGTGTTGTCTACAACTGGTTTCCTATGTGACTAAATAAGAGTTTCAGACAGTTAGGTTCCAATCTGAGACTCTGCCTTCATTTCTATTCAACGTGTAAACGTTTAAAAGTCAAATAGCCGGTAACTGTAAAGTTGTTAAAGCTTCTGTTAACGGTCTATAACTAAGTGGCATTTGAAAACAGTTTGGATCCAGATCAGACGCCGCGTAATGCGGCGTCTGATCTAGATCCAAATTGTTTACCACTCGTCTAAAGGGTTATTTAAATCACAATTTATAAATGTTGGTTTCACAAAGATTGCAGACGACAATTCAAACAGATAACATGTTGACATGAGAGGGGCTAACAGACAGCATGTTTCTCTGCCCACCAGGGGGCGCTCGTCTATCATGTTGTTCCAATGTCTGAAAACCAATAACAAATTCAGAGTAGCCCTTGTTGAAACCCATCAATACATGTAACTGACAAGTGTACCGGGTCTTTCACAGAACAGTGTTGTTTTACAAACAACGCATTGTCTATATGCCAATAGTAATTATGTACTGTTTTTGTCTTTATTCTATTGAAGTAATTGTGTTTGCGCAATGTCTGTTACTGCACACTGGCTAGTGATTAGACGAACGCGTAAAACTATTTAATATTCATTTTAACATTTCTTTCAAGGTACCTAAAATTCAAATTTGAGAAATAACAGCAGACGAAAATTTGTTTAAAATTGATGACGTTATAAATGGTAGTGACGAAGTCAATATTTGACAATGACGTATTAATATCTTAAATAATGAAAGCATTAGTGACCAGCGCGGCGTCTTGTTCCATGCGAAATGCGAATTAGCAAATCAGATAAACGGCAATGTTCTTTACAGTATAGCAATGTGTAATAACAACTGGCATATCTATGTTAATAGTTGACAATACGGTTATACCGTTATTGAATATAGTCATTAGTGATCAGAGTGCTGACGAGAGTCTATTAGATGAAAATGCCTTAATGTTCTATGACACACTTAAGCGTCTGACAGTTAATTATACAAGTAGTATAGAAAGTGTGAATGTCATTTTTCTTTGGCGATGAAACGGCAAACCCCTTCACTCTCAATGACACCTAAATGTGATTTTGCAAACAGTTTGGATTCTGATCAGACGCCGCACAACGTGGCGTCTGATCAGAATCCAAACTGTTTGACACTCGTATCGATATGTTTTAAGTCATGCTACATGTACATTGAATCTACTTTGAAACGATATTGCAAACAACAATACCGAAGCAGATGACAAAGAAACGGTGAAAGGGTAAAAATCTCATGAACAATTTGGCGATAAAAAGGTTAAAGCAAATGACGGTACATGTCGTTTTTATATTGGTTAACAGACTTAAAAAACAACACCAAGGGAATCGTTTGTACAAAGCCAGAACTTGTAATCAAATAAATACAAAATATCGATTTACTTCCGAGATGGAAATGACAAATTGGAAGAAAAACAAGAATGTCTGGTAGAGACAAATACACACTTATAACGGCAAATGATCCAAATTAAAAATAAACATGTGTTTGTTCTTGATGTTGTTGTGATACATAACTAGAACCATTTGTCAACCCTTTCACTCCCAATGACATCATAAAGCGCATGTGCAAACAGTTTTGATCCTGATCAGACGCCGCGTACATCTGATAAGAATCAAATTGTTTGCCACATGTTTTAAAATAACATCAGTAATACTGCCTTAAATCTAACTTTGAAACGATATTGCAGAAAACAATATTGAAGCAGATGACAGTAAAACGGTGAAGGGGTAAAAATCTCACGATTAATTTTGCATCGAAAGAATTAACCCATTCATGCTCACATCTATCGTGAGGTGTTTACCCTTTCACCGCCACATTGTCGTCTACTCAAAATATTATTTGCTGCAATATCGTACCAAAATTTGATTTGAGACAGTATAACTGACGTAAATTCGTTACACGTGTCAAACACTTTGGATCTTGATCAGACGCCACGTGACGCGGCGTCTGATCTGGATCCAAATTATTCGCAAATGTGCCTTTTAACTTCATTAACAGAGAAAGGGTTAAGCGGCAATATCTATATTAAATAAGTGGCCGATGTACACATATTTGTATAGTCGAACTTCAGTATCTCAAACTCGCTTGAGTCTTACATATTCGTAGTTATTATTATTATTATTATACCAGATTTATATAGCGCTCTTTTCACACAGGGAGTGTGCGTTCAAAAGCGCTTTACATGAAATAACATATATGTACCTACACATCGAGAAAAGACAAAATAACTACAATTAGATCTGAAATAAAACATGAATAAACATATTAAAGACAGTCCCCAAAACGGCGATCACATTACCCCCATCAATCAGCAATGAACCGACCGGCTAAGTATTGCCGACTGATATAAATAATGGTAGAGAGCCCAATGCAGGCCATCGAAAAAAACACAAATAACTATAATTAGATCTAAAATAAATAAGAATAAACATACAAAAGACAGCCCCCAAAACGGCGATCACACTACCCCATCAATCAGCAATGAACCAACCGGCTAAAGATTGCCGACCAATAGAAATAATAGCAGAGCGCCCAATGCAGGCCATCTAATGTAACATAACTAGGAAAAATAGCATGCGACCATATTTAAAAACTCTATAGAAGATCAATGACATGATTAAAAATGGTGAAAGCTGTCCAAGAATTCCTATACCACAGACCCCGCCAGCTGGTTTCAAAAGAGATCAGAGCCATATCCCTACCATCAAAGATCCACCAGACAGGCACTGGTCAACGGTACAACCCCAGAACTAAAAATTAGACCCATAACATATACAGAAAGTTACAAATTTCGTTTTAATTTTGAAAAATGGATGTGTCAGCGTTAAGCTATTTTGAAACGATACTGCGAAATACTTCGAACTAACCCATTCACAAGCTCACCAAAAGCACAATGGTTACTTACAAACAGTTTAGACGCTGCGTGTGTTACACTCTAAAGTTCTTAAGTCAAAATACCTGCTATTTGAATTTGAGAACAAAACCAGCCAGAAAGTGGTTACAATCGATGACGTCATGGCAGCGAAGCGGTTACGCCAATTTAAAATGACGATGTTCGACTGTAGATCATACATTGTAACTGTTTTAGACACTGGGCTCCCGATGCGGAGACGGTCTAACTTAGATTTATTTAGAACTCGCTATTGTGTCAGTGACGTGGTTACAGTGGAGAATCTGTTATTCTTTCCCGTTTAAACGAAACGAAACGCAAACGCAAAGCACTAAAACGTAAAAAATGTATTTTTTAGATATTTTTTACAATCCATTTTTATCTGAGTGGCAAACAGTTTGGAGCCTGATCAGACGCCGGACTAGCATAAACACGTTTATTGGGAAAGAATAACGTTTTCTCCACTGTAGAACCGGGGTCTGAGATGTCAGATGACACATTTGTCATTTTTCTAATTTAGCTCGGTACGTGTACCAATAAATTATTGCCAATGGGTAGCAATTTCTTTTGGACAGAAAACACAATGTCGTTAAGCCATAAAGTTCCGTGTTTTTATCCCCGGACAGCGAGAAAAATAAATTATATTGGTACTCGAAATGTCATAAATATTTCATAAAATCACGAGTTATTATGTTTATAATATAAAACTGGTGAAAACAAAAGCACTTCCCGTTCTCAACAGCCGGTTAGTCTGAGTGGAAGAAATGTGTTTCGCTCCCAAATAGGCGCGTTTGTACTGAATATTAAATGTCAACTGAGATGGGTCTGTTATCATTCTCAAGCATTTAATTGGTCAGATTTGAGCCTCGGCTCAAATCTGACCAATCAAGTGTTTGAGATATAGTTCAGCGTCAACTCAAAAATTTTATAACCTTGAATCGATATTGAATACGAATCTGACGCTGGGTACCTGTGATTAAATCGGGCTTCAAACTGTTTGCTTATCAGATTGAAGAAAATCGTAAACCATTTTTTAAAAGAAAAAGTAGACATTTCTTTTACGATGGTGGTATTGCATCTGTGGTCTATTTCGCCTAAACAAACAAGAATAACGTATTCTACATTGTATATTATACTGACATAAAGCTGTTTGACATAAAGTTATTGCCAATAACTCGTCATTTTTCTAAATTTTAGTATATTGTTCGTTTTGTTTCGTTTGCGTTTAATAATATCTTCACTAAGTTTTGCGACAACATTCGTATATACATGTATGTTATTCTTTCCCGTTTAAACGCAAACGAAACGCAAACGCATTGCACTAAAACGAAGAAATTAACAACCTTTTGACAATTCTAACTATCAATATTAAGCTGTGTTGCAAACAGTTTGGAGCCTGATCAGACGCCTCGTTACTCGGCGTCTTCTCTGGCTCCAAACTGTTTGTACTGGAAATACTAGTTTTAGCGTAAACGCGTTTATTGGGAGAGAATAACGTTCTCCCCACTGTAAGAGTACATTCTAATACAGTGGAGAAAACGTTATTCTTTCCCAATTAACGCGTTTACGCTTAATCTATTATTTCCATTGTAAACAGTTTGGAGCCAGATCAGACGCCGGGTAACCCGGCGTCTGATCAGGCTCCAAACTGTTTGCCACCAAGATAAACATGAATTATCAGAATTGTCCAAAAATTGTATTTTTCTACGTTTTAGTGCTTTGCGTTTGCGTACGTTTGCGTTTAAACGGGAAAGAATAACAGATTCTCCACTGTAAGACTTACTTGAATTGATGTCGTTATAAATGTTATCCTAGAATGTCAATTTATTGGCTCTTAACTATTTCCTCCCTAACACTTCAAATGTACAATCCGAATTTCCATTTAAGTCTAGTCCATTTCTGACTTTTAAGGGTGGTTTTTGTCAATGTTTGGAATTATGACAAACAGTGAATACCCTGATCAGAGGGCTCCGTAAGGAGCCCTCTGATCCTGGTTTTCACAGTTTGCATAGGACAAGTGCACTATTCATATGTACACTGTTTGAAAAGAACGCCTACATGCGGGACTAGGGTTCAAAGGGTAAGATAAGCTCGGAATAAACAAAAAAAAATGCAGAACAATAAAAAGGAAAATTGGAACAATTTGAAAATCATTGACTATGCGATGTAATTGATGGCAAACATGTGACGCCTGATTAGACGGGCGGTTCGTCGGGGTCTGATCTGAGTCCACACGGTTAACAATGAGACTCGGTTCGGCACCAATGTGTTAATTAGGAAATAATGGAATTTTCTCCAATGTTCAGACATATTGAATTTTTTTTCAGAGTATGCATTGTTAGACGATATACAGTGGAGAAAACGTTATTCTTTCCCAATAAACGCGTTTACGCTAAAACTATTATTTCCATTGCAAACAGTTTTGAGCCAGATCAGACGCCAGGTACAGTAGAGAATGTGTTATTCTTTCCCAATAAACGCGTTTACGCTAAAACTATTATTTCAATTGCAAACAGTTTGAGCCAAATCAGACGCCGGGTAACCCGGCGTCTGATCAGGCTCCAAACTTTTTGCCACTCAGATAAAAATGAATTGTAAAATATATCTAAAAAATTATATTTTTTACGTTTTAGTGCTTTGCGTTTGCGTTTCGTTTGCGTTTAAAAACGGGAAAGAATAACATAGTCTGCACTGTACCTTCTATCGTAAAGGGCATAATTTAGACGAATGTCGTTGCAAAACTTAGTGAAGATATTATTAAACGCAAACGAAACAAAACGAACAATATACTAAAATTTAGAAAAATGACGAGTTATTGGCAATAATGACGATTCATGTTAATCTGAGTGGCAAAAGGTTTGGAGCCTGATCAGACGCCAATCTGTTTGCATTGGACATTATAGTTTCAGCTTATGGTACTTCGCGGGTGCGCTTAATTTCCATACAAGGTGTCATGAAACGTTTCTTGAAGAATGATAATAGCCAAAGAAACAATGTGTGAAAATATAGGCAAAATTTATCGTGTGGTATGTCTTTAAGGTCTCATTTTCTGACAAAAACCTGTAATTTTGATGATTTTATTTTTCTCAAAAATAAAAAAAGCTAATGACTTTACGTCTCGCCGAATAAGTAGCCAACAACATTCACTACAAGAAAAGCTAAAAACATTTAGAATAAAGTTGTTCAGAAAGATGTTATCGGCTATTTAAAGTTTGCAAAATGTTAAAAAATTGAATTACAAAAAACTGACTCATTCAATGTATTTTTTTTCCATTTTATTCAAATGTATGGTTGATGAAGTAGTTGGTCAGAAAAAAATAGAAAATATTACAGTCAGGATTTGTTGTAATATCAGTTTTTCTCATTAAAATATTGTAAAGAAGCTGAAATACAGTTATCTACCTTAAAATTGAAATTCTGTCATTTAAATGCATTATCTTTTATTCATGAACTTGCATACAAGGTTAATTATATTGTTTAAACATATTAATGGGTAATATCGATCTTGAAAAGCTTCAATGTGTGGCTTTATAGTTCGATCAAATCTTAGCATGTGTTTACCGATTTTATTGACTCGTAATTCATTTAAATAAAACGTACAGGTAAGTGGACATATAATTTGACCGTATATAACATCACTAATTCTAATCAACGAAGACTTAAACATAACATGTCCCTTGATCAATGCGTTATGGATGGACAAGTCAATAAATAAATCGGACGCTTCATTTAAAAAAAAATATTTGGATCGAATGGGAATCGAACCTATGACCTCTCAATTGCTAGTCAATCACTCTACAGACTGCGCTATGAAGAACTACACTGAATCGTATCAACATTTCCTTTGTATAAACTTATGGTATAAGCACGTGCGGAAAAAGTCTATGTCGTCAAGACGCATTTCCGCTCGCCCGGAAGAGTGACTTCCATATGCGAAGTACCTTAAACGCGTTTATTTGGGAAATAAAGGCGTCTTCTTCTACCGTACAAATATTTGAAAATGTCTGCAAGTGTGCCTTGTTAGAACATATTTCCTCTAACGTAAAGGGCATAATTTAGATGAATGTTGTCACACGACTTACGACCAAACAAGCCAATATCAAGATTCGTTATCTTAGAGGCCAATTACTTGAGCAGTCTTCTGGCTAAGCAATTTGTTTCCTTTCTGTATTGAGATCAACTTGTGTGTGATCTTATCATAGTATAAGTGCTCTGTGACTCTGGGTTTCCTGGGGCCGATACATTTCCATTACATCACACAGTGGAAAATACTTTATTCTTTATTTTTTTCTGTCAAAACAAAACTAAACGGACTGTACTAAAAGTTGACAGAATACTTAAATGTATTTGGCGATTACAGTAGAGAATGTGTTATTCTTTCCCAATAAACGCGTTTACGCTAAAACTATTAATTCAATTGCAAACAGTTTGGAGCCAGATCAGACACCGGGTTACCCGGCGTCTGATCAGGCACCAAACTGTTTGTCACCAAGCTAAACATGAATTATCAGAATTGTCCAGTTGTACTTTTCTACGTTTTAGTGCTTTGCGTTTGCTTACGTTTGTGTTTAAACGGGAAAGAATAACAGATTCTCCACTGTACATGTAAGTGCTCTGTGACTCTTGATTTCCTGGGGCCAATACTTTCCCATTATATCACACAGTGGAAAATACTTTATTCTTTACTTTTTCCTGTCAAAACGAAACTAAACGGACTGCACTTAAATTTAACAGAAAACTGAAATGTAGTTGGTTATTAAGTAAAATCTGAATGGATACTGTTTAGAGCCTTACAGACGCCGATACATGTATATTCGACGTCTGCCATGGTCAGGCTTAAAATTGTTTGATATGGAACTTACTGGTTTTATTATATCAAGCGCGTTTATTGGTTAATATGTTATTCTAACTAATTAAAAAATACATTTTGGGGCACTTTGGAGAAGACGTCACTAACGGTTCAGTTTCAGGGGCGGACGAGTTACTATGTCAAAGGCCTTAAACCGTAATTGCCATTAGTGTATAGGAACAAGAGCAGTAGGAAAATAACACTGGAGATAACACTCAAGTACTCTAGCTAGTCGATGATTTAGAAATAGCACCATCTTTGTTATCATTCTAACATCAAATATAACAGTTAAGTCGACATTTGATATGTATAATGTAAAACGCGTTCTATTTGAGGGAATTCTTATTACATAGTTAAAACGTGCCTAAGTCACTTTGAGACACTGGTGTGTTCGACTAATGCAATTTGGAAATACTAATGTAATAACTAGTTGAAGTTGGACTAAGCGGGTTCGACTTATCTAAGCTCGACTGTACGTTGTCACATGTATCACTACATGGCTTTCTTACTGACAAGTTCCCATTTAGTTTTAGCACCATCACTAAACATGTAGTGGTAGGAGCGGTAATTGGACGTTTAGAAGTCAAACCTTGTTTGTACATTGTCGATAGGCAGAAGCTAATTACATTGTATGTATAAAGCTTACTTAACCCTTTCACTCTCAATGACGTCATAAAGCGCATTTGCAAACAATTTTGATCCTAATCAGACACCGCGTAACGCGGATGTGTATTTCAGCTTATTACACGCCAGCGCAACCGTCAGTTGGTCACTAGATCGGTATCTCTCCGGCGGAGGCTCCACCCTCTTTCTAACTTGCTGGAACCAGTTTCAATGTGTAGGTTTACTGAGAATTATACTTCATATTTTCAATACGCTTCTAGAATACGTTACAGGGCGAATGTACATTGTAAATATCCAAGTTTTAACTTCGAATTACGGGTATGTTCCACTTATGTCACATCTGATCATTTTAGTTCCAATTTGAGGAAATACGGATAATTCCGTAATTGGCAAAGCAATAATAAGACAATGTTAGAACAGTAGAGATTGAAATAGTTTTCTTCTTTACAGAGTTCGTATCGACATCAAACGATGGTAATCGCCAACGTGCTAAAAGGTTTAACACATTTTACGTTAACACATTCTTGCTCTTCTTTACAGTGGAGAAAACGTTATTCTTTCCCGTTTAAACGCAAACGTACGCAAACGCACGCAAACGCAAAACACTAAAACGTAGAAAAGTACAACTTTTGGACAATTCTGATATCTCATGTTTATCTTGGTGGAAAACAGTGTTGAGCCTGATCAGACGCCGGGTTACCCGGCGTCTGATCTGGCTCCAAACTGTTTGTACTGGAAATAATAGTTTTAGCGTAAACGCGTTTATTGGGAAAGAATAACACATTCTCCACTGTAACACAGTCAATCCTAGCCACAAATTAACACTGAGCCGTGCCATGACAAAACCTGCCTTACTGCTTTGCAAACAGTGTAGATCAAGGCCAGCCACAGCGTCAAAGACGTGGCGGCTGGTCTGGATCTACACTAGTTGTCACCCACAAGTATCAAAGCATTGTTTTTAGCAGTATTGTACATATGGTACAAATGTATTTGGTACAGATACAGAGCCTTGGATAACGGTGTTTGGTCTCATTTAGAAACCGTGTTTCAATGAAGAGTACATTTTTGTTATGCAAACAGTTTCGATTCTTACAGTACTGAACCTTATTAAATTAAATTGATAATCGCAAGCGAATTGCCATTGAATTGCCATCGAATCGCTATCGAATCGGGCGCTTCAAAAAGCAAACCCTGTGCTTTGGTCGTTTCACGCGATTTTTCCGAAGCGGTTGTTACAAAAATGGAATCGAAAAACATTAACGAAGGCATATTTGCGAATATTGGTGAGATACAAAATTCAGGCAAACTTAACGCGTTAATTGCGTTTGAAAATATTCACAAGCGAATTGCCATCGAATTGCCATCGAATTGCCATCGAATTGCAAGCGAATCGCAAACATTGTTAATTTAATAACGTTCAGTACTGTATCAGAGGGCTACTTAAGGAGTTCCCCCACAGGATCTGTACTGTGTATTACAGTACTGAACCTTATTAAATTAACATTTTTTGCGATTCGCTTGCAATTCGATGGCAATTCGCTGGCAATTCGATGGCGATTCGCTTGCGATTCAAAATAGTTATTTTACCCTCGGGTAAGTTTGACTGAATGGTGTATCTCACAAATGTTCGCAAATATGCCTTCGATAATTGTTTCGATTCCATTTTTGTCACAATCGGTTTTGGAAAAAACGCGTAAATATATTTAAGATCAAGATTCGCCTTTTGAAGCACCCGATTCGATGGCAATTCGATGGCAATTCGATGGCGATTCGATTGCAATTATCATTTTTAATTTAATAAGGTTCAGTACTGTACATGTACCTTGCAAAATATTGTAGTTAGCATCCCTAAATAGTCATAGGATAGACTCGACTGAATTGGAAATTTGAATGTTTTATTTGAAGTTTCAGGGCGGATGAACTAATAGCCTTACACAGTAAAACATGTACCTAATACAAATGTATCACTTCTACAAAGCAGCAGGGCTGCCATTTCTCCGGATTTTTCCTAAATCTCCTCTCCGGATTTCTTCCAAGTTCATGATAGCTTAAAGCAGGCTGAAAGTAAAGCAGAATGCGCCCTAAGGCGCATTCTGCTTTACTTACAGCCTGCTTTAAGTAGTCGCATGTCAACCAAAACAAGAAAAAGGCTATGGGGTAAAGGTACGATTCGTAAAATCGTACATGAAAAATGCAAATATGGAAATCTTAGGATTTTTCATGTAAACTTTTGGCAGCCCTGAAGCAGTATCGCGATAGAGTACTACTTAATTGATTTACTGCCAATTTATTGTTTTTTTATACCATTTCGTCGTCATGTTATTGTCTATAGTCTGGCTCCAAACTGTAAGTAACGGATATACAGTGGATAAGACTTTTTTTATGTTAAAACAAACGCGTTTACGCTAAAACTACTGTTTTCAGTGCAAACAGTTTGGAGCCTGAGCAGACACCGGGTAACCAGGTGTCTGATCATGCTCCGAACTGTAAGCAGCTCAGATTAACATGAATAACCAGAATTGTCGAAACATTGTTATTTTCTAAAGTTTATTGCGTTTCGTTTGCGTTTAACCCATTATCCCATAGCCTGGTTTTAGTTTTGAAAACATGTGAGATTGAAAGTAAAGCAGAATGCGCTTGAATGCGTATTTTGTTTTACTTTCAGCCTGCTATAAGTTACCATCTACAGTGGAGAAAACGTTATTCTTTCCCGTTTAAACGCAAACGAAACGCAAACGCAAAGCACTAAAATGTAGAAAATAACAACTTTTTGACAATTCTGACTATTGATATTAAGCTGAGTGGCAAACAGTTTGAAGCCTGATCAGACGCCGGGTTACCCGGCGTCTGATCTGGCTCCAAACTGTTTGTATTGGAAATAATAGTTTTAGCGTAAACGCGTTTATTGGGAAAGAATAACGTTTTCTCCACTGTACTAGAATATAGAAAATATTTTTTACGATATATGTATTCATGATTATATAAATGTGAACTATTTTCCTCAGTGAAGGGGTAAATTAGAAGCGTAAAAAAGGCGTATTTATGGTGTAAAAGGTTAAATGGAAAAGACTGACGTCTTCTCCGCTGTAACGTTTGATTACTAGGAAAGAATAAAATTTTCTTCGTTTTAACTGACGAGATACAAGAGTAACGATTCCATTACAACCTTAAACATAACTTTGAACGTGTATTGCAGACAACAATACTGAAGCAGGCGACAATAAAGCGGTGAAGGTGTTACAATTTCCCGAATAATTTTATCAAAAAAGTGTTTAAGTGGTTACCTATACTCAAATCTAGGAACAGGCTATGAGGTAATGAATAATGTCTGAACAGAAACGAGACTAATTTTCAGAAGTTTATATTCAACGTTCAATCATAAAGCAACGAATAATAGGCACGGTGAAAAACTTAATTTAATCATATTTCTGTAATTCATTATTTGACATTTAGCTAGTGTGAACCTAGACGGTCTATTCACTATCTCTTAAGAGCACTTATCTGAGCTTGGTAATCCGTGTTGGATCAATTTGTCTGCGGCAACATTTTGTGGCATTAATGAATTACAACTTCTGGAATACAAAGAGTGGCACTTCTACTTTATTAACCCTTAAGGTTGAACACCTCTTATGAGATAGGACCAAATTCTGTATCCTGCGTACAGTGGAGAAAACGCTATTCTTTCCCAATAAACGCGTTTACGCTAAAACTATTATTTCTATTGCAAACAGTTTGGAGCCAGATCAGACGCCGGGTAACCCGGCGTCTGATCAGGCTCCAAACTGTTTGCCATCAAGATAAATATGAATTGTCAGAATTGTCCAAACGTTGCACTTTTCTACGTTTTAGTGTTTTGCGTTTCGTTTCGTTTAAACTGGAAAGAATAACGTATTGTCCACTGTACATTGATTGGTCATTCTCGTCAACTGTCGCCGCGTTCCGAACAATACTACATGTAAATCATGTTTCGGACGGGCCGGCAGTTGACGTAGAGTATCGGTACTCATCAAAATTGGCCCGATCTAATTAGGGATTATCAACCTTAAAATGCTAAAGTTTGAATAAACTAATACATTTATATTGACTCTCAAAGGCCATTCTAATGACGAAACGTGTCCCTTCAAAAGTGAGTCGCCAATACATAAACTGTCCTACCGGGTCCAAATACTGTGCCTAATCAAGCCTCAAGGACGGTTTTCTACGTCGAAAAATGCCCTTCGGGTCACCTTTTAGAGGGTACACTTTCCGTCATTACACTGGTCTTGATATACATTGTTTACAAAGCAATACGTCTGAGTTTCTTATAGCACGACTTAAGTTTATGACTAGCGACGATTAAACAAAAGAAGACTCTTTTCGTGAAACAAGAAGATTTTTAATGATCAACAGATACATGTACATGTACAGTGGAGAATGTGTTATTCTTTCCCAATAAACGCGTTTACGCTAAAACTATTATTTCTATTGCAAACAGTTTGGAGCCAGATCAGACGCCGGGTAACCCGGCGTCTGATCAGGCTCCAAACTGTTTGCCACCAAGATAACCATGAAATATCAGAATTGTCCAAAAGTTGTTCTTTTCTGCGTTTTAGTGCTCTGCGTTTGCGTACGTTTGCGTTTAAACGGGAAAGAATAACAGATTCTCCACTGTACATGTACAATGAAACCCCTCTAAACCGGACATGTGTGGGGACAATAAAACGTTCCGTTTTAGAGGGGTTTCCGGTTTAGAGGGGTTTTAACCCAACGTGATCACTTTAAGCAAGTTGAAAGTAAAGCAGAATGCGCATGAAGGCGCATTCTACTTTACTTTCAACATGCTTTAAGCTATCGTCTGCTAGAATATAAAAAATATTTCTGATGATATATGTTCATGAATGTACTTTCTTCAGTGAAGGAATAAATCAAAGGCGTAAAAATTGGTGGGAAACGGGACCAAAGTTTTTGTCCGGTTTAGAGAGAATTCCGGTATTTAGAGGTTCCGGTTTAGAGGGTTTTCACTGTACATGTATATAGAAATCTCCAGCTTATCCTTTTGTACATGTCTATAAGATGCTATCTTCAAGATAGCCTCCACAATCTATATAGAGGGTGTCTTGACAAAAGTGTTTTATATAAACATGTAAAAATTATGCTAAAATATTATATTGACAAAAAATTCCTTGATTCCAATCCATGACTATAGTCAAAAAGAAAGTAACGAATATTGACCAATGCCTTGGCAAAGATAGCTTGGTCCAAGGTAATAAAGAGTTTGAGTTGAATCTGAGGCCGTTCTCAAGCATTTGACGAGTCAGATTTGAGCCGAGGCTTCTATTATATGTCTTGTAACAGTGATTTAATGCTCTAGTTGATGCAACAAGATTATCGTGTATTACATAAGTCTAGTATTTCAAATGGTAAGCCATACGTGTCGTGTAACAGTGGTGTATGTCCTATTTGATGCGAAAATTGTGTATTAAACAGTTACAGTCTTCTATATGGTAAGCCATACGCTTCTTCTATACTAGATCTACATGGCCTAGTTCAGGCAACAAGAGTACGCATACATAATGTACAAATGTATGCCAATATTTGACCATAACGTTATTTCCATAAATATGATTCAATTAGCCACCAGACGGCGCGGTCAATTATATCAGCTAAATGAGCCTAACATACAGCTGGTTAACCCTTTGAACCCTAGTCCCGCATATAGGCGTCGTTTTCAAACAGTGTACATGTGAATAGTACACTTGTCCTATGCAAACAGTGAAGACCCAGATCAGAGGGCTCCGAAAGGAGCCCTCTGATCAGGGTCTTCACTGTTTGTAATAATGCCAAACATTGACAAAAACAACCCTTAAAAGTCAGAAATGGACTATACCAAAATGGAAATAGGAATTGTTCATTTAATGTTTTAGGGAGGAAAGAGTTAAGGTACATTTCTCTGTTTATCAACAAATCAGATTAGAAAATGTTTTACGTGTTGTGTTTGTAAAACACTAATGAATATCAATACGGATTAACAATAACTTCAGACACATTTCAGTGGGAAATACTTTTTTCTGTTCCAATACACGCGGTTCTGCTAATATATAGAATTTATTCCATTGAAAACAAATGACGCCTGATAAGACGCCGGGTAACCCGACTTAAGAAATAAAATGACTGTCAAACAGTCTAGATCAGGCTCCAAACTGTTTCAGGGCTACCATTTCTCCGGATATTTCCTAAATCTTCGGATTTTTTTCTAGTACATGGTAGCTTAAAGCAGGCTGAAAGTAAAGCAGAATGCGCCATAAGGCGCATTCTGCTTTACTTCCAGCCTGCTTTAAGAAGTCACGTGTCAACAAAACTAGAAACAGGCTATGGGGTAAAGGTACGATTCGTAAATTCGAACTTAAAAAATGTAAATTTGGAAATCTTAGGATTTTTCATGTCAACTTATGGCAGCCCTGCTGTTTGCATTATTGACTGTACTCGGGGTAAAGCAGTGGAAGAGTTAACATATCAATAGGTCGCTAGTATAGTCACTAATAATGTTTAAAATAATGTCAGATCTGTTCCTGAAATACAATCAGGGGCGTTATGTTTATCTACAAAACTCATTATTCTATTATGCATACAGTGGAGAATCTGTTATTCTTTCCCGTTTAAACGCAAACGTACGCAAACGCAAAGCGCTAAAACGTAGAAAAGTACAACTTTTGGACAATTCTAATAATTATTGTTTATCTTGGTGGCAAACAGTTTGGAGCCTGATCAGACGCCGGGTAACCCGGCGTCTGATCTGGCTCCAAACTGTTTGCATTGCAAATAATAGTTTTAGCGTAAACGCGTTTATTGGGAAAGAATAACAGATTCTCCACTGTAATGTGTTTCACATTTGAAATGTGTGACACACGAACAGGTCAATCACTATTCGCCAAAAGCTATATTTCGTTGGCATCAAAACAGACTATGACAACGTCTGCCTTATTGCATTGTACCATTGTACAGACCTAGCACCATTGTCATCCCATGCTCTATTTAAGAAATAATAAATTCATACCAGTGTTTTATCGTGCAATCGAACACTGGTAGGAGTTGAGATGCGTAGTAATTTAATCACGAGGCCTTTAGGCCGAGTGGTTTAATTACAAGCATCTCAAAGACTACCCGTGTTCGATTGTTAGATAAAACACTGGTATAATTTATTATTTCGACATTAATACATGTACATAATTTAACATTATTTTGCACCGAAACAACGGCGCTACATTTCTTGGCGTACGCATTTTCGAAGCCATATGACGTCACGTTAGAACGTTTTAGCGCGTGAGAGGTCTATTGAAAATTCAAACACTGAAACGTTTCTTTGTTTATATAGCGTATAGGGGCGTACGCGAAGTTTGTTAGAATTCTGAGTTTAGACAACACTGACAAATCCCGTATATAATACTGCTGCATAAAAAAATGCTTTAGATTATTGTGATTGTCAAGCAGTGTAGATCAATCCTAGCCGCCAGCTGGCCTTGATCAGCACTGTTTGCAATGCAATAAGGCAGGTTTTGTCGTAGCACGGCTCAGTTATCTACGCCATTAATGCTTAAAAGACAAAACCTGTGCGGATGCATTTCTTTGAAACCATGTGAACTAATTTTGTAGTATCTAGAACGTTAACCTGCTTTTTACGACAACAAACAGAATAATCAGGTTAGCCTTTTCCCTGCTGATCACAACTTAACTAACACTTGCACACATTTTGGATCCAGATCAGGCGCCGCGTGACGCGGCGTCTGATATAGATCCAAACTGTTTGACACACTTAAACAAACTAGTTTAGGAATTTTAGCATGTTTAGATGTGAAGTTAACAAATTGTTCACACTATATCAAAGCAGGCGTTTTCATAGCAGATTTAGCGTTAGAAAAGAACAAAATATTTTGATTACAGTGGATAATCCGTTATTCTTTCCCGTCTAAACGCAAACGAAACGCATAAGCTATAGCACTAAAACGTAGAAAATAACAACTTTTTGACAACTCTGACTATTAATATTAAGTTGAGTGGCAAACAGTTTGAAGCCTGATCAGACGCTGGGTTACCCGGCGTCTGATCTGGCTCCAAACTGTTTGCAATGGAAAACATAGTTTTAGCGTAAACGCGTTTATTGGGAAAGAATAACACATTCTCCACTGTAGAAAAGAACAAAAAATATTGATTATCATCCTGGAAAGTGCGTAAGTGACATAGGAGAAAAACTAATCTTCTAAACACCCTCATATTGTCTAAAACGACATAGCAATGCATTTCCAAATAGTTTAGATCCAGAGCAGACGCCGAGTAAATTAGCATTTGATCAGGATTCAAACTGTGTGTTACTCGTGTGTATATATGATATATTTTTAAAAAGTAAATTCTTAAACGTTAAAGGCTCTTCTAAAGGTAAAGTATTCAGACCGACGATAAATTGATAGAGCAAAACTTTAATTACTCATTATGCGTTAGATCTAAAAACAAAAACCTTAGACATCAAACATCTTGAACATGCCATTGGCTGAGTGTAACGAAACTCATCAACAGTTGATCTCAGCTATATATATATACATATGTAATTATAGTGCCTATACAAAACAGGATTGTAAGATTTTGTCTTTGAATGTGAAAGTACCTTCGGTTCCTACGTTTGAAATTTGTGATTTACCCTTTCACTGCCTTACCCAGAGTACACTAGTAATTTGAAAACAGTTTGGCGTCTAATCAGGTTCCAAACTATTTGCCACTCAGATAACAACAAACAGTTATATAGACGTGTCAGAAAGTTGCCATTTTTTACATTGCATTACAATGAATTTGCGTTTTCGTTTGCATCTAAACGGGAAATAATAACATTTAAACTGTATAAATTATGTTTACTTTTATTTACTCACTCAACCTCAGCAACAATTCTTTCTATACAAACTGTGTACAATGTAAATATGAAGGGTAAGTTTGCCCTGCAGTGCAAATAGTGTTGGTCCAGGGCCTATGCTTATTTATAAACGCGTTTGAGTTAAGTCTGAGTTCGTTATCAAGTATTTGATTGGTCAGATTTGAGCCTGATCAGAGGACAACCACAGTCTGCAGTTTGTTATTTTAACCCCTTCACTGCCGTGACGTCATCAATTTAAAACATTTGTCGTCAAATTTAATTTTTAGGTATTTTGATTTAAGAAAATATTGAAATGAGTGTCAAACAGTTTGGATCCTGATCAGATGCCGCGTTATTGTACATGTACAGTGGAGAATCTGTTATTATTTCCCGTTTAAACGCAAACGTACGCAAACGCAAAGGACTAAAACGTAGAAAAGAACAATTTTTGGACAATTCTGATATTTCATGTTTATCTTGGTGGCAAACAGTTTGGAGCCTGATCAGACGCCGGCTCCAAACTATTTGCACTGCAAATAATAGTTTTAGCGTAAACGCGTTTATAGGGAAAGAGTAATACATTCTCCACTGTACTCGGAATGAGGCAATGATGGAATTTAACCCTTTCAATCTCAATGACGTCATAAAGCGCATTTGCAAACAGTTTTGATACTGATCAGACGCGG
This sequence comes from Gari tellinella, assembly GCA_922989275.2. Lineage (NCBI taxonomy): Eukaryota > Metazoa > Mollusca > Bivalvia > Cardiida > Psammobiidae > Gari > Gari tellinella. The sequence continues at coordinate 758,560 of OV277870.1, forward strand.
CGTCTGATCAGGATCAAATTGTTTGCCACTTATGAAATTACGTCATTAAATTGCATTAAATCTGACTTTAAATAGTTATTGCAGAAAACAATATTGAAGTAGACAACAATATGGCGGTGAAGGGGTAAAAACTTCACTAATATTTTATGAAAGGGTTAATTTTGATCATAAATAGACTAAAATACCACCCTTGCATACAATTTAAGTGTAATGATGACAACTCCTGTCTTTAGACATTAAAGCCGCAACTTAATGTTGCTATTTCTTCACTTCGTGCAAAGCGGACATAGTTTTTTCACGAAAACAGCTTGATTTGTCATCATTTCACCGGGTAGTTTGTTTCATTAATTAATTACAATCTCTGTCACAAGTTGTCAATACAGGTGTTCAATTTGCTTTCAAATTTAAACACTTTTTTTTTTTAACCAATACCCAATAACTACGATTGTTAACGCCTTTCATTAATTCCTTCACTGAACGAAATAGATCCAATTTATACAGTCATGAATATGCACCACAAGAAATATTTTCTATATTCTAGCAGATGGTAGCTTAATCACGCTATGAGAAATAAAACGTATTGCCTTGCAAACAGTACATACTTTTCGCTAAAAATATGTCTTCTCCTAAAATGTGTTATCTTCAATTTTATGCAACATTAAAATCGTAAAGATTTGACAGAACAAATGTTCGTACGTTTGTCAAACAGCTATGATTCTGACCAAATACGGCGTTACGCGGCGTTTGATCTGGATCCAAACTGTTAGTAAAGTCGATTTATGTCAACCATAGCGGTGAAAGTACATGTATATAACAAAAGTCAATGACTAAAACTGTTTATGGATAGATCTTCTATTTCCGAAAATCTAATAATGATAAACTCACTTGGTGAATTATGGAACCTTAAAAATGATTTAAAAGGGTAATTTGCTAGATAAATCATTTCATAAATCTTTGCTAGGAAGTTACCCTAGTTTCATGACTTTCTACACTGGAGAACACGATATTCTTTCTCAATAAACGCGTTTACGCTTAAACTGTTATTTCCATTGCAAACAGTTTGGAGCCAGATCAAAAGCCGGGTAACCCGGCTTCTGATCAGGCTCCAAACTGTTTGTCTCTCAGCTTAATATCAAAAGTCAAAATTGTCAAAAAAATATTTTCTACATTTTAGTGCATTGCGTTTGCGCTTCGTTTGCGTTTAGACGGGAAAGAATAACGTTTTCTCCACTGTAGGTAGATTTGTATTGACCAAAACGGATTTATTGCTTATCTCCAAAAGAAAATGCACAACGTTTCTCTCTTCATTAAACAAGAGCTTGCCATAAAGGGAAAACATGTTTATTCTTTTCCGTTGAAATAAAACGAAATTTAAGCGTTAAGCAAAAGAAACAAATTTATCGGAAATACTATCTTTTTTTCTTCTGTAACATCTTATTCGTTATGACTTGTACATGTACACGCATCTTTAACGTTTTCACTACCAATTCTTTAGTGAGTTTTTTTACTGTTTCATTGTCGTCTGTTTAAATATTTATAACAGAGAAAAACTCCATAAAATTAACATAAGTTTCTTTTATTTCTTACATGTTTCGGCCTATGGCCTTCTTCAAAGATAAAAGTAAACAAATAATGCTTATGACGTCATAATATGGATTGTGCGTGTGTGTTTGTTATGGTATGACTGTGTGAGTGTTCTGCTTGAGAGGTGGGTGTATTGTTTTGTGTTGTGTTTCCTGCTTGAGTCTTTCGTATTTATAAGTCGTTAATTGTCGTCTGTCTAAACAAATTTGTTTACAATATCGTTTCAAAGTGAGATTCAATGTAATACAGTGGAGAATCTGTTATTCTTTCCCGTTTAAATGCAAACATACGCAAACGCAACGCACTAAAACGTTGAAAAGAACAACTTTTGGACAATTCTGATAATTCATGTTTATCTTGGTGGCAAACAGTTTGGAGCCTGGTCAGACGCCGGGTTACCCGGCGTCTATTCTGGCTCCAAACTGTTTGCATTTCAAATAACAGTTTTAGCGTAAACGCGTTTATTGGGAAAGAAGAACACATTCTCAACTGTATGACTGAGAACATGTTCCCTGTTTCTTTTTTCTGCTGAGGGGGTTATGCATGTAGCGTTTCACAAAAAGGTTTCACAAACAGGGGCAAGTTATATAGTTATGATACATTTGTATTTTTTTTCGACGGTAACATCTTATTCTGAATCCCTACCCTGCCTTGTCAAAAGTATAAGAATTATTTTCAAAGAAGTTTTATCCTGATGACATGTACCCTTTCAAGATCAAATTTATCGTGACTTTTCACTCTTTCACTGCCATATAAGATCTGGATCAAAACTGTTTGCAAATGTGCTTTATGACGACACCTTCTTGAGAGTGAAAGGGTTTAGCAATTATCTAAAAATATATGCATTAAAAAGTTGAGAATGATACATATGACGTCATAGAATGTATGTGATGATGTCAATGAATGTACGTGATGACGTCATTGAATGCAACTGATGACGTCATTAAATATTCGTGATGACGTCATGGAATGTATGTGATGACGTCATAGAATTTACGTGTTGAGGCGTTGTAGTCGCATTTTTAGTGAATAGTGTTTCCTGGTTTTCCTGAAACTTTTATTCATCTATCGGGGCCTTAGTGATTCACAAACACTCCTCGTTTGCCTTTTAGCAAGTCCCCTGATAGTTTGTTTCATTACTATAATTATAATGTTTGTCATACGTCGCCAACACAAAAACTTGCTTTCACACGTGAACCTAATGAAGTTCTATTTAAGTCACTTCTTATCCCATTCTCCGTCACGACACCACCCCTTTCTGCCATGACGTCATCAATTTAACCCATTCCCCCATAAATACGCCTTTTTACGCCTCTAATTTAATCATTTACTGAAAATAATAGTTTCAATTTGTAAAGTTATGAATATGTGTGATAAGAAATATTTTCTATATGCTAGGAGACGGTAGCTTAAAGCAGGCTGAACGTAAAGCAGAATGCGCCTTCAGGCGCATTCTGCTTTAGTTTAAACCTGCTTTCAGTGGTCACCTGTCTTGAAAAATAGAATCAGGTTATGGGGTAATGGGTTAAAACAATTGTTATCTACTTTTACTTCTCATCCTGAAATATGAAGTATTTTGACTTACAGTGGAGAATGTGTTCTTTTTTCCCAATAAACGCGTTTACGCTAAAACTATTATTTGCAGTGCAAACAGTTTGGAGTCAGATCAGACGCCGGGGAACCCGGCGTCTGATCAGGCTCCAAACTGTTTGCCACCAAGATAAACATGAAATATCAGAATTGTCCAAAAATTGTTCTTTTTTACGTTTTAGTCCTTTGCGTTTGCGTACGTTTGCGTTTAAACGGGAAAGAATAACAGATTCTCCATTGTACATGTACAATAGTTATTTGCAAATAGATTGGATCATGATCTTTCTTGTCATGATTCATCTGTATGGCCCTCATTTCAAGGAATCTTAAGTCAAAGTACATGAAATAAAAAAAATTGAGAAATCAAAGCAGACGACAATAATTTAAAAATGATGACGTCATGGCAGTGAAGGAGATACATGTACTAGTAATAAATCAGTAACAAAACATGTTCCCCTTCACTGGCGATTCCGATGTTCAACAAATCTCCAGAAAGTCTTGTCAGTACAGAAAAGTCATGAAACTAGGGTAAACTTCCTGAGAAAGATTTACGAAATATTGACAAACAATGATTTATTGGGGGAAAACAGCCTTTTAGATCATTTTTAAGGTTTCATATTTCACCCAGTGAATATGTCTTTATTGGATTCGTCCGAAACAGAATTCCGAATGACTGTTATTCTTTTCCAGTTAAACTCAATATTATGCAGACGCAATCCAATAAAACAAAGACGAATGACAACATTTTGAAAATTCTGAAGTTTGTTTAAATCCGAGTGACAGACAGTTTGGAGCCTGCTCAGACGCCGGGTTACCCGGCGTCTGATCTGGCTTTAACCTGTTTGTGATGGAGATTGTCGTTTTAGCACAAACCGTTTATTTAGTTTCCTAACGTATACTCCACTGTAAACCTGAAACAGGCTCTGTACATGTATCATAAACATGTATCAAAAGATGATAAACTTCAAATAAATGAGGGCATTGGTCTAGGCATACCGGACGTGTGTGATATTTATCAAAATCCATAGATGTCATAAATACGGTAATCAAACATAGCATAGACAAACACAGTCGCAATAGAGAAGACATTATTATTTTCCCAAGTAAACTCTAACATTAACCTTTCGTCCATTGCAAATAGTATGAAGCCAGATCAGATGTCGGGTCAATTTTAATCTGAGTGGCAATCAGTGTGGAGCCTGATCAAACGCGGGGTTACTCGGCTTCTTATCTGGCTTCAAATTGTTTGCAATGGATATTATCGTTTAAGCTTAAACGTGTTTTTTGTGGGAAAATGACGTCTTCTTCACTGTAACTTACAGTGGAGAATCTGTTATTATTTCCCGTTTAAACGCAAACGTACGCAAACGTAGAAAAGTACAACTTTTGGACAATTCTGATAGTTCATGTTTATCTTGGTGGCAAACAGTTTGCACTGCAAATTATAGTTTTAGCGTAAACGCGTTTATTGGGAAAGAATAACAGATTCTCCACTGTAACCCTTTACCCCATAGCCAGTTTCTAGTTTTGAAGACAGTTGACCACTTAAAGGAGGTTTAAAGTTAAGCAGAATGCGCCTTCGGACTCATTCTGCTTTACTTTCAGCCTGCTTCAAGCTACCCTCTACTAGGATATAAATAATATTTCTTACGGTACATGTTCATGAGTGTATAAATTGGAACTATTTTCTTCAGTGGATGACTAAATTTAATGTGCTATAAGGCGCTTCTTTAGGGAAAAGGATTAATAAAAAGTCACTACAAATATCAAACGTGTTATATACAATGCAGTAGACATTTTGCTTTAAAAAGCAACAACAACACACGGCTGGTACATGTACAAGTGTGTTCATTGATTGCTCTAGAATTAACATGAAAATGAAAATATTCGCAACCAAATAAATACGAAAGACTCAAGCAGGAAACGTAACACAAACAATACACCCATCTCTCAAGCAGAACACACACACACAGTCATACCACAACAAACACACACACACACACACGCAATACAATTCCTACATCTACACACTAAATAGAAAACAACACGCAAGACAAACATAAAGCAAAGTGAATATAGGAGCCCGCCTTGGTACGGTCAGTAGCAATCAATAATTAACTATAAATTAATTAATTATTAACAACCACTGGGGGTTAAACCTGGGTTTAGGGGCGCCCAACCTCACACTTATCTCCTATATGCACCTATAAAGACGAACAGTGTACATAAAATATAAACCCTGTTTCACAACCTCACAAAATACTATAGCATTTCCAACACCATGTTGTTAACCTTGCACATGTGTACTGTAAGATCAAATGCATGCAACAAACTCTACTATCCGCAATCTGATTTTCTTCAAGTACTTAAACTACAATTTGACAATAAACTAAATGAGGACAAAAACTAAAGGCAGTGAAGTAGATATTGATCTGCTATATAAAGGCATACATTCTTTGAAATAAAACAGAATATTGAAAAGCAATTTGCCTAGAGGAAACTCAATTTCCTTGTTATAATGGATCGTATCTTTATTATCATACAATGTTACAAACTCTACGTCTTATTTCCTTCATTGACTCATCCCGAGTTTATTGGTAAATTGCAAACAGTTTGGATCCTGATTAGACGCCGCCTGACGCGGCGTCTAATCAGGATCCAAACTGTTTGACAATTATTTTAATATTTCTTAATACAATATATCTCATATCAATATTTGAGAAATACAAGCGAACGGGAATTGTTTGAAGGAAATGACGTCATGGCATCCACGGTGACAAAGGGGACAAAGAATATCATTTTGAGAGATCAAACGAAACGAAACGAAACGATAAAACCATGAAATGGTTGAAGTAAAAATGTCGTTCTTTAAAGATGTGAAACAACTGAGGGTCTCCACTGGTTCCATCCTGTTTGCAACGAAAATCGGGTTTGGAGTTAGCGTGGAAGATGATAATATTTCCAATCAAAACAATTAGGAAAATAACCTACCGTGCGAGCGATGAATATATAACAAGTGGTTTAACTATACAAATGAGATTGTCATACTTAAACGTGTATACCTACAAATGTACATACGCCCTTTCTAAAGGTGTAAACAAATATAGCGTCAAAATACATTTCTGTCGGCAATCCAGAAGCAATAGATGGGAAGGGACGGAGGATGTTTGTACCCTAGATTTATTCTGAATAAATCGGAATTAAGCTTGGAACCACTGTTTTGCATGTTTATTCACTTGTGCGGTCCATCCATTGACTTATAAAGGAAGCTAATAAGCTAATAAGATAGAAATAAAAAACCCAACAATTGCCAGGTTATAATATAAATACATGTAGAACCCAACATTTGTGTTTATGATTTATTGGATTTATAAAACTCGTCTTTAATAAGCGTGTCTAACGAATTGTGCATGCCGTTGGTTCGATCCCAAGTCGTATTAAAAAAGCAGTGCCATTTGTTTCTATGGTAACGGTTTTTATTCCCCCATCTCCTCCTTACATCAACTTCCACGTTTCAAGTATGAGAATATAACAAATCTAACACCAAAATCGAGATCGGTTCTAGATTAATTACCCATTTAGTTTTTATCAAGCGAGTTTCTGAACACAGACAACCCGTCTATTTCTCTATTCGGAACACACATGTGTCTAGGCAATTTGTCGTTCTATATTGGGATCAATTTATCTCGAAGTGCTTTATGTATCATTAGTGAAGTATGAGTGCTGTTGTCCTGGGGCTATAACAACACATTGCCATTTGCTCATTGAATAGACTGGTATAGTGGAGAAAAAACTTATTATTAATAATAGACTGGTATAGTGGAGAAAAAACTTATTACTAATAATAGACTGGTATAGTGGAGAAAAAATTTATTACTAATAATAGACTGGTATAGTGGAGAAAAAATTTATTACTAATAATAGACTGGTATAGTGGAGAAAAAATTTATTACTAATAATAGACTGGTATAGTGGAGAAAAAACTTATTACTAATAATAGACTGGTATAGTGGAGAAAAAACTTATTACTAATAATAGACTGGTATAGTGGAGAAAAAATTTATTACTAATAATAGACTGGTATAGTGGAGAAAAAACTTATTACTAATAATAGACTGGTATAGTGGAGAAAAAACTTATTACTAATAATAGACTGGTATAGTGGAGAACAAATTTATTACTAATAATAGACTGGTATAGTGGAGAAAAAATTTATTACTAATAATAGACTGGTATAGTGGAGAAAAAACTTATTACTAATAATAGACTGGTATAGTGGAGAAAAAACTTATTACTAATAATAGACTGGTATAGTGGAGAAAAAACTTATTACTAATAATAGACTGGTATAGTGGAGAAAAAACTTATTACTAATAATAGACTGGTATAGTGGAGAAAAAACTTATTACTAATAATAGACTGGTATAGTGGAGAAAAAACTTATTACTAATAATAGACTGGTATAGTGGAGAAAAAACTTATTACTAATAATAGACTGGTATAGTGGAGAAAAAACTTATTATTAATAATAGACTGGTATAGTGGAGAAAAAACTTATTACTAATAATAGACTGGTATAGTGGAGAAAAAACTTATTACTAATAATAGACTGGTATAGTGGAGAAAAAACTTATTATTAATAATAGACTGGTACACTTGAGAAGACGTTATTCTTATAAAAGACTGGTATAATGTTTGATAAAAGACTATTACGTTTGAGAAGACGATATTCTTCCCAAATGAAAAAAAAAAGTTTATGCTAAAAACGACGAAAGAGTATGGTCAACTATAATAGGGAAGACGCCATTATTTGCCAATTAAATGCAAACAAAATAACAACCTTTAGAAATGGCTAACTATTCATTTTAATCGGATGCTATTAAATAAGGGAACCTTTTGAAAATATCTAGATATCGCAGACCTGAAACATTTCAGCCATACCCAATGCATTACTGTCTAAAAATGAATGACGGAAAAAATGTGACTTATCGATATACAGTGGAGAATCTGTTATTCTTTCCCAATAAACGCGTTTACGCTAAAACTATTATTTGCAGTGCAAACAGTTTGGAGCCAGATCAGACGCCGGGTAACCCGGCGTCTGATCAGGCTCCAAACTGTTTGCCATCATTATAAACATGAAATATCAGAATTGTCCAAAAGTTGTTCTTTTCTGCGTTTTAGTGCTTTGCGTTTGCGTACGTTTGCGTTTAAACGGGAAAGAATAACAGATTCTCCACTGTAGTTGTCATTACAATGTAACCGTTTCATGATCAAACTTATCGAGAGATGTTTACCCCTTCACCGCCATAATGTCGTCTGCTTCAATATTGTTGTATGTAATAGCGTTTCAAAGTTAGATGTAAGGTATGTTACAGTACTGAACCTTATTAAATTAAAAATGATAATTGCAAGCGAATCGCCATCGAATTGCCATCGAATCGGGTGCTTCAAAAGGCGAATCTTGATCTTGAATATATTTACGCGATTTTTCCAAAACCGATTGTGACAAAAATGGAATCGAAACAATTATCGAAAGCATATTTGCGAACATTTGTGAGATACACCATTCAGTCAAACTTACCCGAGGGTAAAATAACTATTTTGAATCGCAAGCGAATTGCCATCGAATTGCCAGCGAATTGCAAGCGAATTGCAAGCGAATCGCAAAAAATGTTAATTTAATAAGGTTCAGTACTGTATAACTAACGTTATGATAAAAAGGCTAACAGTTTGGGTCCTGATCAGACGCCGCGTTACGCGGCATCTGATCAGGATCCAAACTGTTTACAAACGCGCATCATGGCGTCTTTTAGAAGGCGTTAAACGTAAACAAAATGCAAACGCAAAGGAGTAAAATGTTGAAAATTACAACATTTTGAAAAGGCTAACTATCCATTTTAATCTGATGCTATTAATAAGTGGAACATTTTGAAAGTATCGCAGTTATACATGTACCCATTGCATAATCGTCTAAATAATGAAAGACAACAAAAGTGACTTGGCAATACAGTGGAGAAAATGTTATTCTTTCCTAATAAACGCGTTTACGCTAAAACTATTATTTCATTTACAAACAGTTTGAATCCAGATCAGACGCCGGGTAACCCGGCGTCTGATCAGGCTACAAACTGTTTGCCACCAAGATAAAAATGAATTATTAGAATTGTCCAAAAGCTGTAGATCTACTTTTCTACGTTTTAGTGCTTTGCGTTTGCGTTTCGTTTTGCGTTTAAACGGGAAAGAATAACGTATTCTCCACTGTACCATCTTATCAAGAGAATTGTCATTAAATAGCTGAGAGCGAAATAAATTCTGACAAATCACCCCATCTCGTATTTTCTCTATTACCACTGGTTATGAAGAGAATTAACGTTTTAGAATAATAGCTTTGAACACGCAAGAGAGGAATTGGTGATCAATTTCAGACATGTTTTTGTGACATTTTAAATCCAGGTGAGACGCCTGGGTCCATCCTTATAAAGCGTTTGAAAGAAGTTTGAGATCGATCTTAACCCTTTTACGACCAATTTTTTCTTGAGATTTTTTTATATTTTACCTCTTCACCGTTTCATTGTCGTCTGTTTCTATTTTGTTGTCTGCAAGACACGTTTGAAAGTTAGATTTAAGTTTGTCTGGCTTAATGAATATCGATAAGAGTGTCAAACAGGTGGGGTCCTGATCAGACGCCGCGTTACGCGGCGTCTGGTCAGGACCCAACCTGTTTGCAAACGCGCTTTAAAGCGTCATTGAGAGTGAAAGGGTTAAGCTTTTAAATTATGTCTAACAAACTGTTTGTCACTCAAAGCAAAACATATGAACATTTTCAATCAAAATGTAATTTTCTATTTATCGTTTTATGACATTGTGTTTACGGATTCTGATAACTTTTACACGTGTCTAGGACCTGTATAGGCGAAACCCGAGGAAATGATCAAAATGTGAAATTTCTGAGAATTCACCAACATTCTAAAATGCATTTAATCTACATTGTAATATTCTAAGAGATGTTATATTTGGTACAATTGAAAATTGAAAAGTAAAACATTGTTTTCACCAACAAATAACATATATCTAAGAACATTACAATATACATGTAGAATTCAATGGATTTAGTTTACGGGTTTCGCCTACAGGACTTAAGGGTGTTTCAATGTCATGACTTTGGGAAATTTTCAAAGTATATGAAAACACTCTATGATGGTTTTGTATTGAAGAGCTATTTAAGATGAATGAAAAAATAGAAATCGTGTACATTTTGGTGAACAACAGTTGGCTCTACGGCCATGTAAAATTTACCCCACCCACTTCCTGTTATTTTGTCCTTTTCAAACAGCCCGCTTTAAACAAATCCATTTTAAATGAAAACAAATATGATAATTTGGTTTTGTTTTATTTATTTCCTATCTATGGTAGTATTTCTTCATACAAAAACTAATTTAAGAAAAAAAAGGCACCAAATGTGAAATTTATAAAGCTCTAAATATCATCGATATGGTACTTTTTTGTAAATTTTATAAGGGGAGATAACTCTTTTTACTTTAATAACTCAAAATTTTCAACACTGACCTTTCAATTTCTTTTCATTTTTTGTACTGCCTTAGCATGGGCTTTCATCTGGTAAAATATAAAAAAAAGATTAATACTAGAACTATTTCATTTTCAAACTTTTATAATTTTTTTCATAAAATAAAAAATCTAATAAAATCATGCCCTATACAAAGCATATTTTTGATATTCAAGGATCCATATTGTTCAAACCTGGTGCCTGCTTTGTCTAAATTTGGTTTCTATATGTGAAAATACCACCATAGACATGAAATAAATAATGAAAACCCAAATTATCATGTTTGTTTTGTTTTGAAATAAATTTTACTGAAGCTTGTACTCTGAATGGGTAAAATTTGAAAAAACCGTCCAAATTTGACATACCTTTTTCAAATCGCTGTAGCTAAAAAAAAAGGACACCACCATATATATTTTTTTTCATTTTTTCATTCATAAAGTTTGATACTTTGAAAAATTGGCTTATAACATTGATACACCCTTAAGACAAGTGTAAAAGTTAATATGTATTTAGGCTTTGCCTATGGACGGCAAAAAGCAAAATTGTACTAATGAAAATGGAATAGATCTATCGCCAGTGTGTGTTGTCAGCGCTCTTGTATCAGTTCGTTGTGTATTCCAGATCACACCCGAAGCTACGCCTCTCGTGACTGAGATCTGGATTACACAACCGACTCGAACTTTTATTATAAACCTAAATTGTTTGGGACAAGATCTATATGTTGTTACCCAATAATCAAATAGATATATATGAGCACCCGTGTATACAATGTTAAAAGTTAAAACTCCTCCGTACAGCTATATTATAATGCAATCTGAAACTATTTTTGGAAGTCATATGACCTACAATAATGACGTCATTATTTATATTGATGACGTATTGGTATTCGGTTATTTTATCGGTTCGATTGAGAAGTAGCTTTTTGCAAATAACGTTCATTTTTAGCGTTAAAGGGTATGAATTGAACGGTTTGAAATTTTGTCATTTGGAGGAAGTCATTACAAGTGAGTGTTGTGGGTTATTCATTCTTAAAATGGTTTAAAAATATCACCGAAATCGGGAATTCCGAAACGTCACGCACAACTCTTCGTAAAAGCCGTGACGTCATCATCCAAGATGTCAGCCCCCATGTTTTGTAGTTGCCTAGTTTTGAGGAAATTATTCACGCGCAAATCAAACACTTTTCAAAGTCTGTCAGTGATTGAATAGAATTGACATACCTTTGATGTTATCATGCATTACTTAAGAACGGAAAAAAGGCAAGCCTTTTTTCCGTATTAGAATCCGTGAAGTGAACTCTTGGCAATAAGATCTCCAAATTTGGAAGGAATCAAACAAAATCGTTGGAAGACATCCATTGCAACCTATGGCGGTTTTACGCTAGATGCTTAGCAAACTTTGAGTAGTATATAGTGTTTGCAACGCGAAATAAAATATATCGTAAAATTGTCAAACAAAATGTAATGGTCTACATTTTATAATTTTTATGAGGTTGAGTTTATGTTTTTGTTTTTTTTTGTTTTAGAGGAAACGAATAACGATTTGGTTGTATCAACACACACCATCATGTACAGTGGAGTAAACGTTATTCTTTCCGGTTTAAACGCAAACGAAACGCAAACGCATTGCACTAAAACGTAGAAATTAACGTTTTTGACAAATCAGACTTTTAATATTAAGCTGAGTTGCAAACAGTTTGGAGCCTGATCAGACGCCGGGTTACCCGGCAACTGATCTGGCTCCAAACTGTTTGTACTGGAAATAATAGTTTCAGCGTAAACGCGTTTTTTGGGAAAGAATAACGTTTTATTCACTGTACAAACTCCCCAAATAGACCCGCGATACTCTTCTTTACGACAATGTTTACCAATAACGGGGAGAATTCTTATCTCGTTCTTGTAGTACAATGTAGGTGACTGAGATAGTGTTTGACGTTTCATGTCTCGTCCATAAACAATCACCGATCCCAGTTCAACACACATTTTCGAAATACAGTAAAACCTCTTTATAACGACCACTATAACGAAGGCTAATTGACTGTATAATAGAGAGGTGGCAGCTTAAAGCAAGGTGACAGTGAAACAGAAAGCTCATAAAGGAGCTTTCTGTCTCACTGTCACCTTGCTTTAAGCGGCCACCTATCGTAAACACCTTAATAATGAACAAAATTTAGTGGTCGTAATAGAGAGGTTTTTCTGTATAGTTTTACGTCCTCTTAAAAGAAATCTCATTGTTAAAACACAGATCACAAATTATAGAAGCAATGCGTAAGTAAAACAGAAGTTCCTTTAGGAACTTTCTGTTTTACTTGCACATTGCTTTAACCCATTACCCCATAGCCTGTTTCTAGAAGTTAAGTTATGTGACCTATTAAAGCAGGTTGAAAGTAAAGCAGAATGCGCCCTAGGGCGCATTCCGCTTTACTTTCAGTCTGCTTTACGCTTTATCTGCTAGGATATAGAAAGTATTTCTTATGGTACATATTCATGACAGTATAAAATGGAACTATTGTTTTTTGGCGGATGAATAAAATGAATGCGCTAAAAGTCGCTTCTATAAGGGAAAGAGTTAAGCAGCAACCTATCTTAGAAACAACATAATTAATATATTTTAGTGGTCGTGAAAGAGAGATTTCACTATACAGTATAAACTTCTCTAGCGAGGTTTTACTGTATAGTTAAAAGGTCTCTAAACCCTTTTATCATCAACATTATTGTATAAACGTTGTAATTTACTTCACAGCAATTCTGTCGTTTGACCTTATATTGTTGTCTACAATGACGTTTCTAAGTTACAGTTATAGCAGTATGGCTAATGTAATTGTGGAAATAGTGTGAAAAAGAGTGCATAACACGGCGGCTAATTGGGATCCAAACTGTTTGTAGAACTTGCCATGGTAAGACTCGAACGGTCAGGGTTAACTGAGAAAGAAAATGTGGGTTTCCGTCACTTGCTATACAATAAATATAGGATCTTACATGAGTGTTCATTATTTATCATTTATAATAAACGAGTTGACTGAAATAATATGCCGTCAGCCTCGGCGAGAGTCATATTAATTTTAGTCAACGAGTTTATTAAACATGATAAGTACATGTAATGAGCACGAATGTAAGATTCCTTTTATCACATAACAATTTAATAAAACATATTAATTCAATCGAAGCCGTAGTTTGTAGTCTTTCTGCTATTTAGATTTTTCGTCAAAACCTAACGTTGTTTACGGTAAAGTAATCGCAAATGACGTCATTTGGTGCCTCGCTACATGCGGTGCTTGTAGACAAAGGTTAAGCCGGAGCCCAAAAACGATATTTCACTAGTGGATTACGATATTTATATAATGGCTTTATTCCACTCCCATATCGCAAGTTACAGTGGAGAAAATGTTAATGTTTCCCAATAAACGCGTTTACGCTAAAACTATTATTTCAATTGCAAACAATTTGGAGCAAGATCAGACGCCGGGTAACCCGGCGTCTGATCAGGCTCCAAACTGTTTGTCACCAAGATAAACATGAATTATCAGAATTGTCAAAAAGTTGCACTTTTTTACGTTCTAGTCTTTTGCGTTTCGTTTCGTTTAAACGGGAAAGAATAACATTTTCTCCACTGTATTTATATAATGGCTTTATTCCACTCCCAAACCTCAAGTTATGTGATAAATGTGCACCCACCCATTCGTTTACAAATTTATCGGTTCTAACTGAAACCAAAATTACAACATGCACTTTCTTTGATAATAAATAAGCTGTTGAAAAGTAGTCTTGGCAAGAGAAATTGTATTTGTACGGACTATTTGTGCTGTACTTTACTGCTTTTGTGCATCTAGAATATTGAATTAAAACAATGCAGGGAAATTATTTCAGTGCAACAGGGAATAGTTCCTTCTTTTACCTTTGGCAATACAATAATACAGTGGAGAATCTGTTATTCTTTCCCGTTTAAACGCAAACGTACGCAAACGCAAAGCACTAAAACGCAGAAAAGAACAACTTTTGGACAATTCTGATATTTCATGTTTATAATGGTGGCAAACAGTTTGGAGCCTGATCAGACGCCGGGTTACCCGGCGTCTGATCTGGCTCCAAACTGTTTGCACTGCAAATAATAGTTTTAGCGTAAACGCGTTTATTGGGAAAGAATAACAGATTCTCCACTGTATGTACATATAAATAAACAAAGGTTTATACTACTAACTCTTTCACTGCCAATGGCGTCAAAAGGCGACTTTGCAAACGGTTTGGATTCTGATCAGACGCCGCGTAACGCGGCGTCTGATCAGAATCCGAACTGTTTGACACTCGTACATGTATCGACCTTTCTTCAGTGTAAACAGCCCTAACGCTGACTATATTGCAGACGACACTACCTATGCAGACGATATTTTTGCGGTAAGAAGGTAAAAGCAGACGATAAAACTTGACAGTGAAAGAGTAGAAATGTAGATCATCATTGTTTTGACGACTTTATCCTAACCAAATTATAGCTCGTTGAAGACATAATTATATTTTGCAACAACAACAACAACAACGACAACAACATCATTACTGTTATTTCATCTCAGGCACCGTAGTGCAACATGAAGGTGTACAGTGGAGAATACGTTATTCTTTCCCGTTTAAGCGCAAACGAAACGCAAACGCTTTGCAATAAAATGCAGAAAATGACAATTGTTTGACAAATCTGAATGTTGATTTTAACCGTGTGGCAAACAGTTAGGAGCCTGATCAGACGCCGGGTTATCCGGCGTCTGATCTCGCTCCAAACTGTTTGCAATTGAAATAATAGTTTTTGATCTGACTCCAAACTGTTTGTACTGGAAATAATAGTTTTAACATAAACGCGTGTTTAATGAGAAAGAATAACATTTTCCCCACTGTAACACAGACACTAGAATCCCTACACATGATGCGATAGCAGATTGTCTTCGATACAGAGGCTTTGATTGTTTGACTGCTTTGTAACGTACAAAGGGAGGCTATTGCAACTGGAGTTCAATAGTGTCCAACAAGAATTGTGTCCCTTAAATCAGTTCGTGTCATATTACACCACCGATTGATGTTTCGAATTCAGGGCCGGATCCAGAAATCTTTCAGGGGGGGGGGGGGGGGCACAGATATGGGAGGGATATATTTTTTAAAACTTGCATACTTAATGGTGCATTCTGAGGGCATTCTAAGAAGAAGTTAACATCGATAGAATGATGTAAATAACCCCAATGGAACACTACACCCAAAAAAGTGGTTTCATAAGACAAAGAAAAAAAATCATAATCTGGAGAATTTTTTAATAGCTTTATCTCCATTCTCAGAAATCTATTACTCCACACCAGGGTCATACAAAGATTTTCATCAGTGCATTCAAAACACAGGCCTTCAACTGATCTCAATGCAAAAAGTTGAAAAAAGTAGGACTGTTTTTCAAGTGGAAATTCAATTAGAGCGATAATTCGGTTTGGAATGCATGTTAAGTATCTAACATAAACTGGTGTAAATGACTGTAAGTAGCGACCTGTATAAAGACATATGAATATAGGGTAGCGTTAGGGTTATGAATATATTCAATAATATTTTCTATGCAGGAATGACATTCAAATGAATTCGTTGGTATAACGACATACGTTTACTCACTATATATAGTAATACATTACAACTTAAGACGGCACCTGACTGTCTAAAGATACACACATAAATAGTGTTCCTGTGAAGAGTACACTTGTCCTATGCAAGTAGTGTTGACCCTGATCAGAGGGCTCCTGTAGTAGCCCACTGATCAGGGTCTACACTGTTTGCAAATGTCAAGCTTACTCTTTTCATGTATACGTTGTTTGATAATGACGAGTACATGTATACTCATCTGTAGGGTTGATACATGTAGCGTTAAAAAAGACGACAAACAGGATCGCAACTACAGTGGAGAAAATGTTATTCTTTGTCGTTTAAACGCAAACGAAACGCAAACGCGTTCCAATGAAATGAAAAAAAAATAACGTTTTTGCCAATTCTGACTATGGGCATTAATTTGAGTTGCAAACAGTTTTGAGTCTGGTTAGACGCCGAGTAATCCGGCGTCTTATCATGCTCTGGACAACCTGTTTGCCACCCAGATAATGATACATTGTAAATAGTCAGGATCGTCAAAATCGTAATTTTCTTTATTTTATTGTTTTTGCGTTACGTTTACTTTCTCGTTTTTCTTTCCGATTTCAACACAAACGAAAGACACATTGCAATAACATGTAGAACAGTACATGTTTTTGACATTTATTACGCTTTATGTTGATCCAAATGGCAAATAGTTTGGCACCTGATTAGACGCCGGGTTACCCGGCTTCTGATCTGGCTCCAAACTGTTTGCAATGGAAATAATTGGATTTATGTAAACACAATTATTGAGAGTAATAACATCACCACTGGTTTATGCTTGAGGTTAACGATGAAACTATAACGTTCGTAGTTTTATGGTTTTGCATTCCATCATGATTGAGGTACATCGTTTGTCATTGCGCAATCGGCTTAGACACACTAATACGCCAACATCCACTCTAAATACAACGTTTATGTCAAGTTAGAGTGAAGATGATATGAACTATGGAATGACAGACTCGTATAAATGATGATCTAGCTGTCTAGAAGGTCAAAGAGAAGAGTAAATCAAACACACAGGGGAAGAAAAGAGACAAAGCTTTTTACACTACCCAAATCACTTCTGACTTCGGAGAAATTGAGGTTCGATTATTACAGTGGACAATGTGTAATTCCTACCCAATAAACACGTTTACGCTAAATCAAGTATTTCCATTGCAAACAGACTGGAGCCAGATAAGACGCCGTGAAATCCGGGTTTGATCAAGCTACAAACTTATTGCCACCTTAAATTTAATTAAAAAGACAGACTTGTTGTTTTCTACATTTTATTGCAAATTGTTTGCTTTTTTTCTCGATTGTACCAAGTAACGAATGACGTCACAGGACATAAAAGAGACACATCGTCTTACTGTACCCCGATCACTCATTACTTCGTAGTTCGATATTTACCCCTTTTTCTGAAGTAGAAGCTTCGAAAAGCGCATAAATTTATTCCTCATACAAATGTCTGTAGCTATGTGATCAGTTGCCAAGGTTTGCGGCTAAGTTTAACGGTTTGTGCAGTGTGCAGAGTATTTCATACCAGGTAGCCAACTTGCAAGTGATGGCCATCGATTTCTTAACTGAACTCATAGATGCTTATGTGTTTATCAACAGTGCTACATGTAACAGAGCTATAGAATATTGTTCCTACAGGGGGAATGTGGTTTGTTTGTTAATTTTTAACAAAAAGGCTGAAAGAAATACAGAAATCTCCTGTGGGAGCTATAATTGCTTTCCCTTTAAAAGTCTGTTGAGACCTACATGTACTGAAAAACATACTACGTGAGAGGGTTAAAAGGTACAATCGGCTTTGTTAAAGCAGGTTTTAGATATGCGTACAGCCGAACTTTGATATAGCATACTCGCTTAAGTAGAACATTCCGGTGTTTCAAAGTTAAATCGTAGCTTTGCAACTTTTAACTTTGAAATACTGGTATGTTTCACATAAATACGAGCTTGAGATATAGAAGTTTCGCCAAGCTCGACGAAAACGTTTTCGATATAGCAAAGTTCAACATTTGGATCCGAATATCATTGTGTTAAATGTATCAAAACATGTAATGACACAGACAAGAATTCTCACAGACTAATCGGATGTTGCTGTGAAATGTTCGTGCCATGTTAAAACATGCCTATTACATTGCAACATTGTACATACCAAGCACCATTGTCATCCCAGGCTCTGTATCTGAATTTGATCAACACTGTTAACCCTTTCCCCCATAGAAGCGACTTTTAGCGTATTTAATTTATTCATACGCTGAAGAAAATAGTTCTAGTTTATACCCTCATGAACAATTACCTTTACAAATATTTTATATAGCCTAG
This sequence comes from Gari tellinella, assembly GCA_922989275.2. Taxonomy (NCBI): domain Eukaryota; kingdom Metazoa; phylum Mollusca; class Bivalvia; order Cardiida; family Psammobiidae; genus Gari; species Gari tellinella. The sequence continues at coordinate 777,259 of OV277870.1, forward strand.
CAGATTTTAGCTTAAAGCAGGCTGAAAGTAAAGCAGAATGTGCCTTAAGGCACATTCTGCTTTCCTTTCAACCTACTTTAAGTGATCACCTGTCACCAAAAGTAGAAACAGGCTATGAGGTAAAGGGTTAAATACCTTATAAAGTATAGCTGCATGAAATGCATAAGATGCATGTGGATGTCAAACAGTGAAGACCAAGACCAGTTGCCCTGTCTTTGACGCGGCGGCTGGTCTTGATCTACACTGTTTGCAATGCAATAAGCCAGGATGAGTTCAGTAAATAACTCGGTGGCCGTCGTTGGCCATCAATTGCGAATTGGCTAGCTGGTCCGAAAAACTGTGCACGCTGCACACGGGGCACTAACTGCTAACCTAAACCGCAAACAGTTGCAACTGAACAAATTGTAGGTTTTGTCATTGCACGGCATTATACAGTAGAGAATGTGTTATTCTTTCCCAATAAACGCGTTTACGCTAAAACTATCATTTTAATTGCAAACAGATTGGAACCAGATCAGACGCCGGGTAACCCGGCGTCTGATCAGGCTCCAAACTGTTTGTCACCAAGATAAACATGAATTATCAGAATTGTCCAAAAGTTGCACTTTTCTACTTTCTAGTGTTTTGCGTTTGCGTTTCGTTTCGTTTAAACGGGAAAGAATAACGTTTTCTCCACTATAGCAGGCATTGGTTTACTACATATGAATACACGTCAAAAGAAGCTTGAAGTCCCTAATACACGGGATGAAGCAGCGGTAATGAAACATGACGTAACGGTCCTTATGGGAGTCTGCCAGACTGTATAATACGTAGGTTTGCAAATTTCCATAACTTTGTATCAGCGACATGTTTTATGTACAAGCGCCTGGCCTAGCTAATGCAAATCACGTTTAAATCCCATTCTGCGTTTTCTAGCAATACAGGGAAATATACGTTATTCTTTCCAAACAAAGGCATTTGTGCTAAAGTAGGCAAAATTCTCCCTCCAAACAACGGCCCGAACAACGATTCCTCCTTACAACGACACTTGCCAATGTTCCCTAAACAAGAAAACTATGTCTAACGCTTGCACTGCAGCAAAATTGCCTACTAAAACGGCCGTCTGTTGTTTTTCTCAACGTTACATATTATTGGACATTTTGACAGAAGAAATATAATGACGAGTGGAAAACAGCTTGATTCCAGATCAGACGCCTCGTTACGCGTTATGCTGTTTGCAAATGTTAGCCAATTTCCCCCCAGATAATGACTCCCTCCGAACAATGCACCTAATCTTTGTCTCCAAATTGGTTTTTGTGTAGAAAGGGAGCACTGTTTTTCATTGCAAACAGTTTAGAAATTGATCTGATGACTGCCATTGCCGTGTCTGATCAGGTTCCAAACTGCTTTGCAACTAATCTTAAGTTCAGGTTTCAAATCACTCCAATTTCCATCATTTTCTATATTTCATTGCACTGAATTTGGGTTGAGTTGTGGTTAAACGGGGACGAATGACTTCTATTTCATTGTATTTACATGTCCACCAAATGCCAAATGTTTACAAAATATAGACGTTGAACCTGATTTATGTTGAACAGATTGGCGAACAGTTTGAAGCATGATCAGGTAATGGTTACCTGGCTCCGAGGTTATAGAGCTTTTGACTTGAGCCTAGGCTCAAATCTGACCAATCAAATGCTTGGGAACTCACTCAGACTCAACTAAAACGCTTTATAACCTCGGAGCCAGGCGTCTGATTTGTCTCAAACATATGACAAACTAGTTTTACATGTAGTATGAATGCGCTCACAATTGGAAGACAAAGATTGTGTGCGTTGTTCGGAGGAAGTCGTTATGTTTATTGCAAACAGATTGGTGCCAGGCTAGATACAGGGTAACTTGTAACCCGAGGTATGATGAAATTCAAAGCTGTTTGCCACTCAGATTAATAAAAAGACGTCAATATATTTAAGCAATTATTACTTTCTACATTTTAACACATTGGACTACGGTACCAGGGGTCGTGAGTTCGATCCCCCGCCGGACCAGCGGTCTGACTAGGGGATTTTTTTCTGAATCCCCGATGATGTACAGGAATGTTCTTGAGCAAGACATGTACCGCGAATTGCTCCTCTCCATCCAGGGGTTAAAATGGGTACATGTGAAGGGTCTGAGTCGGTACTGCGGCTGCATTTGACTGCGCCATATGTTACATGTAGCAGTGCTCAATATTGTAGGCAAGATGGCTCGATGATCAGGGGAGTATATGTACAGTCGGCTGAGCGATCATTCGGACTGAAAGTAGACTTTAACTTGGTATATATTACATTTTAATGCATACCGTAGAGTTCAGTTTCTTGTAAACTGGAAATGGTAGTGTCTTCTCTACTGTAAATTGCGTTTTATTGAAAATTTCATATTATTCCCACGGTGAACATTTCGAGTCAGAATTTACGCTTCACAAGGAAAAGTTTTCAGTTTTTATCTCTTACTGCAGACAAAAGCATGTTTAACCCTTTACCTGCAGTAATAGACTCTCCTTTGAAAGTGTAGTCTACAAAAACAACAACAACTAATTGCGCATTTGTTTTGTATAAATATATTTTCACAGTAAAGAAACCTAGTGTCAAAAAGTTTGAATAAAGATCAGACGCCGCGTTACGCGGAGTCTGATCAGGATCCAAACTGTATGCAAATGCAAGTAAAGTCGTGGCGGACGAGGAGAGGGGTAAAATTCTACAACAGAAATATTTGTCTGTACAAAACTCACGCAATCATATTTACATGGAATACATCTGACGTCTAAATAGCAAGCAATTACATGGAGGCGAAACGATAGTTTGTTACATGTTTCTCCCTGTAAACTCAACATATTATATGTACTATTTACATTACAATGCTGCAGAGCTGTGTTGCGGGGCTTACTGTTAATATTTCCAGCAAACACTCAACCCCTGGTACAGTGGAGAATCTGTTATTCTTTCCCAATAAACGCGTTTACGCTAAAACTATTATTTGCAGTGCAAACAGTTTGGAGCCAGATCAGACGCCGGGTAACCCGGCGTCTGATCAGGCTCCAAACTGTTTGCCATCATTATAAACATGAAATATCAGAATTGTCCAAAAGTTGTTCTTTTCTGCGTTTTAGTGCTTTGCGTTTGCGTACGTTTGCGTTTAAACGGGAAAGAATAACAGATTCTCCACTGTACATGTAAGGTGTGGGGAGGATGGAACATTGGAAAACATGTATTGTAAAATCTTCAATAAAACTTTTTGCAATCGGGAGGATTTTATTTTCTCTCATAACTACCCCTGTTTCAATAGCGAACAACGATCATGAACATCCTCATCTCTAACATGATTGTGTCAGATCTACTTGATGACGTCACTCTAACGTCACTATTTTTAAAGGCGTGATTACGTCACTGAGATTCCCAAAAACCCTATTGCTTTTAAAAACCAGCAGAAAATCGCTGTTTATATGAGAGAAAAATCTGTCACTCGTTTGTGTTTGAGACCAGTTGATCTTAATTCCGTCTAGAATAGAATAGTTATTAAGCTTGACAAGGTTCGCTATAATAACATTTCAATTCTAGACTCGGTTAACATCAGCTTGTCTCAAACATTGACTCATGATACATGTATACATGTATCCTATACATTTCCCATCGAAATAAAAGCAAACGCAAACGATGCACCATGAATTGTAGTCTGAAATCGGATCAGACGCCGCGTTATGCTGCGTCTAATCTTGCTCCAACATGTTCGAAAAAGAAAAACAATTGTTAAGTACAAACATCTTTCGGAGAAATAAAGTATCATTGACCGGAATAAAATTTATTGAGAAATTTTAATTATTCTCACGTATTTCATTCTAGATCCAATTTACGTTTACAAGGCAAAGTGGTAGTAATTTTAGAAAGAGTTTCATACATTGGAATTTTCAAATTCTATGTCTGAATCATTCTGTTTGTACTACCAGGCAAGGCAATCAAATTTGCTGGGGATGAAGTTGACATCTGAATAGCTGACAATCACATAAATGAGAAATGATATTTAGTTATCATTCAGCAGAATCAGTTTTAATTCGCAACTAAAATTTGAATCGATGAGATGTTTGAGAAATGCTTTTGATTCATTTTGTAACGAACAATTTCGGAATTTCATAGAGTAACATAAAACTATTCTTTAGAATAATCGATTCCAAATTAATAACGCTCTATAATTTTCATTCCGTGATATATTGTTTTGTCCAAACCTTTCTATATTACTTCAAAGAGACGTGCAATAAGTAGATCTAAACCAATACAATTTAACTAACTTATTACACGAATGATTTAGTATTTTGTATTAGAATAAGTAGATCAATCCAAAAATAAATAACGTAACCAAACAAAACAAAAACACACCATACTTTACTAAATTGAACGTCATAGTAATAACTAACCCATTGTTTACAAACAATAACCACAGTTCAGATTTCTATTATTTGCATCGTTACATGTACTAACTTCTGATTAGGCTCCAGCAAGTTTATCATTAAGATTAAATTGAACAGTCAGAATTGTTGAAAACGTCTTAATTCTCAATATTTGATTGAAATGCGTTTGCGTTTAAATGAGACATGATAAGGTATTCTCCCCTTTGCATGGAAACAGCCACTTGCGGGGTTTCAAAAGTTTCTTGTTATTTCAGATGGTTTGTGTCATCATAGACGCGTTAATTGGGAAACTAATACAGCTTTCTCCACTGTGACGAACTAGTAATAACGCAAGGTCGTGTTTGACATTTTGTGTCAGAAAGTTGAAATACTGGAGTCAAAAGCAGTATCAATCCGTTTTCTCCACTGTAGTTATTTTGCATTTGTGAACACGTTTACTGGTAAAGAAAAATGTCGTCTCTACAATAGTGTAATGGTTAACGTCATAATTCATAAAACTGTTTGACATATTGTGTCAGAAAGTTGAAGCACTGGAGTCACCAGCATTATAAGCCCGGAACCGCCCGTCAACAAATAGTTCGACCTCATCACCACTTTAATATTGTACGGGCGGCGAGGAACGGCACAATACCACTTTGTATCTGTTGGTGGCGTCATGGATTTCTCTGCTCTCTTAAAAACATCGATGTCAAATATTGCTGAGACTTACTGTAAACAGCTTTAATCAAGAAATCGAGTGATTCCAACTGTTTGTCAAACTGATTGGTTACCTTGTTTAAGAAAACACAGACAACCATACTTTGAGGACTGCCGCAGATGGCATATTTGTGGAACCAGAAGTAACTAACTTGTTATCTCTTTCACTGCAAACATCACCAAACTGCGAATTTGCAAACAGTTTGGATCCTGCTCAGACGCCGGGTAACGCGGCGTCTGAACAGGATCCAAACTGTTCGGCACGTGTTTTGATATTTCTTAAGTTATATATGAACTACTTTAAATCTAACTTTAAAACGTTGTTGCCGACATCAGTTTTGTAGCAGACGACAATATAGTGAAGAAGGGTAAAAAACCTCATGATTACTTTGGCACCGATAGTGTTAAATGTTACAACAGTCTACTGGCTGCCCTAGTAACTGACACGGTGAACTTTCTGACAGCTCTCAGTCTCTCCCAGCTAGATGTAGTTATTATTGTTTACCAGACCATCATCTTCTCCACTACACTGGGATTTCGGTGTCTGACCCAGGTATTCAGCTACTACATGGATGAGTTGTTTCAAATTGAAAGCTCAGTTATCGTATAACCAACTTTGTCTTATTCTACAAATTTTTGGTTGCCCGCATCTCAGTTACAGGGGCCCGTTTCATAAAACTTCGTACGACAAATTGTGTCGTAAGTCAAATTATAAAAGTCTCAATTATTGTTCATATATCCATCTAATCCTGTCTTGTGACATCTTTTTGGAATCGTCTTGAAAAGACGATTCTAAAGAGATGTTTCAAGACAGGGTTTGATAGAGAAATCAGAAATTATTTTTAAAGTTTGACCTACGACCGTTTTAGGCGTACGAAGTTTTATGAAACTGGCCCCAGGTTCAGAAACATTACTCTTTTCAATCAACTTATTTATGCCTAAATATTGCAATAAATTTCCCCTATGCGTTAACTAGAAAATGTAATAATAGATATACAGCGTTCCCTCCTTTGTCTGGAGGGAGTTGCCATAGGGAAAGAAATTGGCTTGCATTTGCGAACAGCTTGAATCCGTCTGATCAACGTAACGCGGCGTTGAATGACGTCATGGAAGTGAAGTATTACGTATTTTCTCCCTGAAACTTAAATAGACAGTTCAAATTCCCAATTAAGGCTAGTCTTTTTTTGACTATTTAGGGTTGGTTATGTGACAAATAGTCTCCTTTTGTCCCCCTTAAATTTGTCGTCTGATGTTCCTTCTCAAAATTTCATAGATGGATAGGTTGATAGATACATACATATTGGCCATTGTAAAGAAATATAATGACGGGTTACGCGGCGTCTGATCTGGATTCAAACTGTCTGCAATCTAATTTTGATACACTTTTCCTCCTAACAACAACTCCCTCCGAACAACGCACACGATCTGTGTTTCCCGTTGGGTGTTGATGTAGAAAGAAAGCACTATATATCCTATAAGATCATTGCTGTATTAGGTTTGTCCAGCATTACACATAATCCTGCTCTTAACCCGATGGGCCCACGAACCCATATATGGGACATAGGCAAACAGTGTAAACTCTGATCAGACGCCGCATTATGCGGCGTCTAATCAGAGTCTACACTGTTTGCTGATAGGAATTTCAATATAAAACAAAATGAAAATGAAAGTTTTGATCAGGCATCCCTTTGATAAAAATAGACTAATCCAATATATAAAACATTGAAGAATCCAATTGGCGTAAATGGGTTAAATATACATGTTCCCAGACCACCTGTTCGAGAGATACAGATTACTATATGAGTATGTTATAGAATACGTATTTTAATTAATACACCAGAGATTGGATTATAAAAAGTTTGAAATATTCTCAAATACTGCTTCGATAATACAATCCCGAGTGTAGCTCAAAACACACTTTCTATCGTTAATTGAATGTTAACTACAAGGAAAGAAAAAGGTGTAAGCTAGCTTTTTCAATGCACTACTGTCCTATAACCCTACATATATAGCTAAAATTAATAGGATTATTTAACCTACTAATGCCGGAGGTCTACGAAATAGAAACTAGCAAATAATAAAGACCCTGATGAGACACTACAATGTGCATACAGTGGAGAAGACGTTATTCTTTCTTAATACAATCACAGGGCTGCCATAAGTTGACATGAAAAATCCTAAGATTTCCAAATTTGCATTTTTCAAGTGCGATTTTACGAATAGTACCTTTACCCTATAGCCTTTTTCTTGATTTGTTGACATGCAACTACTTAAAGCAGGCTGTAAGTAAAGCAGAATGCACCTTAGGGCGCATTCTGCTTTATTTTCAGCCTGCTTTAAGATACTATATTATGGAAAAAAATCCGGAGATTTAGGAAAAATCCGGAGAAATGACAGCCCTGCAATCAAAATGAAAACGCTGTGATCTAAAATGTTGAATATGAGATTTTCTTGAAATTGCTGGATATATATTTAAAACTGAGTGGTAAACTGTTTGGAGCCTGATCAGACGTCGTGTAACTACATGTAACCCGACGTCTGATCTGGTTCCAAGCTATTTGCATTAGAAATGATAGTTTTAGTGTAAACGCGTTTATTGAGAAACAAAAACGTCTTCTTCCCCGTATATATTTACTTGCTGTATGGACAAACACTTCAAAGTCTTAGATCACCTTGCATACCTCTTTACAGTGGAGAATCTGTTATTCTTTCCCGTTTAAACGCAAACGTACGAAAACGCAAAGCACTAAAACGTAGAAAAGAACAACTTTTGGACAATTCTGATAATTCTTGTTTATCTTGGTGGCAAACAGTTTGGAGCCTGATCAGACGCCGGGTTACCCGGCGTCTGATCTGGCTCAAAACTGTTTGCACTGCAAATAATAGTTTTAGCGTAAACGCGTTTATTGGGAAAGAATAACAGATTCTCCACTGTAACCCTTTCATGATCAACTTTATTGTGAGGTTTTTACCCCTTTGTCGCACAATTGTCGTCTGCTTCAAAATTTTGTTTTCAAAGTAAGATTTCAGGTAGTATACCGGACGTTATTTCAAAACAAGTGGCAAACAGTTTTGACCCTGATCAGACGCCGCGTTTCGCGGCATCTGATCAGGGTTTAAATTGTTTTGAAATGTAAGCCATGTCAGGTCTGAAACGCTATAAGGGTATTAATTTTTCTTCCCTTTAAAAACTCTCTTCGAACAACTCAGGTTCCATACTGTTTGAAAATACCCTTTATGACGTCATTGAGATTGAAAGGGTTAAAGAAGAAATCTTCCAGCAAGCAAGATGTTTTATTGCATTATCCAGGCGTCACTCGGTTAATGTAACAGAAAAAAAGTTTTAAGTGTGTAACGGAGATGAGGTCAACCAAATTATTGTAAAATATGACAAAGGTGGCCCTAGACCAACTGGGATATATCTCTTATTGCTAAGAGAAACGTCTGACCCACACTTAACCCTTTACCTGATAGCATTGTTTCCAGTATTGAAGATATGTGACTACTTAAAGCAGGTTGAAAGTAAAGCAGAATGCGCCCTAAGGCGCATTCTGCTTTACTTTCAGCCTGCTTTAAGCTATGACCTGCTCGAATGAGGAAAGTATTAAATATGACACATATTCATTACGGTATAATTTGGAACTATTTTCATCAGCGGATGAATAACATGCATGTGCTAAAAGTCGCTTCTATAAGGGAAAGGGTTAACAGCTGAATAGTCGGGTCAGACACTTCCATCTCTGAAGTGTGAAGAAGACGAAGGTCTTGACAAACAATAATAACTAGCCGGAGGTTAAGAAGAGCTGTCAGAAAGTTCATAGTGTCAGCTACAGGGGAGAAAACGTTATTCTTTCCCGTCTAAACGCAAACGAAACGCAAACGCAAAGCACTAAAATGAAGAAAATAACAACTTCTTGACACTTCTGACTATTGATATTAAGCTGAGTTACCCGGCGTCTGATCAGGCTCCGAACTGTTTGCACTGGAAATAATAGTTTTAGCGTAAACGCGTTTATTGGGAAAGAATAACGTTTTCTCCACTGTATGACGTCACGAATGACGTCAGAATAACATTTTCTCCACTGTAGTTATTAGCATACCCAAACATTTAAATATTTTTAGAGGAGAAGATTTTATGTACACTTCAGACCTAAATTGCTGTTTAACCCTTTCACTGCCAACTATTTTGTTAGATTTTTACCCCTTCACCGTTTTATTGTTGCCTGCTTCAAATGTGTTGTCTGCAAGTCGTTTCAAAGTTAAAATAATAAGGAAGTATGACTGGATAACTTTCAAAACGAGTGTCAAACAGTTTGGATCCTGATCAGACGCTGATTGACACTCTTATCGATATATATTAAGCCATACAACCTTAAATCTAACTTTGAAACATGTTTTGTAGACAACAATACTGAAGCAGACGACAATTAAGCGTATTATCGTCCCATTGGGTGTCGTTGTAGAGAGGGAACGCTGTAATAAGACAAAAGTCAAAACTAATTCCAATAATTAGATATGTTTTCATTAAATTCCGTATGCTTTGAGCAAAATTTTGATAATCTTTGCAAACAATTTGAATACAAAATGTATTGATGCTTTCTCTATGTCCAAAGTAATTGGCTCTCTGATATTTGCGCTAGGAAATTAGAAACTAAGTGTTGAAATCGCCTCAAACAACGAATATTTTAGACCAAAACTGCCTAACATGTCAGTTGTACATCTTTCGTAATAAATCTCTCTGGCTTTGATTTCCCAAAATGCACGATAATATGCTGATCCACTGAACATTATTAATTAAACCATTCAAACATAACGTTATACAAACCTAGTGCAAAAGCTAAAATAACAGACTTATGAAATACTATTAAGTAAATATATATTTCGATGTTTGAAACAAGTGAATTAGGCGAAAATTCAGCTACTAGGAACGGCCGACTGAATACGTGTATTTTAACATATGATAAAGATGTAAGGTGCATAATGGTAGTATGGTGCATTAAGTATGAAATTGGTTTTAAGATGTATATTTTGTTGAGATTTGAGTACGAATAAATGGTCAGTCGGTCGAGCTACCTACGGCTTATACCAACATATGTGTTCTGTCTGTTTATTAAGTCAGTCGACGGTATGATTAAGGGAAAGTGAGTATGCACTCTTGATCGGTATAGCCGACAGGTTTATGTGTGCAAATGCTGTTTAGGTCTGTTTTGACAATCGCTTATAAATTCTACACGTTTTAGCATTGCATTTATAAACATAAAAGTACAAGTATAAGTAAACGAAGTTGGCAACAACTTCTAACGCCATTAGTAAAAGTTCCTCACTTGAATTGAAACATTTTGAATATTGTTAGTTGTTTACGTGTGTTTACAGAATTATCAACTAATTGGGTTTAACCCATTTATGCCCAGTGTACTCTTCCATGTTTATATATTGGATACGTCCATTTTTTATCAAAGGGATACCTGGTCGAAATTTTCATTTTTATTTTGTTTTATATTGACATTCCTATCAGCAAACAGTGTAGACGCTGATCAGACGCCGCATAATGCGGCGTCTGATCAGAGTCTACACTGTTTGCCCATGTCCTCAATATAGGATCGTGTGCATAAATTGGTTAATGAAAATATTTGCTTGTTATTGATTTTTAAGCTTTTTAAAATCCGGTTGTTATGTTAACAACTCTTAACATCCTGAGCGAAATATTTTTAAAAAAAATAAACAGGCGCCCCTTAACCAAGGTTTAACCCCCCAGTGGTTGTTAATAATTAATTAATTTATAATTGATTATTGATTGCTACTGACCATACCAAGGCGGGCTCCTATGTTCACTTAGCTTTATGTTTGTCTTGCGTGTTGTTTTCTATTTAGTGTGTAGATGAAGGAATGGTATTGCGTGTGTGTGTGTGTGTGTGTGCTTGTTATGGTATGGCTGTGTGTGTGTTCTGCTTTAGAGATGGGTGTATTGTTTGTGTTGCGTTTCCTGCTTGAGTCTTCTTTCGTATTTATTTGTATTGTCAGTATTCGACAAGAAAATCGAACCAACAAGTGTATAATTTTACAGTTCGTAGGATGAAAACAAGGCATGGCTTTGGACAGAGGTATTTGTTCCAATATTAATGATATAATGTTAATTGTGAGTAATTAAAACACGACTCGAAACCTACGGCATATAGACAAAGAATACTGAGAAACGTATATTACGTCGCGATAATGAACTGCACGCGCGGCGTTTCCATCCGCTGTTCCATTTGTCCCATCAGCGTAATACATAAATAGTATTTTTATAATAAAAGTCGCGTTAGAATTAAAATAACAAATTCGTAGGTGGCCATTACCGTGCATTAGATCACAGTTAGTCGTTAAGATGTGGGTAATTAGATCACTCGGCCTAAAGGCCTCGTGATCTAATGACTCCACATCTCAACTCCTAACTGTGATCTAATGCACGGTAATGAACACCTACGGATTTGTTATTTCTTAATTAAAACATGCTCTGCTGTACAGAAACATTCTAAAAGTTTCCAAGAAATATACAACAATGACGTTAGGTCCCAAAACACTATGTCTATGGGGATTGTTTTTTAAGTCATCTCTGACGCAGGATACCGGATACCTGAACATGTTCAAAACTGCATGCTATTCCGATTGTAACTGAAACATTTTCAATACAACATTATCCTTTGAAAATGCACTTGATTTTAGTTAGTTGTCGTTTAACAAAAAAGAACTACTGTATGTATTTTAAGTTACGTGACGCCGAAATTAGCCAAAGTTGTTATTCTTAAGAATTGTGTTATGCTTTGTTTAAACGAGATAGAAATCACGTCTTCGTCACTGTAAGTAGGTAAACGCAAACCATGCAAACGGTGAATATATCCCTAGGTAATAACCTTTGCAAAAAGGTTGGATCCTTATTAGACGCCGCGTCACGTGGTGTCTCATCAGGATCCAAACCTTTTGACTTTTGACACTTTGACCCTGAATATAAAGTCAGATAAACTTTTTAACAAAAGCAGACGACAGTTGTTGTTGCAGGCGCAAATATTATCCAGCATGTAAAGAGTTAATTGTCTCAGAAATTCCTCTCATAAGTGTAACTGAATAATGTTTTCTCACTAGAATAACAAGACAATTACCAGTGGTTTATTATGTGCAGTAGAAGAACTTTAAGTCAATTAAGCACAGTGATGATGTTGCCTTAAATAAGTGTTTGTAATTATCTATAACAGAAGTCTATGCCTGGTTTACTGTCTTATTACTGTTCATTTACAAGAAAAGAAGAATTGTTTAACTAGTGCTGTGTGAAGTAGAATTGATTTGATACTCTTGCAAATATTATCCCGGTCAAGACTCCTACAAATGTTTTACCACAAATTCATTGGTTGGGCAAGAATTAGGTTCCGCCATTTCTACACTATAGTCTTTGCCCAATGCCAATGTAGTTAGAGCTCATAACGTCCTGATTTCAATATTGAACAGAGATAGCGAATATCCTTGTCTCCAACATACATGTATGTGGTATAAATATTATCACGTCATTCTAACGTCACTATTTAAAAAGGCGTGATTACGTCACTAGGATTCAAAAAAGGCTTTTAAACAATAACTGGAAATCGTTAGTTATTTGAGAAAATGAATCTATAACTCGTCGATATTTCAGACAGTCGATCTCATGCGAGTCTAAAATAGAAATAGTTATAAAGCGAGCCAAGGCTCGCTTTATAATATTTCAATTCTAGACTCGCTGGAGATCAGATCGTCTCAAAATATCGACTTATGACAGATCATATATATTTTATGTGTCGCGGTGCCGTAAAAACTGAACTCTATCAATGAAGTATCTACATGTTTTCTCCAACATATTAAGGGAAGACAATACGATACAATATTAATGCTTAAACAATCCCAGGTTCCAGATAGAAGTAAGTAAATTAAACAGTTTCCTCGCTAGTTCTATATGATGTTTCTTATTCAAATCATCATTAAAGTAATGCAATTTTAAGAAATTCAATATATGATTACTTGAGAAGCAGCCAATATAAACCATATTAACTTTTAAAACTGATAGGATGTGTAAACAATATAATTACATGTATAAAATGACAATTGTTTGAAGATTATGACGATTACTTTTATCTTAGGGGAAAACAGTTTGGGCTTCAACTTGTTTCCACTGGTCACAATGGTTTTAGCCTTCATTTGGAAATAATAACGTCTTCTCCATAGTACTCGTTTGTCATTTTCTACATGTTATTGTATTGTCTTTACCTTTTACATGTATGTTTCGTTTAAACTGGAAAGAATAATGCAACAGCCGGATGAGACGTCTAGCAACTGAGAAGGATACAAAGTTTGGATTTGCTACTCAGGGGTCCGTTTAATAAAACTTTGTACGACACATGTTGAAGTAAGTCAAATCTTTAAAATACATTTAATTTCTGATTTCTCTATCTTATCATGCCTTGAAAAGATGTTTCCAAAGAGATATCACAAGACAGGATTAAATGGAGAAACAAATAATAATTGAGGCTTTTATAATCTGACTTATGACAAAATTAATTTTGTCGTACGAAGTTTTATGAAATGGGCGTCATATCTACCTAATTCGTCAAGAACATCAAAAACTATATTGCTTTTGCGTTTCGGCTTATTTATACCAGAACAAACAAGTGCGTTTATCACTGTTTGAAAGAAAAAAGTTTCCCTCAATTCAAAACATTTATCCCATAAATTTATATTTATTCATACCGATGCTACATGTAATACTTCGAAACATAGTTTTATTGTTTTGGATATGTTATATGTTGTGACCATTTGACGACAGATCGCAACTTGACAGCCGTCTATTACAACGATTTGGATTCAGACCAGAGGTAAATCAGCAATTTCAAAAGATTGTTCTACATTGATTTGCAGATGTTAAAACAAGGGAACAGCTTAATACAGGACAATATTTATGCTCTGCGACGTGTCGTATTCATGGGCTTTATGCGCAGTTTTTTACGCGACATGTTTTGAACACCGTGTGCAGAGACTTAGGGTGTTATAACGAATACAGTGGAGAATATGTTATTCTGACGTCATTAGTGACGTCATACAGTGGCTAATATGTTATTCTTTCCCGTTTAAACGCAATCGAAACGCAAACGCAATGTACTAAAACGTAGAAAAGTACAACTTTTGGACAATTCTAATAATTCATTTTTATCTTGGTGGCAAACAGTTTGTAGCCTGATCAGACGCCGGTTTACCCGGCGTCTGATCTAGCTTCAAACTGTTTGTAATTGAAATACTAGTTTTAGCGTAAACGCGTTTATTGGGGAAGAACAACATTTTCTCCACTGTATTCATTGCGTTCTACGGGAATGACCACGGGAAAGAATGACGTCACCCACTGAGAAATATTTGTTAGACCATGGAAACGATTATCGTATTTTAACCCTTTCAACCCTAAATATCTCTTGTCGCCATTTAATATCATTTTGGAATCTTCTAGTTCAAGCATTTTGAACCAGTCTACTGTTGAATATTTTGATAAGACGCACAAACGAATGAAAATATCAAACAGTGCAGACCCTGATCAGAGGGCTCTATAGGAGCCCTCTGATCAGGGTCTGCACTGTTTGCATACGTAATCAGTAATCTCTACAGAGGGCTGTAGGGTTGAAAGGGTTATATTTGTTTTCTGTGCTTTCAAAGGATCTCCCCTTATTCAGATTTTTATAATTCACAACAGCAGATGTTAAGTGCTTGTGTGGCGGCTATAAAAAGTCGCCCTGTACTTCATTCTCATAGTTGTTATACTCTTTGGTCCTTTGGAATCATTGATTTTAGTGCAATTACAGTTGAAAGTTGAATTCCGCTTAAGCCGGTGCTAGGGGGCGTGAGCACTGTTGCATATTTCAGTATTGCTCATGAACAGACTCAATTAAACCGAGTCTGCAATTTTCGGTATTTGCTTTGTTTTCTGTGCTTTCAAAGGATCTCCCCTTATTCAGATATTTAGACAATATGTAGACATGATTCTGGTTTTAACGGATCTCGTCACAGCAGACAATCTTCTGTTAAGTCTCTTCCAGTATGAATCTTACACGGTCTACTGACAGACAATTAATCTTAAGATTCCTGACGCTGACTGATATGTTCTCTTGTCTATGACTGGATATTATGAAATGTCTGTTTTAAAATACAACGAAAAAAATTGATATGATTTCCTTATACATGTAAAATGTACAAAGCTGTAAACGACATGCAATAATCTGTTTTAAGGTGTTTTTTATTTAAACGCAAACGAAATGCAACCACATTTACTTGAAATGAAGAAAATGCATTCTTTATTTTAAAAAATACAGTTTATTTTAATCTTAATGGCAAACAGTTCGAATTCTGACTAAACCCCGGGTTTCTCGGCGTCAAATCTACTTGCAAAAGACATAATTGTTTGAACAGAAGCGCGGTTGTTTGGTAAACATAAAGTCTTCTCGAATGTATGTTGTTTATGAACAGGCTCACAGTGCTGTTGAGTTTCAATAAAAGTGTCACAGCTTGCAGCCTGGCATCAGCGTATATCGTAATTATTTGGTTAGAGTGACACGTCTGTTGATAGAGCGCTGTCGATTGTCCAATTCAATTTCCATGGTTACTGTTTTTTGCTTTAAAATCGTCCTGAAAACCGCATGGGTCTTTCAGAGGGAATATGTGAAAAGCAGTTTGGAAAATAAAAGTGTTTCCCTTGTAGTCCTTCTCGTGCTTAACCCATTTGAGCCCAGTCGATTCTTTCATGTTTATATATTGGATTAGTCCATTTTTTATCGAAGGGATGTCTGGTCAAAATTTTCATTTTCATTTTGTTTTATATTGAAATTCCTACCACATAAAGCGGCGTCTGATCAGAGTCTACACTGTTTGACTATGTCCCTAAACTTGTGCGTTAACCCTTTCGGCGCCCATGTTTTCATGAGGTTTTAACCTCCCCATCCCTTTATTGTCGTGATCTGCTTCACTATCCATCTTTTGCAATGTCATTTCATAGTAACATTTAGTGTAGTATGACTTAGGAAATGTTGATACAAATGTGAACAGTTAAGATCCTGATCAGACGCAGCGTTTGTTTGCTAACTGTTAGTCAGTTTATAGTTCAATACTTTGTTATATGATATAACTCTTGGAACAGTTTATGAATGGATAATCTCCCCTTAGGATAGATCATCAGTTTGTGGAGGACACTTTTGTGCAGGACATAGAGAAGCACATGGTCTAACAGCATTTACGCGACGTCCGATCAGGATAGAAGGTGTTTGCAAAGTCGATTTATGCGACTTCAGCACCAAATGTGTTAAACAAGAATAACTTAATTCCCCTGTATCACACTATTTCCCCTCCATGTAAGTCCATGCTATTTAAAAGTCAAATTCGTCCTCTAAAAATCGGATTACGTGGCTTTGTACAGACAATTATTTCTATATGTGGAAATTAGAATTTCCAGTTCCTGCAATAACACCTTAAACAGTACTTTCCTTTTTCAAGACAGATTTCAACGAGGCTTAACTATTTCACTGCCAAATTAATCGTTAGTTCTTTACCCCTTCAACGCTACATTGTCGTCTGCTTCAATATTGTCGTCTGCAATATCATCCAAATATAGATTTCAGGTAGTATACCTGAACAATTATTGATATCAATGGCAAACAGTTTGGATTCTGATCAGAGACCGCCTTACACGGTGGCTGATTGGGATCTAAACTATTTGCAAAATCGCCTTTTTGTCGCCATTGGCAGTGAAATAGTTAATAAGACAAACGTCAAAACTGATTCCAATAATTGGATATGTTTTCATT
Source organism: Gari tellinella (assembly GCA_922989275.2). Classification (NCBI taxonomy): domain Eukaryota; kingdom Metazoa; phylum Mollusca; class Bivalvia; order Cardiida; family Psammobiidae; genus Gari; species Gari tellinella. Next base: position 794,215 of record OV277870.1, read on the forward strand.
AAAGTCCGTATGCTTTGAGCAAAATTTTGATATTCTTTGCAAACAATTTGAATACAAAAATAATTGATGCTTTCTCTATGTCCAAAGTAATTGGCTCTCTGATATTTGCGCGAGGAAACGGGAAACTAAGTGTAAGAATCGCCTCAAACCACGAATATTGTAGACGAAAACTGCCTAACATGTCAGTTGTAATATTTCTTAATACAATCTCTCACTGGCTTTGATTTCCCAAAATGCACGATAATATGTTGAACCACTGAAAATTACATTATTTTACCCATTCAAACATAACTTTATACAAACCCCGTGCAAAAGCTAAAATTAACAGACTATGAAATATTATTAAGTAAAGTGTGTAAGCACTCTTAATCTGCATTGACGACAGGTTAATGAGTGCAAATGCTGTTTAGGTTTTTTAAGACAATCTCTTATATTCTGCACGTTGTAGCATTGCATTTATAAAGATAAAAATACAGGTTTAAGTACACGAGTTGGGCAACAAGTTCTAAAGTCATTAGTAAAAGTTCCTCACTTGGATTGAAACATTTTGAATAGTGTTAGTTGTTGACGTATGTTTACAAAATTATGAACTAATTGGGTTTAACCAATATTGGATTAGTCCATTTTTATCAAAGGGATGCCTGGTTAAAATTTTCATTTTCATTTTGTTTTTTATTGAAATTCCTGTCAGCAAACAGTGTAGACTCTGATCAGACGCCGCAATATGCGGCGTCTGATCAGAGTGTACAATGTTTGCCTATGTCCCATATATGGGGTCATGGGCATAAATAGGTTAATGAAAATATTTGCTTGTTTTTTATTTTCAAGCTTGTTTTAAATACGGTTGTAGTATTAACAACTCTTAATATCCTTTACGAAACGTTTTACAGCAATAAACATATTTATATTGTCAGTATTCGACAAGAAAGTCAAACCAACAAAAGAATCTTATAGTTCGTGGAGCAAGGCACCTAAACAAGCTCAAAACTGATTGTAACTAACTGTAAACATTATCAATAAGATATTATCCTTTGAAAATGCACTAGTTTGTAGTTAGTTTTCGTATAACAAAAAAGAACTACTGTACCTAATGTAAGTTACTTGTCGCCGAAATTATCCAAAGTTGTTAATCTTAAGATTGTTTTGAACCGGTTTTGCGTTAAACTTTGTTTAAACGAGACTGAAACCACGTTTTCGTCACTGTAAGTAGGTAAACGATTACTATGCCAACGGCGAATATATCCCTAGGTAATAACCTTTACAAAAAGGTTGGATCCCTGATGAGACGCGGCGTCTCATCAGGATCCAAACTTTTTGACACTTTGACCCTGAATATAAAGTCAGATAAACTTTTTAACAAAAGCAGCCGACAGGCGCAAATATTATCCAGAGTTAATTGTCTCAGAAATTCCTCTCATAAGTGTAACTGTATAATGTTTTCTCACTAGAATAACAAGACAATTACCAGTGGTTTATTATGTGCAGTAGAAAAACTTCAAGTAAATTAAGCACAGTGATGATGTTGCCTTAAATAAGTGTTTGTAATTATCTATGGAAGAAGTTTATGCCTTGGCTGCTGTCTTATTACTGTTCATTTACAAGAAAAAAAGGATTGTTTAACTAGTGTTGTGTGAAGTAGAATTGATTTAATACTTTCCTTGCTGTAGTAGTGCAAACATTACCCCGGTCAAGATACCTACCATTGTTTTAACACAAATTCATTGGTTGGGCAAGAATTAGGTCCCCCATCTACACTATACTCTTTGCCCAATGCCAGTGTACTTAGAGTTCTTAACGTCCTGATTTCAATAGCGAACATAGATCGCGAATATCATTGTCTCCAACATATGTAGGATAAATATGATCACGTCATTCTAACGTCACTATTTAAAAAGGCGTGATTACGTCACTGGGATTCCAAACAGACCTGTTGTTTTTAAAAAAATTAACTAAATATCGTTGGTTATTTGAGAAAAAGAATCTATAACTCGTCGATATTTCAGACAAACTGACATCATGCGAGTCTAGAATAGAAAAAGTTATAAAGCGAGCCAAGGCTCGCTTTATAACATTTAAATTCTAGACTTGCTAGAGATCAGCTCGTCTCAAATATCGACTTATGACAGATCATTTATGTTCGAATAGATAATGTTCCATTTTATGTGTCACGGTGCCGTAAAAACCGAACTCTATCAATGAATTATCTACACGTTTGCTTCAGTATATAAAAAGAAAACAACGATGCAATACGAGACATATTAATGCTTAAACAATCCCAGACCCCAGATAGAAATGAGTAAATTAAACAGTTTCTTAGCTTGTGATATATGATGTTACTTATTAAAATCGTCTTTTAGTAATGCAATTTTATGAAATTCAATATTCTGATTACTTGAGAAGCAGCCAATATAAACCGTATTTACTTTTTCAAACTGATAGAATATGTGAGGACATTACATTGCCTGCGTAATGGTTGTGTATATTTAACACAAAATAATAATAACATTCGCCTTATTCATTTCTATTGAACTAAGTGACGTTCATTTCGTATAAAAGCATTTTTTCTAGGGGCGGGGCTTATGGCTATCCACGCAGAGGATGCGGGGCTTATGTATCTGCACTCCGCGACTCATGTTGTGGCATTCCCCGAGTAATGGCAGTAATAGCTGTTCCTTTCAGAGTACACATAATTCGTTCTTACAACCTCTTATATGGATTAAACATAAATGCATACTAATAAAATGTTCATTTAATATTAGAAATTACAGCAAATACGATGTAAATATAAAAAATGAACTGATTTACTTCGACGTTTAAACGAAATAAACGACGGAAAATAATCTGCAAGTTTACCATGAATCGCAGAATTTGCGTATCATTTTGGGTCGTTTATTTCGCTTAAACGACGAACCCATTCAAGTCATTTCCTAATAAAAGTCCAAAGATATGCAGTGCAACACTCTGAAACCTTTCCTAGCGTTATATGAGTATCAGTTTTGAAACTGCATCTGTTTCAAAATTGTTGTCAGCAAACTTTTCCAAATAAAGACGTTTGTATTTTTTAAATGATTAATACTTAACAAGAGTGTCAAACAGTTTTGATCCTCTCTAAACTGAGCTGTCTGGAGGGGTTCAGTTTTAGAGGGCCTACTGTTTGTTGTGAATATGTTGAACGTTCTGTGGGAACTGTCTACCTTAGAATACCACTCAGCCCAGAAACAATCATATTGCATCCAAAATAGTATGTTTGAAAGATGACCAACGCTAAAATAAAATGAAAACATATTATGTTCTTCTTCTTCGTTAAACATATGTGTGGTAATATAATCATACCGTTGGAACGGGTACCATGGAGAAGACGCTATTATTTCCAAATGAAGGCTAAAATCATTGTGACAAGTGGAAGCAAGTTGGAGCCAGATCGGACCCCAAACTGTTCGCCCCTAAGATAAAAGTAATCGTCATAATCTTCAAACAATTGTCATTTTCTACATGTTATTGTATTGTGTTTGCCTTGTATGTTTCGTTTAAACTGGAAAAAATAACGTTATATCTACTGCAAGAGCCGGATTAGACGTCAAGCAACTGGGCATGATGCATAGTGTAGATTTGCTACTCAGGGGCCCGTTTTACAAAACGTCTTACGACAAATGTTGTCGTAAGTCAAATCTTTAAAAAACATCTAATTTTATTTTCTCTATCTAATCAAGTCTTGTGACATCTCTTTAAAATAACCTTGTTAAGACGATTTCAAATAGACGCCACAAGACAGGATTAGATTGAGAAATAAATAATAGTTGAGGCTTTTATAACCTGACTTACGACACCATTAATTTTGTCGTACGAAGTTTTATGAAACGGGCGTCAGATCTACATAATTCGTCAAGAACATCAAAAACTATATTGCTTTTGCGTTTCGGCTTACTAATACCAGAACAAACAATGCATTTATCACTGTTTTAAAGAAAATAGTTTCCCTCAATTCAAAACATTTATTATCCCATAAATTTATATTTATTCATACCAATGCTACATGTAATGCTACGAAACAGTTTGTATCGTTTTAAGTGTGTTATATGTAGTGACCCTTAACGGAAGATCGCAACTTGACATCCGTTTACAAATGATTTGGTATCAGACCAGTGGATAATCAGCAATTACAAAAGATTGTTCTACATGTGTTTGCATATGCTTAAACAAGGGATCAGCTTAATACAAGACAGTATTCATACTCTGTAACGTGCCATATTCATGAGCTTTATGTGCAGTTTTATACGTGAAATGTTTGGAACACCGTGTGCAGAGACTTAGGGTGTTATAAAGAATACAGTGGAGAATATGGTATTCTTTCCCGTTTAAACGCAAACGAAACGCAAACGCACTAAAACGTAGAAAAGTACAACTTTTGGACTGGACAATTCTAATAATTCATTTCTATCTTGGTGGCAAACAGTTTGTAGCCTGGTTAGATGTCGGGTTACCCGGCGTCTGATCTGGCTTCAAAACTGTTTGTAATTGAAATAATAGTGTTAGCGTAAACGCGTTTATTGGGAAATAATAACAATTTCTCCACTGTATTCATTGCGTTCTACGGGAATGACCACGGGAAAGAATGACGTCACCCACTGAGAAATATTTGTTAGACCATGGAAACCGTTATCGTATTTCAGACAAGATGTAGACATGATTCTGGTTTTAACGGATGTCGTCACAGCCGACAATCTTCTGTTAAGTCTTTTCCAGTATGAATCTTACACGGTCTACTGATAGATGATTAATCTTAAGATTCCTGACGCTGACTGATATGTTCTCTTGTCTATGACTGGATATTATGAAATATCTGTCTTAGAATACCACGAAGAAATTGATATGATTTCATTATACATGTAAAATGTACAAAGCTGTAAACGACATGCAATAATCTGTTTTAAGGTGTTTATTATTTAAACGCAAACGAAATGCAACCACATTTACTTGAAATGTAGAAAATGCATTCTTTATTTAAAAAAATACAGTTTATTTTTATCTTAATGGCAAACAGTTCGGATTCTGATTAGACCCCGGGTTGCTCGGCGTCAAATCTACTTGCATTTGACATAATTGTTTGAACAGAAGCGCGGTTGTTTGGCAAACATAAAGTCTTCTCGAATGTATGTTGTTTATGAACAGGCTCACAGTGCTGTTGAGTTTCAATAAAAGTGTCACAGCTTGCAGCCTGGCATCAGCATATATCGTAATTATTTGGTTAGAGTGACACGTCTGTTGATAGAGCGCTGTCGATTGTCCAATTCAATTTCCATGGTTACCGTTTTTGCGTTAAAATTGTCCTCAAAACGGCTTGCCTCTTTTAAAAGGGATAATGGGAAAGAAGTATATCAAATAATACCGACATGTTTCGCCAAACTTCTGGCTATTATTTTCAAATAGTTTCTATCCAAATGACAGTCTGATTCATTCGTTGTTTGACTTTGAAATACAGGTGTACAATGTATGAATACTCGACTTAATCGAGCTTGAAATATCTAATTTCAACTAATGAAATACGGAAAACTTCAACTTAACCTAGTTTGAGTTGATAAGATTTGACTGTTTACAGTGAAGAAGACATTATTGTTCTCTGTTTAAACGCAAACGAAACACAAACGCATTGCAGTAGAGTGGAGAACATGACGATGTTTACAATTCTGACAGTATTTTATATCTAAGTTACAAACAGTAGTTTGGGGCCTGATAGGACAACGGGGTACCGGGCGTCCTATCTGGTTCGAAACCGTTTGGAATGGAATGAATAGTTTGAATATAAACGTTGTCTCCACTGTATCGACAATGGTGTAGTTTAGTCTAAAGTTCAAAGGTTTCTAGCTATTAAGTGTAGGCCTGCAGGAGCCCTCTGACTTCACTGTTTGCATTTGACAAGTGTACTCTTCACAGGTACATATTTGGTAAAGGACGCATATATACAGTGGATAATCTGTTATCCTTTCCCGTTTAAACGCAAACGTACGCAAATGCAAAGCACTAAAACGTAGAAAAGAACAACTTTTGGACAATTCTGATATTTCATGTTTATCTTGGTGGCAAACAGTTTGGAGCCTGATCAGACGCCGGGTTACCCGGCGTCTGATTTGGCTCCAAACTGTTTGCACTGCAAATAATAGTTTTAGCGTAAACGCGTTTATTGGGAAAGAATAACAGATTCTCCACTGTACATGTACGAGACGCCGTATACCCGGAACCTGATCAATATCCAAACTGCTTGCATTTCAGATTGCAACTAACTGTAAACATTTTCAATACAAAGCCATGCTTTGAATGATAATGCACTGTATTGGAGTTAAATTGCGCTTTAACAGGAAATAACCACTGTAAGTAGGTTAATTGTCGCAGAATACACACTCAGTCCTCATTTTCAACATTTTGGAACTGGTTGTCCGTTAAGCTCTGTTTAAACGGTACATAACCACGTCTTCTTCACTAAAATTGGTTATCTTTTACCATGCTAACAGCGACTATGTCTCACAGTGATAACCTTTGAAAACATATTGAATCCAGATGAGACGTCGCGTAACTTGCTATCCCATCAGGATCGAAACTTTTTGAAATTCTGACCTTGTTTGAAAAGATATTTAAATAAACTCTATTTACAATAGCAGACGAAAAATATTGTTGCAGAAGAAAATAATTCCTGGCATGCAAATAGTTAATTGTCTCAGAAATTCCTCTCATTAGTGTAACTGTATATGTTTTCTCACAAGAATAACAAGACAATCAACATTGGTTTATTATGTGCAGTAGATAAACTTCAAGTCAATTACATGTACAGTGGAGAATCTGTTATTCTTTCCCAATAAACGCGTTTACGCTAAAACTAGTATTTGCAGTGCAAACAGTTTGGAGCCAGATCAGACGCCGGGTAACCCGGCGTCTGATCAGGCTCCAAACTGTTTGCCACCAAGATAAACATGAATTATCAGAATTGTCCAAAAGTTGTTCTTTTCTACGTTTTAGCGCTTTGCGTTTGCGTACGTTTGCGTTTAAACGGGAAAGAATAACAGATTCTCCACTGTACGTACAGTGATGATCTTTCCTCAAATAATTGTTTGTAATTATCTATAACATAAGTATATGCCTGGTTAACTGTCAAATTATGGTTCATTTACAAGAAAACAAGAACTTTTGAATGCTGACTGAAGTAGAATTGATTTAATACTTTCCTTGCTATATTGGAGAAACACGTTATCCTTTCCAAAACGCGTTCATGCTTAAATAAATTGACCACTGAAAACAGGAACCTGATAAGACGCCGGGTAACCCGACATTTGATCAAGCTCAAAAACAAGCGTTCACACTAAAATCATGTCTGACAATTGCAAACATTTAAGAGCCTACTCGGACACCGGTAACCCGAAGTCTGATCAGACTCAAATCTGGTAGTTACTCAGACATTTATAAATGATTAGAGTGGTCCAAATGTTGTCTCTTGTAAAATTTATTACAATGCGTTTGCACTGTATTTAAACGGAAAATAATAGCATTTTCAACACCGAACTTGCACGGATCATGGGTTCTGTAAACATTATAGGAACCCTTTAATTGTTAATGTATACACATAAATTGATAGTTTAACCCATTAACCTACAAATACGGTTGTTTATTACTCCTCCACTGAAGAAAATATTTCCCTTTCATACAGTAATGAATATGTAGCAAACTGAATCAATCCCATATCATATCAGAGTGTAGCTTACATCAGGCTGAATGTAAAGCAGAATGCGTATTAAGTGGCTGTTTGTCTCTTAAACTATATAGCATGGGTTGATACCCCTAACCAATATTGAATTGGTTTATATATACAGAACACTGGTGAGTGTTTCCCTGTATGAAAACTTGGCAATGTTTTTAAGTGAATGTAGTGTTAGACTTAACTAGGGAAAAGTAAACATAATGATGCATAACAAGTACAGTGGAGAATCTGTTATTCTTTTCCGTTTAAACGCAAACGCAAAGCACTAAAACGTGGAAAAGTACAACTTTTGGACAATTCTAATAATTCGATTTTATCTTGGTGGCAAACAGTTTGTAGCCTGATCAGACGCCGGATTACCCGGTGTCTGATCTGGCTTCAAACTGTTTGTTATTAAAATAATAGTTTTAGCGTAGATAAGAAATATGTGCGTTGTTCGGAGGGAGCCGTTATGGGGAGAGAAATTGGCTTATATTTGCAAACAGCTTGAATCCAGATCAGACGCCGCGTTACGCGGCGTCTGATCTGGATTCAAGCTGTTTTCTGATCTGGATTCAAGCTGTTTATCACTAGCTATTAAGGTTTTTCTGTCAAAATGTCCATTAGTATATTTGAGAAAAAACAGCAGACGACAATCTTGAACGGACAACGTTGCAGTCGTGAATAGGTTGGACATAAATGTCTTGTTTGGGGAACAGCTGCAATGGTCGCTGTAAGGAGGGAGTCGTTGTTGGGAGGGAACACTGTAACTCATTTACTGCCAATGGCGCTAAAAGGAGACTTTGCAAACAGTTTATGCGGCGTCTGATCACGATCGCAACTATTTGACATCCATATCAATATTTCGTAAGTCATCCTACCTGAAATCTATCTTTGACATAATATTACAGACGACAATATTGAAGCAGACGACAATGTAACGGTAAAGGCGTAAAGAACTAACGATTAATTTTGCAGTGAACGAGTTAAGCCCATGTTAAATCTGTCTTGGCAAAGGAAAGTATTGTTTTAGGTGTTATTACTGGAGCTGGAAATTCTAATTTCCACATATAGAAATAATTGTCTGTACAAAGCCACGTAATCCGATTTTTAGGGGACGAATTTGACTTTTAAATAGCATGGACTTACATGGAGGGGAAATAGTGCGATGGGGAATTGAGTTATTCTTGTTTAACACTTTCGGTGCTGAAGTCGCATAAATCGACTTTGCAAACACCTTCTATCCTGATCAGACGTCGCGTAAATGCTGTTAGACCAAGTGCTTCTCTATGCCCTGAACAAACGTGTCCTCCACAATCAGATGATCTATCCTAAGGGGAGATTATCCATTCATTAACTGTTCCAAGAGTTATCTCATTTAACAAAGTATTCAACTATAAACTGACTAACAGTTAGCTAACAAACGCTGCGTCTGATCAGGATCTTAACTGTTTCACATTTCCTAAGTCATACAGTGGATAATCTGTTATTCTTTCCCGTTTAAACGCAAACGTACGCAAACGCAAAGCCTAAAATGTAGAAAAGAACAACTTTTGGACATTTCTGATAATTCATGTTTATCTTGGTGGCAAATAGTTTGGAGCCTGATCAGACGCCGGGTTACCCGGCGTCTGATCTGGCTCCAAACTGTTTGCACTGCAAATAATAGGTTTAGCGTAAACGCGTTTATTGGGAAAGAATAACAGATTCTCCACTGTACTACACTAAATGTTACTATGAAACGACATTGCAAAAGATGGATAGTGAAGTAGATCACGACAATAAAGGGATGAAGAAGTTAAAACCTCATGAATACATGGGCGCTGAAAGGGTTAACGCACAAGTTTAGGGACATAGTCAAACAGTGTAGACTCTGATCAGACGCCGCTTTATGCGGCGTCTGATCAGAGTCTACACTGTTTGCTGATAGGAATTTCAATATAAAACAAAATGAAAATGAAAATTTTGACCAGATATCCCTTCAATAAAAAATGGACTAATCAAATATATAAACATGAAAGAATCGACTGGGCTCAAATGAGTTAAGCACGAGAAGAACTACAAGGGAAACACTTTTATTTTCCAAACTATTTTCAGATATTCCCTCTGAAAGACCCATGCCTTTTTCAGGACTATTTTAACGCAAAAAACAGTAACCATGGAAATTGAATTGGACAATTGACAACGTTCTATCAACAGACGTGTCACTCTAACCAAATAATTACGATATACGCTGATGCCAGGCTGCAAGCTGTGACACTTTTATTGAAACTCAACAGCACCGTGAGCCTGTTCATAAACAATCTATACATCCGAGAAGACGTTTTCCCTTCCAAACAAACGCGTTTATGTTCAAACAATTATATCAATTGCGAGCAGATTAGACCCCGGGAACCCTGGTGTCTAATCAGGATCTGAACTGTTTGCCACATAGATTAAAATAAATCGTTAATTTTTAAAAAAAAAATAAAAATGAAATTGCATTTTGTACATTTCAAGGCAACATGTTTACGATTTTTTGCGTTTAAAGTGTAAACACATTTTAAATTAACATATTGTAGCATGGCGTTTACAGCTTTGTACATTTAACATTATATTTACATTCGCCCAATTCTATTATATTGAAAAAAAAATACGTTTAATTCGTGTAAACGCAATTTCTCAAGATGGCGGGACTTGTTGATATATTGTGCAGATGAGGCGGGGCTTATCGATCTGCTCTCCTCGAGTCATTTTATTGCGTTTCTTCAGTACTGCCGTTATGACTGTTCCTTTCAGGGTACACAATATTCGTGTAAATAACCTTTAATATGGATTAAACATGCATGCATACTAAAACAATGTTCACTTGATATTAGAAATAACAGCAAATTTAATGTAAATATAATAAATGAACGGAGTTTTTTCGGCGTTAAAGCGAGATAAAAGACAGAAAATGATCTGCAAATTTAGCATGAATCGCTAGCGCGATCCATGGAATTTATGATCATTTTCTGTCGTTTATCATCCTTAAACGCCGACAAAATTCAGTTTATTTCTTAAGTACATGTACATGTATAAGGAAATCATATCAAATTTTTCGTTGTATTCTAAGACAGACATTTCATAATATCCAGTCATAGACAAGAGAATATATCAGTCAGCGTCAGGAATATTAAGATTAATCGTCTGTCAGTAGACCGTGTAAGATTCATATTGGAAGAGACTTGTCCATTATCATGCGGAATTGTCTGCTTCAAATATATCATCTGCTTAAATCATAATAATCTTTACAGTTTGTTTTTCAAACTGCAGAAAATAACATATGAGCGCCAACAAGTTTGGATTCAGAACAGACGCCGCGTGACGCGACGTCTGATCTGGATCTAAAGTGTTTTTAACATGCAAGCCAAGTCGCATTTAGGATGATAAGGGTAAAAAGAAGATTGTGACGAGATCCGCTAAAACCAGACAGCAATATCTACAGCTTGTCTGAAATACGAGACTCATTTTCATGGTTCAACAAACAATCCACAATGGATGACAGCATAGCCTGTTTCTACAGTGTTCCCTCCCTTAAACGTCCGTCCTACAGTAGAGGACCTGTTATTCTTTCCCAATAAACGCGTTTACGCTAAAACTATTATTTCAATTGCAAACAATTTGGAGTCAGATCAGACGCCGGGTAACCCGGCGTCTGATCAGGCTCCAAACTGTTTGTCACCAAGATAAACATGAATTATCAGAATTGTCCAAAAGTTGCACTTTTCTACGTTCTAGTATTTTGCGTTTGCGTTTCGTTTCGTTTAAACGGGAAAAAATAACGTTTTCTCCACTGTAACAACGACTCCCTCTCTACAAGGATCCGTGCCGCTGTTCCCTAAACATGACAATTATGTCTAACGCTTTTACTGCTGTAACATTGTCTGCTTAATATGGTCGTCTGCTTTTTTTCTCTCAAAGTAACATATAAATTGACATTATGATAGAATGAATAAAATGACGAGTGACAAACAGCTTGAATCCAGATCAGATCAGACGCCGCATTACGCATAACGATTCAAGCTGTTTGCAGATGTAAGCCAAGTTGTACTGTTCCCTCCCTATAACGACTCCCTCCTGACAACGACTCCCTCTCTACAAGGATCCTTGCCGCTGTTCCCTAAACAGGACAATTATGTCTACCGCAGTTACTGCTGCAATATCGTCTACTTAATATGCTTGTCTGCTTTTTTCTCTCAAAAAAACGACATTTTGATAGAATGAATATAATGACGAGTGACAAACAGCTTGAATCCAGATCAGACGCCGCGTTACGCGGCGTCTGACCTTGATTCCAGCTGTTTGCAATTGTAAGCCAAGTCTTATTTTTCCCTCCCGATAATGACTCTCTCCTAACAACACATATAATATATAACTCTCGTTGAGTGTCGCTGTAGAGAGGGAGCACATTAGTTTTTAAAACAGATGACCTATTGAATGAAGCAGGTTGAGAGTAAAGCGGAAATGAGCATCCTGCTTTACTTTCGGTGTCGGTCCGGTCTAATTTCGCCCTATAATTATAATCTATAGTAAAATGCCTAACTTTCAAAGCCTGCAGCTCAAGTCAGAATGGTTCAATGTAATAAGACTTAATGAATGGCGATGCGAGTGTCAACAGTTTGGACGCGTTGCGCGGCGTCTGATCAGGATCGAAACTGTTTGCAAAGTCGACTTTATGCCACATCGGCGCCAAAAGGGTTAGACAAATCTCCAACAGCATCAAAACCTCCATTCCGTTTCCATAACAACTTACTGTACTGACAACTAATGTATTTCACTGTTTTCCGAAAACAAATTAGTTTCCACCAAAATAAAAGACATAATGTCTAATCAATTCCAATTTAGAGTTTAAAATGCTTATATTGCCGAAACATAGTTTGTTTTGTTTTGAGACTTAGTTATAGAGAGCCTGTGACTGCCAAACGCAACTTGATCGAGAGATACAGTGGAGAAAACGTTATTCTTTCCCAATAAACGCGTTTACGCTAAAACTATTATTTGCAGTACAAACATTTTGGAGCCAGATCAGACGCCGGGTAACCCGGCGTCTGATCAGGCTCCAAACTGTTTGCCGTCTAGGTTAAAACCAGCATTCAGAAACAACAAGTTGTTATTTTCTAAATTTTATTGCAATGCGTTAGCGTTTGTTTGCGTTTAAACGGGAAAGAATAACGTTTTCTCCACTGTAAACAGTTTGAATCCAGGCCAGACGGCAGTCTTAAATACTCTTTGATATTTAGAATAAGCAAAATTATTGATTAAACAGTTTTCAGATAATAATTTCAAAACAGGCTTAATTAGACAGGGGAACGGTGTGTGGCAATACTAATCACCGAACTCTTATATTTGAGCTAAATATATAAGAGTAATTTACATAAAATAATTACCCATTTTATCAATTTCCACAGTAAATATAGAATGGCTGCTTCCCAAACAATCAATACAGTGGGGACGACGATATGCGTTCCCGTTTAAACGCAAACAAAATACAGACGCATAGCAATAAAATGAAAAACGACACTTTTTTTTACAATTCTATGTATTCATTTTAATCGGATCGGCAAACAGTTTGGAGCCGGATCAGACGCCGGGTTACCCGGCGTCTGATCGGGCTCCAAACTGTTTGCAATGGAATATATAAATTTATTGTAAACGCGTTTATTGGGAAATAATAATGTCTTCTCCACTGTATAAATCACGAGAAGAGAAACATATTTATTTCTTTTACACTTTACAAGATAAGGAACATAATTAAAACTAAACGATAGATAGTTGTTTCCTAATGAGACACAACATAATTATAGGGCTTGTTAGAAAATTAGCTGGATATAATTGTATGACCCTTTACCCCATATTAACCCCTTCACTGCCGTGACGTCATAAATTTTAAACAATTGTCGTCTGCTTTTATTTCTTAATTTTTAATTTTTGCTATTTTGACTGAAGAAATATTGAAATGAGTGTCATACAGTTTGGATTAAGATCAGACGCCGCGTAACGCGGCGTCTGGTCAGGATCCAAACTGTTTGCAAAAAAATATTGTGCTCGGGGTAAGGCAGTGAAGGAGTTAATGTTTTCAATACATGTTTTATTAGTATTATATACAGATTTATTCAGCGCTTTTTTCATACAGGAGCTGTGTGCTCAAACGTGCTTATGTATTGAAGATTTTGTGATCACTTAAAGCAGGTTGAAAGTAAAACTGTTATTTGTTAGAATAAAGATAAAAGTTTTATGTTCTTGTCTGTGTAGAATAAAACTATTTTTATCATTGGAGGAAGGAATCAAATTCGTTAAAATCTTTATCTATTGAGTATTGGGTATAGCATACTCTTTATTATCTCATTTTCATAGCAAAATCTAGGACACGGATTGTAGAAAACAATCAGGAAACGTCACTTGACTGTTACTTTAAACACTGGTCTCCAGATAAAGAGGGAACACTGCTCCCTGCCTATATAACGATCCTTCCAACAACGAGTCCGTCCTTGCAACGACCCTTGTCGCAGTTCCCAGTGCTCAATCACTACAACGGCCCTCCCGACATCGACTCTCTCCTTACAACAATGCTTGCCGCTGTTCCCCAGTACAAACTCCCTACTCCGGTCCTCAAAACAACCATTTCCTCCTTACAACAACGCTAACCACTGTTCCCAAGTTCCCCTTTCTACAACGGCTTTCCAAACAACGATTCTCTGCTAACAACAACGCTTGTCGCCTTCCCCGGTGTTCCCTCCCTACAAGGGCATCCAAAGAACGATTCCCTCCGTACAACCATGTTTGCCGCTGTTCCCAAGCGTCCCTTCCTACAATGGCCCTCCGGACAGCGATTCCCTCCTTACAACAATGCTTACCGTTCCCAAGTTCCCCCTCCCTACAACGACACTCCCAACAACGATTTCCTACTAACAACAAAACTTGTCGCTGTTCCCGAGTGCCCCTCCCTATAACGATTCCTTAACAACGATTCCCTCCTTACAACAATAATTGCCGCTGATCCCGAGTGTCCCTCCATATAATATCCTTCCAATTACATAATGATTGCTGCTGTTCCCCGGTGCTCCCTCCCTATATCGGCCCTCCCAACAACAATTCCTTCCTTACAGCAACGATTGCCGCTGCCGAGTGCTGTTTCTATCGGTCCTCCAAACAACGATTCCTTCCTAACTTATATGCTTGCTGTTGTTCCCCACTGCTCCCTCCCTATTACGGTCCTGCTTTCCTTTCAACCTGCTTTTAGCTACAATCTGCTAGGAAATAGAAAACAATTATCATAGAATATATTTATAACATTATAAAGTTGAGATATTTTCTTATTGTTTAAATATATTAAAAGCATAAAAATGCGTATTTATGGGGTTCCGGGTTAATGTCACTATTACAAATGTAGCAGATGGAAGGTAGGTGCACATGGTATTATGACGGTTGAAGTGCTAAAGCAGACGATATAATTTGACGATAAATGAGTTGAAAATTACCGACAATAGGTTATTACATGTAAAAAGGTAATTATTGTTTCTAGATCATTTCTCCTCGATGATTGGTCTTCTGTCATACATCAGATAACCTTACCCAAAGTGTCTAGCGCTTGTAGTCAACATTCTTATACAGTAGAGAATGTGTTATTATTTCCCAATAAACGCGTTTACGCTAAAAATAATAGTTCTATTGCAAACAGTTTGGAGCCAGATCAGACGCCGGGTAACCCGGCGTCTGATCAGGCTACAAACTATTTGCCACCAAGATAAAAATGAATTATTAGAATTTTCCAAAAGTTACACTTTTCTACGTTTTAGTGCTTTGCGTTTCGTTTGGTTTAAACGGGAAAGAATAATGTTTTCTCCACTGTAATAAGACTTCAACAATGTCATCGCCAATGGCGCCAAATTAATCGTGAGTTTTTTACTCCTCAACCGCTATATTGTCGCCTGATTCAATGTTTTTGTCTGCAACAGCTTTTCAAAAATAGATTTAAAGTAGGATGACTTAAGAAATATCGAAATGAGTGTCAAACAGCTTGGATCCTGAGCAGACGCCGCGTTACGCGGCGTCTGATCTGGATCCAAAATGTTTGCAAAGTCGCCTTTATACGAATTAGGAATTGAAAAGGTTAACCATTTTACTGTCAATGGCGCCAAAGGAGCATTTCCAAAGATAGAGATAGATAGAGTTTATTCAGGTAACAATATGCACATCATGGTAACCAACAATAAGTATACACAGATCACACAAAACGTAACAAATCATGTATACAAATGTAGAGTTCATGACAGGCACACCAATACCAAGGATAACACAAAAAAGAGAAAATCATTTCCCTTATTTCCATTGTGGTCCTTGATATTGGTGGCTGAACCATGAAATGTCATGTATAATAAATATTAAATGTATCAAGTGGACATTAATTGAGATCATCTAGGTATGTATATATTATAGAATTTTTCATGAGATCATAATGTACTTAGCAGATATCACATTTAACTTTTGCACTAAGAGAAACAGTTTGTAACACGGCTTCTGATCAGGATCCAAACTGTTTGACGCTCGATTTCAAAGTACGTTAGGCATAATGCATGAAATCTAATTTCTGGGCACTTAGGATTTTTCAAGTAAAGAAGCCTTCCAACTGGCTTGCGGTAGGTTGGTGGTTCTACCCAGTTGCCGATTTATGCCTGAAACAAAGCATAAATGAATTCATGGGTCTTCCTCCACCTGTGATTAGCTAGACGTCCTGATATAACTGAAAATCTGGTAAAAGCGACGTTATATATTAACTAATCCAAATTCAAATCTAATTTTGAAACAGACAACAATGTTGAAACAGACGTTAATATGGCGGTGAAGAGGTAACACTTTCAAGATAAACTTGACGATGCAATGGTTAACGATGTTGGCGCCATTGATTTCAACCTTCGGATATAGGAGCGAGATATCATAAATTCTGTGATGGCTGGTAGAAAAATGTTATTCTTCCCCAATAAACGCGTTTACGCTAAAACTAGTATTTCAATTACAAACAGTTTGAAGCCAGATCAGACGCCGGGTAAACCGGCGTCTGATCAGGCTACAAACTGTTTGCCACCAAGATAAAAATTAATTATTAGAATTGTCCAAAAGTTGTACTTTTCTACGTTTTAGTACATTGCGTTTGCGTTTCGATTGCGTTTAAACGGGAAAGAATAACGTATTATCCACTGTATGACGTCACTAATGACGTCAGAATAACATATTCTCCACTGTATTCGTTATAACACCCTAAGTCTCTGCACACGGTGTTCAAAACATGTCGCGTAAAAAACTGCGCATAAAGCCCATGAATACGACACGTCGCAGAACATAAATATTGTCCTGTATTAAGCTGTTACCTTGTTTAAACATCTGCAAATCAATGTAGAACAATCTTTTGAAATTGCTGATTTACCTCTGGTCTGAATCCAAATCGTTGTAATAGACGGCTGTCAAGTTGCGATCTGTCGTCAAATGGTCACAACATATAACATATCCAAAACAATAAAACTATGTTTCGAAGTATTACATGTAGCATCGGTATGAATAAATATAAATTTATGGGATAAATGTTTTGAATTGAGGGAAACTTTTTCTTTCAAACAGTGATAAATGCACTTGTTTGTTCTGGTATAAATAAGCCGAAACGCAAAAGCAATATAGTTTTTGATGTTCTTGACGAATTAGGTAGATATGACGCCCATTTCATAAAAGTTCGTACGACAAAATTAATTTTGTCATAAGTCAGATTATAAAAGCCTCAATTATTATTTATTTCTCCATTTAATCCTGTCTTGTGATATCTCTTTGGAAACATCTTTTCAAGGCATGATAAGATAGAGAAATCAGAAATTAAATGTATTTTAAAGAGTTGACTTACTACAACATGTGTCGTACGAAGTTTTATTAAACGGACCCCTAAGTAGCAAATCCAAACTTTGTATCCTTCTCAGTTGCTTGACGTCTCATCCGGCTGTTGCAGTAGATACAGTGGAGAAAACTTAATTCTTTCCAAATAAACGCGTTTACGCTAAAACCATTATTTCCATTGCAAAACGTTTTTGAACCAGATCAGACGCCGAGTAACCCGGCGTCTGATCAGGCTCCAAACTGTTTGCCACTCAAATTAACATGAATAGTCAGAATTGTCGAAATGTTGTCTTTTTCTACGTTTTATTGCGATGCGTTTGCGTTTCGTTTGCGTTTAAATGGGAAAGAATAACGTTTTCTCCACTGTATAACGTTATTCTTTCCAGTTTAAACGAGACATACATGTACAAGTTTGGTAGAGTGTTATGTGGATCTGTGGCTCCACCGCCGTTCCACTGGCCTTCCGGCCTAACTCAGGGGTTCTAATAAGGATCAAACTGCCAGATCAATGTCTATCAGTATGTTTATTCACAGTATGGACTCCTAATCATGACAAAGTCATGAAGAATGAATCTGCAAATAATAAACAATAATAAGAATATGGAAATGATACTTCATGCTACTATAAACAAAGTAATTGTACACAGATATATAGTAAACAAACATGTATATTCGGTGTCAGCTAGACAAAATACACCGACTTATTACATTACAAATAATTACTGTTGTACAAAGGTTATCTTATCCTAACTTAAAGGTATGAAAGCTAATAGTATCAAAATTATAAAAATAGTCTTAACAACATAACAACATGTATTTACCTGTATAAATATCCAATTTATTCAAAAGTCAAAAATGCCTATATAATGGCTGCCATTTAAATTTACCGGATAAAGATGACCCGTAATCACGTGATGAAAAGGTTAGTCAAAATAATGTTAGTGAAAGTTAGTTCCCCTAGACCGAAAGTACATATTCCTAACGACTGACAAGACCAAAACGTATGAACTAACAGCTAAATATCTAAAAGCTACTAATAATTATAATGGGGAAATCGAAATAACAACAAACTGGGTGATTACATACAGTATTTTATTGATTTATTACTAATTTAACAGTTCATGGCAAAATCCACCCTACGACACAAGGTAAAGACAATACAATAACATGTAGAAAATGACAAACGAGTACCATGGCGAAGACGTTATTATTTCCAAATGAAGGCTAAAACCATTGTGACCAGTGGAAACAAGTTGGAGCCAGATCGGACCCCAAACTGTTTTCCCCTAAGATAAAAGTAATCGTCATAATCTTCAAACAATTGTCATTTTATACATGTTATTGTATTGTTTACATATCCTATCAGTTTTAAAAGTTAATACGGTTTATATTGGCTGCTTCTCAAGTAATCATATATTGAATTTCTTAAAATTGCATTACTTTAATGATGATTTGAATAAGTAACATCATATAGAACTAGCGAGGAAACTGTTTAATTTACTTACTTCTATCTGGAACCTGGGATTGTTTAAGCATTAATACTGTATCGTATTGTCTTCCCTTTATATGTTGGAGAAAACGTGTAGATACTTCATTGATAGAGTTCAGTTTTTACGGCACCGCGACACATAAAATATATATGATCTGTCATGAGTCGATATTTTGAGACGATCTGATCTCCAGCGAGTCTACAATTGAAATATTATAAAGCGAGCCTTGGCTCGCTTTATAACTATTTCTATTTTAGACTCGCATGAGATCGACTGTCTGAAATATCGACGAGTTATAGATTCATTTTCTCAAATAACTAACGATTTTCAGTTATTGTTTAAAAGCAACAGGCCTTTTTTTAATCCTAGTGACGTAATCACGCCTTTTTAAATAGTGACGTTAGAATGACGTGATAATATTGATCTCACACACGTTGGAGACAAGGATAATCGCGATCTATGTTCACTATTGAAATCAGGACGTTAAGAACTCTAAGTACACTGGCATTGGGCAAAGAATATAGTGTAGAACTAGTGGTTCCTAATTATTGCCTAACCAATGAATTTGTGTTAAAACAATGGTAGGAATCTTGCACCACTACAGCAAGGAAAATATTCAATCAATTCTACTTCACACAA
This sequence comes from Gari tellinella, assembly GCA_922989275.2. NCBI lineage: Eukaryota > Metazoa > Mollusca > Bivalvia > Cardiida > Psammobiidae > Gari > Gari tellinella. The sequence continues at coordinate 813,964 of OV277870.1, forward strand.
CACTAGTTAAACACTTTTTCTTTTCTTGTAAATGAACAGTAATAAGACAGCGGACCAGGCATAGACTTCTGTTATAGATAATTACAAACACTTATTTAAGGCAACATCATCACTGTGCTTAATTGACTTGAAGTTCTTCTACTGCACATAAACCACTGGTAATTGTCTTGTTATTCTAGTGAGACAACATATACAGTTACACTAATGAGAGGAATTTTTTAAGACAATTAATTCTTTACATGCTGAATAGTATTTGCATTTGCAACAACAACTGTCGTCTGCTTTTGTTAAAAAGTTTATCTGACTTTATATGCAGGGTCAAAGTGTCAAAATGTTTGGATCCTGATGAGACGCCGCGTGACGCGGCGTCTCATCATTACCTAGGGATATATTTGCCGTTGGAATGGTTTGTGTTTACCTACTTACAGTGAAGAAGACGTGGTTTCTATCTCGTTTAAACAAAGCTTAACACAAACCCGGTTCAAAAAATCTTACTCCTTAGCCTGCCAATCACGACTATAGCTCCATATGCAAACAGCTTGAATCCGGATGAGACGCCGAGTAACTCGGCGTCTCATCCGGATCCAAGCTGTTTGATACTCGGACAACATTTTCAGCAATTTTGAGCAACTTTGACGCACTTTGAAACTTGAAACAGACGAGAAATATAGCAGACGACAATTTATTTGGCGGGCTAAGGGTTAAGACAAACAACTTTGGGTTATTTCGGAGACAAGTAATTTACATTACTATGTACATACAGTAGTTCGTTTTTGTTAAACGAAAACTACATGTAACTACAAACAAGTGCATTTTCAAAGGATAATATTGTATTGAAAATGTTTACAGTTAGTGACAATCGGGATAGCAAGCAGTTTGGAGCTTATTCAGGTGCCGGGTATCCGGCGTCTGAGATGACTTAAAAATGATTCCCATAGACACCGTGTCTTAGGGAAAATGATGTCATTTTTGTTTATTTCTTGGATACTGTAGATGAATATTTTAGAACGTTTCTGTACAACAGAACATGTATTAAGGTTATCCAATACTGAAGGTAGGGTAATTGTAATGTGAAAATGATACTATGAATGGATACTACATGTAATTCCCGTGTCTTGTGTGAAATATGAAGGCTTTTCGCCATCTGTCCTCGAAAATATTTGAAATATTGTATATAGACTTACAGGTAGGAAAATACATGTATTCGAGAAAATAAAAAGACAAATATTCCTGAAAAGTGAATTTTACCTATTCTAACCTAAAATACTGATATTTTTATGTCACGCCTATGCCAGAAGACATGAACAACACAAATTAAAAGTTATGGTCCAAATATTTGCATCATATGATGTGAAAATTAAACAATCTGAACCATCCTCTTAAAAATATGCAATATTTTCCATACGATTTTACAATATATGACTTAAAAGGTTGTATGTTTGTACAAAAATGATAACTTGGGCAAAGCAAACCACTTGCTTATTTTTTATACAATACTTACGCAATCTAAATCCAAAATATAAAGACATTTGGCTGCACCTACATGTAACTGGAAAAAAATAATTTTGTCTTCGAAAAAGTGTTGAATACTTTATAAAGACTGAACAATCACGTTGGCTTATAATTAAATATTTTTGCAAGTTAATGTCAGGCGTATTTATAAAAATCTAATCATTGGTTTAGATAAAGGTTTTGTTTAAAAAATATATATATTTCAAAGAAAAATATATTGAGCTCGGTCGGGATTCGAACTAGATGAGATTTGAAACATTTCGGACTACGTTCGGATAATTTCTAACAATATCGTCCAGGTTTTATTTTGGAGTGTTCGGTATATTCCGTTAAACACGGAACATACAGAGATAACACGGAAAAAGGCGATCTTCAGTCTTGGAACTCCTTAATTACTCACTTTAAACAGTATAACATTAAAATTGTAACACATAAATACGAAAGAAGACTCAAGCAGGAAACGCAACACAAACAATACACCCATCTCTAAAGCAGAACACACACACAGCCATACCATAACAAACACACACACACACAACCACACACACACGCAACACCATTCCCTCATCTACACACCAAACAGAAAACAACACGCAAGACAAACATAAAGCTAAGTGAATATAGGAGCTTTTCAATGTCACGGCTTGTTTTCATCCCACGAACTGTAAAATTCTACTTTTTGATTCGAGTTTCTTGTCGAATACTGACAATACAAGTCTGTTTATACATGTAGCTGTAAAAATCGTTTCGCTCAGGATATTGAGAGTTGTTAACATTACAACCGGATTTTGAAAAGCTTGAAAATCAATAACAAGCAAATATCTTCATTAACCAATTTATGCCCACGATCCTATGTATGGGACATAGGCAAACAGTGTAGACGCTGATCAGACGCCGCATTATGCGGCGTCTAATCAGAGTCTAGACTGTTTGCTGATAGGACTTTCAATATAAAACAAAATGAAAATGAAAAAATGACCAGGCATCCCTTTAATAAAAAATGGACTAATCAAATATATGAATATGGCAGAATACACTGGGCATAAATGGGTTAAACCTAATTAGTTGATAATTCTGTAAACAAATGTTAACAACTAACAATATTCAAATTGTTTCAATTCAGATGAGGACCTTTACTAACGGCGTTAGAACTTGTTCCCAACTAGTTTACTTATACTGGTATTTTTATGTTTATAAATGCAATGCTACAACATGTTGAATATAAGCGATTGTCTAAAAAGACGTAAACACCTTTTGCACACATTACATTTTGTAACCTGTCGACAATACCGATCAAGAGTGCTTACACACTTTACTTAATAATATTTCATAAGTCTGTTAATTTTAGCTTTTGCACGGGGTTTGTATAAAGTTATGTGTGAATGGGTTAATTAATAATGTTCAGTGGTTCAGCACATTATCGTGCATTTTGGGAAAATCAAAGCCAGAGAGAGATTGTATTAAGAAATATGTACAACTGACATGTTAGGCAGATTTCGTCTACAATATTCGTTGTTTGAGGCGATTCTAACACTAAGTTTCCTATTTCCTCGCGCAAATATCAGAGAGCCAATTACTCTGGACATAGAGAAAGCATCAATTAATTTTGTATTCAAATTGTTTGCAAAAATTATCAAAATTTTGCTCGAAGCGTACGGAATTTAATGAAAATATATTCAATTATTGGAATTAGTTTTGACGTTTGTCTTATTAACTCTTTTACTGTGAATTGCGCCAAAAGGAGACTTTGCAAACAGTTTGGATCCCATTCAGACGTCGCTTAATGTGGCGTCTGATCACGCTTGAATCTGTTAGACATTCATATCAATATTTCGTAAGTCATACTACCTGAAATCTAACTTGGATATAATACTGCAGACGACAATATTGAAGCAGACGACAATGTAGCGTTGAAGGGGTAAAGAACTAACGATTAATTTGGCAGTGAAAGAGTAAAGCCCAGTTTAAATCTGTCTTGGCAAAGGACAGTTTTGTTTTAGGTGTTATTGGCAATTATAATTTCCACATATAGAAATAATTGTCTATACAAAGCCACGTAATCCGATTTTTAGGGGACGAATTTGACTTTTAAATAGCATGGATTTACATGGAGGGGAAATAGTGTGGTACAGGGGAATTAAGTTATTCTTGTTTAACACTTTCGGTGCCGAAGTCGCATAAATCGACTTTGCAAACAGTTTCTATACTGATCAGACGCCGCGTAAACGCAGCGTCCGATCATTGTATTTGCTGTATTTCCTAATATTAAGTGAACAATTATTAGTATGCATGTATGTTTAATCCATATATGAGGTTGTTAACACGAATAATGTCTACTTAGAAAGGAACAGTCATAACCGCATAAATGAAGCTGTGGTTCACAGAGAAAGGATTCATTAGCCTCGCAAGCTCTGCAAAAGATATCTATAAGTCCCACCCCTATAGCAATTGCATCTATACGAATTAATCATTAAAGTTATATTAACCTATTTGTGCCAACGATCCCATATACGGGACATAGGCAAACAGTGAAGACTCTGAACAGAGTCTACACTGTTTGCTGATAGGGATTTCAATATAAACAAAATAAAAATGGAAATTTTGACCAGGCACCCCTTTGATAAAAAATGGACTAATCCAATATATAAACATGGAAGAATCCACGGGGCGGAAATTGGTTAAGCACGAGAAAGATAACATGGGCAAACCCTTTTATTTTCTAAACTGCTTTTCAGATATTCCCTCTGAAAGACCCATGCCGTTTTCAGGACGATTTTAAAGCAAACAACAGTAACCATGGAAATTGAATTGGACAATTGACAACGTTCTATCAACAGACGTGTCACTCTAACCAAATAATTACGATATACGCTGATGCCAGGCTGCAAGCTGTGACACTTTATTGAAACTCAACAGCACCGTGAGCCTGTTCATAAACAATAAGACGTTTTCCCTTCCAAACAAACACGTTTATGTTCGAACAATTATATCAATTGCGAGCAGATTATACCCGGGAACCCTGGTGTCTAATCAGGATCTGAACTGTTTGCCACATAGATTAAAATAAATCGTTAATTTTTAAAAAATGAAATTGCATTTTGTACATTTCAAGGCAACATGTTTACAATTTTTTGCGTTGAAAGTGTAAACACATTTTAAATTAACATATTGTAGCATTGCGTTTACAGCTTTGTACATCTTACATTATATTTACATTCGGCCCATTCTATTATATTGAAAAAAATACGTTTAATTCGTGTAAACGCAATTTCTCAAGATGGCAGGACATGTTGATATATTGCGCAGAGGAGGCGGGGCTTATCGATCTGCTCTCCTCGAGTCATTTTATTGCGTTTCATCAGTACTGCCGTTATGGCTGTTCCTTTCAGGGTACACACTATTCGTGTAAATAACCTTTAATATGGATTAAACATGCATGCATACTAAAACAATGTTCACTTGATATTAGAAATAACAGCAAATTTAACCCTTAGCCCGCCAAATAAATTGTCGTCTGCTATATTTCTCGTCTGCTTCAAGTTTCAAAGTGCTTCAAAGTTGCTCAAAATTGCTGAAAATGTTGTCCGAGTGTCAAACAGCTTGGATCCGGATGAGACGCCGAGTTACTCGGCGTCTTATCCGGATCCAAGCTGTTTGTATATGGAGCTATAGTCGTGCGTGGCAGGCTAAGGACTAATGTAAATATAATAAATGAACGGAGTTTTTTCGGCGTTTAAGCGAGATAAAAGACAGAAAATGATCTGCAAATTTAGCATGAATCGTTAGCGCGATCCATGGAATTTTATGATCATTTTCTGTCGTTTATCATCCTTAAACGCCGACAAAATTCAGTTTATTTCTTAAGTACATGTACATGTATAAGGAAATCATATCAAATTTTTCGTTGTATTCTAAGACAGACATTTCATAATATCCAGTCATAGACAAGAGAATATATCAGTCAGCGTCAGGAATCTTAAGATTAATCGTCTGTCAGTAGACCGTGTAAGATTCATACTGGAAGAGACTTATCCATTATCATGCGGAATTGTCTGCTTCAAATATATCATCTGCTTAAATCATAATAAGCTTTACAGTTTTGTTTTTTTTCAAACTGCAGAAAATAACATATGAGCGCCAACAAGTTTGGATTCAGTACAGACGCCGCGTGACGCGACGTCTGATCTGGATCTAAAGTGTTTTTAAAATGCAAGCCAAGTCGCATTTAGGATGATAAGGGTAAAAAGAAGATTGTGACGAGATCCGCTAAAACCAGACAGCAATATCTACAACTTGTCTGAAATACGAGACTCATTATCATGGTTCAACAAACACTCCACAATGGATGACATCATAGCCTGTTTCTACAGTGTTCCCTCCCTTAAACGTCCCTCCTACAGTAGAGGACCTGTTATTCTTTCCCAATAAACGCGTTTACGCTAAAACTACTATTTCAATTGCAAACAATTTGGAGTCAGATCAGACGCCGGGTAACCCGGCGTCTGATCAGGCTCCAAACTGTTTGTCACCAAGATAAACATGAATTATCAGAATTGTCCAAAAGTTGCACTTTTCTACGTTCTAGTGTTTTGCGTTTGCGTTTCGTTTCGTTTAAACGGGAAAGAATAACGTTTTTCTCCACTGTAACAACGACTCCCTCTCTACAAGGATCCTTGCCGCTGTTCCCTAAACATGACACTTATGTCTAACGCTTTTACTGCTGTAACATTGTCTGGTTAATATGGTTGTCTGCCTTTTTTTCTCTCAAAGAAACATATAAATTGACATTTTGATAGAATGAATAAAATGACGAGTGACAAACAGCTTGAATCCAGATCAGATCAGACGCCGCATTACGCAATTACGATTCAAGCTGTTTTCAAATGTAAGCCAAGTTTTAATGTTCCCACCCTATAACGACTCCCTCCTGACAACGACTCCCTCTCTACAAGGATCCTTGCCGCTGTTCCCTAAACAGGACAATTATGTCTAACGTAGTTACTGCTGCAATATCGTCTACTTAATATGCTTGTCTGCTTTTTTCTCTCAAAGAAACACATAAGTTGACATTTTGATAGAATGAATATAATGACGAGTGACAAACAGCTTGAATCCAGATCAGACGCCGCGTTACGCGGCGTCTGACCTTGATTCCAGCTGTTTGCAATTGTAATCCAAGTCTTATTTTTCCCTCCCTATAATGACTCTCTCCTAACAACACATATAATATATAACTCTCGTTGAGTGTCGCTGTAGAGAGGGAGCACTTTAGTTTTAAAGACAGATGACCTATTCAATGAAGCAGGTTGAGAGTAAAGCGGAAATGCGCATCCTGTTTTACTTTCGGTGTCGGTCCGGTCTAATTTCGCCCTATAATTATAATCTATAGTAAAATGCCTAACTTTCAAAGCCTGCAGCTCAAGTCAGAATGATTCAATATACATGTAATAGATTTAATGAATGGCGATGCGAGTGTAAACAGTTTTGACGCGATGCGCGGCGTCTGATCAGGATCGAAACTGTTTGCAAAGTCGACTTTATGCCACCTCGGCGCCAAAAGGGTTAGACAAATCGCCAACAGCATCAAAACCTCCATTCCGTTTCCATAACAACTTACTGTACTTACAACTAATGTATTTCACTGTTTTCCGAAAACAAATTAGTTTCCACCAAAATAAGAGACATAATTTCTAATCAATTCCAATTTAGAGTTTAAAATGCTTATATTGCCAAAACATAGTTTGTATTGTTTTGAGACTTAGTTACTTAGGAGAAAACGTTATTCTTTCCCAATAAACGCGTTTACGCTAAAACTATTGTTTCAATTGCAAACAGTTTGGGGCCAGATTAGACGCCGGGTTACCCGGCGTTTGATCAGGCTTCAAACTGTTTGCCACTCAGCTTAATATAAATAGTCAGAATTGTCAAGAAGTTGTACTTTTCTACATTTTAGTGCTTTGCGTTTCGTTTGCGTTTAAACGGGAAATAATAACGTTTTCTCCACTGTATATAGAGCCTGTGACTGCCGAGCACAATTTGATCGAGAGATTAGCAGTTTGAATTCAGGCCAGACAGCAGTCTTAAGTACTCTTTGATATATGAAATAAGCAAAATGATTGATTTCAACCAGTTTTCAGATAATAATTTCAAAACAGGCTTAATTAGACAGGAGAACGGTATATGACAATACTAATCACCGAACTCTTATATTTGAGCTAAATATATAAGAGTAATTTACATAAAATAATTACCCATTTTTCAATTTCCAGAGTAAATATAGAATGGCTGCTTCCCAAACAATCAATACAGTGGGGACGACGATATGCGTTCCCGTTCAAACGCAAACAAAATACAGACGCATAGCAATAAAATGAAAAACGACACTTTTTTTACAATTCTATGTATTCATTTTAATCGGATCGGCAAACAGTTTTGAGCCGGATCAGACGCCGGGTTACCCGGCGTCTGATCTGGCTCCAAACTGTTTGCAATGGAATATATAAATTTATTGCAAACGCGTTTATTGGGAAATAATAATGTCTTCTCCACTGTTTAAATCACGAGAAGAGAGACATATTTATTTCTTTTACACTTTACAAGATAAGGAACATAATTAAAACTAAACGATCTATAGTTGTTTCCTAATGAGACACAATATAATTATAGGGCTTGTTAGAAAATTAGCTGGATATAATTGTGTGACCCTTTACTCCATATTAATGTTTCTTTTACATGTTTTATTAGTATTATACAGTCCTCCCTCTCTACAACGACAGCCAGTGGGAGACACAGAGTGTGTATGTTGTTCGGAGGGAGTCGTTATAGAGAGAGGATAGGGGAAAAAAAATTGTCTTACTCTTGCAAACAGCTTGAATCCAGATCAGACGCCGCGTAACGCGGCGTCTGATCTGGATTCAAGCTGTTTGTCACTCATAATTATATTCATTCTATCAAAATTTCCACTTATAGGTAATTGTAAGAAAACCAGCAGACGACAATTTTACGACATTGCAGCAGTAAAAACGCTAGTCATAATTGTCCGGTTTTGGGAACTGAGACAAGAGTCGTTGTAAAGAGGGAGTCGTTGTTGGGAGAGCCGTTGTAGAGAGGGAACGCTGTACAGATTTATACAGCGATTTTTCCGATACAGGAGCTGTGTGCTCAAACGTGCTTAAGTATTGAAGAGTATTTGATCACTTAAAGCAGGTTGAAAGTAAAACTGCCATTTGCTAGAATAGAGATAAAAGTTTTATGTTCTTGACTGTGTAGAATAAAACTATTTTTATCATTGGAGGAAGGAATAAAATTCGTTAAAATGTTTATCTATGAGTGTTAAATATATAGCCTACGCTTTATTATCTTATTTTCATAGCAAAATCTACGACACAGGTTATAAAAAACAAAAATGAAAACGTCACGTGACTGTTACTTCAAACAGGTCTCCAGATAAAGAGAGTACACTGCTTAGTTTGCGACAAGATGTGAAAGATGCAGCTTCTATTTCTTTTTTTTTAAATCTAAGGCTGACGAACATCTTTTATGCTCGATTTGATCTTTACCATGCTTCTTTATGCGTTCGTAACGTGGCAATTTATAGTTGTTTTCATTTAATGTTTAAAATAGAAAATGTGTCTTACATGTAGTAGGTCTAACTGTTTCAAGGCAAAACTCTTTAACTTTTAATTGAGTTGTAACTATATATTCTGTGATTGAAATGTAAGTTTTTATATTAAATTCTCATCCTTAATTCTTTTAAATATTATTTAAACTTTAACCTTATCTAGTCTTACATATTAGTAGTATGTTGTGATTTTGAATCTGATTTTAATACCTTCCTATGTCCTATGTCATACATTGCTAATATCTTAAGGACCACAATATGTGTTATCCTTGGCATACAATGTTGAGTGACATACAGTGGAGAATCTGTTATTCTTTCCCGTTTAAACGCAAACGCAAAGCACTAAAACGTAGAAAAGAACAACTTTTGGACAATTCTGATAATTCATGTTTATCTTGGTGGCAAACAGTTTGGAGCCTGATCAGACGCCTCGTTACCCGGCGTCTGATCTGGCTCCAAACTGTTTGCACTGCAAATAATAGTTTAAGCGTAAACGCATTTATTGGGAAAGAATAACGTTTTCTCCACTGTAGCTGTATTAAATCATACATAATGTTTCTTATTGTTTACTGTGTATGCTTTTAATGACAGATTGCTATGTTATCGTACATTTTATGTTGAAATGAATCTATCTATCTAACTATCTCCAGCTCCCTCCCTATAACGGTCCTCCTAACAACGACTCCCTCCTTACAACAACGTTTGCAGCTGTTCCCATGTGACCCCTCCCTACCACGACCCTCCCAACAACGATTCCCTCCGTACAACGACCCTTGTCGCAGTTCCCAGTGCTCAATCACTACAACGGCCCTCCCGACATCGACTCTCACCTTACAACAATGCTTGCCGCTGTTCCCCAGTACAAACTCCCTACTCCGGACCTCAAAACAACCATTTCCTCCTTACAACAACGCTAACCACTGTTCCCAAGTTCCCCTTTCTACAACGGACCTCCAAACAACGATTCCCTACTAACAACAACGATTGTCGCTTTTCCCGGTGTTCCCTCCCTACAAGGGCCTCCCAAGAACGATTCCCTCCATACAACCATGTTTGCCACTGTTCCCAAGCGTCCCATCCTACAACGGCCCTCCGGACAGCGATTCCCTCCCTACAACATTGCTTACTGTTCCCAAGTTCCCCCTCCCTACAACGACACTCCCAACAACGATTTCCTATACTAACAACAAAACTTGTCGCTGTTCCCGAATGCCCCTCCCTATTTAACGGTTCCTTAACAACGAATCCCTTCTTACAACAATGATTGCCGCTGATCTCAAGTGCCCCTCCATATAATGGTCCTTTCAATTACGAAATGCTTGCTTCAGTTCCCAGGTAGTTCCTTCCTATAACGGTCCTCCCAACAACGATTCCCACTTTACAAAATGCTTGCTGCTGTTCCATCGTTGCTCACTCCCTATTACCCCCCCCCCCCCCCCCCAACAACGATTCCTTCCTCACAACAATGATTGTCGCTGTTCCCGAGTGCCCCCTCCCTCTAACTGTCCTCCAAACAACGATTCCCTTCTAACAACAATGCATGCTGTTGTTCCCCAATGCTCCCTCCCTATAACGGTCATTCTTTCCTTTCAACCTGCTTTTAGCTACAATTTGCTAGGATATAGAAAACAATTATCATAGAATATATTTTATAACATTATACAGTTGAGCTATTTTCTTATTGTTAAATATATTAAAAGTTTAAAAATGCGTAATTAAAGTGTACTATTAGCAGATGAAGGGTATGTGCACACGGTATTATGGCGGTTGACGTGCTAAAGCAGACGATATAATTTGACGATAAATGAGTTGAAAATTACCGACAATAGGTTATTACATGTAAAAAGGTAATTATTGTGCCTACATCATTTCTCCTCGATGATTGGTCTACTGTCATACATCAGATAACCTCACCCATAGTGTCTAGCGCTTGTAGTCAACATTCTTATACAGTAGAGAATGTGTTATTATTTCCCAATAAACGCGTTTACGCTAAAAATAATAGTTCTATTGCAAACAGTTTGGGCTACAAACTATTTGCCACCAAGATAAAAATGAATTATTAGAATTTTCCAAAAGTTGCACTATTCTACGTTTTAGTGCTTTGCGTCTCGTTTGGTTTAAACGGGAAATAATAACGTTTTCTCCACTGTAATAAGACTTCAACAATTTCATTGCCAATGGCGCTAAATTAATTGTTAGTGTTTTACTCCTCAACCGCTATATGGTCGTCTGATTCAATATTTTTGTCTGCAACAGCTTTTCAAAAATAGATTTAAAGTAGGATGACTTAAGAAATATCGAAATGAGTGTCAAACAGCTTGGATCCTGAGCAGACGCCGCGTTACGCGGCGTCTGATCTGGATCCAAACTGTTTGCAAAGTCGCCTTTATACGAATTAGGCATTGAAAAGGTTAACCATTTTACTGTCAATGGCGCCAAAGGAGCATTTCCAAAGATAGAGATAGATAGAGTTTATTCAGGTAACAATATGCACATCATGGCAACCAACAATAAGTATACACAGATCACACAAAACGTAACAAATCATGTATACAAATGTAGAGTTCATGACAGGCACACCAATACCAAGGATAACACAAAAAAGAGAAAATCATTTCCCTTATTTCCATTGTGGTCCTTGATATTGGTGGCTGAACCATGAAATGTCATGTATAATAAATATTAAATGTATCAAGTGGACATTAATTGAGATCATATAGGTATGTATATATTATAGAATTTTTCATGAGATCATAATGTACTTAGCAAATATCACATTTAACTTTTGCACTAAGAGAAACAGTTTGTAACACGGCTTCTTATCAGGATCCAAACTGTTTGACGCTCGATTTCAAAGTACGTTAGGCATAATGCATGAAATCTAATTTCTGGGCACTTTGGATTTTTCAAGTAAAGAATCCTTCCAACTGGCTTGCGGTAGGTCGGTGGTTCTACCCAGTTGTCGATTTATGCCTGAAACAAAGCATAAATGGATTCTTGGGTCGTCCTCCACCTGTGATCAGCTAATTGAAAAACTGGTAAATGCGACGTTATATATTAACTAATCCAAATCCAAATCTAATTTTGAAACAGACAACAATGTTGAAACAGACGTTAATATGGCGGTGAAGAGGTAACACTTTCAAGATAAATTTGACGATGCAATGGTTAAGGATGTTGGCGCCATTGATTTCAACCTTCGGATATAGGAGCGAGATATCATAAATTCTGTGACGGCTGGTAGAAAATTAATGAGAAATTTAAAACAAGACCATCAAATGAACAATACCTAATACAATGAAAGAAATACAATATGGTTTGCTTAATGATAATTCTTGGTACAGCAAGAAATGCATTAAAATATCCTATTTAAGCGAATATAATGACGAAACACGATGCAATAAATGTAGAAATTGACATGCTTTTGAAAATGTTCAATTATTAAACGTAATGAGTAGCAAACATGTTGTAGCCTGGTCAGACGCCGAGTTACTTGTCTTCTGATATGGCTTCTTATGTGTGCGATAGAGAAAATTATTATATGATAATGGGTTCATGGGAAAGATATAGGATCTGTCATGAGTCGATGTTTAAGACAAGCTGATTTCAAACGAGTCTAGAATTGAAATGTTATTAAGCGAGCCTTGGCGAGCTTAATAACTTTTCTATTCTAGACGAGTTTGAGATCAACTTGTCTTAAACATCGACGAGTGACAGATTCTTTTTCTCAAATAACCAACGATTCTAAGCTATTTTTTAAAGCAACAGGCATTTTTTTTCGAACCCCGGTAACGTCAAAACGCCGTTATAAATAGTGACGTTATAGTGACGTCATCATATTGATCTCACACATGTTGGAGACAAGGATATTCGTGATCGTTGTTCGGTATAGAAAACAAGGGTAGTTATGTGAGAAAATAATGTTCCCCTTTCTGTTTTCATATCAGTCGAATTCAAATTCAAACTCCTCGAAATACTACAGTGGATAAAATATTATTCTTTCTCGTTTAAACACAAACGAAACGCAAACAAAATGCACTAAAATGTAGAAAATAACAATTTTTGACAAGTCTTACTATTAATATTAAGTTAAGTGGATAACAGTTTGGAGCCAAACTGTTTGTACTGGAAGTAAACGTTTTATGCATTAGTAACTTTCAATTTCTGACTTAAGAATGTACAAAACACTTAATGTTTTCTTGAGATGAAAACACAAGCTTGAATATATTCATTTCACATACTTCAAACTTCTTTAAGTTATATTAAAGTATATTAAAGGCCGTGAATTGGACTTTTCTATCGTTGAAGGAACATGGTAATTTCTTTCGCTTTTTAAAGCAATCATTAATAAATAGTTGTATTGAAGTTTAGACAATAAATTATACAATGTATTTGGAAGATTGCTTTTGTATATTACAGTTGAGAAAACGTTATTCTTTCCCGTTTAAACGCAAACGAAACGCAAATGCATCGCAATAAAACGCATAAAAGGACAACCTTAAGACAATTCTGGCCATTCATGTTATTCTGAGTGGTAAACAGTTTGGTGCCTGATCAGACGCCGGGTTACCCGGCGTCTGATCTGACTCCAAACTTTTTGCAATTGAAAGAATGGTTTTAGCGTAAACGCGTTTATTGGGAAAGAATAACATTTTCTCCACTGTAGCTAACATTAATTCTAAAATCAAAGTGTAAAAATCAATAACGATTCTTGAAATCATAACGAGTTCCTGAAATTGAAACTTTCGATTCGATTGCATAATTACTTTTTTAAGAAATTTGATGTTCGGACATTCTTGTCATGAAAAAGTAATTAAAAACGTTATACTGACGTCATTTGTGACGTCATACAGTGGAGAATGTGTTATTATTTCCAAATAAACGCGTTTACGCTAAAACTATTATTTGCAGTGCAAACAGTTTGGAGCCAGATCAGACTCCGGGTAACCCGGCGTCTGATCAGGCTCCAAACTGTTTGCCACCTAGATGAACATGAAATATCAGAATTGTCCAAAAGTTGTTCTTTTCTACGTTTTAGTGCTTTGCGTTTGCGTTTCGTTTGCCTTTAAACGGGAAAGAATAACAGATTATCCACTGTTTGGCAACCGAAATTGTGAAAACCGTCCGATACATGTAGTACAGTAAGAATCACATAAATATATTACATCAGACAATATCTGGTAATCAGTCTACGATTGGAACTTTTAAGTGGATGTTTTGTTAATTTCCTTAAAATTTAAATTTGCCGCAAAACTATGCTGCATTTGGTATTACCTTGCAAAAAATGTAAAGAACGAAATCATATTTTGTGCGAATTAGCATTCAAATTAAAATCACATCAAAGATATGCTTACTTCATATGAAAACCGGAACGTTATTCATAAGTTGATCATAAACAATTATAAGATTTCCAAATTTCTAAATTTTCATGCGCGATTCTACGAATTGTACCTTTACCCCATAGTCTGTTTCCAGATTTGAAAGACGCATGGCTACTTAAAGTAAGATGAAACTCAAGCAGAATGCGTTACAAGGCGCATTCTGCTTTACTTTCAACCAGGCTATAATTTGCTAGGATCTCGGGAAAATCCGGAGAAATGGCAGCCCTGCAGTTATTTACTTTTTGAACGTTTAATTTTCCCTGTCTGTAATACTCCAGTAATTGGTCTGCTTCAGTTTGAAATTAATTTCGAACTTATTTTCAGAAGAGGATCTAGGTGGGAAACATCTTGAAATCTACTGAGAGGCCGACCTCTTTGGAATCTCATCTGGACCCGCAATGTTCGTAATTAAGAAATGAACTTATTTTTTCGGCGATTCAGCGAAGTAAACGACAGAAAATGATCGGCAAATTCCATGAATCGCGCTAGCGATTAATAGAATTTGTCGATCATTTTTGTGTCGGTTTGTTCGCTGAAACGCCAAAAGAAATGTTCATTTTTTATATTTACATTTTTTTGCTGTAATTTCTAATATTAAGTGAATATTTTATTAGTATGCATTTTGTCCATACTAGAGGTTGTTAACACGAACACTTTATACTCTGAAAGGAACAACCACAATCACATAACTGAAGCTGTGATTCTGTGAGAAATTATCCATAAGCTCCGCCACCTAGTGCACTGCATCTAAACGAATTAAACGTCAACCTTTTCAATGTAATTTAATGGGGCGAATGTTATATAAGTGATTACGATTGTGTTGGTACATGTAGCGCGCGACTATTTGATACAGTGGAGAATCTGTTATTCTTTCCCGTTTAAACGCAAACGTACGCAAACGCAAAGCACTAAAACGTAGAAAAGTACAACTTTTGGACAATTCTGATAATTCATGTTTATCTTGGTGGCAAACAGTTTGGAGGCTGATCAGACGCCGGGTTACCCGGCGTCTGATCTGGCTCGAAACTGTTTGCACTGTAAATAATAGTTTTAGCGTAAACGCGTTTATTGGGAAAGAATAACACATTCTCCACTGTACCTGTACTAACAACTTAAAAAGTAGATCTAACTCCATCTATTATAGTTTCACTCACGACAGATTTTTACTCAACAAATTCTGACCAACAAAGGAACAATTCAAATGTTTGATTAAGCATAGGTAAATTTAAATACTTAAGGAGTGGTGCTTAAAGGACTCGTATACGGTGTGTACTTCTTCTATACTTAAGTAAGAGGCAATTTTGTCGAGGACTTCAAGTTGAACATTTTCTTATTTTCTACATGCAATGTGTTTATGTTTCGTTTGCGTTTAAACGGGAAGGAATAAAGTATTCTTCACAGTATGACGTCATTAGTTAGTATGACGTCACTAATGACGTCAAAAGCGTTATTTCCACTGTACCCATGTGCGTTACTATAGTGCGCCGTGTCTATTATCATCAATATTTGATACAGCAGAGAAAACGTTATTCTTTCCTTTTTTAAAACGCAAACGAAACGCAAACGCAGTGCAATAAAATATAGCAAATAACAACTTCTTGACAATTCTGACTTCTGTTTTTAATCTGAGTGGCAAACAGTTTGGAGCCTGATCAGACGCCGGGTTATCCGGCGTCTGATCTGGCCCAAAACTGTTTGCAATAGATATGATTGGCATAAATTCGCTTATTGGAGAAAAAAATAATGTCTTCTCCACTGTACTTGTATATCCTACAGAGACCAAACTTGTTGTACATATGGAAATCTCAGCTTTTATTTAGACACGTTCCTCCTTGCTTCAGACTATATCATTTGGTTTCATAGATTGATCTATATTTATTTGTTATTTGAATCCGCAGTTAATGTCTGCTGTTTGCAAACCAGACCGAAATTCTACACGCGCTGGCGCCAAGAATTTCAATGTTCTTTTGTGATTGAGAACCACTAGTTTATCTGATGTAGTCGACAATACCCAGGCTGAATTGGTTCTGAGACAAGCTAACATAACCCTACAATTTATTTCTTACAAGAGAATTTAACAAGCCACCTTAAACCCTTTCACTGCCTTACCCCGAGTACAATATTTATTTGCAAACAGTTTGGATCCTGATCAGACGCCGCGTAACGCGGCGTCTAATCAGGACCCAAACTGTTTGACACACAGTACAATAGTTCGTATGTCAAAATACCTTAATTTAAAAATGGAGATTTAAAAACAGACGTCAACTGTTCAAATTTGATGACGTCATGGCAGTGAAGGGGTTAGATAGCCTACCATTTATCATATTTCGTAATGGTTGAATCGTTGATGAAATATAGAAAGGGAGAGCTACAGTGGAGAAAACGTTATTCTTTCCCGTTTAAACGAAAACGAAAAGCAAACGCAAAGCACTAAAATGTAGAAAATAACAACTTCTTGACAAATCTGACTATTGATATTAAGCTGAGTGGCAAACAGTTTGAAGCCTGATCAGACGCCGGGTTACCCGGCGTCTGATCTGGCTCCAAACTGTTTGTATTGGAAATAATAGTTTTAGCGTAAACGCGTTTATTGGGAAAGAATAACGTTTTCTCTAGTGTATAATATATAGCATTAAACATCCTAGAAGATGCTTTATGGAATTTATTAATCACGATTGAAGTTTTAACCCTTTCACGACCACAGGCGACTGAAGTAGACCTTGCAAACCGTGTTGATCCTGATCAGATGCCGCGTGACGTGGCGTTGATCAGGATCCAAACTGTTTTACACTCGTAGTATTGTATACTCAGCCTTAACTTCAATTTTTCAATTTAATATAAAATTACAAACCAAAAATTTTAAAAACGAGGTTTTGTCTTCGCAAATATTAAATCAGATAATTAAATTTGATTCTAAAAGGGTGAACGATAAGAGTTTTGTGTGTGACGTTCCAGGGCTCTAGATACATGTAATAATGAGTTTACAGAACAAATTCAATATTTTCTCACTCATTTTAGCACCAATCATATAGTGTTACTACTCGTTAGAATCGTCTCGAAGAGACTATTCTAATGAGTAGTAACACCATAGGGTTTATTGCAGAATTAAAGATTTGAGTTTTTGAAAAACTACCCATAGCTGAAGCCCTGACGTTCCCTTCATTTCTTAGCATTACTAAAAGCATCGTCTATTCAAATTCCAAACCGTTTGACATATCGATATAAGTTGCAATCTAATCTCTAGCTTACAAAAGCAGATGCCATATTTAATCAGACGTTATTGCAAAGGTTTCTTACAGAGCACGCCATGTTATGTCGACCTTGTATCTAGTTTCAGAGAACATTGTTAAGTCATAGTTAGTGTCTTTTTCAAAACGACTTAATGATTAATAAGTCAAAAAAGAAGGAGCGAATTGACTGAATGGGGTTGCTTACAGTGGAGAATCTGTTATTCTTTCCCGTTTAAACGCAAACAAAACGCAAACGCAAAGCACTAAACTAAAACGTAGAAAAGTACAACTTTTGGACAATTCTAATAATTCATTTTTATCTAGGTGGCAAACAGTTTGGAGCCTGATCAGACGCCGGGTTACCCGGCGTCCGATCTGGCTCCAAACTGTTTGCACGGCAAATAAAAGTTTTAGCTTAAATGCGTTTATTGGGAAAGAATAACGTTTTCTCCACTGTAAGTAATAGTTAGTGTCTTTTTCAAAACGACTTAATGATTAAGAAGTCAAAAAAGAAGGACTGAATGGGGTATCTTAACACATTCAACTCGAGCGACGAGAATACTCGTCATTTACAAACAGTGTACCTGTCAGGATTACACTATTACACTTGCCCTATGCAAACAGTGTATACCCTGATCAAAGGGCTACTTGAGGAGCCCTCTCAACAGGGTCTACACTGTTTGTCATTTTGAAATATAAGTGTTAAAATCAACTCTAAATTGTCAAAAATGGACTAAACTTATTTTGAAATTGGAATTGTCCGTTAAAAATTACAGGGGTGAATGTGTTAATCAGTAAGTGTTTGAAATAAACACTAAAAAGTTCATTTTTACCTGAGTATCGACAATCTGGAACGGGATCAGACAGTATATAAGTAAAATATGTCTGACAGGGCGACAGTAAAATTGTCAACTTTCGAAATCATACTATCAACCGAGGCGATTTTTCCCGAAAGTTGACAACGTTACTGTCACCCTGTCAGACATGTGATATTTATTTCATTATACCACAAATCTGGGCTTTAAGCTGGAAATCTAGATCTTTCCTAAAGCTGGCATGAATCATGAATGTAGCTAGATAGATGCGCATGCGATTCATAATGAAATTCACTGTTAACAAGAGCGTGTCCCAGTTACACGAATGCCCCCGATGATACAGGGAGGGGAATCCAGACTATCAAACGTAAAAGTTAGAGAGCTGAAACTGTAGTGGAGCGCCATTTTGAGGACTTCAAGGGCCATTACTCCAAAGGGCCTAGAATAAATTGGTGCCGCTGGTTATCCAAATTGGTCTCCATTTTATGTCAACAAACATTTTCAGAAAGTTTGGTGAAGATCAGATGAAAAGCAATGTGTTTGTGAAACACAAATGCCCCCAGCCAGCGTCATGTTCTGTAATGTAATGCTTATTTGCAAAAGTAGGTCAAAAGTCATGGTCGCATGGTAAATGAAACATTGGCATGGTTGAACAAGTCTTAACACAAGAAACATACAATGTACATGTACATACAAAGTATGGAAGCTCTAGGCCTACTGGTTCAAAGCTTATAAAGATTTATACAAAAGCCAGTCAAAGGTCAAGGTCACAAGGGCAAAAGCGTAGGTATGGTTGGAAAGGTCTTGACACAAGAAATATATAAACAAAATATGAAAGCCGTAGGCCTACTGGGGCAAATGTTATAGCCATTTAAAGATTTTAACAAAAGTAGGTCAAATGTCAAGGTCACAATGTCAAAACGTTTTGTATGGTTGGAAAGGTCTTGCCACAGGGAAGACACCTGCCAAGTATAAAAGGCCCAGGTGCAAAAATGCAAAAGTTATAGCCAAGGTTATTTTTTTAAGGTTTTTGGTTAAAGTTTGATTAAATAGGTCAAAGGTCGAGGTCAAGGTAACATGGTCATAGAGTTTGGTAAATTTGGAAAGGTCTTAACACAAGAAATATGCATACAAAATATGAAAGCCCTGGGCCAACTGGTGCAAATTACATAGCCATTTAAAGATTTTTACAAAAGTAGGTCAAATGTCAAGGTCAAGGTTACAAGGTCAAAAAGTTTTATATGGTTGGAAAGGTCTTGCCATGAGGAATACACATGCCAAGTATAAAAGGCCCAGGTTTAAAAATTCAAAAGTTATAGCCAAGGTTAAGGTTTTTGGTTAAAGTTTGATTAAATAGGTCAAAGGTCAAGGTCACATGGTCAAAGATGTTGGTATGGTTGGAAAAGTCTTGACAAAAGAAATATGCATACAAAATATGAAAGCCCTGGGCCTACTGGTGCAAATGTTATAGCCATTTAAAGATTTTTACAAAAGTAGGTCAAATGTCAAGGTCAAGGTTACAAGGTCAAAAAGTTTTATATGGTTGGAAAGGTCTTGCCATGAGGAATACACATGCCAAGTATAAAAGGCCCAGGTTTAAAAATTCAAAAGTTATAGCCAAGGTTAAGGTTTTTGGTTAAAGTTTGATTAAATAGGTCAAAGGTCAAGGTCACATGGTCAAAGATGTTGGTATGGTTGGAAAAGTCTTGACAAAAGAAATATGCATACAAAATATGAAAGCCCTGGGCCTACTGGTGCAAATGTTATAGCCATTTAAAGATTTTTACAAAAGTAGGTCAAATGTCAAGGTCAAAGTTACAAGGTCAAAAAGTTTTATATGGTTGCAAAGGTCTTGCCATGAGGAATACACATGACAAGTATAAAAGGCCCAGGTTTAAAAATGCAAAAGTTATATCCAAGGTTAAGGTTTTTGGTTAAAGTTTGATTAAATAGGTCAAAGGTCAAGGTCAAGGTCACATGGTCAAATATGTTGGTATGGTTGGAAAGGTCTTGACAAAAGAAATATACATACAAAATATGAAAGCCCTGGGCCTACTGGTGCAAATGTTATAGCCATTTAAAGATTTTTACAAAAGTAGGTCAAATGTCAAGGTCAAGGTCACAAGGTCAAAAAGTTTTATATGGTTGGAAAGGTCTTGTCATGAGGAATACACATGCCAAGTATAAAAGGCCCAGATTTTAAAATGCAAAAGTTATAATCAAGGTTAAGGTTTTTAGTTAAAGTTTGATTAAATAGGTCAACGGTCAAGGTCAATGTCACATGGTCAAAGATGTTGGTATGGTTGGAAAGGTCTTGACAAAAGAAATATACATACAAAATATGAAAGCCCTGGGCCTACTGGTGCAAATGTTATAGCCATTTAAAGATTTTTACAAAAGTAGGTCAAATGTCAAGGTCAAGGTCACAAGGTCAAAAAGGTTTGTATGGATGGAAAGGTCTTGATACTGGGAAGACACATGCCAAGTATAAAAGGTCCAGGTACAAAAATGCAAGAGTTATAGCCAAGGTTAAGGTTTTTGGCACAGACAGACGGACAGACGGACGGACGTTCTCACAGTTGGACATTTGTTGGGTATATTTTTTGTTTAAAAGTACCCAACAGTACACTTAAAAAACCCAACAATAACAATAGGGCAATCACGGAATGAATGGAATCTATTGTTCTCCCTACCCAACAAAGGACCTTTCGTGCGCTCGGACGGACGGACGGACAGACGGACGGACAAACCAACAGACATGACAAAAACTATATGCCCCCGAATCGTAGATTCTGGGGGCATAATAAAAATATTAGAATTTGAAGGAATTAGTTCTATACATACAATCACCTAGCTGTATCTCCCGATTATATTGCTAAACGTGCATAGGTTATAATTTACTGCCATGCATAGGTATTTGGCTTTTTATTTGCATCATTTAGTAAACTTCAAACCTGAAACTGCTTCAAATTGTAGATCCAAGTTTTAACATTATTTAAATTGAGACTTTGGTGCGTTAACGTTGATTTGACGTAATTTTCGGTTTGATGTCATTTATCTCATTCCGTTACCAATGGTAGCGGGCGACAGTTAAATTAAGACAGTACAAGAATTGCTGACAGTATTTTTATGTCACGGTGGCCTAAGGAATATTAACATTGTAATTGAAATTTGAGGTATACTAATAAGTTATTTGCAACTGACATGCGTTTCTGAGGCCCGTTTCATAAAACTTCGTACGAAAAATGTTGTCGTAAGTCAGATTATAAAAATCTCAATTATTATTTATTTCTCCAACTAATCCTGTCTTGTGACATCTTTTTGGAATCGTCTTGAAAAGACGATTCCAAAAAGATGTCACAAGCCAGGATTAGACCGAGAAATCAGAAATTAAATGTATTTTAATTTTTAGACTTACGATCTTTTTTGACGTACGAAGTTTTATGAAACGGGCCCCTGGAATACATGACTACATGTACGTTTCGTTGGAAAGTATGTCCTTCTTTTCTCCTATAAGAGCTTGACTAGAGTTGCCAATTCAGTAATCAATGTTTAACAATTATTCCAAAGTACAGTAAAGTATTACTGATTTGATGGATGACGATGGGATTTCCAAGCAAGGATGTTAATCTAATAACCATGTATAAATGGATTGACATGTTATATATTGTTTGTGTTCTATTATAAGATACATGTAACCTGATTTTAGTTAGTAGCGCTTAGAAATGCTTGATATAGTATGTCCTATATGGTGAAAAGGTCCTTGCAAAACATCGAATAAACTGTAGAACTACATGTGTATTTAATTTAAAGACAATACACACATTTACTGTAGATTCGTGATTGTAAAGCTCGATAAAAGATCAATTTTATCACGTTGGTATCCGTGACATCGTGCTAAAATTGAAGCCATAATGCAATGTGGCCAAGGACACATTTGTCCAACTACGGGACATGATTTTGATACTAATATGTGTCGACACAATTGCCTATTGCTATCACCTGAGAAATCCCAGCGTACATGAAGAGTGTCTTATTGAATAAAACAGAAAAATATCAGTGGCATACAGTGGAGAATACGTTATTCTTTCCCGTTTAAACGAAACGCAAACGTAAACACTAAAACGTAGAAAAGTGCAACTTTTGGACAATTCTGGTAATTCATGTTTATCTTGGTGGCAAACAGTTTGGAGCCTGATCAGACGCCGGGTTACCCGGCGTCTGATCTGGCTCTAAACTATTTGCAATAGAAATAATAGTTTTAGCCTAAACGCGTTTATTGGGAAAGAATAACATTTTCTCCACTGTATAAAAGAAAGTGCAAAAATATTCCTCCACCATACTAGTATAGCTATCCCTCCCTACAACTGCCCTCCCAACAACGACTCCCTCTGTACAACGACCATTGTTGCAGTTCCCTAAATCAAATAATAACGTCTAACTCTTTTACTGCTGCAATACCGTTTGTTTAAAAATGTCGTCTGCTGTTTTTCACAAAGTTACATAATGATCATTTTGACATAAGAACCTTAAAGACGAGTGACAAACAGCTTGAATCTAGATCAGACGTTGCGTCAAGCGGCGTCTGATCTGGGTTCAAGCTGTTTGCAAATGTTAAGCCAATTTCCCTCTCTAGAACGACTCCCTCCGAACAACGCAAACAATGTTTGTCTCCCAATGGGTGTCGTTGTAGAGCGGGAGCGTTGTATATCATCTTTTATATATCATTAATGATACTTTCTGCGTATAATCAGGGTATACACTGTTTGCTAATATCTACCTTTGTGTACGACATACATTTACTATTCCACTGCCAATGTCGCAAAAAGGCGACTTTGAAAACAGTTTTGATCTTGACCAGACGCCGTGTAAAGCAGCGTGTTATCAGAACCCAAACTTTTTGACATGCTGACGACATTTCTTCAGTCAAACCGATCTTAAATCTGATTTTAATTGTTTGCATACGACTCTCCTGATGCAGACGACATTTTGGCGGTACATGTAAGAGGATTAAAGCAGACGATACTACAGTGGAGAATCTGTTATTCTTTCCCGTTTAAACGCAAACGTACGCAAACGCAACACACTAAAACGTTGAAAAGTACAACGTTTGGACAATTCTGATAATTCATGTTTATCTTGGTGGCAAACAGTTTGGAGCCTGATCAGACGCCGGGTTACCCGGCGTCTGATCTGGCTTCAAACTGTTTGCACTGCAAATAATAGTTTTAGCGTAAACGCGTTTATTGGGAAAGAATAACAGATTCTCCACTGTACATGTAAGAGGGTTAAAGCAGATGATATAACTTGGCTGTGAACGGGGTAACGGGTTAAATGTGCCTGCTTGTCCTGGCTTCTTGTATAACATTTTAACCCCTTCACTGCCTTACGCCGAGCACAATGGTTATTTGCAAACAGTTTGGATTCTGATCAGACGCCGCGTTACGCGGCGTCTGATCAGATTCGAAACTGTTTGACATTCATTTCAAATGTTTTAGTCAAAATACCTAAAAATTAACTTTGAAAAATAAAAGCAGACCGACAATTGTTTTAAAGTGATGACGTCACGGCATTGAAGGTGTTAGACACCTCGACATGAAGGTGCAGCAGTGTGAGTTGCTGTCATACAGTGGAGAAGATGTAACTTGTTATTATTTCCCAATAAACGCATTTACGCTTAAACTACTATTTTCAGTACAAATAGTTTGGAGCCAGATCAGACGCCAGGTAATCCGGCGTCTGATCAGGCTCCAAACTGTTTGCCCCTCAAGTAAATATCAATAGTCAGAATTGTCAAAAGGTTGTTATTTTCTACATTTTAGTGTAGATCTATTGCCTTTTGCGTTTCGTTTGCGTTTAAACGGGAAAGGGTAACGGTTTGCTCCACTGTATGCTATATATGTATTCGCAACTATCTATTCCCGACAGACTTGTGATGAATATGTGTAACAGATTTAGAATTTTAGAAATGTATTTTATCAGACTTTAGCTACTTGTGAAAATCTGTAATTGTAACGGTGTGCAGCCATATACAGTGGGTATTACGTTATTATTTCCTATTAAACGCGTTTACGCTTAAGTTATTATTTTTATTGCAAACAGTTTGGAGCTAGATCAGACGCCGGGTAACCCGGCATCTGATCAAGCTCCAGACTGTTTGCCCCTCAGCTTAATATCAATAGTCAGAATTGTCAAAAAGATGTTATTCTACATTTAAGTGTATTGCGTTTCGTTTGCGTTTAAATAGGACAGAATAACGTTTTCTCCACTGTATCTGAGCTGAAGTATGCTGCCTACATGTATGGTTAGTCTACACAATATATCGCCTTTGATTATCTAAATATCTGAAAAGTCTTTTATGAAACAAAATGACATTAACAGATACATGTACATGAAGTTTGGTCAACAGATGAAAGACGGATGAGACCCAATATCCTATATTGGTTGTTTGAACTAAGGCGGAGGCGTTCACCTGTCCCGTTTAAACAATACTAAAATCCAATTAAATCCAATAAAATCTGAAAAATGACAAACCTTGGATAATTCTAATGATTCATTGCATTCTGAGTTGCAAGCTGTTTGGGGCATGTACAGACTCCGGTTAACATTTTAAAATAAAGTCGATGTTCAATAAATTGTCGTCTCATTAGGTACGGTAGTTGATACCGAAAATAAAGTTTTCATGCAACAACTTGGGATGTACTATGGGTCATGTTATTTGATGATAAACTTATATCAAACCTTGTTTATTTCATGGCATGTACCATCAAACCATAGTTCGGGGGAAATAACTCTGTAATTCACATTTTAAGTGATTTTCGTACCGGAATATAACGGTCCATTGTAAAGCTAATTGGTGTATACAGTAATACACTTTACCTTAATTATTGCTTACCAGTGTGGAAATTTGACCAACCCTTTTAAACGCCAACTTTTCAAAGCGAAAGCCAATTAGTTTGGATCCTGATCAAACGCCGCGTTACGCGGCGTCTGATCTGTCTCCAAACTGTTTGCATTAAGTATATATTTGTGAAAGCATATACGCGTTTAGTAAGAACAAATAACACCAACGTTACGCGGCATCTGATCTGTAATCCAAACCGTTTGCAACATTGACGTTAGGGGCTTGTGGTGGCACAAGGGTTAAATTAACAAATAGGATAGTTTTTATTACTAGACAGTGTATAATATATATTTATCACTTTATCATCGATTTTTCGTTATCAACAAATAAAGTATGAATACTATAAATGCATTGTTAATGTCGTGTATATTTCTCTGTGGAATTGAACTCTCCAGTGTCCACTTTAGATAAGAGAAGGCTTCAGTAGAGAAAATGTTATTCTTTCCCAATAAACGCGTTTGCGCTGAATCTATTATTTCTTTTGCAAACAGTTTGGATCTAGATCAGACGCCGCGTAACGCGGCGTCAGATCTAGATCCAAACTGTTTGACACTCATCTTTATGTTTCTTTCACTTAAAAATGCATAAATTTAAAAACAAATTTTGCACACGCCAATTTCGAAGCAGACGATAATTTCAAAGCAGACAACATTATCATTTGAGATAAGATAATGGGAGATAAACCAGAGATCGCGTAAGAAATCACCATCATAGGATTTTGTCCAGAATATTGTATGCCTACAGTGGAGAAATATAGGATCTGTCATGAGTCGATGTTTAAGACAAGCTGATATCAAACGAGTCTAGAATTGGAATGTTATTTAGCGAGCCTTGGCGAGCTTAGTAACTTTTCTATTACAGACGAGTTTGAGATCAACTTGTCTTACACATCGACGAATGACAGATTCTTTTTCTCACATTACCAACGATTTAAGCTATTTTTTAAGCAATATGCATTTTTTGGAACCCCGATGACGTCAAAACGCCGTTATAAACAGTGACGTTATAGTGACGTCATCAAAGTGATCTCACACATGTTTGAGATAAGGATATTCGTCATCATTGTTCTCTATAGAAAACAGGGGTAGTTATGTGAGAAAACATTGTTCTTCCAAGTAAAAGCGTTTCTATTGCAAACAGTTACAATAGAGAAAACGTTATTCTTTCCCGTTTAAACGCAAACGTACGCAAACGCCAAGCGGTAAAACGTAGAAAAGTACAGTTTTTGGACAATTCTGATAATTCATATTTATCATGGTGGCAAACAGTTTGGAGCCTGATCAGACGCCGGGTTACCCGGCGTCTGATCTGGCTCAAAACTGTTTGTACTGGC
The DNA here is from genome assembly GCA_922989275.2 of Gari tellinella. Classification (NCBI taxonomy): domain Eukaryota; kingdom Metazoa; phylum Mollusca; class Bivalvia; order Cardiida; family Psammobiidae; genus Gari; species Gari tellinella. The sequence continues at coordinate 840,763 of OV277870.1, forward strand.
AATTAACATTTTCTCCACTGTAGGGGCTGTTTGCCGTTCCGATAGGAAAGAGTAGTCAAAAATGTCAAAGGGAAGTCATTTCCACGTACATGTATTACATGTAAATCAGTGCGTTTGCATTTCGATTTCGTTTTACATACATGTATTTATACAGTAATACACTTTAAAATTACATTTTTATTGCTTACTAGTGTGAAAATTTACCTATCCCTTTTCAACGCTAAATTTTCTCAGCGAAAGCCAAACAGTTTGGATCCTGATCGGACTTTGATCAGGGTCTACACTGTTGTCAATTTGAAATATATTGGTAAAAATCAACTCTGAAATGAACTTACATGTAGCTTATTTTGAACACTGCGAATAGTTTATATTCAGACCAGAATCCAAATTACTAATATCAAAATGTTTTGGAGTAGAGATTTCATCATTTTCCAATCAACGCTCATTTGTTCAAAAACAATTATTTTCATAGCAGAGTCTTTGGTAACCCGGCGTATATTCAGGCTCCCAATTGTTTCGTATTCAACTTAAGATAAATTCAATATTTTCAGGAACATGCTACAGTGAAGCTCACTTACAACGATGACCACATAATGGTCTGATTGCTTTCGTTATATTCAAATTTCGATATATCAGGCTGATTTTAGTTTACATTAACTCACTGAGCCCTAGTGACGCATATACTTGTATGTGTCTTTGTCAGTGGAGAATACGTTATCTTTCTCGTTTAAACGCAAACGAAACGCAAACGCAAAGCACTAAAACGTAGAAAAGTACAATTTTTGGACAATGCTGATAATTCATGTATATCTTGGTGGCAAACATTTTGGAGCCTGAGCAGACGCCGGGTTACCCGGCGTCTGATCTGGCTCCAAACTGTTTGTAATAGAAATAATAGTTTTAGCGTAAACGCGTTTATTGTGAAAGAGTAACGTTTTCTCCACTGTACCAAAAGTTTACCCATGAAGAGTACGCATGTCCTATGCAAACAATGAAGTCCCTGATCAAAGGGCTCCTGCAGGAGCTCTTTGATCAGGGACTTCACTGTTTGTCATTTTGATATATATTATAAATAAAAACAACCCTAAATAGTCGAAAATGGACCAGCCTTTATTGCAAACTGGAATTGTCCATTGGAAGTTTCATGGGATAATGAGTAAATCAAATATAGGAAATGAATTGTGTTTTGTTGTATCCAATACAGCCGTATAGTAAATATAGCAAAGTACAAAATGTAATATCAAAGTTCGTTTTAAGAAAAAGTAAATGTAATTTCCTAATGTAGGTGTCTTACGTTTGCGTTTAGTGTTGTTTAAACGGGAAAAAATACATTTTTTCTCCACTCTACGTCATGATTAGATGAAAGATGGCGAACAAACAGTAGAGTTTTTTACAGTCTAAAATTGCACTGTGTACTGCATTTTGCGTGTGACTACTCATAAGCCTCGTCTCAAAGACACGATTGTAATGAGAAATGATACTTTAGGGTGTTAATGCAGACATACAGGAGAAACGGTTTGAATCTTGTCTGGAAACTACATGTAGTATACAGTGGAGAATGTGTTATTCTTTCCCAATAAACGCGTTAACGCTAAAACTATTATTTCTATTGCAAATAGTTTAGAGCCAGATCAGACGCCGGGTAACCCGGCGTCTGATCAGGCTCCAAACTGTTTGCCACCAAGATAAACATGGATTACCAGAATTGTCCAAAAATTGCACTTCTCTACGTTTTAGTGTTTTGCGTTTGCGTTTCGTTTCGTTTAAACGGAAAAGAATAACGTATTCTTCACTGTATAAATATGTTACAAACAGTGTCGACCCTGACCAGTCTGAATTTGAAAACGTAGTACATATAGCAGGGCTACCATAAGTTGCTCATAAAAATCATAAGATTTCTAAATGTTCAAGCTCGAAACTAAAAATCTTACCGTTGACCTTTTCGCTGTCAGGCTTTCTAATACTAACACTAGTATGCACATAGTTTGGATCCAGATCAGACGCCGCCGAACGCGACGTCCGATCTGGATCTTAACTGTTTAACACCCACATCAATGTTTGCGAAGTAAAATAAAACGCAAACAATTCAAAATTCTAAATTTTGCAATTTAGTGCACACAGCAGTTTTAACAGATGCCAATGTATTGTACCTGAAAGCTGCTTTCATTCCCATCCTAATGTATATACAGTGGAGATTATGTTATTCTTTTCCGTTTAAACGCCAACGAAACGCAAAGCACTAAAACGTAGAAAAGTACAACTTTTGGACAATTCTAATAATTCATTTTTATCTTGGTGGCAAACAGTTTGTAGCCTGATCAGACGCCGGGTTACCCGGCGTCTGATCTGGCTTCAAACTGTTTGTAATTGAAATAATAGTTTTAGCGTAAACGCGTTTATTGGGAAAGAATAACATTTTCTCCACAGTACATGTATTATTTACAAATGTTGTATATACGTATTATGAAATAAATATGGTTAAACTAAATAGTTTGGCTGACAGAATTATAAAGATATTAAATTTTGGAAACTTTGTAAAAACCTGAAACTTTAAATGGACAATTCCAGTTTCCATTTAAGTCTAGTCCATTTCTGACTTTTTAGGGTTGTTTTTGTCAATGTTTGGCATTATGACAAACAGTGAAGACCCTGATCAAAGGGCTCATAGGAGCCCTCTGATCTGGGTCTTCACTGTTTGCATAGGACAAGTGTAAATGTACATGTACTATTCACATGTACACTGTTTGAAAGGACGCCAATATGTGGGACTAGGGTTCAAAGGGGTAAACTCTCAGCACTTGCCTTCTGTGGTCGAAATGTATGTATCTTTATGATATTTATACAGTTACAATTAAAGTAGAAAAATTCACAAAAATAGAAAAGTGGCATTAAATAAGAATTTACTGTGTTAAAATCAATAATGTGCTTTTGGGGTTTATTAGAAAATGTCTGTATAAAATACTAATCTGGGATACGCGAGAGAAACACGTTATATTTGCCCAATCAGCTCTCTTACAGTGGAGAAAACGTTATTCTTTCCCAATAAACGCGTTTACGCTAAAACTATTATTTCCAATACAAACAGTTTGGAGCCAGATCAGACGCCGGGTAACCCGGCGTCTGATCAGGCTCCAAACTGTTTGCCACCAAGATAAAAATGAATTATCAGAATTGTCCAAAAGTTGTACTTTTCTACGTTTTATTGCTTTGCGTTTGCGTACGTTTGCGTTTAAACGGGAAAGAATAACAGATTCCCCACTGTACATGCATGATAAAACTAGTATGTACAATGCAAGTTTAGAGCAAGATTAGAAGCCTTGTTATGCGGCGTCTGATCTGACTCCAACATGTTTGACACTCAAACTTTAAAACTCTTCGTATCAATCTTCAGGAACTTGTCACGTTGTATAATTTAGTACATTGCATTTTTAAATGTTTTGTTTTAACCATTTCACTGTCAAGGACGTCATAGAGAGCGATTGCAAACAGTTTGGAACGTTACACGGCGTCTTATCAGCAAACAAACCGTTTAACAATTTTATCGATATTTATTTACAGTGGAGAATCTGTTATTCTTTCCCGTTTAAACGCAAACGTACGCAAACGCAGAGCACTAAAACGCAGAAAAAAACAACTTTTGGACAATTCTGATATTTCATGGTTATCTTGGTGGCAAACAGTTTGGAGCCTGATCAGACGCCGGGTTACCCGGCGTCTGATCTGGCTCCAAACTGTTTGTATTGTAAATAATAGTTTTAGCGTAAACGCGTTTATTGGGAAAGAATAACACATTCTCCACTGTAATAATAAATATAACGACATTCAAGATTCCATATTAGAATAATTTTGATTTATAAAACTTCTCTTTTCTAATGGGTCTTTTTCAAAGAATGCATGTTACAAAAAATTGACGTGTGTTTTGACATGATTTTCTTTGAAAAAATCCCTCGACATATTAGTAAAGAGCAGATATTTCTTTAGTCATACATGTATCTACTTGTAGCATTCCTTCTCTACAACGGCCCTCCCAACAACGACTCCCTCCTTATAACGACCCTTGCTGCTGTTCCCCAAACAAACTATTTCTGTCTATTCTTTTCATGGCTGCAATACCGTCTGCTTAGATTTGTCGTCTGCTGTTTTTCTCAAAGATACATATACTCGTAAGTGGACATTTTGACCGAAGAAATATAATGACGAGTGACAAACCGCTTGAATTCAAGCCAATTTCCCTCCATATAACGACTCCCTCCGAACAACGCACACAATATTAGTCTCCCAGTGGGTGTCGTTGTAGAGAGGGAGCGCCGTACAACCTTACATCTAACATTGAAACGTTATTGCAGACAGCAATATTGAAGCAGACGACACTATATATGGCGGTGAAGGGGTAAAATGCTCCCGAAATAAATTGCGCCGAAAGGGTAAAACAAAAATTAATAACGTGATCCCCACGGCACCCTACGATAAAAGGGGTTAATAAAAAAGTAACTTACCCGTTTCCATTTTCGGAGCTGCTCATAATTTTGATCTGGTCTTCATCTGTTGCCGTCATTGCCATATGTGAATATATGCACGAACACACTCTGTGTTAAATTGTTATTTAAATCCACACTTTTATTTAAATCCACAATTTATAACTCCATTAACAATCCACAGACGTTACTCATCCGTGTCCATTTTCGGAGCTGCTCATAATGTTTAAGTGTTATTTAAATCCACACTTTTGTTTAAATCCACACTTTTGTTTAAATCCACACTTTCATTATTCAAAGTAACACTTTATAAATCCATTAAAAATCCACTCTCGTAGAATATATAGTCACACCTGCTATGCTTTTGCTATCACTTTTACACGAATGTTAACAAAAACCATGCAAAATACTTTTGTGCAAAGTGCTCTAAATATTTCACTTAAATTATAACTAATTATTCCCGCTGCACTTACAGAATCATAAACAAACAATTTCCTCTCTATTGTTAAATGTAAACATATCCGAATTATCACACAAGATAGTAATAATATAAATCACAGCTCGTACATGACGCGTATTTCTGTCAAACAACTCAGTGGCAATTTCCTCGGATGCCTCGTTCTTCCAGCTTCGATACTGTATATATACAGTGGAGAATCTGTTATTCTTTCCCAATAAACGCGTTTACGCTAAAACTATTATTTGCAGTGCAAACAGTTTGGAGCCAGATCAGACGCCGGGTAACCCGACGTCTGATCAGGCTCCAAACTGTTTGCCACCATGATAAACATGAATTATCAGAATTGTCCAAAAGTTGTTCTTTTCTACGTTTTAGTGCTTTGCGTTTGCGTACGTTTGCGTTTAAACGGGAAAGAATAACAGATTCTCCACTGTACAATAGAGAAGGCGTTATTCTGTCCTTATAAAAATATTTACGATGAGCGTAATATTTCCATTGCAAACAGTTTGTAGCCAGATCAAACGCCGGGTAACGCGGCGTATGATTAGGCGCTCCCAACTGTTTGACACTCGGATTAAATTAAACACTGAGAATGATTTCAAAAAATTGTAATTTTCAAAATTTTGTTGCATTGTGTTTGCATTTCATTTTTAAATTTTTTCGCTGCACAAATCATTCGTTAGATTTTTACGCTTGCATCGTTTCTTGTCTGTTTCAATTTAGTTGTTTATAAATCGTTTCAAAGTAAGATACGAAAGAGTATAACTTAAAACATATCGATGCGAGTGTCAAACAGTTTGGATCCTGATCAGACGCCGCGTTACGCGGCGTCTGATCAGGATCCAAACTGTTTGCAAAGTCGCCTTTTGGTGCCAAAGGCAATGAAAGAATTCTACGGGAAAGAATAACGTCTTCTCCACTGTACCAAGTACGTTAGCTAGCGTTGAGTTATTCCTCCGAGTATTCATGTTTTTATGTTGATGAACATACCAGGAATGTTGAATCTTTGCCGGAAATTATACTCCGCCATCGACTCGGTAATATGACTGTGTTTGTTACGAAACCCACTGGATTATATCTGAAAAAGATGGAAGTCAACCTTAAGTATATGACCGATTGGAAACTGTAACTGGGTCCTTTCTTGCTAAGCACAAACGGACTGCTAATTGTAAACAGATTAGATCCTGATCAGATGTCGTGTTACTTGGCGTTTGGTCAGGTTTCAAGCTGTTTGAGTTTGGGCAAAATTAGTTTCTGTCATAACATTTGAAAATAAAATAGGATAGTTCTTGGTGAGACTTTTTAGTAGATTGTTATGTAATAGCATCGTTAATGTTGTGGTCTAGCATAAAATATAGAGCTCCCTCCCTGCAACGGCCCTCCCAACAACAACTCCCTCCTTACAACGACCCTTGTCGCAGCTCCATAAATAGGACAATTATGTCTAACAGTTTTAGTGCTGCATTATCGTCTGCTCAAAATAGTCGTCTGCTGTTTTTTCTCAAAGTGACGTAATGTACATTTTGATGACAAGTGACAAACAGCTTGAATCCAGATCAGACGCCGCGTAAGCAGCGTCTGATCTGGATTCAAACTGTTTGCAAATGTAAACCTGTATCCCTCCCTATAACGCCCCCCTCCGGAAAATACACACAGTCTTTGTCTCCCATTGGGTGTCGTTATAGAAACAGCTTTAGAAGACGGAGACTAGTAAAAACAAAAAGGTTTGAATCGTTTATACGATAACATGCCAACTGTGAGTATAAAGCTTGTATCAAATTGTATCTATTGCATACATAACCAGTGAAGACATCAACGATACATTAATCAAACTACAATGCTCCCTCTGCACAACGACACCTAATGAATGACAGAAAATGTGTACGTTGTTTGGAGGGAGTCGTTATGTGGAGGGAAATTGTGTTACATTTGCAAACAGCTTGAATCAAGATCAGACGCCGCGTTACGCGGCGTCTGATATGCATTCAAGCTGATTGTCACTCGTCAATATGTTTTTCTGTCAAACTGTTCAATATGTAACTTTGAGAAAAAAGCAGACGATAACTTTTAGCAGACGATATTTCAGCAGTAAAAGCGTTAGATTAAATTGTCCTGTTTAACCCTTTACCCAATAGAAGCGCCTTTTAGCGGATATGATTTATTCATCCGCTGAAGAAAATAGTTCCAATTTAATCAGTATTGAATATGTATTATAGGGAATATTTTCTATATTATAGCACATGATAGCTTAAGGCAGGCTGAAAGTAAAGCAGAATGCGCCCTAAGGCGCATTCTGCTTTACTTTCAATCTGCTTTAAGTAGTCATCTATCTTAAGTACCATAAAAAGGCTATCAGGTAAAGGGTTAAGGTCGTTGTAAAGAGGGGGCTGTTGTTGGAAGGGCCGTTGAAGAGAGTGAACACTGTATTGCCAAAAGAGGCCAATATCTACAGGGCTCCAGATTAGGGGAGTATTCCAAAAACTTAAATCTTTTATTTTTCAATTAAACCCTATGGTGTCACTACTCATTAGAACCGTCTCGAAGAGACGATTCTAATGAGTAGTAGCATCATAGGATTTGGTGGTAAAATGAGTGTCAAAGTGTTGTATTTGTTTATTTTACCCCCTCTTATCTGGAGCCCTGATATCTGCATGTTATTGTTAATTCTAACACACCTCGCGCACACCCTTATATCAGCAAAAAAGGAACGCAAATAAAACACACAATCGTTGTAACTGTTATACGTGAGGTGAAATGGTTTCAAAAACTCGTGCACCAAAAATGACGAAAAGCCGTTGCATCGGTGCATATTGTGGATAATTGAAGTGTTAGAACCGAAATAATAAATTGATACCTTTGTTTTATCGTGCAATAGAACACAGGTAGTCGTAGAGATGCTGGTAAGTAAATCACTCGGCCTACGGTCTCGTGATATAATAACTACGCAGCTCAACTCCTACCCGTGTTCTATTACACGATAAAACACAGGTATGATTTTTACATTTCCTGTTAGTATCTGTATATAGTGAATTAACTCCATAACGGCTATAAACGATGTACTATATCATGTCGAGTATTTTGTGTTTAACGCAGGTGGTTGCTTTTAGCGAAGCGAATGCACAACAGGAATTTCTTTTCTGTTTTAATCTAATTTTGCTGTAAGCTGTCCCCTGTTTTTCATGCAACTAATTAGCCTTGATTTAAGTGCTCCTAATGTGAAGCTTGATATGTCGACGTGTTACCCGGCATCTGACTTTCCTAGGAAGGCATGTTTCAAATGTACTTTATTGGGAATAACCAGTACAACCAGTACAGTAGAGAAAATGTTATTCTTTCCCGTTTAAACGCAAACGCATCGCAATAAAACGTAGAAAAAGACAACATTTCGACAATTCTGACTATTCTTGCTAATTTGAATGGCAAACAGTTTGGAGCCTGATCAGACGCCGGGTTACCCGGCGTCTGATCTAGCTCCAAACTTTTTGCAATGGAAATAATGGTTTTAGCGTAAACGCGTTTATTGGGAAAGAATAACGTTTTCACCACTGTACGACTATACTCAGCCAAAAAAGAAACTGCATTTCCCCCTTTTGTATTTTATATTATCAGCATGTTTAGATTTTGTTTCATAGAAAGTGGCAGACAGCATGAATAAGTGTCGCTAAATACATGTACATGTAACTACCATATTGAATTGAAATTACAATGTCAATACACGTAACTCTTTTACTGGACATAGCATTTTTCTTAAAAATGTTTTCCATAGAAGATACAAGATGGTGCCTATATATTCAACAGCTTGGACCTTTTATTAAAGAACTAATATTAATCTTAGACTTTTATTCATCACACTATGCACGACCTTATTAAGACTTTAAAGTCTTTTAATATGTAAATTACATCCCTTTGATTTGAAATAATTATGAATGTTGAGTGTTTGATTTGCGTAACATGTGTCGTTTCATCTCAAGGTTTTTACTTGGTTACAGTGGAGAAAACGTTATTCTGACGTCATTTGTGACGTTATACATTGGAGAAAACGTTATTCTGACGTTATTTGTGACGTCATACAGTGGAGAAAACGTTATTCTTTCCCAATAAACGCGATTACGCTAAAACTATGTTTTTTCAAAACAAACAGTTTGGAGCCAGATCAGACGCCGTGTAACCCGGCGTCTGATCAGGCTTCAAACTGTTTGCCACTCAGCTTAATATCAATAGTCAGAATTGTCAAGAAGTTGTTATTTTCTTCAGTTTAGTGCTTTGCGTTTGCGTTTCGTTTGCGTTTAAACGGGAAGGAATAACGTTTTCTCCACTGTACATTATTAAACGTGTGATCCTGTCAATTCTAAAACAATACTGAAATTGAAAGGGTACCTTATTAAATAAGGAGCTTTAAAATTTACCTAATATCAAGATAATTTAAAAAGTGGGTACGTTCTTTTTACTTTTAGTATTATTGCTGTCTGTAAAACAGCTATTTTTTTTTTGTTTTCCTATTTAAAATAATTCGACCTTTGCTGAGACCTTCTATACAGTGGAGAAAACGTCATTCTGACGTCATTCGTGACGTCATACATTGGAGAAAACGTTATTATGACGTCATTCGTGACGTCATACGGTGGAGAACACGTTATTCTGACTTCATTCGTGACGTCATACATTGGAAAAAACGTTATTCTGACGTCATTCGTGACGTCATACATTGGAGAAAACGTTATTCTTTCCCAATAAACGTGTTTTCGTTAAAACTATTATTTCCAGTACAAACAGTTTTGAGCCAGATCAGACGCCGGGTTACCCGGCGTCTGATCAGGCTTAAAACTGTTTGCCACCAAGATAAACATGAGTTGTCAGAATTGTCCAAAAATTGTACTTTTCTACGTTTTATTGTTTGGCGTTTGCGTACGTTTGCGTTTCAACGGGAAAGAATAACGTTTTCTCCACTGTAGTAACTAAACCGTTTTTCTTGTCAGGTACACGCACACTTTTCCACTGTACAAACGCGTGTGTTTGGCCAGATTAGCATTTATTGTGTGTTTTGAAGTTTGTTGCCAACATAACGTTTTTACTGGTATGCATTTTTCGCTAGGCAAGACACTGAATACTCGTTAAACAGTTGGGTTTTGACGTGTACAGTCTAAATCATATATAGGCACAGTGCTCCCTCTCTGCTACGACACTCCAATCAACGACTCCATCCTTAACCCTTTCAACCCTAAATATATCTTGTGGGTAATTATTATCCCTTTGGACTCTTCTAGTACAAACATTTTGAACCAGTCTCTTGTTGCATTTTTGATACGAAAATACAGACGAATGAAAATATCAAACAGTGCAGACCTAGAACAGAGGGCTCCTATAGGAGCCCTCTGATCAGGGTCTACACTGTTTGCATATGTGATCAGTACTCTCTACAGAGGGTTGTAGGATTGAAAGGGTTAAAACAACACTTTCCGCAGTTCCATAAACAAGACAATTATTTCTAATACATTTACTGCTGAAATATCTGCTTACATTTAGCGTCTGCTGTTGTTTTCTTAAAGTTACACATTTGAGAGCATTTTGAAAAAAGAAATATAATGACGAGTGACAAACAGCTTGAATCCATACCGTGACGCGGCGTCTAGTAAGGATTCAAGCTGTTTGCAAATATAAACAAAGTCTTACAGTGGAGAAAATGTTATTCTTTCGCAATAAACGTGTTTACGCTAAAACTATTATTTCATTTACAAACAGTTTGAAGCCACATCAGACGCCGGGTTACCCGGCGTCTGATTAGGCTACAAACTGTTTGCCACCAAGAAAAAAATGAATTGTTAGAATTGTCCAAAAGTTGTACTTTTCTACGTTTTAGTGCTTTGCGTTTGCGTTTATTTTGTGTTTAAACGGGAAAGAATAACAGATTCTCCACTGTAGTTTCCCCTCCCTATTAAAACTCCCTTCGAACAACACACACAATCGTTGTCTCAAATTAGGTGCCGTTGAAGAGAGGGAACACCTTACTTAAACTGCTTGAACTAAAAAGCCCGTTGTTACAGTGCAGAAGTTGTTCTTTCCAGTTTAAATGTAAACTAAACGCAAAAGAAACGCAACAAATGTAGAAAATTATAATTAACAACAATTCTGACTATTCAAACTTTTTGAAAAATTATGAATTAAGGGTTCAAAGATATATACGATTAGGTTCTTTATAAGCAACTTATGATATCTCTGAGGTATTAACTTAAAACAGTGTGGCCGATGCAGGAGGCGGCGACCAATGGCATACAAGTCATGACATTCCTGTCCATATTTTTTCAGTCAAAACTGTGCTAAATCTGACTTTAGAAATATTGCAGACAAAATTACCAATGCAGACGATATTTTGGAGGTAAATAGGTTAAAGCAGAAGATAAAACTTGGCAGCCAAATAGTTAAACGGGAAAGAACAACGTTTCCTTCACAGTGCCTCACTAGAATCCTTGATTCACATTTATCAGTGGCGAACCTGTTATTCTTTCCCGTTTAAACGCAAACGCAAAGCACTAAAACGTAGAAAAGTACAACTTTTGGACAATTCTAATAATTTATTTTTTATCTTGGTGGCAAACAGTTTGTAGCCTGATCAGACGCCGGGTTATCCGGCCTCTGATCTGGCATCAAACTGTTTGTAAATGAAATAATAGTTTTAGCGTAGACGCGTTTATTGGGGAAAAATAACATTTTCTCCACTGTATGTCTGAATATCAGCCATCTTTTTCTCTGCTATTACAAATGTTATATATTGATCATAACGAATCGTGATATTTTCAGACGAAAGATATTTACATATTTACAGACCATTTGTTAAATATGTATCAGCACAAACGTCTATCTCATCTGTGATGTAAAATAGACACTCCATTATAAGAACGATTTATCACCTTAAAGTGGAGAAAAACGTTAATATTCTGCCCCTTTTAAATGAGCCGCAAATGTTATATAGTTAACTGAAATTTAGTGAAAACATTACTTTTAGAAAGGAGACACTTTATCTTTATCTGAGCGGCAACAAGTTTAGAGCCAGATCAGACGCCGGGTTACCAGGCGTCTGATCTGTCTCTTAACTGTTTACAGTGGACATAATAATTTTAGCATGGACGCGTTTATTTGGTAAGAACAACGTGTTTTCCATTGTATAACTTATCTGCATAATTATTGTAAATGCCATGGTTACAATGATGAACTTTGTTTGAAATATTGCCATCGGTAATAAACGAGCAATCGGAATGAGCGTTGAGATGAGAAAGCCAACTCTATTGACTTGCAACAGTGTAGATTAAGAACAGTCGCCGACTCAAATTACCTGTACCTGTAGTGAAAGTATGCTTTATTCGTCATCTCTTCACACAGTCGTTGGATTAGTTACGCACTGCTTTGTTGAGAGCGTTTTCAATTCAAATAGATAGTACCATTTTGATTGAATTTAAACTTTATTTACTTAAAATCGGTTATGAAAAAACACATGTTAGCACCTTAGACATATCACATTCGATTGCACGAATAGTGGCGCATATCACATTCGATTGCACGAATGGTGGCACATATCAAATTCGATTGCCCGAATAGTGGCGCATATCACATTCGATTACCCGAATGGTGGCACATATCACATTCGATTGCCAGAATGGTGGCGCATATCACATTCGATTGCCCGAATGGTGGCGCATATCACATTCGATTGCCCGAATGGTGGCGCATATCACATTCGATTGCCCGAATGGTGGCGCATATCACATTCGATTGCCCGAATGGTGGCGCATATCACATTTGATTGCCCGAATGGTTGCGCATATCACATTCGATTGCCCGGATGGTGGCGCATATCACATTCGATTGCCCGGATGGTGGCGCATATCACATTCGATTGCACGAATAGTGGCACATATCACATTCGATTGCCCGAGTGGTAGCACATATCACATTCGATTGTCCGAATGGTGGCACATATCACATTCGATTGCACGAATAGTGGCACATATAACATTCGATCGCCCGAGTGGTGGCACATATCACATTCGATTGCCCGGATGGTGGCGCATATCACATTCGATTGCACGAATAGTGGCACATATCACATTCGATTGCCCGAGTGGTGGCACATATCACATTCGATTGCCAGAATGGAGGCACATATCACATTCGATTGCCAGAATGGTGGCACATATCATATTCGATTGCCAGAATAGTGGCGCATATCACATTTGATTGCCAGAATGGTGGCGCATATCACATTCGATTGCCCGAATGGTGGCACATATCACATTCGATTGCCAGAATGGTGGAACATATCACATTCGATTGCCCGAATGGTGGCACATATCACATTCGATTGCCAGAATGGTGGAACATATCACATTCGATTGCCCGAATGATGGCACATATCACATTCGATTGCCCGAATGGTGGCACATATCACATTCGATTGCCAGAATGGTGGCGCATATCACATTCGATTGCCCGAATGGTGGCGTATTTGTTCATTTATGTGGGAGGGGACCAAAGTGTCAGGGACACCCACGTGTTCGGACGAGCGACCAATGTGCCCTCTCTCATACATATGTACTATTATCCGATTTTTTTGTTTTGTCCGAGTTATTTTTAGTACAGAATAGTTGATAATGGTAAAAAGGTAAGCAAAGTAACATCGAATATATAACCGTACACTTTCCTACTTGAGATAAGTATGATCCTCGTCCAGCACGAGACCGCTGCGCTAACTTTACTGATATTCTATTATTTCCCAATAAACGCATTTATATACTAAAACTATTATTTCCATTGCAAACAGGTTGGAGCCAGATCAGACGCCGAGTAACCTGGCGTCTGATCAGGCCCCAACCTGTTTGCTTCTTAGATTGAAATATACAGTATATGTAGTTAAAAATTCTAAAAGTAAATTTCCAAAGTTTAGTGCATTGCGTTTGTTTTTAAACGGTAAAGACAAATGTATCCTCTACTGTACATTACGCACAAAAATTACAGCTATCCGTATCTCTAATTGGGTGCAGAAAAATTTCATCCCTTTTAAAGTTTTAGAATGCTCCAATCTAAAGATAACTTAGGCAAGTCAGAATAATACACTTATACCCCGATCCGGGATCAAGCTTTTGTGTGAAGCAGATGCGCTTAAAGACTTTTCCTCAGTCCAATGAGGGACCACCACGCCATTGTTCTGGAGGTGTCAATGTAACTTCAAATCATGTGCAGCCCAATCTCAGTTTACCTGGTGAGGTCCGGCTTATACTCATGCTCTAGTGATTTTCAATGGTTGTTTCTAACCAAACTATCAAATATAAAGGTAGAGTCTCACACAAGAAGCTTCAATGGTTCTTTGCTAGCGACATGTCCATAAGATCCACGATTATTGCAAGGACATTGTCTGGCAAGGCGTTATGATCGAAAGGTCATCTAGGGATGTCTTTAACACTTCGCTATACGAACACCCTGTACAATGTTATTATACTGGATCTAGCATATGTGTGTACCATGAAAGGGGAAACACTCGATCCTAATCAAATGAAAATAATTTTGTGGAATGTTGTTTCGATTAAGATTCAAATACGAGTATTGTCCGGAAACTCATTAGCTCGCCGGACGAATGTCCAGGAGAGCTTATGTTGTCACCCGATCGTTGGAGTCATCGTTCCCGTTCCCGATGCCGTTCCCGTTCCCGTTCCCGTTCCTGTTCGTGTAAGCAGTTTCAAGAAAGTGTGCATAATTTCTTTACCTTTTCACCAACATATTTCATACTTGCAACACACATGCCTTTAGGCAAGAACTTTCCAACTATGTGGCCTTTCTGTCCCTGTGACATTGCCATTGACCTCCGAATGGCCCGCGTTAAGGTTTCGAAATCTGCGTTCAGGGTTTGAAAATGCTTAAATATGTCGTTTGCCCCTTGAGTAATTGCTTTAATATTTGATATGCATAGGTATATGGACAAGATCTTCCCATGTACGCAAAAGCTTGACCCTTGTGGCATTGCCTTCAAACTCTGCTTTTAAGTTTAAAAATATTCCAACGGAGAGCTTGGCTGTCTCTCAGACAACTCTTGTTTCCTATATGTTTTATATTGTGTTTGTATTTACAGTATTACCCCTCTGATAATACAATTAAATGTGTTATTTATTTTGTGTTTAAGGGTGCTGTCAGCTTAATGCAAAGATGAACTTAAATATAAAACCCCTTTAAATAAGAGCTTTCTGTTCTACGTTTACATGTACATGTACATTGCTTTAAGATGCAACATGCCTTTTACCAACAAAATCAGACTTTTTGTGGTCATAATAGAGGAGAGTGTTACTGTAAATAGTAGGGAGTACCTTCATCAATGTACAGTTGAGAAACCGTTATTCTTTCCCGTTTAAACGCAAACGAAACGCAAACGCGTCGCAGTAAAATGGGAAAAAATGTCAATTTATCGCCAATTCTGACAATTCATTTTAATATAAGTGGCAAACAGTTTGGAGCCAGATCAGACGCCGGGTTACCCGGCGTCTGATCTGGCTCCAAACTGTTTGCATTGGAAATGACAGTTTAAGCGTAAACATGTATATTGGGAAAGAATAACGTTTTCTCCACTGTATGTTCTCATGGCATATCACCATTTATTACAATCGCAATATGTTGGTTGTACCTCGTTTCAACGATTTTTACATATTTCCTCCAGAAATTCATTTTTATTTTTATCCCCAAGAGCATACCTTTGGAGACAATGACAGACTGTCGTTTCAAACATTCTGACAGTAAAACATAAAACTCATACAATAACGCAGGGCTGCCATTTCTCCGGAATTTTCCCAAATCTCCGGATTTTTTACCAGTAAATGGTAGCTTAAAGCAGGCTGGAAGTAAAGCAGAATGCGCTCTTAGGCGCATTCTGCTTTACTTACAGCCTGCTTTAAGTGGTCGCATGTCAACAAAACTAGAAATAGGCTATGGGGTAAAGGTATGATTCGTAAAATCGCGCTTGAAAAATACATATTTGGAAATCTTAGGAGTTTTCATTTCAACTTATGGCAGCCCTGATAACGTTCTAGTATATTCTCTTAGCAGTCACCTGTCTTTGAAATTATTGTAACAAGCTATGCGGAAAAGAGTTTATTGAATATTTACATTCGCGCTATTCAATTCTAATAAAGCATGAGCCATTTGATATACCCATCTCATAAAGTGACGTTTATTTCGTATAAACGCAATTTTTTAGGGGCGGGAGTTGTGAATATTCCCGCAGTGGAGGCGGGGCTTATGGATCTGAATTCTGCAAATCATGTTGCGAGTTCCCTGAGCAATGACAGTAATGGCTGTTCCTTTCAGGGTACACACTATTCGTGTTAACAACCGCTAAAATGGACCAATACAATGTTAATTTGATATTAGAAAAACAAACCAGCAAATTTAATATAAATATAAGAAATTGAACTGAATATTCCGGCGTTTAAGCGAAATTCATGGAATTTGCCGATCATTTACTGTCGTTTATTTCGCTTACACGCCGAAAAATCAGACCATTTCTTAAATGAACATTTTAATTACGAATCCGAACAGCAATTGCAGATATACATTTTCAAATGGTGATTAACAATACTGCATAATAAAATAAGTGACGTTGAAGGGTGGCTGAGAAAGGTTCCGGATATATTTAACGTATTAGAATTACGAAACAGACAGATAATTCAAGTACGAAATGAGAAATCAAAACCACAATCTTAGAGAAAACGGTACTGTATTTTTTTCTATTTTGTTTTTTTCTTCACTCTCCATATGGTATATTTTAATTTAATCAATGTTTCAATAACTTTGACACGAGATAAGCAGACATGCGAACCACCTTAAAGAGCAGTAGACATACAGTGGAGAAACGTTATTCTTTCCCAATAAATGCGTTTACGCTAAAACTATTATTTCAATAGCAAACAATTTGGAGTCAGATCAGACGCCGGATAACCCGGCATCTGTCAGGCTCCAAACTGTTTGCCACCGAGATAAACATGAATTATCAGAATTGTCCAAAAGTTGTACTTTTCTACGTTTTAGTGCTTTGCGTTTGCGTACGTTTGCGTTTAAACGGGAAAGAGTAACAGATTCTCCACTGTAACCTGTCAAACTCAGCGACATTTATAATCATTTGTTGACATCCGTTATCGTTTAAAGTGCGGTCTCTGTCTATTGCAGCCACCATTGCATAATTCCAACACAGTCATAGCGCCCATGTTGTTGTTTCCAAGACATATTGGACCCATAACTTATGTTCAGTATCTTAAGACAAGTTTCTGCTTAAGACAGACTAAATACATGCTATTTATTCCCCCATATAGAAGCGCCTTTCAGCCCGTTTAATTTATTCCTCTTCTGAACAAAATAGTTCCGATTTACACAGCCTTGAGTATGTCCGATTCCATTGTTTCTATAACCTTGAAGGAACCATTCCCATATTAGCGCATTTATACGCGTATAATTATTCCTCCTCTGAAGAAAATGGTTCCAATTTATACAATCATCAAAATGCCCTATAACATTATTTTCTTTGACCCTGCAAATGGTAAATTTAACCTGCTTTTCATATTCACCTGTCTTCAAAACAAGAAAAAGCCTATGGTGTAAAGGTTAAGATGCCTTGGACGTAGGCCACTATATTTTTTAATCATTGCAATCAACTATATGAATGTACGTGGCACAAAGCAGATATAGATTATTGTTGCGCGCTTTTCTTTGGCAATGCTAAAACACGAATCCTCCGGCAATAAAGTGTAGTAGACAAAACTTGTCAAACACAGCGACATTTTTCAATTATTTTCTGACGTCCATAATCGTTTTAAGTGCGGTCCCTGTCCCTTGCAGCAATTGCTGCACAAATTGAAGACAGACAAGGCGCTCGCATTGTTGTTTTCAAGACATTTATAAGACAAACTGTCAGTGACGACCGACCGTTGCGCTGCCGGGGCTTCTGTTGCCGAGTGGTTATAGTCACTAGGAATGGATTAACCCTTTCGCTCTCAAAGACGTCATAATGTGCATTCTAAATGACGTCATAAAGCGCGTTTGCAAAGAGTTTTAAACCTGACCACACGCCGCGTTACGCCGAAAAACTCAGTAAATTTCTTAATCAAACGCAAAATGGAACAAACTGGCCCCTCCAAACAACACACATGCTCTTTAGTTCCTATTTTGTCTAGAGAGGGAGCACTGTACATGTATACCAGTACTTTCCACTGTTTCATAAATTAATGTCTAATGTTTCCTTTACAAAAGTTATCCACAAGTCTGCCCTCTCGAGAAAGTGAGTCTATACGAATTAAACGTCGTTTGATTTCAATAGAATTGAATGGGGCGAATTTAAATACAAGGGAACGAATAACGTCTATATTGGCCGACAATTACTCCATGCTTTTAAACAGCACTTCATTTAACTGTACATTGTAATTATCTTAGGCTACCGACACTTTCTTGTAGCAATGTTCAAATTGCCTAAGGGCAATCATTAAGCAGTTTTGACTTACATGCACTGTGAGTTTACAGTAAACTTAAGCAATCTATTATCCGATTTTTCTGACTTGTCCGAGTAATTCTTTAGAACAGAATAGTTAATAATGGTAAATAGGTAAGCAGTGTAACATCAAATATATAACCGTATCCTTTCCTACTTGAGAAAAGTATAATCATCGTGCAGCATGAGACCGCTGCGCTAACCTTACTGATATTTTATTAGTTCCCAATAAACGAATGAATATACTAAAACTTGATAAAATCTGACCAACCAAAATGCGTGAGAACGAAAGGGCTGCCATAAGTTGACATGAAAAATCTTAAGATTTCCTAATTTGCATTTTTCAAGTGCGATTTTACAAATCGTACCTTTACCCAAATCGCCTGTTTCTAATTTGATGACGCGCGACTACTTAAAACAGGCTGGAAGTAAGGCGCATTCTGCTTTACTTTTAGTCTGCTTTAATCTACCTTGACCTAGAAAAAATCTTAAGATTTAGGAAAAATCCGGAGAAATGGTAGCCCTGGAACGATCTCAAACTCAACGCTAAAGCTTTGTAACCTTGATGTTTGGTATCAATTTACATGCAGTAAAACCTCTTTATTATAACCACAGTAACGAAGGTCAATTGGCTTTATAAATACAGAAGACAGCTTAAAGCAAGGTGACAGTAAAACAACGTTTTTAAAGGAGCTTTTCTGGTTTATTGTCAACTTGCTTTAATCAGTAACATGTCTTAACTACCTGATAAGTGACATCATTAACCTCTTCACTGTCTTACATGTAACCCGAGTACAATAGTTATTTGAAAACAGTTTTATCCTGATCAGACGCCGCGTCACGCGGCGTCTGATCAGGATACAAACTGTTTTACACTCATTTCAATATTTCATAAGTCAAACTAACTAAATATTTAATTTTAGAAATAAAAGCAGACGACAATTGTTTAAAATTGATGACGTCATGGCAGTGAAGGGGTTAACGGTCGTTAATTCGTAAAAAGACAGGATTCATTGTACATGTGCTTTGTAATTAGAGTACTATATCCAGAACAATGTAATTATATCTACCTAGCTATCATAGCCTCTAATGATGAATGGAAAATTGAAACTTTACGAGGCAGTATTTGATTGCTTGTCCCTTTAACCACAAAAGGCGCCCATATCGACTTTACAACAAAGACGGCTGATCAGAATCCAAACTGTTTGACACGTGTATCTATGTTTCTTCAATTCGAACTTCAGAATTGTTTAACTTTACATGCAAATGAAAAAAACAAATTGTAGCAGACGATAATTTGTGTGACAAAAGGATAAAGCATGTGGGTAAATTTGGCAATGAAAGGTTAATTGTAATAGACTCAATTGCCACATGGAACTGTGCCATTTTACGAGGGGTCTTTTGACAGCTTTCCCCTTCACTGTCATGACGTCATAAAATATAGATTTGCAGTCTGCTTTTTTTCTCAAATTTAAATTTCAAGTATTTCGCCTTATGAAATATTGGAATGAATGTTAAAACAGTTTGGATCCTGATGAGACGTCGCATTACGCGGCGTTTCATCAGGATTAAAAGTCTTTGCAAATAACCATTGGAGTCGGGGTAAGGCAGTTTATCAGAGAACTTAATTGTACTAAGCATTAATAAGTTTTATTCTATAACTTTTATATAAACACGTTTAAGCATTGTGTTTAATGAGTTGTACTTAAGTAGATATTAGTAAACAGTGTCGACTAAGACGCCGTGTGAAGTGTCGTCTCGAAAGGGTATCCACGGTTTGCTAAATGTATTGCATATACAGTGGATAATCTGTTATTCTTTCCCGTTTAAACGCAAACGTACGCAAACGCAAAGCACTAAAACGTAGAAAAGAACAACTTTTGGACAATTCTGATAATTCTTGTTTATCTTGGTGGCAAACAGTTTGGAGCCTGATCAGACGCCGGGTTATCCGGCGTCTGATCTGGCTCCAAACTGTTTGCACTGCAAATAATAGTTTTAGCGTAAACGCGTTTATTGGTAAAGAATAACAGATTCTCCACTGTATTGCATATAAAATGTATGGACAAACAAGCAAATGAAGGTCTTCAAGCAAGCACAACGGGGGGATCAGTACTGAACCTTATTAAATTTTAAAAAAATTGCGATTCGCTTGCAATTCGATGGCAATTCGCATGCAATTCGATGGCAATTCCTTTGCGATTCAAAATACTTACTTTACCCTCGGGTAAGTTTTCTTGACTGGTGTATCTCACAAATGTTCGTAAATATGTCATCGTTAATTTTTTAGATTCCATTTTTGTCACAACCGCTTCGGAAAATTCGCGTAAAAATATTCAAATGTAGGATTTGTTTTTTGAAGCTCCCGATTCGATGGCAATTCGATGGCAATTCGCTTGCGATTATCAATTTAATTTAATAAGGTTCAGTACCAAGGGAATAGACTTGTTAAAGAGACTGACAACCAGATTTAGAGTAAAAAAATAAATGGTAAACATATGTCAAACGCTTATATAAACAAGTAATTATGAGTTTAGGATAAAAAATTCTGCTAAAAATACATTTTAAAGAAATTTTGTTTAGCTCTGGTGGGATTCGAACACGGGACCAAGCATGCGGGGACGGAAAATAATAATTAAGATACACCGCTTAATCGATTGAGCTTAGCGGGTATTCATTTACGGTGATTTATTTGTACTACTCCATTCTACAGCGAGGGAACATACGGTATTCGTTTCAGTTCATGATTGCGCAATCGCAAACGGTTTCAATTGAGTCCAAAACGGAGCCGAAGTCTACCAAGCGATGGAAAATACCTAAAAAACTAAAATTTGATGACTTTTCTAGAGGATATTGTTTTAGATTGATAATTTTTAATGCCAAATGCACGATAATGCTACACATTTGCTTTTATGTAAGTATATTCTTTTAATTTTGCAAAAACACCATTTGGGTGTAGGTCGCTTTAAAAGTTGAATGATTCGTATCGGAACGTTTTCCTAATGTTGAAAATAGTTTGATGTACATTTAGTTTAGATTGCAAAAGCGGCTAATTTAAGTCTACATGTGCAGTGAAGAAACCTATAAACCCAATAAACGCGTTACGCTAAAACTTCTACAGGGTGTCCCAAAAACCCGGAACCTAAGTTCAAAGGTATAGTTTTCCAGTAGAAAATATCTTAAAATATAAATATGCAGTTTTGTAGATACATTAGTTGGTGATTTTTTCTGCCAAATTTTATTGATAAATATACATTTGTTTTAAAATCATGAGTATTTTAATGAAAAACCCTAAAATCCGTTTGACCATGATATTGGTTTTTGTGATTACACACGGCAGCGTTTTGCACTTTTAAAGCAGTCTAAACAATCGTGCACATTTTAATTTGCGCTGTTTATTTCATAACCAATTAATCTGTACAGTTTAATATCTATATTGGAACCGTATTTTGATTTTTTTTAAAAACAGAACATTTATCCCGACATTTTTCAAATACTCATGTCATGCAGAGCCGCTATAATAGAAATGCCATTTATATGTTTTTCAACTAAAATAGTAAAAACTGTTTAATAACCGATACAACAAAATAAAATTATATTATAGATAATAAAATAAATCAAAATAAAATCGTGCGATGTTTGACTCGGTATCAAAGGCGTAAAATGTAGATAGACGTCAAATCACTGTACAATGACAACGGTCCATTGTTAAGAAAATTCGATATCATGGGCGAAATGTGGTTTCGATTGATTCCTTAAAAAAGCTAATATCTTAAAGGTAGTGACTAGGGGTTCGTGACCGTACCTCTAATATTAGAAATTAGCGGTACGGTCACGTACCCCTAGCGAGTCTTGTGAGGGTTGACTAGGGGTACGTGAGTCATTTAAACTATGTAGCAACACATTATTTTGCCTGCAGATACGTTTTTATGATGGTAATATTACTCATCTCTCATGTTTACCTTATTTTGGGGATATTTAATGGAGAAAAACAAAGAAACTTCGAGAAATATTCTCCACCCAAACTTGTTTTCACCGCAGGGATAAGAATAGAAGTATTCCGCATATAGGGTATAGTGTTAAATTACGCCCGATATCTGAAATCCGTCCCCAATGTTTTTTTTCTTCTTTTTCTTATAAATTTGATTCAAATGTAACTTATAATAATATAATAGGCGTGTTCGAAATTACTGCCGTTGTTGCTATCTAACTTAGCGTTGAATATAAATTAAATGTGGTAGATCTAAGAATATAGAAACTAGCGAAACTTCGGCTGTCATCGGGTATCGATTCATGCAAGAAGTTTGCTGGTTAAAGACAGACCTGTGACAAAAATCACCTTGAAAAACACGTTTGACAATAGATCGCAATTAAACAGTGCAGTAATTCTAAACAAAACTGGTATTGGATAATTATACATGCTTGTAAAAATGTGTCTATACGTTCTTTAAATTCAAAGATATAGTTTTCGCTGCCGTGAAAAAATTGCCGATTGGAATTTTTTTGTTGATGAAGTTTCTTTAATTTTCTGCGTTAAACAGTCATATTTAAGGTAGAAATGATATATTATTAACATTAACATCGATATTAAGGTATCTGCGGACAAAATAAAGTGTTGCGTTATAGTGTTTTTGACTCACGTAACCCTATTTAACCCTCACAGGGCTCGCTAGGGGTACGTGACCGTACCGCTAATTTCAAATATTAGAGGTACGGTCACGTACATGTACCCCTAGTCACTACCTATCTTAAAAGCTGCTGAATATTTTTAGACCAAATTTTGACGACATATGGCAAAATGTCGTTTCTACTTATCTATTTACTTTTTGTTTATCGATATTGATAGGAAACGTATATATTTCATAATTGACCCATGGTTCCGTTTTATTGGACAGCCTGTATTTGTTACTTGTAAAGGAGATGTATATATGGCGATAATTGTATTTCTATAGCGGAGCAAATATTATCTGTTTCAATATTAACCAACTTAAACCCGGTGCTGATCAGGCTCCAAACGAGTTGCCACTCAGCTTAATATAAATACAAGATAGTCAGAATTGGCAAAAAAGTGTTATTTTCTCTATTTAAGTGTGTTGCGTTTGTGTTTCGTTTGCGCTTAACGGGAAAGAATATCGTTTTCTCAACTGCATATATATATTACTAATTGGAAACTGCAAGTTCCATTTAAATTTTAAAATTGTCAGAGGTTCAAAGATGATCGTACCAAGCTAATTTTACTGATATGTTACATGTATTCATTCTCAATAAACGTGTTTATGCTAAAACCTAGTATGTCCATTGCGAACAGTTTGGAGCCCGATCATACGCCGGGTAACCCGGCATCTGATCAGGCTCCAACCTGTTTGCTACCCAGATTAAAAATATATTAAAACAAATTAAAAGTAATTTATCACAGTTTAGTGCATTTCGTTTTCGTTTGCGTTTAAACGGGAAAGAATAATGTATCCTCTACTGTACATTACGCACAAAAATTACAGCTATCCGTATCTCTATAACTGAATGTAAAGAAAACTCATCCTTTTTTAAAATTTTAGAATGTTCTAATCTGAAAATAACTCTGACAAGTCAGAAGACAACACTAATACGAAGCACGTCTTGGCTAATATTTACATAAGATAATGAGTTTTTCTGTAGACGATAATTTATCATATATGTAGCAGATGGAACTAAACTGTATGCATAGTTATGTTGATATTGACATAGAAGATATTAGCTCTTTCGCTGCTAAGTTAATCGTCTGCTTTACCCTTTTTACCGCCAAAATATCGTCTGCATTGCATGTGTCATCTGCAATATACTAAAGTCAGATTTAGGATTGTTTTGACTGAAACAATGTCGATACAAAAAGCAAGCAGTGTGGATCCAGATAAGACGCCGCATGACGCGGCGTCTAATCAGGATTCAAACTGTTTGCAAAGTCGCCTTTTGGCGCCGTTGGCAGTAAATTAATAAATCCTCGCGTAACGCGGCGTATTATCAGAATCCAAGCTGTTTGACATTCATACATGTGTATCAATATTTCTTAAGTTAAAATATTTAACTTTGTGACATAAGAAACAAGCAGACGACATTTGTTTTATATAGATGACGTCGTTTCACTGAAGATGAACATTTCCGCTCTAAAGTCGTTAGATCCTCTTGCAGGGCTGCCATTTCTCAAGATTTTTCCAAAATCTTCGGATTTTTATCCTAGCAGAGTGTAGCTTAAAGCAGCTTAAAAATAAAGTAGAATGCGCCTACAGACACATTCTGCTTTACTTTCAACCTGCTTCAAGTAATAAAATCAACTTATGGGATCCCTTCTCTTGCCGTCATCCAAGCTATTTTCGTGTGTGAACATCAGTCTCAAAATACGGAACTCCGGCACTGTTATATAACCATGCCTGAGACTATTGTTTCCTGGACAATTTGCAGCCAAATTAGATAACTATTCGTAATTAAACCACAGCCATGTCTGAGTCTTAGTTCTTATTAATAATTACTGGTGTCTGGAGGTTATACAATGGAGAATACGTTATTCTTTCCAAATAAACGCTTTACGCTAAAGTTATTATTTTTATTGCAAACAGTTTGAAGCCAGATCAGACGCCGGGTAACCCGGCGTCTGATCAGGCTCCAAACTGTTTGCTGCCCAGCTTAATATCAATAGTCATAATTGTCAAGAAGTTGTTATTTTCTACATTTTAATTTATTGCGTTTGCGTTAAGTTTGCGTTTAAACGGGGAAGAATAACGTTTTCTGTACTGTATGACGTCACTAATGACGTAAGAATAACATGTTCTCCATTGTATTTCATAGACTTTGGTTTATTGTTCCACAGAGTATTGCCATACGTTCGTTTAATAATAAAGGGGAGAAGACATTATGCTTTCCCAATAACCGCGTTTATGTTAGAATAGTATGTCTACTGCATACAATATGGAGCCTGGTCAGACGCCGGGTTTGATCAGGCTCCAAACTGTTTGCGTTCTGATTTGAATAAAATGTCTACATTTTCTACACTGTTAGTGCAGAAAATGTATATACATGTAGATGCATATCACTAAATGTTAAGATCTGTACAGCGTTGGGAACATGTTACCTATGTAAATACATGTAGTACATTAACACCGCACGGGGGGGGGGGGGGGGGGGGGCAATAACGTATTACCATTAAACTGTTTAGCTACGACAACCTATATGGGTATTATAAGAGATTTGTATAGCTACGAAGTCAGTGTATATAGTGAGAAATGTTTGTCTACGACAACAAAATTCCCTTTGTTACAATACCCATATAGGTTGTCGTAGAGAAATATTTCATCGTAATACCTAGTTGGCCCCCCGTGCACCGTATACCATCTATATTTGAACATTACTTTCATAACTCTATTGACTGTCTACGTGTACCTTGCGCATTTTGGAAAACGTTATTCTGACGTTATTACTGATGCCAACATTATGTGAAGACTACGTTGTTAGTTTCACATTCTTTGTTTTGCTAAATCATTCTTACATCCATTACGAGCAGTTTGGAGCCAGATCAGATACCGGGTAACCCGGCATCTCGTCTAATCAGGTTCCAAACTGTCTGTTGCTTAGATTTCAAACAATTTTCAATCTTTTGAAAGACTGGTATTATCTGTTTCCCCCATTCATGTTATTGTATAACGTTTATTTTGGTTAAATGGGAACATGTAACTTTTGCTCCGCTATACAGTGGAGAATCTGTTATTCTTTCCCGTTTAAACGCAAACGTACGCAAACGCAAAGCACTAAAATGCAGAAAAGAACAACTTTTGGACAATTTTGATATTTCATGTTTATCTTGGTGGCAAACAGTTTGGAGCCTGATCAGACGCCGGGTTACCCGGCGTCTGATCTGGCTCCAAACTGTTTGTATTGGAAATAATAGTTTTAGCGTAAACGCGTTTATTGGGAAAGAATAACACATTCTCCACTGTAGAACGAAAATGATCGCCAAACTAACATGTGAGCCGCACAATGACAAACCCTGCTTTATTGCATTGTAACATAGAACCAACCAAGCATCATTTGTCATTCCCTGCTCTGCATCTAAATATAATCTACATTGTCAAAGAACGAATATAATACGAGGGTGTTTCATAATTAATGCAACTTGATCAATAACTTCAATACAGTAAGTGCAAAATGCATGCGTGATATATCATTCGAAAGAATAATTATTCGCCTACATAATGGTATAATGCATTTTAAGATCACATGACTAGATAAGTCACAACATGAACCTGAATGACCCCAAGTACAGGACACTGGACAGATTTTGTGTATTTTTAGGAAATTTTTCGAACAAATTTTGATACTAAAATTATTATAGCGGCTTTATTACAGTGGAGAATCTGTTATTCTTTCCCGTTTAAACGCAAACGTACGCAAACGCAAAGCACTAAAATGCAGCAAAGAACAACTTTTGGACAATTCTGATATTTCATGTTTATCTTGGTGGCAAACAGTTTGGAGCCTGATCAGACGCCGGGTTACCCGGCGTCTGATCTGGCTCCAAACTGTTTGTATTGGAATAATAGTTTTAGCGTAAACGCGTTTATTGGGAAAGAATAACACATTCTCCACTGTATTTGCTATACTTTTATGAAACTTTCGGTCAATTGAAATCGAACATTTATGCACATATTACGTAGTTTAAGATATTATTATTATATAAAATGACAAAAATATAGCTTATACTTGACTCGTACTGAAAACATCATGAAAAATCACACTACTGTTATTTTCAAGAGTATTTGTTGAAAGCTAAAACACATGTTCTTACATCAAATCAGGCTATAATTGAAGCTATTGAAATAGATGTTCATGTTTTTTCAAATCAAAACATAGATATAGGGATCTAAAAACATTTCAAGCGATCGAAAATAAATGTCACTTTTTGTCATTGGCAAAATAAAATAAAATAAATTTTTGAAAAATTGCGATTTAAGACACTGGATCCTTTTAATTGTGATGGTAGTTTATTTACATTAAATTTCAGACATAAACTGATATATTTCAAAAATAAAGTTTAGAAATTTTACTTTTTAAGAACTTATTAGGTCAATAAATAATGTCTGAAAAATGATATGCTACAGTGCCCTTGAGAAGGGGTCATTTAAGTAAATATTGTGATTTATCCAGTATTGTGATCAAAATATGCATTATACCATCGTATAGGTGAGAAATTGCCCTTTCCAACGATATATCGCATATGCAAATAACGCGTATTATATCGAAGTTATTAATCGAGTTGCATTAATTATGAAACACCCCTCGTACAGCTACATAAAATGTTGTAGATGCATATGGGTGTCAAACAGTGCAGAACAAGAAACCGCGTCTTTGATTGGGCGGTTGGCCTTGATATACACTGTTTGGTATTTAAAAATGCAGGTTTGATAATGGCATGGCTCTTTTAATTAAACCATAATAACATATTAAGACGCCTTTAAATTCAAGATACATGTACATACATCTAACCTCTTCACTATCCTACCCCGAGTACAAAGGCTGTTTGCACAAAGTTTCGTTCCTGATCAGACGCCGCACAACGTGGCGTCTGAACAAGATCTAAACTATTTAACACTTATTGCAGTATTTCTTAAATCAAAATATCTAAATATTAAATTAGCAAACCATAATTGTTCAAAATTGATGACGTCATTGAAGCGAAAGGCTTACAAACGATTCGTCAACAGCGTTCCTTCCCTACAACGCTCCTCCTAACAACGACTCCCTCCTTACAACGATTCGTATCGCAGTTCCCTACACAGGATAATTATATCAAACGCTTACACCGCTTCAATATCGTCTGCTTAAAATTGTCGTCTGCTTTTTTTCCAAGTTATACAATGGACATTTTGAAAGATTATGATATAAAGGCGAGCGACATACAGCTTGTATCCAGATCAGACGCCGCGTTACGCGGCGGCTGATCTGGGTTCAAGCTGTTTGCAAAAGAAAATCAATTTCTCGCCCTAAAACGACTCCTTCCGAACAACGCACACACGTATGGTTTACCATTTGGTGTCGCTGTAGAAAGGGAGCGCTGTATATTCCAAGTTTATCAGAGTAAAGCGTATTTTGTTTGAGCCTGTACAATATCAAAACTATCACAGTAATATCATTACTCTCACGCTGTTGGTCTGGTTTAAGCCATGTAACTAGTTCTGTTATCAATATAGAGTGTGTGAGAACAAGTACATTATCAAAATCACTACAAGGACGATGTAAGGATGAGACAAGGCATAGATACAGCGCCCCCTCTCTACAACGACACCCAATGGGAAACCAAAATTATGTGCGTTGTTCGGAGGGAGTCGTTATAGGGAGGGAAATTGACTTTCATTTGCAAACAGCTTGAACCAAGATCAGCCGCCGCGTAACGCGGCGTCTGATCTGGATTCAAGCTGTTTGTCATGCTCGTTATATCTTTTAACTTTAAGCAGACGATATTGCAGTAGTGAAGGTGTTAGATGTAATTATCCTGTTTAGGAAACTGCGACAAGAGTCGTTGTAAGGAGGGAGTCGTTGTTTGGAGGGCCGTTGTAGGGAGGGAATAAAAGGTTTCGACTAACGGTAATTTCTCATTAAAGGATTCATAGTGGATGCGGTATCTGCACATGTCTGGCTTTCTCAGTTTATTTTGCCAACTGCAACATTTTGTTAATTTTACCCGTAACCCTCCCGAACTCAAGTAGATCTACATAGATAGTATATTGGCGACTGATACTTAGAATATACTGAAATATTTGTTCATGATCTATGTAAATTAGATCTAGTTGTTACTCGTGGTTTCATGCAAAATTATGAACTGAGAGTAAATACGGAATTTAAATTTGAATTTGGCCCCTGAATTACGAGTTACGCGTGCAAACTAGCTGAAAAACGCATGCATGTTTCATAGTTACTATGTGTGTGTTAGTGAAGTGTATACTATACACAGTATTAGGGCAAATTTTGTTTTGAGACGAAATTGGCAAGTGCGTCTCTTTTTCTATTAGTTAGTTGATTTAGGTACAACACTTAAAAATTGATACTGTTTAATATTGTACAAGAATATATCTCAAGTTTTGGCAATCTAAACTATTACACCATAAATACGCCTTTTTACCCCTCTAATTTATTCCTCCACTGCTGAAAAAACTAGTTCCACTTTATACAGTCATGGATATGCTCCCTAAACTATATTACTTATACCATAGTAAATGGTAACTTAAAGCAGGCTGAAAGTAAATCGGAATGTGCTTTAAAGAGGATCGCAACCGGATTTAGCATTAAAAATAGTAATTTGTAAATATATGCCAAATGCTTAAATAAATGGGTAAGATTTAGTTTAGGATAATAAATTCTGTTAAAAAATGCATTTAAAAAAAAAAGAGAAGAAGCTCTGGTGGGATTCGAACCCGTGACCCTCCATGCGGAGACAAACATGAAAAATAAGGAAACGCCTTTACCCACTCGACTACGAGCGCTCGCTATATATATATGGTAGCGAATTAACGTACTTCACTGGTAGCGATTGATAGTACATTATTCGGCTCGGGTTTATGTCTGAGCCCGTGTAGAGAAGCAACAACTACAACTATACCGTCTACTAGTCGCTATAGAAAAACAATGGAAAATATCTAAAAAACTAAGATTCGGTTACGATTATTGAGACTTTTTTTGGAGTGATCATATTTTTATAATGTCAGAAGCCAAATAATGCCACAAATTTGCTTTTATTTGAGTATTTTATTTTATTTTGACAAGTACACCATCCGGTTGCGAGTCCCTTTAAGGCACATTCTGCTTTTCTTTCAACCTGCTTTATGTGATCATTTATCTTCAAATCTAGAAATAGGCTATGGGGTAATTGGTTAAGTGATTATTAATTGGACCGATATTTGTACAAAAGACATTGTGATCTCTACCGGTAAGGATTCGCAATGCTCGTACAGCGGAGAATATTCCAAATGAATGATTTTATGTGTAACCCTTTGACTCTCAATGACGCCATTAAGCGTGTTTGCAAACAGTTTGGATATTGGTCAGACGCGGCGTCTGATCAGGGTCAAAGCTGTTTGCCACTTGTTGTGAAAATACGTCAGTTATATTGCCTTAAATCAGGCTCAAATCTATTTGCAACCGAGATAACAAAAAAATGTAAGATAAATAGTTAGTAATTTTAAGACATTTACATTTTCTACATTTTATCGCATTGCGTTAGTACAGTGGAGAATCTGTTATTCTTTCTCAATAAACGCAGTTACGCTAAAACTATTATGTGCAGTGCAAACAGTTTGGAGCCAGATCAGACGCCGGGTACAACGCACGCAAACGCAAAACACTAAAAGGTAGAAAAGAACAACTTTTGGACAATTCTGATATTTCATGTTTATCATGGTGGCAAACAGTTTGGAGCCTGATCAGACGCCGGGTTACCCGGCGTCTGATCTGGCTCCAAACTGTTTGCACTGCAAATAATAGTTTTAGCGTAAACGCGTTTATTGGGAAAGAATAACAGATTCTCCACTGTAGCATAACGATACTATGAACATTGCTCGATCGTTGGTACACGATCTTAACACATTTAAAATTATTATATTCTGACTTAAGAAATATTGAAATGATTGTATAAAATTTTGGATGATCCTGCTCAGATGTTGCGCCATGATCTGGATCCAAACTGTTGGAAAAACAACCATTATACAACGGATAAGTGAACGAGTTAAATTGGTATCAGCTTGAAGAAGACAAACAACAACAAAAAACAAAAAAAACAAATAAAACTATAAATAACAATAATCATGTAACAGTCCTTCTCGTTTATGTGTTGCTTCAATTTTAAGCAAATAATACATGTACCCCAGCTACAGTGGATAAAACGTTATTCTTTCCCAATAAACGCGTTTACGCTAAATCTATTATCTCCTGTGCAAACAGTTTGGGGCCAGATCAGACGCCGGGTTACCCGGCGGCTGATCAGGCTCCAAACTCTTTGCCACTCAGGTTAAAATGAAAAGTCAGGATTGTCAAGTTGTCTTTTTCTCCATTATATTGCTATGCATTTGCGTTTTGTTTGCGTTTACACGGTAAAGAATAACGCTTTCTCCACTGTACCAGTATATTTACATGTACCTGCCTGAATGTCTTAGAAACAATTTAAAACAATGGGACGTTATTAGATTGTCCTACCCTTATAGTATTTATCCTTCTGCCTGTAGCTGTCATAGAAATCACTATAGAATTCAATTCCTCTCATCCTAGTCTGCTACTAGACGCTCCAAACTCAACAGGAAAATATGTAGTATATTACATGAGTGTTCATACGTTATTGGGTTTATAAACACGTCTTTTAGAAAACGATAAAAACAAGGCTTGCCGAGTTTTTATCGTTTTCTAAAAGACGAGTTTTATAAATCTTATAAATAACGAACACGAGTGTTAGATTTCGTTTATAACATAACCTGTCACTGTTGTTTTATCATCTCGATATTTTGTTTTAGCTGCTTGCTTCACTATAAGTCAATAGATAATGCGTGAAATGTCCGCTAAAATGAGTTAAGATGCAAAACAGTTCCAAGTTTAATTCCGATTTATTCAGAATAAATCAAGAGGGAAAATATGCCCTCCAATAAAAAGCCACTCGATCGCCGTCAGAAATGTCGTTATACGCCATATTTGTTGACATATTTAGACAGTGCGTATGAATACACATTTAAGTAAGACAACCTCATTTGCATAGTTAAACGGCAAGTAAAATACGAGAAATAAACAAGGAGTGGTATTCACAGCTCGCACGTAAGGTTACAGTAGAGAATGTGTTATTCTTTCCCAATAAACGCGTTTACGCTAAAACCATTATTTCCATTGCAAAAAGTTTGGAGCCAGATCAGACACCGGGTAACCCGGCGTCTGATCAGGCTCCAAACTGATTGCCACTCAAATTAACAAGAATAGTCATAAATGTCGAACTGTTGTCTTTTTCTACGTTTTATTGCGATGCGTTTGCGTTTCGTTTGCGTTTAACCCTTTCCCCCATATAAGCGACTTTTAGCGTATTTAATTTATTCCTCCGCTGAAGAAAATAGTTCCAGTTTATACCCTCATGAACAATTACCAATACAAATATTTTATATAGCCTAGCAGAGTTTAGCTTAAAGCAGGATGAAAGATAAGCAGAATGTGCCTTAAGGCACATTCTGCTTTACTTTCAGCCTGCTTTAAGGGGTCACCTGTATTCAAAACTGTAAACAGGCTATGCGGTAAAGGGTTAAACGGGAAAGAATAACGTTTTCTCCACTGTACAGCACGGTTTATAACCTCACTGCTATGGCGTTATCAATTTAAACAATTGTCATCTGCATTTGTTTCTTACGCTTTTATGTAAGGGAGTTAGTCTGAATATTCAAATGAGTGTCTAATAATTTGGATTCAGACCCGATGTCGCCTAATGCGGCGTCGGATCAGGATTTAAATACATGTAGTTACATTGTATTCGTAGGGCAATACAATGAAGCGGTTAATTTTGAACGGACAAGTAAGATCGGGCCAGTTAGAGCGGACAAGCAAGATCGGACCAGTATCGGTCTATATCTCTTCTCTACGTAAAGAAATCGTATATTATTATAAGAATAAATATCATCTTTTTGCCGTTTACGACGGTATGAACACATTAGTTTTGCAGGGGGCAAGTTTCGTAGCGACCGAATGGTGTTTACGATAAACTTACCGTGCAAAGCAAATGGGTTCATACTGTCGTAAATGACAACAAAGATGTCGTTTATTCCTTACATTTATTATTTTATTTTCTGTCTTGTCCATTTATGTGTATTCGGACCAGATTTTAGTTCATGTAAATGAATATATAATATTGCGGCCAAATAGGTTTGATACATGTAGATGTAATTGCCATTCAATCTCTATAATATCTGGTATGAAAAGTAGTCCTAAACTCACGTTTCGGAGTAATTCATGTAAGAGATGCATTACAAATTCAAGCTTTTACCCAGTAAACTGTTTCCGTGTGCTTAACGAACACTTTTAAGACATTAAAAATAAACAATGCAACTTGAATATCTATTATTAAAGCATATTTTAAAACAAAATAATTCGCGAATGTGTATTTCAGTCTATTAACACGCCATAGCAACCACCAGCTGGTCGCTTTCTCTCTAGCGGAGACTCCGCCCTCATTTTAACTGGCTGGAACCAGTTTCAATTTGTAGGTTCATAGAGAAATAGACTGCATATTTTAATACGAAAACATAAATACTTTACAGGGTGAATGTTAATATTGCCAAAAAACAGGGTCACACAGTTTGAATCCTGATCAGACGCCACGTCACGCGGCGTCTGATCTGGATCTAAACTGTTTACAAAGTCGAATTTATGCGACTACGGTGCCGAAAGGGTTGAATGAATTCATGCATTATTTGAACAAGCCAAGCACAATTTCAGTGATCTGTTTTAAGATGACACCTATACAAAATGCAGAACATTGATAAAATAGAACAAACTGCTTTCTTTCTGTGCGGGTATAAACCTCCGTGGCATAACGATTATCTCATTGAGCCCTAGTGACGCATATATGCGTCCTTTACCAAATGTGTTCCAGTGAAAACCCCGCTTGTCCTATGCAAACAGTGAAGTCCCTGATCAGAGGGCTCCTGCAGGAGCCCCCTGATCAGGGACTTCACTGTTTGACATTTTGCAATTTATTACAAAAAAACCCAACCCTAAATGGTTTAAAATGGACCAGCCGTTATAGCAAACTGGAATTATCCATTAGAAGTTCTAGGGGATAATGAGTTATTACTGGTTGTAGAACAAAGAGATATTTTGTGAATCAATCAGAAGATTGTCGACTACATTCATTTAAATGATTTGTGGTATTGCTTTGCTATAAACAATACCGTATTCAATTATATTCTGGCATTCCGTACCACGGTTTAGATTTTGTTTGTCAATTGAACCAGACAAAACAATATATTGGACAGCAACATTGCTAATATTTGCTGTAGACCTATGTATTATGAAATATAGAAAAACAACAGTTGATTTATTTAGGATCTGTCATAAGTCAATACATTGTATTTGAGACAAGCTGATCTCAATCCAGTCTAGAATAGAAATTTTGTTTGCAAACAGTTTTGATCCTGACGCGGTGTTTGATCAGGATCCAAACTGTTTGTCCACTTGTTTTGAAATTACGTCAGTTATATTGCCTTAACTCTAACTTTGAAACAATATTGCAGATACAATATTGAAACAGACGATATTATGGAAGTGAAGGGGTAAAAACTCTTACGCTAAATTTGATCATGAAAGGGTTACAGACTTTATTGCAGAAAAGTGTGTGCCTGATTAGGCGATAAGTTTCTCGGCAACCATGTACAAGGTTTATAAAGGTGAGCAAAACACGTTTACTTAGAAACAATAACGTCTTATTTACTGTATAGTATTTGTTCGATTTTTCTGACCTGTCAGAGTTATTTCTAGAACAGAATAGTTCATAATGGTAAATATATAACAGGGTATAGTCAAACAACTAGGTTAGACGTGTCACGGGGTCGCCGAGTCCATTTATAAGGGAGATCAGCATTTCGGATATCCTCGTGGCAATTTGTAAATGAAAAGTTTTAGTTATTTGTACAAACAATAAACGAATTAGTTATCGGAAACATAGCGTAGTGGATAAGACGTAGGACTAAAAGGAATCATGATTGAGAAACATTTTACCAAGCGCGGGTTCGAGTCTTGCATCAACCTAAAATATTTTTTGGCTAAAACAATATAAAAAAATCTATAACTACCTTGCATTAAAGTAATGCGGAAAACAACTAAAACTTGTATTGATATTTGTATTTTATCATCCCTTTGTTTTTGAACATATGGCTAATATAGGACTCGAACTTAAACTAATGCACCCCTTCCCCAACATTGAAGAGCATGTGCATAAATAGTCAGTATAATACAGTTTGGAATAAGATAATGTTTTACTGTTCATTCTAGATTTTAAAACAAATTGAGGTTAACGCGGGATTCGAACACACGCTGAACAAAAATACTATTTTCACAATGCACTCTACGTACTTACACTTTACCTACTGTGCTAAATTGCTGACAACAACACTGCCTTCATTTGTATCGAATATACTAACTCGACTGTTTAAAAATGGTCCGAGAACATGCGGAATGCTGTTATCCCTAAAAAATGGACTCGGCTGACCTTTGACACGTCAGACCTAGTTGTTTGACTATTTTTTTATAACATCGGATCTAAATAGTCGTACACTTTCCAACTTGAGAGATAAGCATGATCCTCGTGCAGCACGAGACAGCGCTAATATGTTATTCATTCTCTAAAAACGTGTTTATGCTAAAAACTATTATGTCCATTGCAAACAGGTTGGGCCAGATCAGACGCCGGGTAACCCGGCGTCTGATCAGGCTCCAATCTGTTTGTCAACAATTAAAAAGATTAATTTTCTTCAGTTTAGTGCATTGTGTTTGCGTTTATTCGGGAAATAATAATAATACTGTATATTAGCCATGATAAATACAGCTTTCTGTATCGCTGGCTGACAGTACGGAAATCAGCGAGTACGGTGATCATCCCTTTTAAATTCTTAGAATGTTCCAATCTAAAAAAAAACACTGAAGAAAACACTGATTTCATGTTAATAATGTAACTGTTGATGTTTAAAATCAGTACTATTTCTGTTTTAATCGAAATAGTACCGTGGTAGAAAATCGATAAACAAGCCGAGATTTTATAGTATATAAGTTATACAAATATATGGCATAAACATACAGTCGAAACTCGATACTACGACCTCGTTTAAATCGATCTTTCCAGTATTTCGTAAGTTTAATTTTGATAATTCAATCTCGTTTAAGTCGAACATACCCGTATTTCAAAGTTAAAACGTGGCTAAGCCACGTTTTAACTTTGAAATATGGGTATGTTCGAAGTATGTCGAAGTAACGCGAGTTCGTAGAATCGAGTTTTTACTGTATTTGTTTTTAAAATCGTTTCAATTACTGTGGAGAAGAGCTTACGTGTTAAAATAGGTTTACACATTTTCTTAATAAAACCCCCCTAATTATGAGTTTCTAACAGTATGGATCCAGATCAGACCCCGCGTCACGCGGCGTCCGATCCTGATCCAAACTGTGTGCAAAACACAGTGAAGTCGCGATCAGAAGGCAAAGGGTCACATGTAAAATCAACCCTAAATAGTCAAACTTGGACTAGACCTATTTGGAAATCGGAACTGTCCATTAAGATATCCAGTATTGTAAATGCATTACTGCTAAAGGTGAATTATCCTTTCTTTTTTCCATGCGATTTCTTACATCGAAGATATACAATCGTACAGACATTATAAACGCGATTATGCTAGAACGTTTACTTCAATTGC
Source organism: Gari tellinella (assembly GCA_922989275.2). Taxonomy (NCBI): domain Eukaryota; kingdom Metazoa; phylum Mollusca; class Bivalvia; order Cardiida; family Psammobiidae; genus Gari; species Gari tellinella. The sequence goes on from OV277870.1 coordinate 877,648, forward strand.
AGACAGTTTGGAGTCAGACCAGACGCCGAGTAACCATGAGCAGGCTCCAAACTGATTCTCACACATATAAAATTCAAAAGTCGGACCAGTGAAAGCATTGTAACTTTTGTTTTCAATGACGTCATCTTTCACTCTCAATGACGCCATGAAGCACAAATTCAAACAATTTTGATTCTGATCTGACACCGCGCGACGCGGCGTCAGATCAGGATCAAAACTATTTGCCGATGGTTTTGAAATAACGTCAGTTATACTGCCTTCAATAATATTGAAACAGACGACGATATTGCGGTGAAAGGGGTAAAACCTCACGATGAATCTGGTCATGAAAGGGTTAAACAGGAGTACAATGGAGAATCTGTTATTCTTACGTCATTTGTGACGTCATATAGTGGAGAATCTGTTATTCTTTCCCGTTTAAACACAAACGTACGCAAACGCAAAACACTAAAATGTAGAAAAGTACAACTTTTGGACAATTCTGATAATTCATGTTTATCTCGGTGGCAAACAGTTTGGACCCTGATCAGACGCCGGGTTACCCGGCGTCTGATCTGGTTCCAAACTGTTTGCACTGCAAATAATAGTTTTAGCGTAAACGCGTTTATTGGGAAAGAATAACAGATTCTCCACTGTAACATCTTCTCAACTGTACAGTTACAGTGGAGAAAACGTTATTCTTTCCCGTTTAAACGCCAACGTACGCAAACACATAGCGATAAAATGGAGAAAAAGACAACTTTTCGACAATCCTGACTTTTCATTTGAACCTGAGTGGCAAACAGTTTGGAGCCTCATCAGACGCCGGGTGACCCGGCGTCTGATCTGGCTCTAAACGGTGTGTAGTGGAAATAAACGTTTTAACGTTAACGCGTTTATTGGGAAAGAATAACACATTCTCCACTGTAAGTGTATTCTCAATGGAAATATCTTGTACAGAAAATCTGCGTGTTTTTATGAACAAGAGCTCAATTTAATATTTCAATTTTATTCGAAATATTCTGCAATTCTAGCAAAAAGATTCATACCGTTGAAAAAGACATTTCTGGCTTGCCAATATGGCACAAACAGCTTTAACACGTTCCCTCCCTACAACGTACATCCCAACAACGACCCCTACCTTACAACGCCCTTGCCGCAGTTCCCTAAACAGGACTATAATATTTAACGCTTTAACTGCTGTTATATTGTCTGCTTAAATTTGTCGTCAATTTTTTCTCTCAAAGTTATATATTGGACATTTTCAAATAAAAGGGCCTAATTTGGAGTGACATACAGCTTGAATCCAGATCAGACGCCGCGTAACGCGGCGTCTGATCTGGATTTAAGCTGTTTGCAAAGTAAATCAACTTCCCTTCCTATAGGGACTCCCTTCGAACAACGCACATCATTTTCTTGTCCAATTTGGTGTCGTTGTAGATGGGGAGCAGTGTACTTCGATAACTCTTAGCGCCGATCAAAACAAGACAACGTTGCTACTTTGAGAAATACTTTGTAAATTTAAATAGCCACAATAATAACATTGCAACATTCACAAATGACGGTTTTGTTCATGGAATGTTAAAGTCAAGAAAACGTTATACTTTTCAATTTAAGCGAAATTAAGCGCAAACGTATTACTAACAATAACTGAAACAAAGTTTGTTTGACACTGTAAACGATTAGTTTGCTCTAATCTTTCGCTGCCAAATTAATCGCGAGAGTTTTATCCTTCACCATTTCAATGTCGTCTGCTTCAAATGTGTTGTTTGTAAGATTGTTTCAAAGTAAGATTCAATGTAGTATGACTTATCGATACGAGTGTCAAACAGTTTGAATCCTGATCGGACGCCGCGTTCCGCGGCCTCTAATCAGGATCCAAACTGTTTGCAAACGCGCTTTTTGGCGTCATTAAGAGTAAAAGGGGTAAAGGGCAAACAGTTTGGATCCTTTTAGACACATTGTTACAATGGACATTAAGATAGTTTAGCCTAAACTTATTTGGAAAACAAACTGTATAAATTGTAAATACAGCGCTCCCTCTCTACAACGACATCCAATGGGAGACAAAGAGTGTGTGCGTTGTTCGGAGGGAGTCGTTATAGAGTGGGAAATTAGTTTACATTTGCAAACAGCTGGAATCCAGATCAGACGCCGCGTAACGCGGCGTCTGATCTGGATTCAAGCTGTTTGTCACTCGTCATCATATGTATTCTATCAAAATGTCCACTTACATGTACATTTGAGAAAAACAGCAGACGAAAAATTTAAGTAGACGACATTGCAGCCATGAAAAGGTTGAACATACTTGTCTTGTTTGGGGAACAGTAGCAAGAGTCGTTGTAAGGAGGGGGTCGTTGTTGGGAGGGCCGTTGTAGGGAGGGAGCGCTGTAAGTCCTTAATAGAAAAACCAATATTCTATATTAAAGTGGCAGCTGGAATAGTCCATTTGAAGTTTCAGGAGTTGATAAATAAATGTTTGCTCTAAAATTGGATTGTATAAGAACACTTATTTATATAAAAAGCTCATCACAAAAAGATAAAACCGGTATTATGAAGTAACTCTACTGAACCTTATAATTGTAAAAACGAAAACAATGAATTTCGCACGGCAGCCATTATGACGGAAATATCAGTCCTACCCGGTCGCTGCCATATTATCATTGAGGTATATTTTTCGTAAATGAGATATCATCAATACGAGAATTCAACTGATGACTTAACCTCTAGTATAAATCACAGTGCAAACGCTATTTGACAACTAAACCATGCAATGAACTCGATTTATGTGCTAACAGGAATCTTTCGTTATTAAGGGTGTCCCACAAAAACACTAGTTCAAACGTATATTTTTTATAAAATAACAAAAAATATAAATACGCAGAGTTGCAGATACGTCATTTTAGTAATACAGTCTAATTGTTTGGAGAGTATGAATTGAAGGGTTAACCTTTTTTTTCAAAGAATGTATATAAGGATATTTACTTACGATTACCTGGTTCCACCAAGACAGTTCTAACATTACATCCATATAGCACAATGAAACAAATAATCCAATACTTGATATTTGTCATTTAGTCTTTTAAACACACAATCGTTGGATAATCTGATGTCATAAAGTTTGAGAAAACAATTCCAACTTACAAGAACCTTTTCATCAAAATCACGTTTAACAACAATTTAAACAATAAAGTGTTTATGTATTTTGTGCCACTGAATATTGGTTCGGATTAAACTGATAATTCCAATATAAGCTACAATTCGAAGGAACATGCAATTTAGCAATAATTTGTATGTGTCCGTGGGTACCAACATGTTTAACGGTTACAACTTTAACAAAAGCTTAACCCATCAACCCATCGATACGCCTTTTTACGCCTTTAAGTAATCCTCCACAGAGGAAAATAGTTCTAATTTATACATTAATGTATATGCTTCATAAGAAAAATGTCCTTTATCTTATTAGGTGGTAGCTTAAAGCAGGCTGAAAGTAAAGCAGAATGCGCCTTCATTCGCATTATGCTTTACTTTGAACTTGCTTTAAGTGGTCACTTATCTTCAATACTATAAACAGGCTATTGGGTTATGAGTTAACTGTAAAGAAAACTTTACCTTGCAAGACGAGCTCAATATACAATGATAAATACTTTATTATTTTCCAGTAAATGCTTTTAAGCTTAAGCCGATATGTCAATTGCAAATAGTGTTGAGCCTGATCAGACGCAGGGTAAAATAGTTTTGAGTCGGAGCAGACGCCGGATATCCAAGCGTCTGCAGAGGCTCAAAACTTTTTGCAGTTCCGACTGAAATAGTTGATATATTTTATTTTAAAAACCGAAAACCGGTCATTTTCTCAATATAATCTAATCGCTTTTGTTTAGTTTTGATTAAACGATGAATAATGATGTCCTCTTGCCACTGTACACGAGTCTGTTGAACATATCACCAAAACTATTTATACTCCGTGTTGTTGTATTTGTTGCATGAGCATTTCTGTTGATAAATCGTTTACATCTAATTCAAAGATTCGCTAGTGTTCTGGTCGGAACCATTTTGTCGATATTTGCTGCCACAAGTAGAGTTTTTGCTCCAGTAGTTACAGATACAAGGCGTATGGTTATGGCCAATGTTGGGAACGTTTGGATAGAGAATGTTCATGGAATTGATACCAATCGACGCCAAAAAATATACAGAGTATATTGTAGAGAATAATTTATTATTTCCTAATAAACGAGTTTACACTAAAACGTGTATCTTAATTGCAAATGGATTGGAACCAGATCAGCTTTCTGGTAACTCGGTGTCTGATCAGGCTCCAAACTGTCTGATACATGTACTCAGATACAAATGAATCACTAGAAATATTTTAAATATAACATTTTCTACATTAATTCTAATGGCAGTGCGTTTGCGTTTCGTTTGCGTTTGCATTGATACATCTACAGACAGTTCTAATGCAAACTAGAAGAATATAGAATGAACTTTAACCCTTTAAAACGCCATCATGCGCACGGCAATGATAGACATTGAACACAAATATAAACACATTATGCCCGGCACTGTCTTACTCCGGTAACTATAGCTATTTGCAAGCGGTTTGGATCCTAGTTAAAAATCGCCTAATGACAATCATTTTAATGCTTCTTCATATAAAATAAATAAAGCCTTACACCATGTACAGTGGAGAATCTGTTATTCTTTCCCGTTTAAACGCAAACGTACGCAAACGCAAAGCACTAAAACGTAGAAAAGAACAACTTTTGGACAATTCTGATAATTTATCTTGGTGGCAAAAAGTTTAGAGCCTGATCAGACGCCGGGTTACCCGGCGTCTGATCTGGCTCCAAACTGTTTGCACTGCAAATAATAGTTTTAGCGTAAACGCGTTTATTGGGAAAGAATAACAGATTATCCACTGTAAACACATTTTGCCCGGCATTGTCTTACTCCGGTTACTATAGTTATTTGCAAGCGGTTTGGATCCTAGTCAATAATCGTCCAATGACATTCATTTTAATGTTTCTTCATACAAAATACCTAAACCTTACATATAAGAAAAAACAGACGATGTTTGTTTAACTCTTTCACTCTCAATGACGTCATCAAGCGCAATTTCAAACAGTTTTTTATTCTGATCAGATGTCTGTTCAGAATGAAAAGTGTTTGCCACTTGTTTTGAAATAAAGTCAATTATACTGCTTTGAATCTAAATTCGGAACGATGCACTGAAACGTAGAAAAGTACAACTTTAGGACAATTCTGATGATTCAGGTTTATCTTGTAGGCAAACAGTTTGGAGACAGATCAGACGCCGGGTTACCCGGCGTCTGATCCGGCTCTAAACTGTTTGCACTGCAAATAATAGTTTTAGCGTAAACGCGTTTATTGGGAAGAATAACGTTTTCTCCACTGTAATATGACGGTGAGAGAGTAAAAACCTAACGTTACAATTTATCATGAAAGGGTTAAAGCATATAATGTCATGACAGATATCCAATTAAGTAAGGGCTTGAAATGTTTAGGATTCTTTGCCCCTTCACATCCATGCTGCCTCTTGCTTCAATATTGTTGTCTGCAATAACGTATCAAATTCAGATTTAAGATAGTATTACTGGCATTATTGAAAAGAATTGCAAACAGCTACGAGACGTCTGGTCAGGATCCAAGCTCTTTGCAAACGAGCAGTTTGGCGGCATTGACAATGAATACATTCATGAAGATTGTTGCAAACACTTTCTGTTTCAATTATTGAATATAGCATCCACATATATCATACACTGTTTGGCAGTTTGTGACAATTTAAAAATGAAATAACAGATATATGGCATACTCGCTGAAACTGTCAATCCTAAGTTTAAAACCTATATATGCCCACGATCCCCTTAATGCGATATAAGCAAGCAGTGTAGACATTGATCAGATGCCGCATGAAGCGGGGTCTGACCAGAGCCTACACTGGTTGCTGATAGGAATTTCAATACAAAACGAAAATGAAAATAAAAATTTAGATCATACATCCCTTGAGATAAAAAAGGACTTATCCCATATGTAAAATAGAAGAAATCACCGAGCGCAAATGGGTTAAAGAGAATGAAAACCAACTTTGGTATAAATAAATACGAAAGACTCAAGCAGGAAACGTAACACAAACAATACACCCACCTCTCAAGCAGAACACACACACACAGTCATACCACAACAAACACACACACACACACACGCAATACCATTCCTTCAGCTACACACTAAATAGAAAACAACACGCAAGACAAACATAAAGCAAAGTGAATATAGGAGCCCGCCTTGGTACGGTCAGTAGCAATCAATAACCAACTATAAATTAATTAATTATTAACAACCACTGGGGGTTAAACCTGGGTTTAGGGGCGCCCAACCTCACACTTATCTCCTATATTCACCTATAAAGACAAACAGTGCACATAAAATATAAACCCTGTTCCACAACCTCACAATCAAAAAGACCGCCAGCACAGTAAGTAAATACATGTTAAACATTTAGCAAAAATTCTATGACAAGATCATTAGTAACATGGGAAAGAATTAAACATTCAAGCCCCGTGTTAAAAATAACCCACTATGGCAACGGTCAAATTGTACTCAAGCGACTTTGGTATAAAACCCTTTAAAGGGGAACTTAATACACAATCTCTACTGTAATTGGTTGACACTGGCGGTATCTGTTTGTTATCAGACACATATGCTGTCAATACCAATATGCTGTCTGCGTTTAAAGTTTATGTCTCCGATGTGAAGTGCACAGAACAAGTTTATTCAAAGCTTATGATTGTTTGTCTAACACAATGCGATATTACATGTAAGTCTCGGGCATTAGCTAGGAAGCACTGAAGATTGTTGCCTCCCTACCAAGGCCCTCCAAACAACGTTCCCCGCTTTACAACGACCCTTGCCGCTATCCCCTAAACAATAATGTCTAACGCTTTTACTTCTGTAATTGCCTCTGCTTAAAGTTATCGTCTGATTTTTTTTAAAATGTTACATAATTGACAATTTAATAGAAAAATCTTAATGACGAGTGACAAACAGCTTGAATCCAGATCAGACGCCGCGTTACGCGGCGTCTGATATTGATTCAAGCTCTTTGCAAATGTAAGTCAATTTTCCTCCCTAAAACGAGTCCCTCCGATTAACGCACAGAATATTTGTCTCCCATAGGATGTTGTTGTAGAGAGGGGGCGCTGTAGCAACAGTTGCATTTGAAATACGTACATGTAGTTATTTCAAAACGGACTAGAGAGTTATTTCAAAATGTGCTCTCTCGCTATCCCTGGTATCGTAGTCGAGTGCGTTATCACTGGACAAAACATTCCCTGTGATAATTAAAGAAAAGAACTGTTCGAAAGTAGAGAGTTGTTCTCTTGGGTGAAGAACGTTAAGATAATTGTGTCATTAGCTTTCATGTGATATATAGAATATTACATTCGTGTTTTCAGTATTGAATTTATACAAGGTAAAATGAAATATGACGTAAAACAGTGGTTGTTTTAACCAACTATTTCACTAAATCCAATACTGAATAAATAATAATCAATATCCTGTAACAGTCTCAATAACTCACACACTAGTAACGAATATTGGCGCTTTGTAGACAACGATCAGACGGATCCACCAGGATGTGTTTTGACAGACATACTTACTCGTTCAAATATAATATTTTAATAAGTTTAACTTTGATTTGATCACATGTATTTCGGGGCATTGCTCTGGTTGACTACAACAATGGTACTGATCAAGCAAATGACCATCAGAACATGTCTATAAGCCAAATTGGTAATATCATAAAATGCCACCGCTATCAGCAGACCATAGACAACGGTCGGGGGATATGGGAAAGTAACAGAACATATCTATAAGTCATAGTGCTAATATCATAAAATGCCACCGCTATCAGCAGACCATAGACAACGGCCGGGGGGTATGGGAAAGTAACAGAACATATCTATAAGTCATAGTGCTAATATCATAAAATGACACCGCTATCAGCAGACCATAGACAACGGCCGGGGGGTATGGGAAAGTAACAGAACATATCTATAAGTCATAGTGCTAATATCATAAAATGACACCGCTATCAGCAGACCATAGACAACGGTCGGGGGATATGGGAAAGTAACAGAACATATCTATAAGTCATAGTGCTAATATCATAAAATGCCACCGCTATCAGCAGACCATAGACAACGGTCGGGGGATATGGGAAAGTAACAGAACATATCTATAAGTCATAGTGCTAATATCATAAAATGCCACCGCTATCAGCAGACCATAGACAACGGTCGGGGGATATGGGAAAGTAACAGAACATATCTATAAGTCATAGTGCTAATATCATAAAATGCCACCGCTATCAGCAGACCATAGACAACGGTCGGGGGATATGGGAAAGTAACAGAACATATCTATAAGTCATAGTGCTAATATCATAAAATGACACCGCTATCAGCAGACCATAGACAACGGTCGGGGGATATGGGAAAGTAACAGAACATATCTATAAGTCATAGTGCTAATATCATAAAATGACACCCAAATGGGTAGTTCATGACTGACGACGCCTTTGTACGTCTCGCTTCCCTACGGAACGACACGTACATCTAGACTATTGTCTTCCCCTACAGTATTCCCTCTTTACAGTGGAGAATATAAGAATCCACCATGAGTGTTGATGTAGGATAGGAATTTTCTCCCCCGAGGGGGAGAAAATTCCTATCCTTCATCAACCAAACGAATGGGTTTTTTTTCTCCCATTTAAATCGTTAAAACATGACATAAATAACGAAATAATTGCATTTTCTCCTCACTTTTTTCCGCCAAACACGACGTTGTTTATAGTAACGTCATAAGAAATAACGTCATTTAGTTACCCGCGTCATGCAGCGCTTGTGGTAAAGCTGGGCAAACAATAAAAGACGTCACGTGGTATGGAGGATAGAGTCATTCCACATGGGGAATATCTCTATCCCACATAGGCAAAAATGGGAGAAAACGTTATTCTTTCCCGTTTAAGCGCAAAACGAAACACATAACCGCAAAGATATAAAATGTAGAAAAAGTCAGTTTATAGACATTTCTAACACTTCATTTTGATCTTGGTGGGAAACAGTTTGGAGCCAGATCAGACGTCGGGAACCCCTGTCTTGCTCGAAACTGTTTGCAATGGAAATAAACGTTTTAATGTAAACGCGTATATTGGGAATGAAAAACGTCTTTTCCACTGTACAGCGGCCCTCGGAACGACATTTATATCATTACAACAATGCTGGCCGCTGTTCTCCTAAAATACGCTTTCTAACGCTTTTACTACTGCAATATCGCCTGCTTAGAATTGCCGTTTGCTGTTTAATTCAAAGGTTCGTTTTGGATATTTTGACAGAGGAAACATTATGACAAGTGACAAACTGTTAGGGATAGAATTAAGAAGAGTTTGGTTTCGGAGGTGTCTTTGTATTTATTGGTTAAAATAGTATGAATTCATTGGTATACAATACTATAATTAAGCCAAACAGTGCCCCTCTTTATAATGATAAAAAGGGGGAGACAAACAATTGTGTTTGTTGTTCGGAGGAAGTTGTTATATGATGGGAACATTAAGACGTTGCTAACATTTGAAAACAGCTTGAATGCAGATTAAATCTAGATTAAAACTGTTTGTCTCTCGTCATTATATATTTCTTCTATCAAAATATTAACAAATAAGTAACTTTGAGACAAACAGCAGACGATAATTATAACAGACGATATTGCAGCTGTGATTTCTGCTTAGGACAAAAGTCTTGTTTGGAGAATAGCTGCAAGTTTTGTTGTAAGGGGGAACTCATTGTTCGGAGGGCCATTGTAGGAAGGGAGCTCTGTAGTAAGTGTCGAAGGTGGTTACCGTATATTATAGTTTCGTCTTATCAGACATCTACAAATTGACAAATACATGTAACACATATACAGTGGAGAATCTGTTATTCTTTCCCGTTTAAACGCAAACGTACGCAAACGCAAGGCACTAAAACGTAGAAAAGAACACCTTTTGGACAATTCTGATAATTCATGTTTATCTTGGTGGCAAACAGTTTGGAGCCTGATCAGACGCCGGTTTACCCGGCGTCTGATCTGGCTCCAAACTGTTTGCACTGCAAATAATAGTTGTAGCGTAAACGCGTTTATTGGGAAAGAATAACAGATTCTCCACTGTACAGTTGAACCTCTATACCTTAAACTCGGGTAAATTGAACTTGCCCATATTTGAAAGTTAAAACATGGCTTAATCATGTTTTAACATTAAGATATGGGTAATTTAAACTTTAGTGAGTTCGATGTATCGAAATTCAACTTATGAAAAACGAGTAGGTTCGAGTCAAGCGTGTCGAAATATCGAGTAACGACTGTAGTAAAGTATTTTTGTTACAAGATCTTCTAATAGCGAATTCTGTATTATACTGTTCACAATGTCTTCTCCCTACAACGACCCAACGTACAACAATTTCCTCCTCACAACAACGTGTGTCGATGTTCCCCAACCAAAACAATTATGCCAATAACTTTTCACGACTGAAATATATTTTGCTAAATTTTTTTTCAAAGTCACATTTAAAATGGACATTTTGACAGAAGAAAATGTAACTAAGAGTTGCAAACAGCTTGAATCCAGATTAGACGCAGCGTTACGCGGCGTCTGATCTGGATTAAAGCTGTTTGCAAATGCAAGACGAGTTCCCTCCCTATAACAATTTCCCCCGATAAACAAACACACACTCTTTGTCTCCCAGAGGGTGTTGTTGCACAGAGGGAGCACTGTAGAAGCATCTGATTGTTCAAATTCGCCTTCATAAGTTCGATTCGATATAATCATAAACCCTAAACCATTCGTTAAATGATGTAGAAAAGATTTGCAGATCGAATATGTAAATTGCAAACGGTACGCACGTCAGAAGGTCTGTGCGATCTACATTTTCATAACAATTATAAAGCGTTTTCAAGTCACATGATTCAACCAACCCATTCCTGATAGCATCTGGCCTATTACAGTGAAGAAAACGTTTTTTTCTTTCACAATTGTGGTGTGTATCCATTTCATTCTCAACGACGCAAAAAAACGCGTTTGCAAACAGTTTAGATCTTGATCAGACGCCGCGTAACGCGGCGTCTGATCAGGATCAAAACTGTTTGACACTCGTATCGATATGTTTCAGGTCATACTAAATTGAATCTTACTGCAAACAACACAATTTAAGCATACGATAATGAAACGGTGAAGGGGTAAAATTCTCACGATTAATTTGGCAGCGAAAGTGTTATGCTATAATCCTTATGCCATTGCAAACTGGTTGGAGACAGTTCGGACTGCAAACTGCTTGTCACTCAGATAAAGATTAATGGTAGCAAATATTCTAAAGTAGGTCAAGAAATGTCTTAAACCATTTGCGTCTTGTTTTACGTTTGTTTCTGTCAAATAGGGGAAGTGAGAAATGAAATTTAGACGACATGTACATATTGATATTACTTTTATATTGCAATAACGTGCACTCCCCAATGGCGCGTGTTCAACGTAATAAAGCGGGATAAAAGTAAAGCAGAAAGCTCCTTGACCCTTTCACTCCCAAATTTTCCGTGAGATTTTTACCCTTTCAACGTTTAATTGTAGTCTGCTATAACTTTATTGTTTGCAAGATCGTTTCAAATTGAGATGTAATGTACTTGTAGAATGAATTAAAACATATCGATACGAGTGTCAAACAGTTTGGATCCTGATCAGACACCGCGTTACGCGGCGTCTGATCAGGGTCCAAATTGTTTGCAAACTCTTTCAAGCGTCATTGACAGTGAATCGGTTAAGAACCACTCTGCGTTTTTACAACCTTGTTTAAGCTGCAATCTGCTAGGATATAGTTACTATTTCTTTTGGTGTGTATTCATAACTATACGAAGGTCACTCAAATAGTACATGTACTAGTACTTGGCATTTTCTTGGAATCTACATGGAAATATGTTTATCTTATGTTAAACATCGTTGAAGGAGTATTTTCTTGTTGATAGTGTACATGTAAACTATACTTAATTAGTTTAAACATATTTTATTTCAGAAAATGTACAGATACATAAAATATACAACATATCTATTATAGGATTAGAATGAAAGCTAAAGCTTATTTAGTTCTTCTCCTTGACAATTAGTTACATTGAAAAAGCAGTTTGAGTCCTCCTGCACGTTGTCGGTAAGTTTACGATAACTGAAGCAAACGGTCCGTATCCAAATGAGGGGTCGAGTAACTCGGCATCTCATGTGGATCCAAACCGTCTGGTTTTCTGGAGATATTAACATAAAAAGAAATATGCAGATAAAACACATTTTAGGAATAATGCAGGTGGTACCTTTTACAAATAGGTAGCATGCAGAGGGTTGAACATAATTGAAAGAAAAAAAAAAAAAAAAAAAAATTATAGAGCTTCTTTCGAAAAGAATATTTCTCTTGATGACAGTGACAAATATACTACATTCTATAGTTTTTTGCTAATAATACATCTATGAGATTTTCAGAAAATGAAATTTATTACACAAGCCATAGATACGACATGTAATACATCTATTTGACATAATCTACAGTAGAGAATAAGCTATTAAATTCTTTCCCAATAAAAATATTTTTTTCAACATTCGTATGTTCATTGAAAACATGTTGGAGCCTCACTAAATTCCAGGTTACCCAACTATTCTGTTTGCAACTCAGATCGTAACTATTTAAAAAACCGTTGTTATTTTTCTATATTTTGCTGAATTTCGTTTCGTTTCAGTTCATTTAAACTGGGTAAAACAACGACTTCTCCACTGAATCCTTATTTGATCTTTTTTCTGCCATGAATACAGTACTGAACATTATTAAATTAACAATTTTTGCGATTCGCTTGCAATTCGCTTGCAATTTGATGGCAATTCGCTTGCGATTCATAATAGTAACTTTACCCTCAGGTATAAGTTTGCTTGAATGATGTTGACCTTACCAAGGCGGGCTCCTATATTCACTTTGCTTTATGTTTGTCTTGCGTGTTGTTTTCTATTTAGTGTGTAGATGAAGGAATGGTATTGCGTGTGTGTGTGTGTTTGTTGTGGTATGACTGTGTGTGTGTGTTCTGCTTGAGAGGTGGGTGTATTGTTTGTGTTACGTTTCCTGCTTGAGTCTTTCGTATTTATTTCTCACAAATATTAGCAAATATGCATTCGTTTATATTTTCGATTCCATTTTTGTCAAAACTGCTTCGGAAAAATAGCGTAAAAATAGTCAAGCTTAAGATTCGCTTTTTGTAGCCCCCGACCCGATAGCAATTCGATGGCAATTCGCTTGCTATTCGCTTGCGATCCGCTATTTAATTTAATAAGGTTCAGTACTGTAGCGAACAGTTGAAAGAAACACTATTAAGAATATGCTGATACGAACAGCTCAAAAAACACTGTTCTATATCAGTTATGGAATATTGTGTAGAATATCCCTTTCATTCTCAATGACGTCATAAAGCGCATTTGCAAAAAGTTTTGATCCTGATCAGACGCCGCGTAACGCGGCGTCTGATCAGGATCAAAACTGTTTGCCACTTGTTTTGAAATTACGTCAGTTATACTACTTTAAATCTAACTTTGAAACGATATTGCAGACAACAATATTTAAGCAGACGACAACATGGCGGTAAAGAGGTAAAACCTCACGATAATTTAGATCATGAAAGGGATATAGTAGTGATGTGTCAGGCGTCAGCTAAATCGGCATCTAGACAGGCCTTTTCATATTCAAAATTATTCGGGATATTTTTACCTCTTCGCCGCTTTATTGTCGTCTGCTTCAGTAGTGTTATCTGTAAGACACGTTTCAAAGTTAGATTTAAGGTTGTGTGAGTTACAAAATATCGATAAAAGTGTCAAACAATTTGGGGCCTGATCAGACGCCGCGTGACGCGGCGTCTGTTCAGGACCCAAACTGTTTGCAAACGCGCTTTAAAGCGTCATTGAGAGTGAAGGGGTTAAATCGGTTGACACTGAGTTTTAAATACATGTACGTCATCAATACATTGAAGCACATGTCCTTTTCTACAATTATATAAAATCCATTTTGTGTCTTTAAAACGGGTAGGCTTAGTGGTATTCATTGTGCCAGAATTGTTTTGGCGAAATGAAAATGGTTCAATCAGGAAACGGGTTTGATTCTCATGCATGTGCTTTTAAACATGAGCCGTGCTATAAGAAAAGTTGTCTAATTGCATTGCAAACAGTGTAGAGTAAGTCTACCTGCCAATGACGCGACAGCTGGTCTTGTTCTTCAGTGGTTGACAACCATACGTATAGAAAACATTTTATGTACATGTACAGTGGAGAATCTGTTATTCTTTCCCAATAAACGCGTTTACGCTAAAACTATTATTTCCAGTGCAAACAGTTTGGAGCCAGATCAGACGCCGGGTAACCCGGCGTCTGATCAGGCTCCAAACTGTTTGCCACCAAGATAAACATGAATTATCAGAATTGTCCAAAAGTTGTACTTTTCTACGTTTTAGTGTTTTGCGTTTGCGTACGTTTGCGTTTAAACGGGAAAGAATAACAGATTCTCCACTGTAGCTGTTTTATGTACGGTATTTGACAGTGTAGACCAAACTCAGGTATAGAGCCTGTGATGACAATAGTGCTTGATCTGTACAATGTTGCAATGCAATAACAGTGATTTTGTCATGACACGCCTCAAATGCATATGATACATCGTTTCTTCAAACATACTTTAATATATAAAGCAGATTAGGGGTTTCGAAATGTTTTTACTGATCGAAGAATCTGATTAGCACAGGCCAATAGATCATTTTTGCCAAAACCTCATTTTGAAAATTAAGTTTTTAGTAGATGCGTCATTCCTTGAATAAACAAACATGTAATTATATCAACTTAAATTTACTTATAACGTTGTGCAATGCCAGAAATAAAAGTCTGATACAGATTTGTTAAGAGTATTGCCAGACTGTGCAATGTATGCTATGAATAAGCAATTTAAGCGCTTTGATTTCCGGTTATGCAGAAACTATGCGTTAGGAAGCGGAAACTGGCAGACTTGTGTATGCAGGGCTCCCTCTCTACAACGGCACCCAATGGGAGACAATGATTGTGTGTGTTGTTCGGAGGGAGTTGTCATAGGGAGGGAACATTACTACGTTGCAAACAACCTGAATCCCGATCAGACGCCATTCATAAATGTCTATTTATATGTAACTTTGAGAAAAAACAGCAGACGAAAATTTTAAGCGAAAGATATTGCAGACGTGAAAAGATAGAAACCGCGGAAAGCGCCTATGTGAGGAGGGGATCGTTGTTGAGAGGGCCATTGTAGAGAGGTAGTACTGTATTAGAATTTTAACATAACTGACGGCTTATAAACCTCTCAGTGGCAAACTTATTGAAGCCTGATCATACGCCGAATACCTCGCTGTCTGCCCTATTAGCCCCGTCATTTTCAAATTATTCGGGACATTTTACCCATTCATTGCTTTATTGTAGCCTGCTTCAGTATTGGTGTCTGCAAGACATGTTTCAAAGTTAGATTTAAGGTTGTATGACTTAATAAATATCGATAAGAATGTCAAACAGTTAACACGGAGTCTGATCAGGACTAAAACTGTTTGCAAACGCACTTTATACATGTAGCGTCATTGAGAGTGAAAGGTATACAAGAGACGACTGGATTAGTACAAAGGTCATTTACAGAAAAATAACGTATCACCCTATGTGGAGAGAAATGAAAATAGAGGAATTACAAACTGTCTAAGACGATCGTATGATATGTCTTGGTTTTTATTATATGCCTTTGTATGATATCGAGCGTTTTCGCGTGTTTTTGCACAGTAAAATACAAGAGTCTGTATCAGCCACCTTGTATCAGCCACTTTGTATTTTACTCTGACCTCGCTTTCGATTTAACGTGACGTCATTTACGTACGTGTACAAGTGCCGCGTTATTCATTGTGGCAAACAAAAAATCTTGTTCTGCTTCAAATAACTAATAAATTTTGGCTATCAAATGATTTAAACAACTATTTAATTGTTTCTGGTGTGTATTCAAGGCATATAATAAACACATCACCAGTTGGCAGTGTGCTACAGAGTGTTGCATTTAGCTCTCGACGTTTTTGGCGGAAACAACCGATCAGACTCGCGCCAAGGCGCTCGTCAGATCGGCTATTTTCGCCAAAATCGTCTCGAGCTAAATACATCACTCTGTATTACACTGTCAACTGGTAATGTGTATTTATTTCAATTATTTCAGTTAACCCTTTAACTCTCAATGACGCTTAAAAGCGCGTTTTCAAACAGTTTGAATCCTGGTTAGACGCCACGTATCGCGGCGTCTTATCAGGATCCAAACTGTTTGAATCTCATTGAAATTTCTTCAGTCATACTGCCTTACTTTTAACTTTGAAATGACAACAAAATTGAAGTAGACGACAATGAAACGGTAAAGGGGTAAAAATCTTACGAAATATTTGGTAGTTAAAGGGTTAAATAAATCTGAATAAGGGGAGATCCTTTGAAAGCACAGAAAACAAAGCAAATACTGAAAATTTAAACCCTTCTATAACGACAACTAAAAGAAAGTCTATTTGATTATGTTAATTATAGGTTTCAGCTTAAAGAAGTGTGGAAGTAAAACAGAATGCTCTTGAAGTTTAACTTTCATCTTGGTGTAAGCAATTGTAAGCAATGTGTTGTACTCGCTTTGACAGACGCAGTGTATATTGTTTACTTTCGATTTCAAATTTTTATTCTTTAACTATTCAAACTTCTATGTTTACCATTGACTTCGTATATGAAAATTAATGAAATTACATGAACTTTATCAGAAAATCGTCTGATCGAATTTATATTTTCAAAAAGCGGGAAAAATCTTTAAATCCTGTCTATACCAAAGGGGATAATTTGGCCGAATATAAACAGATTAATAGGAGTTGTATTTGGTGTCTTGCGAATATGGCCGACTTAAATCATGCAAGCGAGATTGTAAGTGCTTGGGGACTGTGTATATGTAATATACCAAGTTAAAGTCTACTTTCAGTCCGAATGACCGCTCAGCCGACTGTACATATACTCCCCTGATCATCGAGCCATCTTGCCTATGAGCACTGCTAACATATGGCGCAGTCAAATGCAGCCGCAGTACCGACTCAGACCCTTCACAGGTACCCATTTTAACCCCTGGGTGGAGAGGAGCTATTCGCGATACATGTCTTGCTCAAGAACATTCCTGTACATCATCGGGTATTCAGAAAAATCCCCTAGTCAGACCGCTGGTCCGGCGGGGGATCGAACTCACGACCCCTGGTACCGTAGTCCAAGGTGTTAACCATTGGGCCACTACCGCCGGTTCACGTTTTTTTTATTTCTATGTATATGTATATAGTGGACGCATGAGTGTATAGATGACATAGTTTGATGGATTTTTTCCGCTCTGTGCACTGGCATTGTGGGCTAATAAATAAATTACTGGTCGTATAGGAGAAGTTTAACTGTACATACAGTGGATAATCCGTTATTCCTTCCCGTTTAAACGCAAACGCATTGCAATAAATGTAGAAAATAACAACTTTTTTGACAAATCTGACTATTCATGTTTATACGAGTGGCAAACAGTATGGAGCATGATCAGACGCCGGGTTTCCCGGCGTCTGATCTGGCTCTAAACTGTTTGCAGTGCAAATAGCAGTTTTAGCGTAAACGTGTTTATTGGGAAAGAATAACGTTTTTCCCACTGCATAGGAGAAGCTTAACTGTACATAAAAACTCGCTTGTTCAAAACTTGCTAACTTAAACAGAAGTATAATTACATCTAACTCTCGTCGATTCTGGAGACATGCGGCAATGCTAAATTGCTTTGGTAGTTGTAATGAGAACTTAATCTCAATATACTCCAGGGGCTGCAGTTTTCGTTAATTTAGAAGCAGTATGGTCTCTTAACGTTATTTCTAACGCCTTCTTTGGGAGCCCGGTAGGCATATTCTATGCATTCACAAATCACCGAACGATCGTGTTTTATAGTAAAACGTGAACCGATTCAGTTAACGTAACTCAACAAATTTCACTAAACCCTTTACCCCATAGGCTTGCTCTAGTTTTGAAGACAGGTGAGGCTTAAAACAAGCTGAAAGTAAAGCAGAATGCTCATTTAGGTCGATTCTGTTTTAATTTTAGCCTTCTTTAAGCTACGATCTGCTAGAATTAGGAAAATAGCTATTGTGATTCACGTTAATTGTATAACTTGGAATTGTTCTTTAGTGGATGAATAAGTTTAAATGCAACTTTACCCCACCTCATGCGTTTGTTCTCGTTTTGAAGACAGATGACTACTTAAAGCAGGTCGAAAGGAAAGCAGAATACGTTCAACCTACTTTAAGCTACAGTCTGATTAAATAAAGTAAATATTTCTTGTGATATACATTAATGGTTGTATAACTTGGAATTGTTTTACTTATCGCAGAGGAATACAATTAAATGAAAAAAAGGGTTTACAAATACTTCTTATAGAACTGGAGTACATGTATTAAAATAAAACTTCCCTGTACATAAACATTCTCGTTTTCGAGCGTTTAATTGATCAGATTTGAGCCCAGATTGTAATCTGATCACTCAAATGCCTGAGAACGACTTCAGACTCAACGTTTGGATGTGTACAAACTCTCAAACTGGCATCTTTGTTCAACAATTTTTCTCAACAAACACAATTCTGCAAGAACTCAGCTTGATGTTGTTTGTCATTAAGATTTAACCCTTTGTCTGCATATCGAGACTTCTCTGAAAACTGTTTGGATCACTAACAGAAGGCGCATAGCATGGCATCTGGTCTCGAATTACACTGGTTGGCATTATTCTTAATATCAAGATTACAGGATTTTAAATGAAAAATGTAAAACTCTATATTTAACCCTTCACTTTCAATGACGTCTGAAAGCTCGTTTGCAAACAGTTTGGGTCCTGATCAGACACCGCGTAACGCGGCGTCTGATCAGGACCCAAACTGTTTGACACTATTATTGATATTTGATACGTATTACAACCTTAAATCTAACTTTGAAACATGTCTTGCAGATAACAATACTGAAACGGATGACAATAAAGCGGCGAAGGGGTAAACAAATCCCGAATATTTTATCAGGAAAGGGTTAACACATTTTGCAGACCACAATGTCAAAGCAGTCGACAAAACGGCGGGATAAGGCTTAACAAATTCTTAGCGATAATTCTGGATATGACATTACATTGTGTTTGCACGCAACTTAGTTAGAATACGTACACTTCCTGGCTGGACACAAATATTTGATACACATAGTCGTTTTATTTTCTCTTAAATTCCGACAATCGTGGCTAAAACTGAATTACTGCATTTGGAGGTAATAGAATTAACGAATAAAATTACATTATATTCTTGCTGTCGGGTTTTTACACAGCACGACGATTTAAGAAAGGTGTTCTAATGCCACACCACTTTATAACGACCGCTACAACAAACGCTAATTGATTGTTTAAAAGACAGGTGACAGCTTAAAGCAGGGTGACAGTACAACTTAAATATTCAAAAGCCAAGTCCTAATTTTCCCTCCCTATAGGATCACCCTCCGAACAACGCATACACTTTTGGCCTCCCATTGGGTGTCGTTATAGAGAGGACTCACTGTAATGGATTGTCTACTCTCTAGTTGCTACTTACATGATTAACCCATTACCCCATAGAATGTTTCTCATTTTGAACAAAGGAGTCCACTTAAAGCAGGTTGAAAGTAAAACAGAATGTGCCTTACGGCGCATTCTGCTTTAATGTCAGCCTGCTTTAACTACCATTTGCTAGAATACAAAAATATTCTTTGAAAACATATTCATAACTGTGTAAAGTGGAACTATTTTCTCAGTGGAGGAATATACGAAAAGCGTAAAAAGGCGTATTTATGGGGTAATGGGTTAAACTGACATTTGTACGAGTTTCCTTTAGTATCTTTAAAATCCATTATTAAATGTTCGATCTTGCTTCAGTTTACACGTGTCTCTACAAATACTCGAAATGGTTCCTATTTACTTAAACTTGTGAGTTGCATTCCCACTCTTATAATCTAGCTGATATCTAAAGCACTTTAACGTGCGTATACTACACTGTGCATAAAATATACTTATATACATGTACGAACCACTGAAATAATGATTTTGTCAGAATTGTAAAAATGTTGCCATATTCTGTAGTTTATTGCTCTGTGTTTGCGTTTTGCTAACCTGTTCCCCCTGAAACATTTAGTGGACAGTTCCAATTTCAAATTAAGTCTAGTCCATGTTTCACTATTCAGGTAACTGGTTTGATTGTAACAATATTGCCAGAAGACAAAAGATGTAGACTCTGATCAGAAGGCTCTAAACAAACCTCTGATCAAGGTATTCACTGTTTTCAAAGGAAAATTGTTCATATATCAGATACATGTACACTGTTTGTTAACCTTTTCACTCTCAATGACGCCTTAAAGCAAAAATTAAAAAAGTAATATACCAAGTTATAGTCTACTTTCAGTCCGAATGACCGCTCAGCCGACTGTACATGTACTCCCATTGAGCACTGCTAACATATGGCGCAATCAAATGCAGCCGCAGTACCGGCTGAGACCCTTCACAGATACCCATTTTAACCCCTGGGTGGATAGGAGCAATTCGCGTTAAATGTATTGCTCAAGAACATCATCGGGGATTAAGAAAACATCCCCTAGTCAGACCGCTGGTCTGACGGGGGATCAAACTCACGACCCCTGGTACCGTAGTCCAATGTGTTACCACTGGACTACTTCCGCGCGGTTGCAAACAGTTTGGGTCCTGTCGACAAAATGGCGGGATAAGGCTTAACAAAGTCTTATAGTTGACAACAATACTGAAGCATACTACAATAAAGCGGTGAAGGGGTAAAAATCTCCCGAATAATTTGATCATGAAAGGGTTAGTGCCGAGTATACTCGTCGCTAGGACTGGATATGTTACTTTCTTCGAAGAACAAAAACGTTCATTTAAACATAGCAAAATTATTACATGCCTTCGAGTGATATCGAGCGTTTCCGCGTGTATCTGCAGAGTAAAATACAAGAGTCAGCCACCTTGTATCAGCCACTTTGTATTTTACTCTGACGTCGCTTTCGATTTGACGTGACGTCATTTACGTACATGTACGAGTGCCGCTTTATTCTGTGTGGCATACAAACAATCTTGTTCTGCTTCAAATAACTAATTAATTTTGGATATAAAATCATTTAAACGACTATTTAGTTGTTTCGTGTTCGTATTCAAGGCATATAATAAACACATCACCAGTTGGCAGTGCGCAACAGAGTGTTGCATTTAGCTCTCGACGTTTTTGGCGGAAACAACCGATCAGACTCGCGCCAAGGCGCTCGTCATATCGGCTATTTCCGCCAAAAACGTCT
This sequence comes from Gari tellinella, assembly GCA_922989275.2. Taxonomy (NCBI): domain Eukaryota; kingdom Metazoa; phylum Mollusca; class Bivalvia; order Cardiida; family Psammobiidae; genus Gari; species Gari tellinella. The sequence goes on from OV277870.1 coordinate 899,119, forward strand.
CGAGCTAAATACATCACTCTGTATCGCACTGTCAACTGGTAATGTGTATATATCAAGGTTGCAATGAATATATGAAATAATGTAGTTGCAGATTGATACTATCAATAAGGTACTATAATAGTGTAAACATATGTACAAGCTATAATATTTTCAGTTGTATGTGGGGTTTTTTATTTTTATAAATGGCATGGTCATATTTCACGTAAATGAATCTATTGTACATGGCCCATGGCACTTATATGTTGCCGATTGCCAATAAAATTGAGTTGAGTTGAGTTGTTAAACTGGTAAAAATAAGGCATTCTCTACTGTGGTGAAAACACACACTTCATTAACTGCGACTGAAACTTAATTGGAACGTTTGTCAAGAAACTGGCAGTTTTCATGGAGTAAATTGGCATACTTGTCACAAAGTCAACACGCGCCATTGACGTATGACCTTCCATAACAAATACAGTGTTCCCTCCCTACAACGGCCCTCCCAACAAGGACTCTTTCAATACATGTACAACGGCACTTGTCGTTGTTCCCTTAAACGCATATTTACCATGCAATGTCGTCTGCTCAAAATTGTCGTCAGCTGTTTTTGGTTTTTTTTTAATAATGGACGTTTTGACAGAAAAAAAAATAATAACGAGTGACAAACAGCTTGAATTCAAATCAGACGCCGCGTGACGCGGCGTCTGATCTGAAAATAAGCTGTTTGCAAATGTAAATTAATTCCCCTTCCTATAACGACTCTCTCCGACCAACGCACACAATATTTGTCTCCTATTGAATGTCGATTTACAGAGGGAGAGCTGTAACCTTGAACATGTAGTTGAAAACGCGTTATTCTTTTATGTTTATCCATTTCACGATCAAATGTATCGTGAGATGTTTACCCGTTCACCACCATATTGTCGTCACCTTCAATATTGTTGTCTGCAATATCATTCCAAATTTAAATTTAAGGCAATATGACAGAAGGAATTTCAAAAACCTTTGACAAACAGTTTTGATCGTGATCAGACGCCGCGTCAGGATCCAAACTGTTTGCAAACGCGTTTAATTACGTCATTGAGAGTGGAGATTTATAATAAACTAAACACCAACGTCATGCAATGAAATATACAATATATTTTGTGTTAAAAATGTTTTGCTATTAAATTTGTAACTGAATAGCAAACAGGTTTGATAAAAAAAAATAAGGCTTATTGATTGTATAAGAGACAGGTGACAGCTCAAACCAACGAAGGAGCTTTCTATTTTACTTCCACGTTGCTTTAAGCTGTCACCTGTCTTTAACATCGAAATCCCGTGGAATGCATATAGGGCAGTTGGCTGAATATAAACTGATAATGCTGAATACTTCATTTGGTAACGTTATGCTTAAGAAATGAACTGAATGTTTTCGGCGTTAGCGAAAAAACAACAGAAAAGGATCGGCAAATTCCCTGAATCATGCTCAGTTAATTTCTTATATTCACATTATATTTGCTGTAAATTCTAGTATCAAATGAACATTTTATTAGGAGGCATGTATGTTTAATCCATATTTGAGTTTTTTAACAAGAACAAAATGTGTACCCTAAAAGGAACAACCATAACTAAATTACTGGAGACGCAACATAATGATTCGCGTAGTGCAGATCTATAAGCCCCGCCTCCTCTGCGAAAGGTATCCACAAGTCCCGCCCTATAGAGAAATACCGTTTATACGAATTAAACGTCATTTTTTCAACGGAATTGAATGAGGCGAACATAAATATATTGCCCTTATCCTGTATGAGAGGTCATCTCTGTAAGAGTTTCTAAATGCCTTCATTTGATGGTACAGTGGAGAAAACTATATTCTTTCCCAATAAACGCGTTTATGCTAAAACTAGTATTTCCAAGGATAACCCGGCGTCTGATCAGGCTCTAAACTGTTTGCCACTCAGATTATTACCAACACTCAGAATTGTCGAAAAGTTGTCATTTTCTCCATTTTAATGCGATGCGTTTCGTTTGCGTTCAAACGGGAATAAATAACGTTTTCTCCACTGTTACAGTCAAGGCAAGATTCTAGATATGTACTCATTCACCCCTAAGGCTTCAAATGTACATTTCAAATTCCCCATCAGTCTTAAAAAAAATATTTCGACTATTCAAGGTTGTTTTTTTTACAACTTATATGAAAATGACAAACAATGCAGACCCTGCTCAAATGGTTGCTGTAGGATCTAGACCTATAGTTTTAACAATGTAAGTGTACTCTTCTCAGGTAAACTGTTTGTACATATTCGTCGTTTAGGTTTAATGTGTTCAATATTTCCATTCGAATACCCACTGAATTTCGAATACTGAATTCGAATACCCACTGGAAAGTCTAAATTGTTAGAACGAAACCTGCCTCGTGTGTTAATATTTGAACTTCTTGTTGTCTAAACTATTCAACACAATTTGAACAATTCTCTTTGGAAACACAAGCCTCCTTGGAAATCACGGCGTTGAAAATTTGATTTTGTCTGTCACAATTCATTCAGCTGCATATCTCTCTTTAGCTGTTAGTAGCCCTTAGAAGAATATCCTACGGGCTTGTTTAAGCAGAGAGAAACGAAATTTAACAATGTTCATACAGGTACAGTGGAGAAAACGTAATTCTTTCACAATAAACGCATTGAAGCCAGATCAGACGCCGGGTTACCCGGCGTCTGATCAGGCTCCAAACTGTTGTCGTCCAGTTTAAAATCACCTTTAAGTATTGTTAAGAAGTTGTAATTTTCTTCATTTTACTGTAATGCATTTGCGTTTCGTTTGCGTTTAAACGGGAAAGAATAACTCTCCACTGTAGCTGTTAGTCGCCCCGACAAGAATATCCTACGGGCTTGTTTTAGCAGAGAGAAACGGAAAATAACAATGTTCATATAGGTACAGTGGAGAAAACGTTATTCTTCTGTTTAAACGTAAACGAAACGCAAACGCATTGCAGTAAAATGAAGAAAATTACAATTTCTTGATAAGCTCCAAACTGTTCGCTAACGAAACGCAAACGCATCGCAATAAAACGTAGAAAAAGACATTTCGACAATTCTGACTTTTCTTGTTAAGTTGAGTGGCAAACAGTTTGGAGCCTGATCAGACGTCGGGTTACCCGGCGTCTGATCTGGCTCCAAACTTGTTTGCAATGGAAATAATGGTTTTAGCGTAAACGCGTTTATTGGGAAAGAATAACGTTTTCTCCACTGTAGATATAGCGTAAACGCGTTCATTTGGGAAAGAATAACACGTTTTCTCCACATGTAGCCGTTACTCGCCCCGAAAAAGAATATCTTCCGGGCTGGTTCTAGCAGAGAGAAGCAGAATATAACAAACTCTATACAGGTAGGACATAAAAATTATGAAATGCATTTTATAACGATTATTTCCCTATACTTGTGAATTTGTTTTTGTTAAAAACGATTACTTCAACTACAAACAGTTTGGGGCCTGATAAGACGCCCGTGTAGCCTTGTATTATACGAGACACAAAAATATTTGTCACTCATATATAATAAAAATAGATCTAGCCAATGCATGTTTTTCCTAAACAAAACTTTACGTATATATATGGGAAATAATTGCCGATGCGTCTTGCATAGTTTTTCTAAAACTCAGTTATATTTGAAAAGCCCATGTATGATTCTATACGGTTGCTGTGTGCAATGTATTGCAAACTGATAAACAGTGCAGATCCTGATCAGAGGGGTGCGTTAGAAGCCCTCTGACCTGCAGTGCTGCCATAAGTTGACATGAAAAATCCTAAGATTTCCAAATTTGCCTTTTTTCAAGTGCGATTTCACGAATCGTACCTTTACCCCATCGCCTGTTTCTAGTTTTGTTGACATGTGGCTGCTTAAAGCAGGCTGGAAGTAAAGCAGAATGCGCCTTAAGGCGCATTCTACTTTACTTTCAGCCCGCTTTAACTTACCATGTACTAGAAAAAAATCCGAAGATTTAAGAAAATCCGGAGAAATGGCAGCCCTGGACCTGGGTCAACAATATGAAACGTACAGTGCTGTCGAAACTTGCAACCCAACAGAGGCAAATTGTAAATTGATATATACTCTGAGGTAACATCAATACATATTTTACGAAAACAAAAAAAAGACCTCCAAGTCCGTAACTTATAATTAGATAATATTATATACTTTAAAGCGACTCGCAACCAGATGGTATATTTGCAAAAATAAAAGAACATACTCAAATAAAACCAATTGTGTAGCACTATCGTGCATCTGGCATTAGAAAAATATGATCAGTCTAAAAACATCCTTAGAAAAAGTCTTCAAATCTAATTTTTTAGATATTTCCCATCGCTTTATCCGTAGAGTCGAAAGACGCAACAAAAATAATTGATCACGGGCTACGACATAAACCCGGGCCGAATTATGTACTCTCCATTGATACACACTTAAGTACGTTAAATCGATACCTCAGATAAGAATAGCCCGGCGGTCGAGTGGGCTAAGAGATTTACTTATTTATGCGGGTCCCGGGTTTGAATCCCACAAGAGCTCAATAATTTCTTTTTATTGAAATGCAACATTCATTACTGTATATAATGCAACGTATTGTCTTCAGCGGCCGAATAAATGAAATGTTGAGTAAACGATTGAATAAATTTTGATACTGGAGTTTGGGTTTGTTTCAGCTACAGTAGAGAATGTGTTATTCTTTCCCAATAAACGCGTCTACGCTAAAACGTTTATTTCCACTGCAAACCGTTTGATGCCAGATCAGACGCCGGGTAATCCGGCGTCTGATCAGGCTCCAAACTGTTTGCCACTCAGGTTAAAATGAAAAGTCAGGATTGTCAATAGGTTTTCTCCATTTCATTGCTTTGCGTTTTGTTTGCGTTTAAACGGGAAAGAATAACGTTTTCTCCACTGTAAAATGCGTTCACAATGAATTTGATAACACACGTTCGGAGACAATTGTGAGATATTATAATTATTAAACAGTCAAATACATACCTATTATTTAAATATCTAGTTCCTTTGACATTGTTCCATCAACCCCAACACGTGAAAGAAACATTAAAAGATCCTCATCACTGGACACTTAACACGTGAAAGGATGTCTTCTTTTAGGATATCCGCCTAGTCATACGGTGTCGAATTATTCCAACCAAATACACTTGTTGCAATCACATCACCGCTCCATTCACTATATCAAATAATTCACAATCCTTAACAACCTCCCAGACAATACTTGAAAATGTGTATCCTCTAACTGGTGTTCAACCGAAAACAATTAAGAAGAATTCGCTTGTACAGCGAATACGACATTTGTCTTTTCCAATAACAGCGTTTATGATCAACGCAACATATCTATTGCAAACATATTAGAGCCTGATCAGACGCCGGGTTACCCGGCGTCTGATCAGGCTCTAATATGTTTGTACTTTATATAGAAACTACTCTTATACAATATCAAAACTGTTATTTATTTTTAAATTTGCATATTTTTTCGTTTAAAGTTTGACAGAGTAGTGTCTACTCAACTGTAGACGAATTAAAGAGTGTTGAACATACATCAATTAACCACCCGCTTGCGGCTGTCAAGAAACTCAAGTTTGTAGGCTCATAGTCTGCTGAAGTTTCGCCTATCCGAACTCGATAGAAAGAACAGATCCAAGTGGTGTCGGTGAAAACTGCTGCAGCCCTTCACTGTCTTGTTTGGTATTGATCTTCCCGGGGATCAAATATTCGTTTCTGAAAAGCCAAGAAATAAATATAAATCTTCAAACAGAGCCATCTTTAACCATAATTACAGCCAAATTACAGTGGAGAATACGTTATTCTTTCCCGTTTAAACGCAAACGAAACGCAAACGCATCGCATTAAAATGGAGAAAATGACAACTTTTCGACAATTTTGAGTGTTGGTAATAATCTGAGTGGCAAACAGTTAGGAGCCTGATCAGACACCGGGTTAACCGGCGTCTGATCTTGCTCCAAGCTGTTTGTATTGGAAATACTAGTTTTAGCATAAACGGGTTTATTGGGAAAGAATAACGTTTTCTCCACTGTAACCTAGCTGTTATGACTATCGAAGAAATCTTTTCTAACGCATATCAATAATACAATATCTCGTTTGAAATTGACTGAGAGGTCAAAGTATGGACATTTTTGTGTTTTATAGGTTTTATAGAAATATAACCCAATTGTTTAGGTTTCTCTACAATAGCGTGTGAATTGTTTGGAAGCACACAGGACTAATTATAAGCACACATACAAATTGACAATATACTAATTTAGTTATTTAAACGAAGCTTACATGTACAGTGGAGAATCTGTTATTCTTTCCCAATAAACGCGTTTACGCTAAAACTATTATTTGCAATGCAAACAGTTTGGAGCCAGATCAGACGCCGGGTTACCCGGCGTCTGATCAGGCTCCAAACTGTTTGCCACCAAGATAAACAATAATTGTGACCCGCCACGCGAAAAGGGCCCTTCAGGGTGAGAACGTCATTTGGAGATAAAACGACGTCAAAGTTTGCACGTCGTTTTGCGCACTTTCGGTTTCAATTACATTATATGTTGTGACTGAAGTACAATTAGTTTCAACTCCAAATATCACACAGTTGACGCTATGATCAGAATTTGAATACGTGTGGCACTCATAATCATCCAAACTATTTTTAAACAAAAAAACAGCTCAATTGTCCACGTTAAACTGTCGCAATACCCTGTCGAAAACTGGCACTTGTCGGTGAAGGTCGTATCTATATAGTGTATCAAATGTAGTGTATTTATCTATTATATCAAAAGTCTATAATTATCTAGATTCAATCTACCTGATCGTTTCTGAAAGTATCTACAGAAAAAATGTAGATCTAACCTATAGTGGAATGTGATCATTGTTTTGATCATGGCTAGCCAGGCTAGCTTAGCGTCTTCTGTAAAAGATCGGCTGCCATCTCATTGTTTTCTGAATTTAAACGATGACGATGAACACTGGTATACATCGTACAGCGGATGTTGCTCCAAAGTGATACGGAATCCATGGTGAATTGATGTAAACAATGTCAGGCCAGGTAAGAAATACGTCTATTACACAATTATTGCAACACATAAGTATTAAACGTTTAATCGTACCGAATCAGAACTAATTTCTGCCTGTCGCAAACAAGCCTCTTCTGTTACAAACGTCGAATGGTCCGTGAATTATGAGAGTTTAGTCTGCCCTATCACTATCAATGTGTGCCGAGTTTGCACAAATTGACTGAATATGTGCAATATATTCAATTAAAATATAATTGTTGTTCACTGGATCGATGGCAAATAACTACATGCATTTGTAATATCTCACAGTGTTGGCTAAAATGATCTACAGTTTGCAAATTTGATCGATTTATTGCAGCATCACTGTACTGTGTCTTGCAATACGTATGTACTGTTTCTTGCAGAGGCTGTGATATTAACTGTACTGCTTCTTGTTAATACTAAATGGCCGTTAATCGTCTATTTTCAGTTCAGCTATTGATTACAAGTGTGCTTACTGCGCAGATTCATTCCAAACATTTAGAGGAATAATTGAACACACCAAAGAAGACCATCCAAGTAGAGAAATAAAAATTCGTGTTGTTGAAAATACCCCAAAAAAGACAACAAATTTTAAAATTATCCCTGATTTATGTCGTGAGCAAGGACGGGTTATTACTGTAAATGAATAAGAGAGAAAATACACTTACCAAGAGAAGGCACGATCCCGAAAGACAGTCCACGGATAAAAATAATGAAAGTAAACGACAGTGTTAAAATAGATTACCAATCAAGCTGTGATTTAGGTTGTGAATCATTACCAGAAGAAACAAACAGCGACTGTCAAAATATGCTGAACAGCAAAAATAACTATACATATGTAAAGTTAATGAATAATTACAATCGGTATACAAGAGCGTAAATTTTGTCTTTCTTTCCTATATTTAATTAACGCCTGCCATTTTTAGCACGTGCATTTTTGAAATCGGTCAACCGTTTAGCCACAGGGTATTGTTAAACAGTTCTCCACGAATCGCACGTGCGCGTTTCATAAAAAGTCCACGTGTTGAACATTTTGTGTCATTGGCGTTATTGACGAAACAGTAACAGGAAAAACAATATTTTATTAAAATTAAAGAGTTAATCTGATGGCTAGACTAAACCAAATACAGCACGAACGCGCCATTAGCATGCTTACAGTGTATGTGCAATATATGCATAAATGAGATTGCACGGACATTTGTATGCACACTGGCATCTACCCATTCGCTGCACAGCAGATCCAACGTTACTTTGATTTTATGCGTAGACGTCTAGTGTCAGCGGAGGACATATTCCATACTAGACTTTCATACAAGAGTGGATTTTAGCTACACATAACTGGATATAAACTTGAAATGTTTCATCGATATTGTGGTGCCAAAAATATGGCATTTGTGGATTTTTACTTTTGATACTAACAGTCTTTAAAGCGACGCAGTAACGTTATGAAATGAGCTGAAATTGAACACTGTTTGACTTTTTATCATTTCTGATATGATTGTTAAACACACATTAAAATAAATACACATTATTTCTCATGTATAGTTTCGTTTGCTGTTATTGCTTCGACAACTTGAACTCCTTCTTCCTGCCGTTGTTGATACTCTGCAAAATGCCGGTAGACTTCATGCGTATTTTGCCTTTAAACCGGCTTCTTGCTGAAAGCAGATTCTCCGTGAACAACATTGCCTTTTTATTATTTCTTGATGTGGTGCAATGGTAAGATTTGGACGAAACAACCACTACAATGATATACAACTCCGATGTTAAGGGTGTATCAAACCCATAAGCGAATTTTTCAAAGTATCTAACTTTTTTCTTTCATGTTTATTACGAAAGAGCTGTTTATGATAAATGAAAAAAAAGGAAAACATCATATGTTGGTGTGCTTTATTTTGCACTACGGCAATTGCTGACCGTACCAAGGCGGGCTCCTATGTTCACTTTGCTTTATGTTTGTCTTACGTGTTGTTTTCTATTTAGTGTGTAGATGAAGGAATGGGATTGTGCGTGTGTGTGTTTGTTATGGTATGACTGTGTGTGTGTTCTGCTTGAGAGGTGGGTGTATTGTTTGTGTTGCGTTTCCTGCTTGAGTCTTTCGTATTTATTTGGAAAAGATGTGTCAAATTCAGACTTTTTCTTAAATTTTGTCAAAGCTTCAATAAATTCTATTTTAGAGAAAAAACAAACATGGTAATTTTGTTTTTCATTATGTATTTAATGTCTGTGGAAGTATTTTGACATAAAGACTCTAATTCAAGACCAAACAGGCACCAGATTTGGAAAATATGAATATCTGAATCAACAACATGTTTTTTATGGGTAATGATATTTTTTTACAACAAAATATTATGAGATAAAGTAAAAATAATAATATTTCTAGTATCGTACTTTTTTAAATTCTACCAGATGAAAAAATCCAAACGAAGGCAATTCAAAATATGAAAAGAAATTGATAGGTCAGTGTTGAAAAATTTGAGTTATGGAAGAAAAAGGAGTTATCTCCCTTAATAAGTACCATATCGATGATATTTAGAGCTTTATAAATTTCACATTTGGTGCATGTTTTGTATTAAATTAGTTTTTGTATGAAGAAATACTACCATAGACGTGAAATAAATGAAACACAAAACCAAATTATCATGTTTGTTATAATTTGAAATGGTTTTATTGAAGCGGGCTGTTTGAAAAGGACGAAATTAGAAAAAGTGAGTGGGGTTGGTAAATTTTACATGGCCGTGGAGCCAAACGTTGTTCACAAAAATGTACACTTTTTCTATTTTTCGTTCATTTTAAATAGCTTTTTAATACAAAATCATCATAAGAGTGTTTAAATATACTTTGAAAATTTCCCAAACTCATGAGTTTGATACACCCTTAAGTCATTTTGGTTAACAGGCTTAAAATTGTTTAAGGGGCGTTTTCTGAGGTGTATGGGTGGCCCAAAGAAAAAAATTCAAGGGACAGAAAATGAAACTACTCCCGAACGTTATGCACCAGAGACATCAAACATCAAGTTCATCGTACCAGATTTACTGATTGTATTTTCCAAGACATGCTAGTCTGACTCTATCACCATTGAGCCACGGCGACTTCATTGAAATTCGGTTCGTTAGTTAGTTATATAATTGTGAAACTAATTATGTACTAACATGTACGCTAGTTTTGTTACCTACATGTAAAGTGATCATGTATACATGTATCTCAAATATAGATTTTGAATAGATATCAATGTTTTCCACGTTTTTGCGATGAAGACCGTAGGTAATAATGTCTTAAACAATACCCTCAGTCGGTTGTAGTGACGTTACCCCACCCCGAAGTTGACCCAATTTCAGGAAGCAACTTATACACAAACGTCGGCTCAAAAAGCCTCAGCTAAACGTATTTTCCTAGAGGAAAGGTTAGATACTAATTTTACTTAGCGAAAATACGTAGAATGTTTCAGAATACGGGTCCAGGTCTAATTTTCGATCCATTTCGTTCAAATTTACTAATTGTTTTTTCCAAGATGCAGTACAGTAGAAATGCAAGATGCGGTACAGTTAACTGTCACCTGCTTGCAAGACGCGGTACAGTAATGGTAGAATGAAATGGCCAAATTTACAAAACGTGCAACTGTTTCGCTAACACGAGGAGAAAATCCTAATACATAGAGTTACTATCTATCTGTAGAGGAAAAACAATTACACTTTACATGTATATAATACACATATTCGACCAATTTGTGTAAAGTCGGCACACGTTGTTAGTGATAGGGCAGACTAAACTCTCATAATTCACGGACCATTCGACGTTTGTAACAGAAGAGGCTTGTTTGCGACAGGCAGAAATTAGTTCTGAGTCGGTACGATTTAACGTTTAATACTTATGTGTTGCAATAATTGTGTAATAGACGTATTTCTTACCTGGCCTGACATTGTTTACATCAATTCACCATGGATTCCGTATCAATTTGGAGCAACATCCGCTGTACGATGTATACCAGTGATGAAGACACGTTAGATCTGGTGACTGAGGTGAATAATGACTATTTTAATCCCACTTCTGTGGACTGTAACAACCAGTGTGATTCTAGTGATGAGGATTGTGTGGATGCAGAGTGGAATAAAACAGACTCAGATTATTTTTTGGAGGTGGCGAAGTTTAGAAAGGACGGATGCGGATGCAGCCATTTATATGGTACGTTATCGATCTATTTTTAGATTAGGTAGTCTTGATCTACACACGTTAAATAAATATGTTTTTTGTTTCAAATTTATGTGCAGATTCCACTTTTCATTGGAAACAAAAACTAGCATAACGAAATAGTTTATTTCGTTTCGGCGAAAAAATAAATAAAACGTGAGTTTTAAAGTCAATACGTAAATTTGAAGTGAGGTAGTAAGCGGGCTCCGTGGCGTATTGGTGTGTGTGTGTACCTAACTCTAAAGCTTGATGTTGCACGTTCTAATCTTACTATCGACGAAATGTTTTTTTTTCCTCTCTTTTAATTGTTTGAAAGCAATTGCATCTTTTTCCAAGACTAAAACAATGACTTCTGACATTTTTTTGGTTAAAGCATTAAAATTTTTAGTAGGGGCCTACTACCGATTATTAAACGTTTGATGTCCTTAATTGTGTAAATGCAAATTACCTACCATCTTACCCAATTAGTACCATAAGCAAACAGTTTGGATCCTCATGAGACGTCTAGTGACACAACGTCCAATTCGGATTCAAACTGGTTGACGATAGACCAAGCTTGAAAAGAAAAGGATTTAGGGTAATGTTTTATGGAACCGGTTAATAACGTACATGTACTCTTCATTTTTCTTTTGTAGACAAACCTTGCTGCGAAGTCGTTGGCTTGGACACCATAGAATCAAATAGACTTGCTTCCGCAGATATGACAAAAGATGAATTGGACTTAGTGATTTTGTCTCAGATAAATCAAACCAGAGACACATCTGCGGCCACAAAACAAACTCTATCACATTCCATATCTAAGCCGAGAAAAAGATCATCAAATAAGTATGTTTTGCGTGGAAAAGAAATGTGCAAAACAGCCTTTCTCTAAGCATACGGCATCGGTGAGAGGAGATACAAAAACTTATGTAAACATTTTGACAGCCATGGTATGGTTTTACGTCCTCACGGAAACAAAGGGAAACTGCCACACAACACCACGACAGTTCAAGATGAAGAATGCGCCATTAATTTCATACGTGCATATGCTGATATTAACGGTCTTCCCTTGCCAGGCAGAATGCCGAAAATGAAAGATTATTCTGTCATGATGTTGCCGAGTGACCGCAGCAAAGTTCAGATATGGAGAGAATATGTAAAAAGCTGCTCCAAGACAGGAATCAAAGCTGTTGGACAATCAAAGTTTAAGAGTTTATGGCAAAGATATTTACCAGACATTGCTGTAATGAAAATTTCCTCAGACCTCTGCGACACATGTCAGAATAACAACAGCCTTATTATGAAATCGGCTAACTGTGATGAGGAGGATAAGTGTGCACGACTGAAAACACAAGAAGCTCACTTAAAACTGGCGAAAGAATGTAGAGCTTATTATAAAAAACAATGTGAGGAAGCAAACGATTACTGGAACTCTCTCTGTGAAAGTGAACAAAACAGTGACTTAAATGGACCAATTCATGTGTCGTTTGACTATGCTCAGAACTTAATGTTTCCTCATTCACCACAACAAGTTGGTCCAATTTACTTTAAAACCCCTAGGAAATGTACCATTTTTGGTATATGTACAGAATACATTCCAAGGCAAGTGAATTACTTAGTAGATGAGGCTGATCTAACTGGCAAAGGGGCAAATGAAACCATCAGTTACTTGGATCACTATCTGATCAACCACTTGAGTAAAGCAAGAGTACTCAGATTTCATTGTGACAACTGTTGCGGACAAAACAAGAACAACTTTTTAATGCAGTACATGTGTTGGAGAATAATGACTGAAATTAGTGATGACATTGAGGTTTCATTTATGTTGGCCTATCATACACGTTTTGGCCCTGACTGGTGCTTCGGTTTAGTAAAATTGAAATACCGGCGTAGTTACGTCTCATCAATGGCTCAGTTAGCTGGAGTTGTTCAGTCTTCAACAACAAAGAACATCAACATTCCGCAGTTGGTCAGAGACCCGACGACAAACGAGGTCCTCGTAAGTTCGTATAACTGGAAGCAGTTTTTCTCGGGTATCTTCCACGTTATTCCTAATATTAGCCAGTACCATCATTTCAGATTTACACAGAAAAACCCAGGTTGTGTGTACATTAGAGAATATCCATCGTCCCCAGAAGTGTGCTTCCAGATGTTGAAACGTGGACAAGATATTCCCGAACCAACCTGTCGCCCTGTAGTGATTCCTCCACCTGGTTTACCGGCAGAGAGAGCCTGGTACCTTTATGATAATGTTCGCAGGCACTGTGAGGATGTATATATGGACGTGTCTTGCCCCAAACCATCTGTTCCAAAGCCAGCTAAAGCTTCAACAGTAACTGTTCAGAAATGCACAGACAGTAAAGTGTTTAGAACAGACAGTCCTCAAAGAAAGAAGAAAAAACAGGAAACAAGAAAAAACTAATTGTATCGTTGTACAGGGCTTTAACAGTTCAACTAGGATCGTTTTGAAGACATGTGATTGTTTAATGCAGGTTGAAAGTTAATTAGAATGCGCATTCTGCTTCATTTTCAGCCTGCTTTAACTTATTATTAGAATTGTCCAAAAGTTGTACTTTTCTACGTTTTAGCGCTTCGCGTTTGCGTACTTTTGCGTTTAAACGGGAAAGAATAACAGATTCTCCACTGTAGTTATTTAAACGAAGCTTACATGTAACATGACGATAATGCAATGCAATGTAGAAAAAGAAAGCTTTTTGAAATATCGATTCGTTTGTATTCTAAGTTTCGAAGAGTTAGGAGCCTGGGGCCCGTTTCATAAAACTTCTTACGACAAATATTGTCGTAAGTCAGATTATAAAAGTCTCAATTATAATTCATTTCTCCATCTAATCCTGTAATGTGACATCTTTTTTGGAATCGTCTTGAAAAGACGATTCCAAAGAGATGTCACAAGACATGATTAGATAGAGAAATCAGAAATTAAATGTATTTTAAAGTTTTGACTTACGACAACATTTGTCGTAAGAAGTTTTATGAAACGGGCCCCTGATCATACACCGGGTTACCCTGCGTCTGGTTAAGTTCTAAACTGCCTTTTTTCTAGAAAAAATACTTATTGATTAAAACAGACGTCTAAAATATTAAGACAGAGACAGCATTGTCAAACTTTGATAACAGGAACAATACATTGCTACTGTAGTTTGAGTCTTTAGTTTTACATCTTCATACTGAGTAGTAGTTGTATATCTTTATACTGAGTTATATATCTTCACATTGAGTTGTAGTTGTATATCTTTATACTGAGTTATATATCTTCAAACTGAGTACATGTAGTAGTTGTATATCTTTATGCTGAGTTGTATATCTTCACACTGAGTTATAGTTGTATAGCTTTATACTGAATTGCATATCTTCACATTGAGTTGAAATTGTATATCTTTAAACTAAGTTGTACATCTTCACATTGAGTTGCTGTTGTTTATCTTTATAACGAGTTGTATATTTTCACATTGAGTTGTTGTATATTTTTATACTGAGTTGCATATGTTCACATTGAGTTGAAATTGTTTTTCTTTAAACTGAGTTGTATATCTTCACATTTAGTTGTTGTATACATTTGTATCTTTATAATGAGTTGTATTTTTTCACATTGAGTTGTTGTTGTATATCTTTATAATGAGTTGTATATCTTAAAAAAATGAAGATTGCAGCAAATACAATGTAACTATTTAATACATGTACCATGTATTTACTAAATATTTATCAGTAAATATAAAACCAGTATATATATCATAAGCAAAATAAATTTCTATCAGTTGATCTCTGTCCATGTATAAAGTACAGAAAACGTTATTCTTTCCTAATGCATGCGTTTATGCTAAAATTAGTATGTCCATTGCAAATTGTTTCGAGCTATGTCAGATGCAGGCAACCTGGGGCCCGTTTTACTAAACAGCTTACGCAAAATGTTTGCGTAAGTCAAAATCGTTTTACTCTTATTTTTCGATCATAAACGTTTGCAAACAGCAAATAGCCAGATCAGAGGACGCGCTAAAAGCGCGTCCTATGATCTGGCTATTTGCTGTTTGTAGGAAGTGATAATAAAAAAGATAAATTAAAGTTTAAAATTTGACTTTCGCAAAATTTTTGCGTAAGTACATGTAGTTTAGCAAAACGGGCCCCAGGCCTCTGACCAGGCTCCAAATTGTGTGCCACTCAGATTATAACATTTTCAAGAAATTATCATTTTCCTTATTTATGGGCACTGTGTTGGTTGAATTCCGTACCCCTTACAATGAGAATAATAACGCTTTTCCTACTATTATCATCATACCAGATTTATATAGCACTCTTTTCATACAGGGGCTGTGCGTTCAAAAGCGCTTCATACGAAATTACATAAGTGTACCTACAAAGCGAGAAAAGACAAAATAACTACAATTATATCTAAAAATAAACATGAATAAACATACAAAGGACAGTCCCCAAAACGGCGATCACATTACCCTCATCAATCAGCGATGAACCGACCGGCTTACGATTGCCGACTGATAGAAACAATGTAGAGCAACCAATGCAAGCCGCCGAGATAAGACAAATAACTACAACTAGATCTAAAACAAACATGAATAAACATAGAGAAGACAGCCCCCAAAACGACGATCACATTACCCCCATCAATCAGCAATTCACCGACCGGCTAAAGATTGCCGACCAATAGAAAAAAATAGTAGAGCGCCCAATGCAGGCCGCCTAGTGCAACATTACTCAACGTTTGCTAAGCACCAAGGATAAAACCTTCATAGGTACCAATGCGTTGGACCTACCACTCTCTCAACGCATAACCTGCAACATGTCTGTTCGACTCCTTCAACCTTTTGAGATATTATTGCCAAATGTTAACTTTACGGATTCTGATAACGTTAACACGTGTATGGTCCTGTAAGCGAAACCCGAGAAAATCATAAAAATTAGAAATTTCAGAGAATGTACCATACTTTTTAAATCCATTGAATTCTACATTAGAATGTTCTTTCAGATGTTTTTGTTGGTAACAACACTGTTTTACCTTTCACTGTTCAATTGTAACAATTCTAACATCTGTAGAATATTTACATGTAGAATTCAATGGGTTTAAACATTTTGGTGAATCTCAGAAATTTCACATTTTGATAATTTTGTTGGGTTTCCCTACATGACCTGAACAAGTTTGAACGTTTTAAGAATATGTAAAGTTAACCTTTGGCCAAAATATCTCCAAATGTGGAAGGAATCAAACAACATTGTTGGATGTCATGTGATGAGATGTGATAGGATCAATGCATTGGTACCTATGGAACGTTTACCCTTGGTGCCTAACACTGTTGAGCCGAATTATTCACACTACGAATTCTTCACACCGTAATCAGACGTGTGAAGAATTCGTACGAATTATTCCACTCGTGTGACCAATGTGTGATGATTTCGTACGAATATGTCACACAATGGCAGTGTGAGATTTCCGTACCCCCTTTTTTAACGACCTGTTGGTACCTACGGATTCTTCACACATCACCTTCCGTTTAACATTTCCTTATGAAACAAGTTCTAACAACTTAGGCAAATCACTTTCCATAGCGCAAAAGATGGTGTATTGCGTCGTATTGTGAGATGACACTAGAGTACTAGGGAAACCCAACGTCTTCGGACAGGCGACCCTCTCACGTACTGTCACGACATTGTTAAAAAGCGGTTGCGCTAAAACTGTGTTATCCATCCTTTTACATGCAGTTTTTACGATTTGATCAAAAAAGCTCTTACACAGCCGACCTATATCCGAAGAATTATCTGTGGATAAATGCATCCATTTTTATCCCATGATCAAACTTAAGTTCCGTTCAGTTTATGCTTCGTTCTCGGCTTCCTTTGAGGCATAATAGGCCAACGACCGACAGGTTGCGGCCGAATGCTGGTAGATTGTTGGTATTCTTAACGGGATGGAGAGGGATGGGACCCGTGGCCGTGGTCCAGTGATCATAGTGACTATGACTTACACTCACTTAGCTCCTTACTGTTGTTGGTTCGAATCCCAATCTGAACACTTGGGCTTTTTCATTTGGAGAAGCCTTCAAGCTGGCTATCGGAAAGTCGGTGCTTTTACCCAGATGCATATTTTTACCTGATACAGTTTATGACGTGCATCCGGTTTCTTCTCCCTTTATGTCGAGATATCAATGAAATACTGTTTACATAGTATGAACTCAGAATTCTTGGCCTCGGTTTGATTTTAAAGTGGAGTTAAAAGCTAGTTTCAACGACGGTCATCGAAACGACATCAATTTAAAATCGGTCGTTTCCGGGCACCTTACACGTCGATCGGACCCGAGAAAGCTTTTGACCGAATATACAAACGTATGCAAGCGTGTCAGAGGTCGGGCAAGGCCGTCTCCATCCGGCTTTTGCCTATCCTTTACCGGCCGGTGTAATGACGACAAGTGTCCCCACCACGCAGAAGTGTGACCCCGGGACACTTTTCGACTTAGAAAATTAACCTCCCGGGTAATTTTACATGTATTATGCCAAAGCAAGTCTCAGGGACAGTTTTCTACATAACAAATTGTCCTCATGTGTCACTCTTTAGACCGGCGCCCGTCTGGCAACCGGATAACACCGGTTTCCTTTCGGTCTCCCACAGTATTGCACGTTATTACTGAATGCCCATGATGTGGACTATACGATAAGACAATCGGTTGTATGGTTCCATGTAAGAAAGTGAGCAACAAGTGAGTAACATAACAAAGAAGTGAAATCAGCGCGTCTTTATAAACCTCATGCATATATTGAACCCACGATAACCAATATCGAGCGATGATGGTCGCCCGTCTTAAAACCGTTGCCCGTCTGGTATTTAAGGACTATCGCGGCAGTTTGTTCGAATTTTCAAAACATACATTTTTTTTATTTTTGTATATTGCTAGTATATATCCTGTTGTGCAGAAATATGAAATAAAAATAGGGAGTCCCCGAACTGGTTCTTTTTTTAATAGCTTGTTTTTTTTTTTGGTAGCCCCCTAATTATCCAGAGACACATGCAGAATTTGAAATAACAAATCTGAATGGTTTGAAAATTCGAAAAAACTGCCGCGATAGTCCTTAATAAAATTTAATTTCAAAAGCTTCGGAATGGCAGAATCTCCCGGAAAAATGTAGAAAGGGGAATACATCTCACGGTGTTGATACAAGAATTATGAACGTTGTTTGCAATACACATCTACTCATTACACTCTTTAAATGAAATTTCAGCTTAAAAACTTCAGTGGAACAGGCGTTAGAGTAAAAAACAAAACCATAACAGTCGGACGATCGGACAGATAGACTACGGAAAAGTGACCGACCCCGACGTGTTATCTTTGCCTTTAGCTGGTGACACAGAAACCGGTCCATACATTTATAAAGTTCTTAGAATGCATCATACAGACGGACCGAATAATATCCGATACGACGGAATCGAGTAAATCATATGGTCACCAAAAGTGCTTTTATTACCATGATATTTTTCAGTTTTATGTGTCTATAATTAATTATATCGAGTGCTGAAAAATGAGACATTTCTCACCGTGTGACCTTGACCTTTTATCATTTTAACAGGCAGTCTAGTACATATGTTTTGTCATTATGTGAAATATCAAGTAAGCAAACTTAATATGCCCCCTTATCCATCTGGGTGGCTAAAAGCTTTTTGGAAAGTGTGAGGTTTTCGTATGCACAAAATTTTTACATTCGTTTTTTAAAAAATTCGACATGTGAAGAATTCGTATCTACTGTTAGGGGGGCTGAAAGTCAGTACGAATTATTCACACATGTGTGACATATTCGTATGAAATTCCTACGAATTCGTAGTGTGAAGAATTCGGCTCAACATAGCACACTTTGAGTAGAAAATATAATCAAACTGTCGGCGGTTGAAATTTCCAAAACCTTTTGAGTAGTTTAAAACCGTATCATAGCTTCATACGACTATAGCTTAAATACGTTTTGTCTGAAGGTCGTATGACAAATTCATTGACAGTACCGTCTGTAAAATTGGTTGTACAGTGGAGAAAACGTTATTCTTTCCCGATGAACGCGTTTACGCTAAAACTATTATTTCCAGTACAAACAGTTTTGAGCCAGATCAGACGCCGGGTTACCCGGCGTCTGATCAGGCTCTAAACTGTTTGCCACCAAGATAAACATGAGTTGTCAGAATTGTCCAAAAATTGTACTTTTCTACGTTTTATTGTTTGGCGTTTGCGTGCGTTTGTGTTTAAACGGGAAAGAATAACGTTTTCTCCACTGTAAATGAAGTCACGAACTCCCGTTACCTTAACTAAGTTGTGTTAAACATAGTTTTCATCCCATTGGGAAACAGAGAAAATTGAATTCAATCGAGCGATCTGTTTAACTCCTTCGCTACCTTATTTGCAAACAGTTTGGTTCCTGATCAGATGTCGCGTTACGCGGCGTCTGATCAGGATTCAAACTGTTTGATACTTATTTCGATTTTTTTTGTCGTCAAAATATCTAAATTTAAATTTGAGAGGTAAAAGCAGACGACGATGGTTTTAAAGCAGATGACGTCACGACAGTGAAGGAGTTACGAGTATTAGTTTTGTCTAACACTGTGTCAAACAGAGTAATCATTCCCCTAATTGTTTAGATCGCAAAGTAAAAACAAATACTAACCCTCTCCGCAATTTAAAATGATACACATTTCATCTTTTTTTAATTAAAATGCCACTTATCAGTCTCAGTATTGAATTGCAATAAATATTTCCTGGTAAACTTTTACACTCGGTCGTTAGTCGACCTACAGTGGAGAATCTGTTATTCTTTCCCGTTTAAACGCAAACGTACGCAAACGCAAAGCACTAAAACGTAGAAAAGAATAACTTTTGCACAATTCTGATATTTCATGTTTATCATGGTGACAAACAGTTTTGAGCCTGATCAGACGCCGGGGGACCCGGCGTCTGATCTGGCTCCAAACTTTTTGCACTGGAAATAATAGTTTTAGCGTAAACGCGTTTATTGGGAAAGAATAACAGATTCTCCACTGTATATAAAGGGCACGCAACCGTAACCCTTTTATGTGATCAAATTTATCGTGAGATTTTTACCCATTCACTTCAATAGTGTCGTCTGATTCAATATTGTTGACTGCAATATGGTTTCATAGTTATATTTAATGCAATATAACTGACGTATTTTCAGAACAAGTGGCAAACAGTTTTGATCATGATCGGACGCCGCGTTTGCAAATGTGCTTTAAGACATCATTGAGAGTGAAAGATAATGGGAACAGAAATTACGTAAATTACATTTCACTAAAGTCACGAATACTGACTGGAAACAGCTTCAGTCGTTTTAACTGAGGCCTCTTAGCATTGGGAATTATGACAATTGAGTTTCATCCCGTGCCCTGGTTAAGATGATTTAGTTTCTTCTATTTAACTAACTGTCGGACACAATTCGGTCACAACCCGCTCTCCTAATTTTCGGCCTATTCAAATAAATTTGACAGAAAAGAAAAAAAGAAAGACTCTAAAAAGACAAATTGATTGCCTCGCAAATTTGTCTAAAAATATCTTTCGATGCATTTAATCCTAGTGAAGAATAAACTCGTCATTTATAAACAGTATACAACGTTCCCTCTCTACAACGACATCCAATGGGAGACACAAATGAGTACGTCGTTCGGAGAGAGTCGTTATAGGGAGGGCAATTGGCATACATTTGCAAACAGGTTGAATCCAGATCAGACGCCGCGTATCGCGGCGTCTGATCTCGATTCAAGCTGTTTGACACTCGTTGTTAAGTTTTTTCTGTCAAAATGTCCTTTAAGTAACTTTGAGAAAAACAGCAGACGACAAATTTAAGCAGACGGTATTGCAGCCATGAAAAGCGTTGGACATAATTGTCTTGTTTGGGGAACAGCATCAAGGGTCGTTGTAAGGAGGGAGTCGTTGTTGGGAGGGTCGTTGTAGGGAGGGAGCACTGTTTTAGTTACCAGTATTCCTGTCATATACAAGAGCACTGTTACTGTAACCTTTTCACTCTCAATGACGTCATATATTTGTAAAACGCATTAGGAAACGGTTTCGATCCTGATCAAACGCCGTGTGTCAGGTGTGAGTGCCTGAACACTTTCGCCGCCAAATTATTCAGGTGATAATTACCCCTTCACCGCTTTATTGTCGTCTGCTTAAGTATTGTTATCGGCAAGAACGTTTCAAATTTTGACTTAAAGTTGTATGACTAAAGACATTTTGATAAGAGTTTCAAATAGTTTGGATCCTGATCAGCTGGCGTCAGATCAGGCTCAAAACCGTTTGCCACTCAGACAAAAATAAATGTACCAAATTGTTAGAAAAGGAGCTATTTCAACGTAATTATTGTTGAAATGCGTTTGCGTTTCGTTGCGTTTAAACGGTACAGAGTAATGTCGTTTCTCTTATCATTACAGTGGAGACAACGTTATTCTTCCCCAATAAACGCGTTTACGATAAAACTTTTATTTCCAGTACAAACAGTTTGGAGCCAGATCAGACGCCGGGTAACCCGGCGTCTGATCAGGCTCCAAACTGTTTGCAAATCAGCTTAATATTGATAGTCAGAATTGTCAAAAAGTTGTTATTTTCTACATTTTAGTGCATTGCGTTAGCGTTTCGTTTGCGTTTAAACGGGAAAGAATAACGTGTTCCCCACTGTACGTCTTCTCTCCTTTATTACAAACAGTGTAGTAACGCTAATTCGCCTTGTTGTCGTACTTGTTGTAATGCGAATTCCTGCTGGTAAATCGTTTTACGTCTAATTCAAAGATTCGCTAGAGTTCTGGCCAAAACAATTTTGTCGATATTTCCTGCCACAAGTAACAATTTGCTCCAGTTGCTATACTGCTTATGGTTATTGTCAATAGCGGTAGGCCTGGCTAAATAGCACACATTGCTGTAATAGAAACGGAAGACAAATGCGAACAAATGTCTTGCTCTCATTTATACTGCCATTTCTAAACGTTGATTTGCTCATAACAGGAAAGGCGAAGGATAATCAAAGCGTTGTGAACGACATTTCCAAACAAATTCTACCAAATATTAAACCTAAACTAAATGCGAAATAAACGACAGAAAATTATCGGCAATGTCGATGAATCGCGATAGCAGTGGTAAATACGCTATTCCTACCCACTTTACACGTTTCTTACGCTTTTCTTACGCGTTTATTATCCGTTTCGCTAAACGCGTTTCCTATCCGTTTCTTTACGCGTTTCTATAAGCGTTTAAAAGAGCCCGGATGGAAGGGTCATCACTTAGCCGACGGACCCCTTAGCCGAGACTGCATTGGTATAATCGTTTATTAACACGTTTAAACGCGTTAAAATCGTTAGGCGTTAACCTGTACGCATAGATTAACGCGTAAATGGGTAGGAATAGCGTTACCACTTTCATGGTAAATTTGCCGATCATTTTCTGTCGTTTATTTCGCTTAAACGCCGAAACAATTCAGTTCATTTCTTATATTCACTTAATATTTGTTGTAATTTCTAATATTAAATAACATTTGAATAGTATGCATATATGTTTAATCCGTATGTTAGAGGTAGTTAACACGAATAATGTGTACCCCGAAAGGAACAGCCATTACTGCCATTATTCAGGACACGCCAAAACATGATTCACGGAGAGCAGATCGTTAAGTCCCGTCTCCACTGCGAGTATATACACTGGGTCAGATACGGGGACCCTACATGAAGCCACAATATGGGGTTCCATTTTTCCCGGAAACTGTATATAATTCAACCTATATATATATACCCCGTTTTTGCACAAATGTCTGTTGTATATATTTAAAATGCCCCACACTACAAGAATATTTATATATGCCCCGTTATTGAACAGTTTTATGTAGCATATATTATTGTATATATCTTATAACCTGCTATATGCTGCACGAGGATCATGCTTATCTTAAGTAGGAACGTGTACGAATATATATCCGATGTTACCCTGTTACATATTTACCATTATAAACTATTCTTTTCTAAAAATAACTTGGCCAAGTCAGAAAAATCGGATAATTATAACAATCTTCTTGCAAGGGGTCATAATTTTACAGAAAAACAATACATGAAAAAAACTGTTTAGATTCTGATCAGACTAGAGTACATCTAAATTGTTTGTGAAGGATAATTAAGATGGGTCCAAAGCGGCTACATATCCTTTAAAATGGGCTTGTTAAATTTATGTCTGCGTCAAATGTGTTGGCCTGTCATATGGGGATAGCATACTGAGGATTAGCAAAATTGGTAATTCATTTTTTTGGGAGAGGCAAGTGTGGATCTAGAGCTCATTCAGGTCGAAATTTCCCCTTTTTACCTTTTACCCAGAATTTCAACTATAGACCTGGGTTTTGTCTCTCTTGTCACGAATGAAGAACGAGTCGTTCTTCATTCGTGCTCTTGTGCACAACATTATATTCTGTAGAAGAGCATTTCGAGGGCTTGGTGCAAAACTATTGTAACTCCTTCACAATTGTGAAGGAGTTACAATAGTTTTGCACCAAGCCCTCGATTTGTGCCAAGTTATTACAATGTCATTTGAGGCATGATGGAGTTAGAGCTAGGACACAATCAAATTCATGACAAAACAAGACTACGCGTTCAATAAAAGCTTATACCCTCCAGTGGCATCCTTGACAATATATTCTGAATCATTTCTAAATCCA
Source organism: Gari tellinella (assembly GCA_922989275.2). Lineage (NCBI taxonomy): Eukaryota > Metazoa > Mollusca > Bivalvia > Cardiida > Psammobiidae > Gari > Gari tellinella. The sequence goes on from OV277870.1 coordinate 923,021, forward strand.
AATTAGGTCAAGGTCAGGGTCAAACTGAGCTTGGGTAATATTGGTGAGTTGGTAATGGTCCAAGGCAATAACTGTATAAGTATCAAAGCATTGTAGTAAACAGTATCGATGCTAGACGAAACGGTAAAATCTTAGTTAAACGAGAAAGAGCCCATTTAAAATATTCTAAGTTCAATTTAGGTCAAGGTCAAAATCAAAGTTTTGGGATATTGGTATATAGAGAATGGTTCAAGGCAACAACTGTATAAGTATACAAGAGCCCCATGGGGCATTTTCGCTCACATGAGAATAACTGACAACATGGAGATAATTATTTATGTCCAGGAAGGGGTCATTTTTTACCCGAGGGGCATAATTTGAACAGTATTGTAAGAGGACCTGTAGATGATGTTATGTGCCAAATATCTAAGACCAGGGTAGTAGGGTTTTAGACAAGAAGATTTTTGTAAGTTTCCATAGAAAAAAATCTATTTTTAGCTCCTGTGACCTACATATGCAACAGACTGAAACCAGTTGAACAAAATAGGTAAAAGATATCTAGAAGTGTGACCATGCTGAATATCTAAGCTCTGGCCATATTAGTTTCAGAGAAGAAGACGTTTTGAAAATTTCACTATATAACTCTATGTAAAACTGTGACCCCCGGGGCGGGGCCAATTTTGACCCCATGGGGCATAATTTGAACAAACTTGATAGAGGACCTGTAGGCGATGCTATGTGCCAAATATCTAAGCTCTGGCCCTTGTAGTTTCAGAAAAGAAGATTTTTTAAGGTTTCATAGAAAAAAAAATTTTTTTTAGCTCCTGTGACCTAGTTATGCAACCGACCAGAACCATTTGAACAATTTTGGTATAGGACATCTAGAAGTGTCACCATGCCAAATATCAAGGCTCTGGCCATATTAGTTTTAGAGAAGAAGACGTTTGAAAATTTCACTATATTACTCTATGTAAAACTGTGACCCCCGGGGCGGAGCCAATTTTTACCCCAGGGGCATAATTTGAACAAACTTGATAGAGAACCCGTAGATGATACTGTGTGCCAAATATCTAAGCCAAAGCTCTGGCCATATTAGTTTCAGAGAAGAAGCCGTTTTGAAAATTTCACTATATAACTCTATGTAAAACTGTGACCCCGGGGCGGGGCCAATTTTGACCCCATGGGGCATAATTTGAACAAACTTGATAGAGGACATGTAGGCGATGCTATGTGCCAAATATCTAAGCTCTGGCCCTTGTAGTTTCAGAAAAGAAGATTTTTTAAGGTTTCATAGAAAAAAAATATATTTTTAGCTCCTGTGACCTAGTTATGCAACCGACCAGAACCATTTGAACAATTTTGGTATAGGACATCTAGAAGTGTCACCATGCCAAATATCAAGGCTCTGGCCATATTAGTTTTAGAGAAGAAGACGTTTGAAAATTTCACTATATTACTCTATGTAAAACTGTGACCCCCGGGGCGGAGCCAATTTTTACCGCAGGGGCATAATTTGAACAAACTTGATAGAGAACCCGTAGATGATACTGTGTGCCAAATATCTAAGCCAAAGCTCTGGCCATATTAGTTTCAGAGAAGAAGCCGTTTTGAAAATTTCACTATATAACTCTATGTTAAACTGTGACCCCCGGGGCGGGGCCAATTTGACCCCAGGGGCATAATTTGAACAAACTTGATAGAGGACCTATAGGCGATGCTATGTGCCAAATATCTAAGCTCTGGCCCTTGTAGTTTCAGACAAGAAGATTTTTTAAGGTTTCATGGAAAAAAATCTATTTTTAGCTCCTGTGACCTAGTTATGCAACCGACCAGAACCATTTGAACAATTTTGGTATAGGACATCTAGAAGTGTCACCATGCCAAATATCAAGGCTCTGGCCATACTGGTTTCAGAGAAGAAGACGTTTGAAAATTTCACTATATAACTCTTTGTAAAACTGTGACCCCCGGGGCGGGGCCAATTTTGACCCCAGGGGCAAAATTTGAACAAACTTGATAGAGGACCTGTTGATGATGCTGTGTGCCAAATATCTAAGCTCTGACCCTTGCAGTTTTTGACAAGAAGATTTTTTAAGATTTCCTTATTTTTTCACTTTGGTTGCCATGGCAACCAGAGTTCTGCATTGTTTTTAATTCTTCGAACAAATTTGAAAGAGCTTGACCCAAGGAACATTTCTGTAAAGTTTGGTTGAATTCTGTCAAGCGGTATAGGAGGAGATGTCATTTGAAGCAATTGTTAACGACGACGGACGACGCACGACGACGGACACAGGGCCATCCCAATAGCTCACCTCGAGCCTTTGGCTCAGGTGAGCTAAAAAGCATTGTAGTCAGTTGTGTTGATGCTAGACGAAACTGTAAAATCTAGTTAACCAAGAAATAGCCTATTTAAAATATTTTAAGTCTAAATTAGGTCAAGGTCAAGAGCAAAAGCAAAGTTTGGTGATATTTGGGGATAGGGAATGTCCAAGGCAACAACTATTTAAGTATCCAAGCATTTGGGTAAGCGGTCTTGATGCTAGTCTACTTAACCTTGTTACGGACGGACAGGACGATTACTATATGCCTCCGCATCTGTCGATGACGGGGGCGTAAAAAAAGAACAACATGACATGGGTATTATATAACTTTATTTTTATTTTAACTGAATGAACTTATAATCATGTCAACTTCTGAAAACACAAACAAATTCTCAGTTTCATATATTTAGTCTACTTGTTAAATAATCCTTCTACATCGAGGTTGTTTAACCCTTTACCCCACAAATATGCATTCTTATGCCTTGGAATTTATTCCTCCACTGAAGAAAATAGTTCCACATTATACAACAAAATATATCAACCAAACTAAATATTTTCCATATACTAGATTGTTGTAGTTTTCATGTAGGCTGAAAGTAAAGCTGAATGCGCCTTAACTCTTTGAACCCTGGTCCCGCATATAGGCGTCCTTTTCAAACACTGTACATGTGAATAGTACACATGACCTATGCAAACAGTGAAGACCCAGATCAGAGGGCTCCGAAAGGAGCCCTCTGATCAGGGTCTTCACTGTTTGTCACAATGCCAAACATTGACAAAAACAACCCCTAAAAGTCTGAAATGGGCTAGACTAAAATGGAAACTGGAATTGTCCAATTAAAGTTTCAGGGAGGAAAGAGTTAAGGTGTATTCTGCTTTACTTTCAACCTGCTTTAAGTTGTCACCTGATTTCTACTTAGCTACTTATGGGGTAATGGGTAAATACAGGAAAGGATCAATACAGAAAGCATTTGTACATTACTATTGTCTGTCTCACATATAGAGTACATACTTTGTCCGGCTAACCTACTTTTTGATCCACATGACCTACAGCGTTCCCTCTCTACAACGACACCCACTGGGAGACAAACAATGTGTGCGTTGTTCGGAGGGAGCCGTTATACGGAGGGAAATGGGCTTACATTTGCAAATAGCTTGAATCCAGATCAGACGCCGCGTAACGCGGCGTCTGATCTGGATTCAAGCTGTTTGTCACTCGTCATTAATTTTTTTTCTGTCAAAATGTCCATTATGTAACTTTAAGAAAAGCAGCAGACGACAATTTTAAGTAAACGATATTACAGCCGCGAATATGTTGAACATAATTGTCATGTTAAGGGAACTGCGACAATGGTCGTTGTAGGGAGGGAGTCGTTGTTGGGAGGGCTGTTGTAGAGAGAGAACACTGTACTTTCAAACTTGACCTAGATTTTGTCAAAAACAATGTAGGAGAATGTTTTGGAAGATTGGCCTCAAACTGTGGTCTCTGGAGAGAGTTTATGCATGCCAGACACATCATATTCGCTCACCATAAACGCTTATAACACATTTCAGAGTAACAATAAAATATTTTAATTTCAAAAACATAAAGCGTGTTGAAGGTACAGCAAGAGCATTCTCCTTTGCTTTCAACATGATTTAACCCATTATTCCATAGATACACCTTTTATCTATTTCTCCATTCAGTAAGAAAATAGTTCAACTTTATACAGTCATGAACAAGCACTATATCCTAGCAGATGGTAGCTTGAAGCAGGTTGGAAGTAACCATCAATCACGAAATGAAGCATGTAAATATTTATGTTGGTAATTGAGGTGATAGAAATATTGAAGTAAATGTCTTATTAGAACATTAAGTGATGGTCATTCTAATATTTGCCGATTTTCATAAAATGAAAGGGCCATATCTCTGTAACGACAAATCAAACTAGAGCTATCACTAAAGGTGATTGATACCCCCCACTCCAAACTGACCTGTCACAAACACCACAATGACATGTAGAAAGAATAGTACATGCATATTAAGGAACTAAGTTTCAAGTTGAAAAGGGGCATAATTCTGACCCTTACTGACTCGGCATACTCAAGCTACGGTTAACCCCAGTTACGAGCAACGATTAAACGGTTAAAAATTTCTGATCACCGTTTCAGCACTAATGTAAACAACATTGGAATACGACTTTTCTAGCAGAGTAGAGTACATCAAGGGCAGATAACTAGCCTAAATGATACTAAAATGAAGACTTTTCTAGCATTTCAAAGTATATCCAGGGCAGATAAATCTTGCCACAATGGTCAACAATAATTGCACTCCCTCGAGAACTTTTAGCTATATACATTGTGTGCAAGTATAATCAAAATCCATTGAAAACTGTAGCTGCAAGAGTGTAAACAAAGTGTTAGATAGGACATTTTCAGCAATTCAATGGCAGATAACTCTTGACATATTGGTCTGATTTCAACAATAATCAAACTCATCTAAGCTATTATGGTCATGTACAATCTCAGCAAGTTTAAGAAAGATTGGATTAAAATTGTGGCCTCTAGAGTGTAAACACTGTTACATATCATTGTCATTGACATATGGCATTTTCAGCAATTCAAAGGTAGATACTCTTGATCTATTGGTCTGATTTCAACCATAATCGAACTCATACGAACTCTTATGTTAATATACAATCTGAGCTAGTTTGAGAAATTTTTGATAGAAATTGAGGTCTCTACAGTGCAAACATTAAATATGGCATTCTCAGCAATTCAAAGGAAAATAACTCTTCACGTATTTGTCCGATTTCAACCATAATCGAAGTCATCTGAACTCTTATAGTCATATACTATCTGAGAAAGTTTGGATTAAAATTGTGGCCTCTACAGTGTTAACACTGTTAAATATGGCATTTTCAGCGATTCAAAGGCAGATAACTCTTGACCTATTGGTCATATTTCAACCATAATCGAACTCTTATGGTAATGTACAATCTGAGCAAGTGACAGAAAGATTGGATTAAAATTGTTGATGACTAACGACGGAAGACGATTGGCGGACGACAGACACCGGACATTCAAGGATTGCAAAAGCTCACCCTGAGCTAGCTCAGATGAGCCAAAAAGACTGAAGCCACCACTATCCGAATAGGCAGGGTGATCTTTAAAGAGAGGTGGCCGCTAAATGTATGACAAAAGTAATGCAGGAAGGCTCCATTATGAACCCTCTGCTAGAATTTCTTGAACAAGAGGGCCTTGAAGGCCCTGAGATCGCTCACCTGTTGTAATGAAGCCTGATAGCTTTACCTTTGAGTTTCACTATTATACTAAATCACTTCCAATTTGTAGATTATAGTGTGTAAACAATATTGGAATACAAACTATTCTAGTATAGTCAAGTACATCATGGGCAGATAACTGGAGCGTATACAATACTGAAATAGAGCCTTTTCTAGCATTTCATAATGTATCAAGGACAAATAACTCTTGCCACAATTATCAGTTTACAACATTTGTTACACTCCTTCAAGAACTTATAGCTATATACATTGTGTGCAAGTATAATCAAAATCCATTGAACACTGTGGTTGCTAGAGTGCATACAGTTAGATATGGCCTTTTCAACACTTCAAGGGCATATAACTCTTGACCTATTGGTCCGATTTCAACCATTTTCAAACTAATCAGAGACCTCATAGTTATATACAATACCAAATATCTAAGCTCTGACCCTTGTGGTTTTTGAAGAATTTTAACATTTCCATGGCAACCAGTGTTCTGAATTGTTTCAAATTCTTTGAACACCTTTGGAAGAGCTTGGCCCAAGGAACATACCGTGGAGAATCTGTTATTCTTTCCCGTTTAAACGCAAACGTACGCAAACGCAAAGCACTAACACGTAGAAAAGAACAACTTTTGGACAATTCTGATATTTCTTGTTTATCTTGGTGGCAAACAGTTTGGAGCCTGATCAGACGCCGGGTTACCCGGCGTCTGATCTGGCTCCAAACTGTTTGCACTGCAAATAATAGTTTTAGAGTAAACGCGTTTATTGGGAAAGAATAACAGATTCTCCACTGTAATCCTGTGACGTTTGGTTGCAATCAGGCATGTGGTTTTGTAGAAGTATATGTTTGAAGAAATTGTTGAATCACAAAGACTGACCACAAAAGCTCACTTCCTGCTCAGGTGAGCTAAAAATCCTTAAATCAATAATCCTAGTCAAATGACTAGTTCAAAATATTCAGTAAGGAAAGGTTTAACCAAATTTTGTATTCCAATGGCAGATCTGCTAATCCTATATAACAATGATGTGCTATACAAACATTTGAGACCAAGAACTGCAATTTCTGAGATCCAAAGGGTTTAACCAATATTACAGCTTTTAATTTTTTCTAAAAGATCTTTGATGCAGAATAAAAGATGGTGGCAACATTAACCAGCATGTCAATCTGAACATAGCTGAATTTACGACATGCATTTTTTTTATCTCATCTTATGCTTCAAGTTTCTTGTGTATTGACAGGGTATAATTAGCTATTTGTAAAATGCTGCTGACAAAATTTGCCCTAGGAGTCATGTTACTTTTTGCTATCTGCTTTATTTTCAGTAAATAGAAAAAACTAGCATGATTGTTTGATTTTAATGAAGAAACCTTACTAGGGATTTATTTAAGAAATCCCTATAGCTACAAATTAATAAGGCTAATCAAATGACCATTCATCACTTGAGAATTATACTGTCATAATAAATTTGTTATAATTTTGTAAACAGTGAAAGAAAGACATATATATTTATCAATTTTTAACGTGATCTTTTAAAAATAGATCACACAAAATTGTACTTTTAAACAACATGGAAGGAAACAGAGGATTTCTTTACCAGAAAGACACAAAATTGTACTTTTAAACAACATGGAAGGAAACAGAGGATTTCTTTACCAGAAAGAAGAAGCTGCCTTAGCTTCTTTCATTTTATTTTACTCTAACTACATTTTTCTCAACTCAACTTCTGATTCCAAAATTCAGACTTTTTCCTGACTTTGCCAAAATGTTAAAATTTCCCTAATTAAATCTAAAATTCCCTGATCTTGGAAAAATATTTTATCCCCTTCAGATACTCTAGAATTTTGCTTTTGGTTCCAAGATCCAAAATATTTGCTTCTGGGAATAAGGGGCCTGTCTTACGAAACGTCGTTCGATAAAACTGGTCGTAAGTCATAACATTAAAATACGCCTAGCTTCTGCTTTCTCCATCTAACCCTGTCTTGTTACATCTCTTTGGAATCGTCTTTTCAAGACGATTCCAAAGAGATGTGACAAGACAGGATTTGATTGGAAAATAAGTAATAATTGAGAATTTTATAAACTGACTTACGACAACATTTGTCGTACGACGTTTAGTAAGACAGGCCCCGGGTCCTCCCCAACAAAAATGATGATCAATAGATTTATCCATCAATGTTCAAATGCGAAGTCATTACATTTATAGAGTAATACAGAAATCAAAGCATGTCAAGAACAAATATTTAACAGAAGTGTTTCAAAATAATCCAACTAGTAACTGGGCCTCCAAACAGGTTCAAATATTTAACAGAAGTGTTTCAAAATAATCCAACTAGTAACTGGGCCTCCAAACAGGTCCAAATATTTTCAACTAAGGTAATTACAAAAATTAACTTAACAAAAAAAAAAGTTTTTCTGAAAATAGAATTGTCTGTTCAAAAAAACAAAGCAAATTGAACAAACATTAAGTACAACTATTTCCCCATCCAATTCTACAATTTTCACAAATGTCCCTCTCTTTAACTCTTTGAACCCTAGTCCCGCATATAGGCGTGCTTTTCAAACAGTGTACATGTGAATAGTACACTTGTCCTATGCAAACAGTGAAGACCCTGATCAGAGGGCTCCGAAAGGAGCCCTCTGATCAGGGTCTTCACTGTTTGTCACAATGCCAAACATTCACAAAAACAACCCTTAAAAGTCAGAAATGGACTAGACTAAAATGGAAACTGGAATTGTCCATTTAAAGTTTCAGGGAGGAAAGAGTTAAGTACAACTATTTCCCCATCCAAGTCTACATTTTTCACAAATGTCCCTCTCTTTAACTCTTTCCTCCCTAAAGCTTTAAATGGACAATCCCAGTTTCCATTTTAGTCTAGTCCATTTCTGACTTTTAAGGGTTGTTTTTGTCAATGTTTAGCATTATGACAAACAGTGAAGACCCAGATCAGAGGGCTCCGAAAGGAGCCCTCTGATCTGGGTATTCACTGTTTGCATAGGACAAGTGCTCTTTTCACATGTATACTGTTTGAAAAGGACGCCTATAGGCGGGACTAGGGTTCAAAGGGTTAAATTACCCTACACCCTACAAATATACTATTCAAAATTGCTAAGTACCAAGGGTAAAATCTCCATATGAATCAAGCATAACTTCAAACATTTTTGTTTTATTCCTTCCAAATTTGGAAATACTATTTCCAATGGTTCACATCAAGGATTCTGGTAACTTTTACAATTGTTTTGTTCATGTAGGCAAAACCCTAGAAAGTACATGTATTGAAATTTGACATTTCTGAGAACTCATTGAAATTTTCAATACATACAAATGTAATTCTAAATTTTTATGTTCTTAGAGGTGATATTTCTTGGTAAAAACAATGTTTTACAATTTAGTATTCACTTGAACCCATTATTGAAGTGTAAAGCATGCTTTCTCACTCAAAAACACAATTTGTAACTTAAAAATTGCATTTTCTGTGAAAAGGTGATATTTTATCTTTTTAACCAGTGCAGCTGCATAAAGCACATTAGATCCTGTAGACTGGACCTCTAGCTACAACTCCTAAAAATTTTGTTGCAATTGAACAAACCTGTGGACATTTATAAAGTGAGAAAGTGATATGGTCGATGCATTGGTTCCTATGACAATTACAGGGCTCCAGATAAGAGGGGGTAAACTGCACAAATCCAACATTTTCTCACTTATTTAAGTATCAAATCCTATCGTGTAACAACTCGTTAGAATCGTCTCTTCGAGACGATTCTAACGAGTAGTGACACCATAGGGTTTAAAGCAGAAATAAAGATTTTAGTTTTTGAAATACCCCTCTTATCTGGAGCTCTGCAATTATACCTTTGGTGCTTAGCAAACTAGTATACATACAAACAGAGCTCCAGATAAGGGGAGTATTTCAAAAATTAAAATCTTTATTTCTGCTTTAAACCCTATGGTGTCACTACTTATTAGAATCGTCTCAAAGAGACGATTCTAATGAGTAGTAACACCATAGGATTTGGTGTTAAATAAGTGAGAAAATGTTGGTTTTGTTCAGTTTACTCCCTGTTATCTGGAGCTCTGTACAAAGCAAATGGTTTTGATCAAATTATGAGTTTAACTGCAGCAAATGTCTCAATGTATTCACACAACCTCCACATAATTTCTTTTTCACAAGATGTGTCACTCAATCTGGGTGCCAGTTTCTTTCAACTAGAAAGTTCATGTGTTTGTGACACACAGATTAAAACATTTTGAAAGACTTGTCCTTTCCTAACATAATATTGTTTATTTTGACACATATTATTTGTTCAGATCTTCCGTTAAGGCTTGGATAGTTTTCCATAGCATAGCGTATTTCAAAACTTGAAACATTCCTCTTTCTTTTGATGTTCGGTTCAAAGCCTCCGCAAGTGTCCGTTCTTCCTGAGGGGTCCACCTTTTCCTTTTACCTGTAAAAGTTACAAATGAAGATAAAGGAGAATAAACTAGTACTACAAATGTAACAAGTAACACAATCCCACCAAAATGTTACTTTTAAAAAATCAAAGACTTTTATAGCAAGCATGAACAGAACAGAGCAGAACCAAACCTTTTTTCATCCAGATATTTACATATGATGTGGGATTGTTATAAAAATACAAGTACAAAAAGTCTTGTTTTTATGGTTCCATTATGATACAGCAACAAAAGACAAGGGCCACCATGGCCCTAAAACGCTCACCTGGTACATCATGTAAAACTTGACCTATAGTGACCTAGATTATGACTGGACATGACCCACAATTAACCTCCAGAGTGTTAAGATTTTTCTATGATTTGACCAAGTGACCTAGTTTTTGACCAGACACAATCCAGGTTTGATTTTGACCTAGATTTGATGTAGGAAAACCTTCTGACAATATTTCATTCAGATCTAATGACCTTTGTAGCCTCTATCTAGAGGGTTCACACTGTTTTTCTTTGATTTGACCTAGTGTTCGATCAGATATAATCCATATTTGAACTTGACCTATATATCAATTAGTCAAACATTCAGACAAGTTGCATTAAAATCCAATGAGATTTGTAGCATTTAGAGTGCTCACAAGAGGCTACCTAGTTTTTGACCGGACATGACCGGACATGACCTAGATATTAATTAGGCAAAATTTTTGACCAAGTTTCATGAAGACTGGATGAGATTTGTAGCCTCTAGTGTTCACAAAGTTTTTCTATAACTTTACCCAGTGATCTAGTTTTTGACCAGACATAACCCACATTTGAACTTGACCTAGATTTCATCGAGACAAACATTGCCATCAAGTTTCATGAAGATCATTTGAAATTTGTAGCCACTAGAGTGTTCACAAACCAATTGTGAACGGACGGACAGACAGACAATGGACATCCAGCGATTCTAAACTTCACCTTGGCACTTCTTGCCAGGTGAGCTAAACAAGAGGGCCATGGCCCTAAATTCGCTCACCTGAGGACATTGAAGTTTGTACCTAAGTTGACTGGGCAAGACAACATTTTTATACAGCTAAAATTTGCTATCCCTAGCTGATAAGGTATAAGAGATATGCTCCATACAAGCTTTTTTGTACGATTCAGGTCGAAGGTCATGGTCAATTTCACAGTGACCTGGAAATGATATGCAAAAGCCCGGCATCCAAAAATGTGTAGTCAGGGAGTTGGTAAATAGAGGGAGAAACCCTGGCAGAGTTCGGTATCTGTTTTTAATTTATAGTTGACAAAAGGTCAGCTGGTCGGGATATATGTAGAGAACTACACTATAAATGTCTCAATTGAAGAGAACTTGATTCATATTTATCAACCTTCCTGAAGGGTGAAAAGAGCCAGAATGGCAGAGTAAGGTGCAGAGGTCTTTCAGGTTAGCCTTGGTGTCATGTGACAACCAGAGAACTACTCATTCATGCATGATTTCACCCACCAAACTCAATCGTTCACTCTCACTGACCACTGACAAGTACATATATATGCAGGAATTAGTGAGTAATGAAACAGACTATAACATGATGTAAAACTGTATCAGCAAATATGTACAATAGAGTACAGGCAAACCTGACCTGGGTTACAGACGTACTGACACACAAAATTAGATATCCTTAGCTAATGTGGTATAAAAAATATACTACAGACAAGCTTTTTCTACAATTGAGGTTAAGGTCAAGGCCACAATGACCTGGAAATGTTATATGACACTCCATCATCCCAAGATGTACTCATACACCAAAGTTGCTATTCCTTACTGATAAGGTTTAGGAGATACGCTCTGGACAAGCTTTTTGAACCCTTGTCATGCATATATGCGTCATTTGCAAACAGCATACCGGTGGAGTACACTTGTCCTATGCAAACAGTGTAGACCCTAATCAGAGGGCTCCTAAAGGAGCCCCCTTATAAGGGTCTACACTGTTTGTCATTTTGACATACATTGTAAAAATCAACCCTGAAAAAGTCAAACATGGCCTAGACTAAATTTAAAACTAGAATTGTCCATTTGAGGTTTCACGGAGGAAAGGGTTAAGGTCAAATGTCAAGGTGACCTGAAAATTGTATGTAACACTACGACATCCCAAGATGTACTCGTAAACAAAATTCAATATCCCTAACTGATGTGTTAAATGAATTATTGTCCGGACAACAGACATGCAGCCAGAATTTGAATGCAGAGGGGGAAGTCCAAGATTTTTCTATGATTTGACCTAGTGACCTAGTTTTTGACCCGACATGACCCACATTCGAACTTGACCTAGATTTCTTCAAGAAAAACATTGTCATTAAGATTCATGAAGATTGGATGAAATTTGTAGCCGCTAAAGTGTTAACAAACCAATTGTGATTGGACGGACGCACAGACGACACATCCAGCGATCCTAAAAGCTCACCTTTGCACTTCGTGCTAGGTGAGCTAACGAGAGTTGTCAGAGAGACAACAAAGCTCCCCTTCAGCTCATTAAGAAACTTAAAAGCAGACTCGGAGGTCAAGGTCACAGAGGTCAACTTTTTGTTGGCATGGAAAGGTCTTGTCCATATACACACACATACCAAATATGAAAGCAATAATTCAAGGGACACAGAATTGATAAGGATTTTCTTGAAACTGCTAACGCGAACGGGAACAGGAACGGCAACGCCTAGGCCAACGACTGGGTGAGAACATAAGCTCTTGGACACAGTCCGGAGAGCTAAAAATGGTACAAGACACTTGGACACTCCAAGCTGTATCCTCACACTAAATTTGGCATTCCTAACATACTTAACATAGGAGATATGGTTTTATAAGGTTTTCCTACAATGAAGATGAAACAGTAAAATCTTATTAACCTCGTAGGCACGAATGGACAGGACAATCACTATATTACAATATTTTAACAAACACATAAACACAACAAGAGCTGTATAAGGCCCTAAATCGCTCACCTGGGACCGTTGATGTAAATGTAACATATCTTGGAAAGCTGAGAAATTATGACAATATGATTGTGTCAATTGCTGATTGGATGATGCTGAGTGCAAAAAAGCTAAACTTAGGGTACTGTAGTTTCAGGAGAAGATTTTTTTAAGTTTTTATTGAAAAAATCTCTTTTTAGCTCCTGTGACCTAGATATGCAATGGACCTGAACCATTTGAACAATACTGGTAAAGTATACCTCTAGAAGTTACACCATGCCGAATATCAAAGCTCTAGCTATATTGATCTTTCTTCTTCTTTAGTAGTCCGCCGAACCGACGATGACAGAATCTGCTAATCAGCGGTGGATGCGCTTGTGGCTCCGTAAGCCTAAGCCGGAGGCACATAGACGCCCGCAAGTGTCACAGCGAAAGTCAGAGGTTGAAAAAGTGTTTGTTATAGCCCGATGGCGTCTCTCTCTAGCGGCAGCTTGACGTATCATACGGTCCTCTTCAAAGGCAGTTGCTGCTCCTGAGACAGAAGAGCGCCAGACAGAACGATCCTTAGCAGCCGTTTCAAATTCACATGGCCTGATGCCGCACCACTTGAGGTTGTTCTTTAGGGTGTCCTTGTAGCGCAGCTTAGGTCTTCCTAGCTTGCATGACCTGTGCTTCAACTCGCTGTACAGAAGTTGTCTTGGGATACGTTTATCATCCATTCTAGTAATGTGGCCTGTCCGGCGTAGTTGGGCCTTCAGAACCATGACCTCAACACTTGACATCTGTGCTCTATCCAACACTTTCTGGTTAGTGATCTTGTTTTGCCAGCGGATACCAAGGACCCTGCGCAGTGACCGCATATGAAACTGTTCTAGCTGCTTTATGTGTCGACGATAAGTTGTCCATGTTTCACAGCCATAAAGCAGGGAAGTGATAACAACAGCTTTGTATACCTTGAGTTTTGTTTAAAGTTTAATGCCTTTTTGCTGCAGGACCTTTGCTCTAAGTCTGCCGAGAGCCTGGCTGGCTTTCTGGATCCTTGATGAGATTTCCTTATCAAGAGAACCATCCGCTGATATGGTGCTGCCAAGATATTTGAATGTTTCGACACACTGAAGCTTAAAATCTCCTATGGTAATGACTGGTGGGGCTTTGACTGTGTTAGGTGCTGTTTGGAGCATGACCTCTGTCTTCCCAAGGCTGATCGTGAGTCCGAACAAGTCTGACGCTGTGGCGAATCTGTCAACAATGGCTTGGAGATGGTCATCCCTGTGTGCCATGAGCGCACAATCATCGGCAAATAAGGCCTCCAGGATGAGTTTTTCAAGTGTCTTTGTCTTTGCTGAAAGGCGCCTCAGATCGAAAACGGATCCATCAGGGCGGTATCTGATGTAGATTCCCATGTTAAGGTCCTTAACATAATGAAGGAGAACTTGGGTGAAGAAGAGGTTGAAGAGCACTGGGGCTAGGACGCAGCCTTGCTTTACACCATTGCTGATACCAAAGCTCTCCTATAGCTCTAGCTATATTAGTCTTGGAGAAAAAGGTTTGAAGATTTCACTATATAACTCTAGGTAAATTTGTGACCCCCGGGGCGGGGTCATATTTGACCCCAGGGACATAATTTGACTAATCTTGATAGAAGAACTGAAGATGACCCTTTGTGCAAAATATCTAAGCTCAGGGTACTGTGGTTTCAGAGAAGAAGATTTTTGAAGTTTTTATTGAAAAAAATATCTATTTTTAGCTCCTGTGACCTAGATATGCAACGGACCGGAACCATTTGAGCAATATTGGTAAAGTACCTCTAGAAGTTTACTGAAGTTACACTATCCAAAATATTAAAGCTCTAACCATATTAGTTTCAGAGAAGAAGAGGTTTGAAGATTTCAATATATAACTCCTTGTAAATTTGTGACCCCCGGGGCGGGGTCATATTTGACCTCAGGGACATAATTTGAACAATCTTGATAGTGGAACTGAAGATGATGCTTTGTGCAAAATATCTAAGCTCAGGGTACTGTGGTTTCAGAGAAGAAGATTTTTTAAGTTTTTATTGAAAAAATCTATTTTTAGCTCCTGTGACCTAGATATGCATCAGACCGGAACCATTTGAGCACTATTGGTAAAGTACCTCTAGAAATTAAACCATGCCAAATATCAAAGCTCTAGCTATATTAATTTCAGAGAAGAAGAGGTTTGAAGATTTCAGTATAACTCTATGTAAATTTGAAACCCCCGGCGGGCCCCGGGGCGGGGCCATTTTTTACCCCAGGGACATAATTTAGATAGTGGAACTAAAGATGATGCATTGTGCAAAATATCTAAGCTCAGGGTACTATAATGGTTTCAGAGAAGAAGATTTTTTAAGTTTTTATTGAAACAATCTATTTTTAGCTCCGGTGACCTAGATATGCAACGGATCGGAAATATTTGAACAACTTTCAAAGAGGTCTATATAAGGATCAATCCTGCCAAGTTCGGTTAACATCCATCCAATAGTTTAGGAGATGTCGTTTAAAGAAATTGTTGACGACGGACGAAGCCGGACACAGGACGATCAAAATAGCTCACCTTGGCACTTTATGCCAGGTGAGCTAAAAACAATGCTATATACATCCACCTTGTGAATCACAACAGCACTGTTTAGGATAGATGGCATAACAAAAACCAGAACTTCATTCGATGAACACATACCTTTGTATTGTGGACAAAATTTCCTTCATTCTGAATTTTGGCAAGAGCAGCTTTCCTCTCTCTGGAGCATACTGGCATACGTCTAACAGCCTGCACTTTACTTTCACTCAAATGCACCGCAAGAATGTGTTTTGAAAGCTTTGATGTTAACTTCATACCGCAATAGAGGCAAACATCTGTCTTCTTGTAATTCCTTTTGCCATTTCTCCCTGCCTCATACACTTCAACAGCGACTAAAACATACCAAAGACACATCATAAGTAGTGGGGTCTATTTTTAATCCATATTCCTACATGACCTGTCTATTTCAATACATGTATAGGTTAGAGCATGTTTATTTCATACTACGGAATATAGTCCACGAGGCGCGTCCGCGCCGAGTGGAATATGTTCTGTAGTATGAAATTAACATGCTCTGACCTATTTAGCACATGGCTTGGGCTCGAGAAAAATAAGAATACACGTCGTTTCTGCTTTTTTTGTTTCAGACGAAAAGTCATTTTATTTGTAATATTTTACAAAATTGAAAGGTTATTTCAATGTGAAGTTTATTGAAGTACTATATGTAGGCACATTTCATTAGTAATTGTCTTTAAAGTCTAGGTATCACTGTTCATTTTAAAAATAAAATATGAAGTCATCAAGCGTGTGCCTTTCCCTCGGATCTCAACAATTTTTTTAAAGACAATCTAGGCGTTTTTTACAGTGGAGAAAACGTTATTCTTTGCCGTTTAAACGCAAACGAAAGGCAAAAGCAAAACACTAATACATAGAAAACTACACCTTTTTGACAATTCTTACTTTTTAGCTCACCTGAGCCAAAGGCTCAAGGTGAGCTATTGGGATGGCCCTGTGTCCGGCGTCCGTCGTCGTGCATCGTCGTTAACAATTGCTTCAAATGACATCTCCTCCTATACCGCTTGACAGAATTCAACCAAACTTTACAGAAATGTTCCTTGGGTCAAGCTCTTTCAAATTTGTTCAAAGAATTAAAAACAATGCAGAACTCAAGTGAAAAAATAAGGAAATCTTAAAAAATCTTCTTGTCAAAAACTGGAAGGGCCAGAGCTTACATATTTGACACATAGCATCATCTACAGCTCCTCTATCAAGTTTGTTCAAATTATGCCCCTGGGGTCAAAATTGGCCCCGCCCCGGGGGTCACAGATTTACATAGAGTTATATAGTGAAATTTTCAAACGTCTTCTTCTCTGAAACTAATGTGGCCAGAGCATTGATATTTGGCATGGTGACACTTCTAGATGTCCTATACGAAAATTGTTCAAATGGTTCTGGTCGGTTGCATAACTAGGTCACAGGAGCTAAAAATAGATTTTTTTCATTGAAAACTTAAAAAATCTTCTTGTCTGAAACTACAAGGGCCAGAGCTTAGATATTTGCCACATACCATCGCCTACAGGTCCTCTATCTAGTTTGTTCAAATTATGCCCCTGGGGTCGAAATTGGCCCCGCCCCGGGGTTCACAGTTTTACATAGAGTTATATAGTGAAATATTCAAACGTCTTCTTCTCTGAAACTAATATGGCCAGAGCTTTGATATTTGGTATGGTGACACTTCTAGATGTCCTATACCAAAATTGTTCAAATGATTCTGGTCGGTTGCATAACTAGGTCACAGGAGCTAAAAATAGATTTTTTCCAATGAAAACTTTAAAAATCTTCTTTTCTGAAACTACAAGGGCCAGAGCTTAGATATTTGGCACATACCATCGCCTACAGGTCCTCTATCAAGTTTGTTCAAATTATGGACCTGGGGTCAAAATTGGCCCCACCCCTGGGGTCACAGTTTTACATAGAGTTATATAGAGAAAATTTCAAACATCTTCTTCTCTGACACTAATATGGCCAGAGCTTGTATATTCGGTATGGTGACACTTTTAAATATACTTTACATAATTTGTTCAAATTGTTCTGGTCTGTTGCATATCTAGGTCAGTCCTGGACCTAAATTATTATCGACATTTTTTCAGCAATTTTCTCAGGTGAGCGAAATATGCCCCATGGGGCTCTTGTTATTTTTATCCGAACAGCAAATACTTTGGAGCCTGATAAGACGCCGGGTTACCCGGTGTCTGATCATGCTCCAAACTGTTTGCCCTTGAAATAATAGTTTTAGCGTGAACGCGTCTATTGGGAAAGAATAACGTTTTCTCTACTTTACATCTACAGCTAAAACAATGCATATATCTAGGTCTAGCGGGACGGTGTAGACCTAGACATATTATTGTTACTGTGAAATTCATGTATTTCTTCAGCTTAAATCCTTGATATTGTGTTTATTTCACTTAACTTTCGATTATTTATCGTTACGCCTACAGAGCAGGCTAAAGGTTTTTGCAGTCGCTGGCTCGGTTGATGTCAATTACCTTCAGATGACAGAAACGTGGACTATATTAAATAGTACATGGTTTTTAAAATTTACGCGATATAGTCAACAGCTTTTGAGGCACCTGATTGGTCGAGAGCTCCAAGCCATGTGCTAAAAACAATTAAGCCATGCCAAGTGTTATTCTGTATCATAACAATAGAAGCAGCTGATCCTGATATATCATGCTGCTGTTTTAACAACTGTGGTTAAGGAGAACGTATAGGCTCTTCCTTTTACCTCCAGTGGTTAAACTGATGTGACACCATAGTCATGTCATTACTATTGTAGCAATCCAAAATGATTCTATTTTAAATTTCATCATCGTAAGATGTGGCTTTGATGTACTTTCCAAACGAGGTTATCTACGATTCTAAGGATGGATGGATGGATGAGTTGAGTTTTACCGCACTGCGACACAAAATAGGTCATGATATAGCACCAAAGAATGATAAGTGATGATGGATGAGATGATGATTTTGGCTAATCTCATTCATTGCAAATCAGCACACTGGATCAAAACCACCGACTTGACTTCCTTTTAGTTCTTGGCAGGGAGGATAATCTCGGTCTAATAAACAGAAACAATTAAGCCCGACTTACATTGAGTGTGGTTACAGTAGCTCACTATTGAGCCTTTAGCTCAGGCCAACTGAAAACGAGCGCCCTTTTCAGGGCTCCAGATAAGGGGGGTATTTCAAAACCTAATTTCTTTATTTCTGCTTTAAACCCTATGGTGGCACTACTCATTAGAATCGTCTCGAAGAGGCCATTCTAATAAGTAGTAACATCATAGGTTTTGATGCAAAAATAAGTGAGACAATGTTGGATTTGTACAGATTACTCTCTCTTATCTGGGCTCCTGCCTTTTTTTGTCATAACCGAGGTTTTACATATACTCTAATCCCAAACATGAAAAAGTACTTACTGTTTTTGAAATAGCTTCGCCGCAGTGATAAATAATCTTCTTCCCTTTTTTTTTCAGCCTTATCTGTACAATGGTAAAACAAACTATGAATTAAAATCCAATGGTATTTGTAGCCTTTAGTGTTCACAAGGTTTTCTATGATTTGACCTAGTTTTTAACCAAACATGACCTACATTTGAACTTGACCTAGATATTAATTAGGATTTTTGTTTTACCAAGTTTCAGTAAGATCAAATGAGATTTGTAGCCTCTAGAGTGTTCTCAAGTTTTTCTATGATTCGACCTAGTGACCTAGATTTTGACCAGACATGACCAACATTCAAACTTGACCTATAATTCATTAAGAAAAACATTGTCATCAAGTTTCATGAAGACCAGATTTGTTTTGATTTGTTATGATTTTACGTCGCTTTAATGAAGATGAGATGAAATTTGTAGAAGCTAGAATGTTCACAAACCAATTTTGAACGGACAGACAGACGACAGATGCTGGATACCCAGCGATTCTAAAAGCTCACATTGGCAATTTGTGCCAGGTGAGCTAAAAAAGAATTCAACTGTAGTTGCTAGAGTGTGAACACTATCAAGTGTGACATTTTCAACACATCAAGGGCAGATAATTCATGTATCGGCAATAATTGCATTCCTTTAAAAACTAATAGCTACATACAGAGATGCTGCCAGAATTCAAATACAGAGGGGGAAATCCCCCATCACATATGAATGTTTGCGGGATTTATCCACGGAGAGGGTGGGGCTTTTTTTCAAAACATATTCAACGAAATTGCACTAATATTACCTTTTTTTTAATTAGCCGTCTTTTCTATGATTCCATATGCCTTATAAGTGATGTTTTCTAATTTGTGCACCCAGAATGGTGAGAGATTAGCTTTTATTTCTTTCTGTCGGTCATTCCCCATCATTTTCCACGAGGCATTTTTATGCCACGCTTCGCTCGTTGATTCTGAGATTTTACTTTTGATCCTTTTAGTGTCAGTTTGTTTTGTGACCTCTTACTGCATGTACTTCCTGAATGTTTAACTTCGGAAGCATTTCAGGCGAACGTCGGAAACAGTCTCTCTATATGTTTGTTGCAGTGCAAAGTGTGTCTGTGTACTCTGTCTGCATATGAGGTATTGAGCGCTATGGATCATTTGATATATCCCCCTATAGAACGATAGTCAGAAGGCTCTGATGGAAATCTGTGAGGTATTCCGATAGCGTATAGCGGAAATACATATTATACCTCTCACTGTTCTAAAAACAAGGGCCACTATGGCCCTAAATCGCTCACCTGGTACACATTGGCAAACTTGACCTATAGTGACCTAGATTATGACTGGACATGTATACCCACAATCAACCTCTAGAGTGTAAACAAGATTTTCCAATGATTTGACCTAGTGACCTAGTTTTTGACCGGACATGACCCATATTCAAACTTGACCTAGATATCAATGCGACAAACATTCTGACCAAATTTCACCAAGATCCAATGAGATTTGTAGCCTCTAGAGTGTTAACAAGGTTTTTCTAAAATTTGACCTAGTGACCTAGTTTTTGACCGGACATGACCCGCATTCGCTCTTGACCTAGATATCAATGAAACAAACATTCTGAACAAGTTTCATCAAGATCCAATGAGATTTGTAGCCTCAAGAGTGTTCACAAGGTTTTTCTATGATTTGACCTAGTGACCTAGTTTTTGACCAGACATGACCCATATTCAAACTTGACCTAGATATCAATGCGACAAACATTCTGACCAAATTTCACCAAGATCCAATGAGATTTGTAGCCTCTAGAGTGTTAACAAGGTTTTTCTAAAATTTGACCTAGTGACCTAGTTTTTGACCGGACATGACCCGCATTCGCTCTTGACCTAGATATCAATGAAACAAACATTCTGACCAAGTTTCATCAAGATCCAATGAGATTTGTAGCCTCAAGAGTGTTCACAAGGTTTTTCTATGATTTGACCTAGAAACCTAGTTTTTGACCAGACATGACCCATATTCAAGATTGACCTAGATATCAATGAAACAAACATTCTGAACAAGTTTCATCAATATCCAATGAGATTTGTAGCCTCTAGAGTGTTCACAAGGTTTTTCTATGATTTGACCTAGTGACCTAGTTTTTAACCGGACATGACCCACATTAGAACTTGACCTAGATATCAATGAGGCAAATATTCTGACCAAGTTTCATTAAGATCCAATGAGATTTGTAGCCTCTAGAGTGTTCACAAGGTTTTTCTATGATTTGACCTAGTGACCTAGTTTTTGACCGGACATGACCCACATTCGAACTTGGCCTAGATTTTATCAAGACAAACATTGTCATCAAGTTTCATGAAGATCGGATGAAATTTGTAGCCGCTAGAGTGTTCACAACCAATTGTGGACGGACGGACAGACAGACGACGGACGACGGACATCCAGCGATCCTAAAAGCTCACCTTGGCACTTCGTGCCAGGTGAGCTAATAATCGCAGTGGGAATTCCATAATACAACTTGATTTCACCACATAGCTTAGAATGCGTCAAATGGCGAGATAGATCTAGATAGTATTAAACATGTAAACTTTTATTTTTGAGAACCCATGAGAAATGAAATACGCGGGAATTGATTTGTTTTAGCGGGAATTTGCCCCCATTATAATCCTAAAATTGCGGGACAATAGACAAGAAATCCCGCGATCCCGCAGCCTCTCTGTACATAGATCTATATTGTGTGCAAGTTACAATAATCAAAATCCATTGA
The DNA here is from genome assembly GCA_922989275.2 of Gari tellinella. Lineage (NCBI taxonomy): Eukaryota > Metazoa > Mollusca > Bivalvia > Cardiida > Psammobiidae > Gari > Gari tellinella. Next base: position 944,760 of record OV277870.1, read on the forward strand.
AAACTGTAGTTGCTAGAGTGTTAACAATGTTAGATATACTATGGCATTTTCAATACTTCAAGATCAGAAAACTCTAGACCTATTTTTCCAATTTCAACCAACAGATCCCTATATACCATTAATGATAGTCCTGAGAATATAATCATAACCAATACTGAAGTACCTGAGTTTTTCTCTGTTATGTCCAGGACTCCCGTGTCTGTTTCTGATCCCAGTTCCCCAGTTACAGGATTAATCAGCTGCCTAAAGTAAAAGAAGCATATCCTGACTGTATATTAATTTGGCAAGTTTATTCTTTTGATTGATGAAATTCATAAACATCTACTAAAAGGTTTGCTGGATGGATTTCACAAATTAGTTTTTTCTTTTTGTTAATCTGCAGACACATAATGACAATGTCAAACAGTGTGGAGATCATTATGATTTCTGGTCCCATTATTGTAAAGCCTGAAAGTAGTTGCAAATACTAACAAGAGCCCCATGGGGCATTTTCGCTCACCTGAGAATAACTGACAAAATGGAGATAATTATTTATGTCCAAGAAGGCGTCATTTTTTACCCGAGGGGCATATTTTTGAACAATATTTAAGAGGACCTGTAGATGATGCTATGTGCCAAATATCTAAGATCAGGGTAGTAGGGTTTTTGACAAGAAGATTTTTGTAAGTTTCCATAGAAAAAAATCTATTTTTAGCTCCTGTGACCTACATATGCAACAGACTGAAACCAGTTGAACAAAATAGGTAAAGGATATCTAGAAGTGTGACCATGCTGAATATCAAAGCTCTGGCCATATTAGTTTCAGAGAAGAAGACGTTTTGAAAATTTCACTATATAACTCTATGTAAAACTGTGACCCCCGGGGCGGGGCCAATTTTGACCCCATGGGGCATAATTTGAACAAACTTGATAGAGGACCTGTAGGCGATGCTATGTGCCAAATATCTAAGCTCTGGCCCTTGTAGTTTCAGAAAAGTAGATTTTTTAAGGTTTCATAGAAAAAAATTCTATTTTTAGCTCCTGTGACCTAGTTATGCAACCGACCAAAACCATTTGAACAATTTTGGTATAGGACATCTAGAAGTGTCACCATGCCAAATATCCAGGCTCTGGCCATATTAGTTTCAGAGAAGAAGACATTTGAAAATTTCACTATATTACTCTTTGTAAAACTGTGACCCCCGGGGCGGAGCCAATTTTGACCCCAGGGGCACAATTTGAACAAACTTGATAGAGAACCCGTAGATGATGCTGTGTGCCAAATATCTAAGCCAAAGCTCTGGCCATATTAGTTTCAGAGAAGAAGCCGTTTTGAAAATATCACTATATAACTCTATGTAAAACTGTGACCCCCGGGGCGGGGCCAATTTTGACCCCAGGGGCATAATTTGTACAAACTTGATAGAGGACCTGTAGGCGATGCTATGTGCCAAATATCTAAGCTCTGGCCCTTGTAGTTTCAGACAAGAAGATTTTTTAAGGATTCATAGAAAAAAAATCTATTTTTAGCTCCTGTGACCTAGTTATGCAACCAACCAGAACCATTTGAACAATTTTGGTATAGGACATCTAGAAGTGTCACAATGCCAAATATCAAGGCTCTGGCCATATTAGTTTCAGAGAAGAAGACGTTTGAAAATTTCACTATATAACTCTATGTAAAACTGTGACCCCCGGGGTGGGGCCAATTTTGACCCCAGGGGCATAATTTGAACAAACTTGATAGAGGACCTGTTGATAATGCTGTGTGCCAAATATCTAAGCTCTGACCCTTGCAGTTTTTGACAAGAAGATTTTTTAAGATTTCCTTATTTTTTCACTTTGGTTGCCATGGCAACCAGAGTTCTGCATTGTTTTTAATTCTTTGAACAAATTTTAAAGAGCTTGACCCAAGGAACATTTCTGTAAAGTTTGGTTGAATTCTGTCAAGCAGTATAGGAGGAGATGTCATTTGAAGCAATTGTTAACGACGACGGACGCAGGGCCATCCCAATAGCTCACCTTGAGCCTTTGGCTCAGGTGAGCTAACAATACCACATACCAACATTTAAATTATAAGAACAACAGTAGAACAGAAATCAATACACTATTCTCAAATGTTGAAATGATCTGAAGCTCATCAATAGTACTGTAGACAGTAACTTAATAAACATCATTTTTTGAGTTCCAATAGCAATGATCAGGTTCAGTTATGTGGTCAAGGCTTAGTTATGTGGTCAAGGTTGGGTGCCAGATGACCATTTCAACTAGTCATTGTCACTTGTTCCGCAAACAAAATCGAACTTAACCACAAGCAGTGAAATTGTGCAATTTTTGCAGAAAGTAAAGGTCTTGGCGAAATGAAATGATGTGTTTTGGAAATACTACACCTCCCCACCCAAACCCACTGATGTGACTGTATCCGCTAAATTACCTTGGCCCATCTAACAAGGCTCAAGTTGTACTGAGCACAAAGATTATTACAATGGTGTACACCTGTCAAACTTGAAGTCTCTATCACAGGTAGTTCCAAAGTTACGGCCAAGATAAAAGTTGTAAACAGAGAACCAAACAAAGAACAAACAGAAAGACTGACTAAAACAATATTGCCCCAATCTTTGATCTCAAGAGTATAAATATGCCTGCGGTCACATTCTCTGATCTACTGAATGTCTACCGCAGCTGTGTTGATGAAATACACAAAGAACAGACAGCCACTTAACCAGGCAAGTGATTAAACTCCTTCCTTAACTTTAAAGAAACAATGTGAGATTCTATTTCTGTTTCAAACAGTTACGTTTGTTTTAAATAATTTTTTCAGTAATTCAACCTTTTTGTTCAGTACTTTTTACCGTGTTGATGGCAGTCAAATAAACAGATCCTTACCTTCTAGTTTCTTTAAATTTTTCACAAATTACTGGCAAAATGTCTGACTCTTTACTGTCACTATCATCACTGTCATCACTGTTGGTATCTGGAATATCTGAGGGGAAAAAATCACAAACTCATGAATACAATTGAATAAAAAAATATGTTTGCTGCAAAAGGAAGGTACTCATCATCTGGTCTAATGGTTATTAATTTTTAATTTGATACAAAGTTAGCTACTGAATTCAATAAAAAGTGTCATCTTGACATTTATAATTAAAGGCACAATCCCGCTCAAATTGGTGTTTAAAACGCGCAATTTCTTATATGTGTGCATTTTCTATGTACAGTCGAACACCGTTACCTCGATATTGGATACGTCGATACTCCGCTTACGTCGATTTGTTCTGCCGGTCCCGGCGAATTCCTTCTTTATCTATATAAGAAATCTCTCATTTGCTCGATATGCTTACCTCGATATTATCGGTTACGTCGATGTAATTTTTCAGACCCAGGGCAATTTTTCTCACCTTTACGTCGATAACTGCTTCACCGTGACTGCTTATTGCACATTCGGCAAACATTGAATGGAGGTGCGAAAATGGCTGTCGGCCACCGTGACTGATTGTAGCACCAAATGTGTGAACATGTCCGAAATTGCACCAATCTGCACGAAAGATAATCCCATCTTAATTGCACTGGATCAATATTATTAATGAATTCCCGAATAACTTTGGTTACGAAGTTTGCGTAAATATTTTCGATGACGATTCTGTCAAACCTGGGTCAATTATGGCCGCGCTGTTTAAATCAGACTACATAATTCTTTGTAGTGCATACTGAAGGTGCCGTACGGCGAATAAGTGTAGTGAGATCAAACAAAAGTTACATTTCATTTCTGATTTATTTTTTAATTAAGTCAGTTCAAACACGCCGCTTCTGTTTGAAACGCCGAAATAATTCGCCGGCGTTTCGAAGTCGGACACACCCTTTTGAAAGTTAAACATGTAAACAACTTACGCTTCCAGAGCGTCACCGGAAGTGTAAACAGTTCACTGTGTTGGTGTGATGAAATGTGTATTATAAAAATTGTGTTAGCACCCATGCGCTGGATGTTTATGCTGATGAAATCAGGTAGATCTACCAAATGCATTGAAATAAGAAAATTGTTTACTCGCTCCCGCATATCATATCTAATAGACGCGTAGATTCTCTACTTTTAAAAATACTGACCACCTTCATCAATTTGAAAATTATGAGTTGAAGATTTTGTCAGATTCTACTTGCCTACGCATTTATTTTCAATTACCAATCATATAACTGTCAATAAACACAAGGATCGAGTATAACGTTAAAACTTCGATATGACGATACAGATCTCAAATGAGCAACTCCCATTAGCTCGAACTTCGGATACGTCGATATTTTTTCACGGTCCGTTCAACTTCGGGGTAACGGTATTCGACTGTATTAAAACTAAGTGAAATCGAGTGTAAGAAGCCTGACATATGCACCCACTTCGTAAAGAATCCTACCTAAATGTGTCGAATTCTTATCGTGGTGGTTTACATTATAAGCGGGTTTGTTTACAAATAAGATTACGGGCTGGTTCCGAGAACTCTCGATCGATCGCATAAAGGTCACGTGATTGATTCGGCCGCGACAATGTGTATACATTACATCAGTTTAACGGCCAAACTTAAAGGAGTTGTCTCTCTTTGGTTTTAAAGCACTCGACTTGTTGTATAGAATTATGCAAATGAGCTTTACCGAGTATGTCCGTAAATTTTCGTCGCTTTTCAAAAATAAACAAACTTGATTACTTGTTTCCACAAATTTCACTGTTCGTTAGCAATATTGCTTCAAATATCACCACGTATTACTTCTTTTTATATGGAACGCTTACGATAGTGACATAAATTTCATGTAAGAAACATGTTTGATTCTGATTATGTGGGAGTAATATAGTGGCTTTAACTTAAAGTTAATAACTGATTTAAAAACAAGAGGGCCATGGCCCTTAATTCGCTCACCTGAGGTAATTGTGCCTTAGCTTAATAGGCAAGACAACATTTTAATATAGCTGTAAATGGAATTATCTTCCAGACAAAAAACCATGACAAATTGGAATAACTTAAAAAACTATTGTTGGCAGAGTTATGGCCCTTATCCATGACACTTCTTCTTATCAAGCTGTATGTATTTCCATATGATTATTTACTGCCCATTCTGCTTTACTTTCAACCTGCTTTAAGTTATCATCTACTAAGATATAGATACCATTTCTTATATCTTACATTTTTATGACTGTATAAAGTGGAATTATTCTCTTTAGAGGAGGAATAAATTAAAGGCATAAAAAGGCATATGTATGGGGTAATGGGTTAACATCAGTAGAACTGGAGTTATCTCAAAGACAAGAAAATATGACACTGGGAAATAACTCAAAAATGACATTGACCTTTGTAGAACATGACCTAAGTTATAAAGTTTCGGCTAAGATTAAAGTTGTGGACTGACAGACAAACAAATTGACAAACAGACAAAAAAAAGCAGACAGACAAAAACAATATGCCCCCAAGTGCAGGGGCATAAAAAATGTAGCAGACAACACCATATGCTGTGGTTACAGTGAACATCAGCTGACCTGAGTTCAGTTATGTAACTCTGCCAGTAGGAAATGTGGCTAGGGTCTAACTCTTAGAATGCCGAATTGATGTCTGCTATACATATATTGAATGTGAATTATGACCTAGATATTCAACCGAACAGAACCATTTGAACAAAATAGGTAAAGGACATTTAGAAGTGTCACCATGCCAAATATCAAAGCTCTGGTCGTATTAGTGTCAGAAAAGAAGACATTTGAAATTTTCACTATATAACTCTATGTAAAACTGTGACCCCCGGGGTGGGGCCAATTTTGACCCCAGGGGCATAATTTGAGCAAACTTGATAGAGGACCTGTAGGTGATGCTATGTGCCAAATATCTAAGCTCTGGCCCTTGTAGTTTTTGACAAGAAGATTTTTTAAGATTTCCTTATTTTTTCACTTTGGTTGCCATGGCAACCAGAGTTCTGCATTGTTTTTAATTCTTTGAACAAATCTGAAAGAGCTTGACCCAAGGAACATTTCTGTAAAGTTTGGTTGAAATCTGTTCATTGGTATAGGAGGAGATGTCATTTGAAGCAATTGTTAACGACGACAGACGACGCACACCGCACAACGACGGACACAGGGCCATCCCAATAGCTCACCTTGAGCCTTTGGCTCAGGTGAGCTAACAAGACTAGTTTTTTGACCGGACATGGACCACATTCAAACTTGACCTAAATATCAATGAGGCAGACATTTTGACTAAGTTTCATGAAGATCCAATGAGATTTGTAGCCTTTGGAGTGTTAACACTGTTTTTCTATAATTTGACCTAGTGACCCAGTTGTTGACCCCACATGACCCACATTTGAACGTGACCTAGATTTTCTTCAAGACAAACATTGTCATCTAGTTTCATGAAGATCAGATGAAATTTGTAGAGGCTAGAGAGTTAACAGACCAATTGTGGACAGACAGACAACGGACATCCAACGATTTTAATAGCTCATCTTGGAATTTAATGTTAGATGAGCTAAAGTAGAAATTGTGACCTACATTCACATACCATGGCCTTTAAATTGGACTCATCTTGTGAACTTGATGCAAGGAACAACTGTATAAAGTTTCAATAAAATCTGTTTATTACGTTGCTGAAAAGTTCCGGACAAGCTTAATGTTGATGCATGAAGGAACCAACAGACAGCAGACAGGGGGATGCCATTATACAATTCCTTTGGGGCGGATGTTTAAAAATAGTTTAAGCTACGACAAAGATGCAACCCCATCAAAATTGAATGCACACATACACACAACACATCTGTATTCAACATATAGATAATACTCATTTGCAAGAGTGATTCAAACTAACATTCAGATCCTGATTCTTCATCATAAGGTGTTGCAACAAACCCAACTGGATCATGTCGGTCAGTTTCTAGTTCTGGGGAACCAGCACATGTTAACGAAACAGGCTTGACAACAGCAATGCACTGAGCTTTTCCTACAAAACAAATGCAAATATATAGATAATTTGTAAATATGCCAGTCTCGTATCAAAGTGTTCCTGAATAAGACTACTGTTCTGAGTCTGCACTAATGGTAATATAAAAAAAGTCCATTCAAAAAGTCTGCAATGTAAGGGACACATTTAATAAGAGACTTTTTAAATACTAATCAATTAAATTGGAAAATAACTTGCACAGTATTGATGCCAGAGTTGATTCCCCACCCCCACCAAAGTCTGATGATTTTGTTTGGTTCAGCCATATATCATATGGGTTTATTTGACCCCACAAAGAGAGGAAAGCAGACACAGAGAATCCGGGTGTGATGCCCTACATAGACAAAGTTCTCTGGTTCTTTGAGACATTAAATCAGAACTTGGTTTATAAAATATCACCCAAAAGACTTGGTCCGGCAGGGATTGAGGTCAAGACCCCTGGTATAGTTGTCAAGTGCATAACCACTCGACCATGGCTATACCCGTAAAACGTGTTATGGTAAATGTGTCATAGAGAGACATACTCTTACAGCAGATTATTATATAAAACTAAAACTGTTGCCTAGGGGCTAACTAATACAGAGCACTAGATAAGGGTAGTTTTTCAAAAACTTAAATCTTTATTTCTGAATTAAACCCTATGGTGTCACTACTCATTAGAATCGTCTCTTCGAGACGATTCTAATGGGTAGTAACGCCATAGGATTTGGTGCTAAAAAGAGTGAGAATTGTTGGATTTGTTGAAATAACTACCTCTTATCTGGAGCCCTGTAATACCCCCATCACACTTATGAACCCTATAGGAGGAGTTGTGCTTACAAATGCTTTTGACCTATACTGCATGAAACATTAACTTCAGGGGGTATTAACTCTTTCCTCCCTAAAACTTTAAATGGACAATTTCAGTTTCCATTTTAGTCTAGTCCATTTCTGACTTTTAAGGGTTGTTTTTGTCAATGTTTAGCATTGTGACAAACAGTGAAGACCCTGATCAGAGGGCTCCTTTCGGAGCCCTCTGATCAGGGTCTTCACTGTTTGCATAGGACAAAATTTATGTACTATTCACATGATTGTACACTGTTTGAAAAGCATGCCTATATGCGGGACTAGGGTTCAAAGAGTTAAACAAGAGCTGTCCGTAAGATCTGCTCCTTTGTAGTAAAAGCAGTTATGGAAAAAAAACAGTAGTTGTAGTGATGTCTGCGGGCATTTTCAAGGTTGATAAAAAATCTTAATGTGGATGTCTAAGTTCAAAAGGGGAGATAATTCATACAAAATACCATCTAGAATTATGCACATCTAGTGTAAGACAAGTAATATGTTTGAGGTGAAGTGATTATTGAATAAAAATATTAGTTGTAGTGATATATGCCTTAAGTGAAGGGCATTTTCTAGGTTGATCAAAATCTTAAAGTGGATGTCTAAGTTCAAAAGGGGAGATAATTCATACAAAATACCATCTAGAATTATCCGCCTCTAGTCTGGGGCAAGTAAGATGTTTGAGGTAAAGTGATTATTGAATAAAAACATTAATTGCAGTGATATATGCTTTTTAAGGATGGCATTTTCTAGGTTGATCAAAAATCTTAACGTGGATGTCTTAGTCCAAATGGGGAGATAATTCACCCAAAATACCATCTATAATTGTCCTCCTTGATGATTGAGGGCAGGTTACTATATAGATGTGTATGGTAAAATTAAAATGCAACATAAGTGATATAATTATGCTTTAAGAGTTACAGTAGTAGGTCTCCAAATTCTTTGAATAGTCGAGCTAAAAATGGACAAAGTAAACACCAAAAAAGTCTATTTAAAGCAAACTTTAATTTTACTTGTCATCAGCCATATTTTTCAAGAAACCTGGGCCTGGATTGCAGATATTTAACATACAGGCCCAATATATGATCCTAGTGTATATTTCTTCATATAATATATGCGCATCCACGTTGCATTCAAATACATCATTTTGTGCGGTAATGAGCATTTCCTCACTGTAAATATCAGCATACATGTGCAATGCAATTATTATTTTAACTCTTTCCTCCCTGAAACTTTAAATGGACAATTCCAGTTTCCATTTTAGTCTAGTCCATTTCTCGCTTTTGAGGGTTGTTTTTGTCCTTTTTTGGCATTATGACAAACAGTGAAGACCCTGATCAGAGGGCTCCTTTCGTAGCCCTCTGATCTGGGTCTTCACTGTTTATATAGGACAAGTGAACTATTCACATGTACACTGTTTGAAAAGGACGCCTATATGCGGGACTAGGGTTCAAAGGGTTAAGCAACAATGACTTAAGTGTTTGACCTTTCCCCACACAAAGATTTCCCTCTATACTCAAACTGGAATACATACCTTGTATTTTTAACCCTCAGCCTGCCACTCACGACTATAGCTCCATATGCAAACAGCTTGGATCCGGATGTGACGCCGAGTAACTCGGCGTCTCATCCGGATCCAAGCTGTTTGACACTCAGACAACATTTTCAGCAATTTTGAGCAACTTTGAAGCACTTTGAAACTTGAAGCAGACGAGAAATATAGCAGACGACAATTTATTTGGCGGGCTAAGGGTTAAAGTAGCAAAAGGTATATATAACATAATTGCAGGGCTCCAGATAAGAGGTAGTTTTTTCAACAAATCCAACATTTTCTCACTCATTTCAGCACCAAATCCTATGGTGTTACTACTCATTAGAATCGTCTCGAAGAGACGATTCTAATGAGTAGTGACACCATAGGGTTTAATTCAGAAATAAAGATTTTAAGTTTTGAAAAACTACCCTTATCTGGTGCTCTGATAATTGTCTTAAAACAAGAGCCCAATAGGCTCTAGGCGCTCACCTGAGTACACAGTTCCCAGATTTAACTAGACTTAACACTAAAGGCAATTAATACCCCTGCATTAACACATTATCCCCTGAAACTTCCAATGGACAATTCCATTTTACAATAAAGGCTGGTCCATTTTAGACTATTTAGGGTGTTTCTTATATAATATATTATAAAATGACAAACATTGAAGTCCCTGATTAGAGGGCTCCTGCAGGAGCCCTCTTATCAGGGACTTCACTGTTTGCATGCGACAAGTGTACTCTTCACAGGTACACTTTTGGTAGAGGACGCATATATGCGTCACTAGGGCTCAATGAGTTAAGTGCCTTGTCACAAGAAGCAAATGTGTCGGGATAATGTTGATGGGTGTTCTCCATATGAAATAGAGGGTTCAAAGCCTTTTCTACGCTTTGACCTAATGAACTACTTTTTGACCTGACATAACAAATATTCATACATTGCCTAGATTTTATCAAGGTGATCATTCTAAGCAAGTTCAGAGCACCAGATAAGGGTAGCTTTTCAAAAATTAAAATCTTTATTTCTGAATTAAACCATATGGTGTCACTACTCATTAGAATCGTCTCAAAGAGACGATTCTAATGAGAAGTAACACCATAGGATTTAGTTCTGAAATGGGCGAGAAAATGTTTGATTTGTTGAAAAAACTATATCTTATCTGGAGCCCTGAAGTTGTGTGAAATTATGGCTAAAAATAAGGCCCCTACAGTGTGTAGAAGCTATTTCTATGTGATGACCTACTGACCTACTTTTTAATCTTATGTAACCCATATTCACACAGTGTCTAGCTTTAAACCATTCTAGGAAAGTTTTAAGAATATGGCAGCTTCAAAGCCTTGAGTGGGAAAACGTTTTTTCTGTGATTTGACCTACTTTATGACCCGACATGACCTACATTCATGTATGACCTAAATCTTATCAAGGTCATGACAGACAAAATCTCATAAAGATATAACCAAAAAAACAACTTCTAGAAGGTTCTTTTCATTTGATATTGCCGAAAACGTAAAATGACCACGACCTCTGGCGGCCATGTTTTTAACGGATCAATACTCTTTGACCAACTTTTAAAGTCTATCCATTGAGCAACTTTTTGGTGAAAACCTAATTGAAACAAGCACCTTAGAGCTGATATCCCCTGCCGCAGTGATTGTCCAGAAGAAAGTGGCAAACTTTATTGTGGGAGGAAGGGGCAAATGGTGATCACCTGTCTTTAAAGATCAACATTCAAAAGCTTTTTACAAAGTTTTATAAAATCCATTCAATTTTGTACATTTTAAAGCCTAAACAATACAAAAAATAAAGCCGTTTGTAGCATTATAAATCTAAGTATGACAGGGGCAGGTAACTCTTGATTCAAATTCAACAGTAATTAAACACTTTCAAGAACTTATAATTGTGTGCAAGTATTATTAAAAAAAATTCAGAACTGTAGAATTTACTAGAGTGTAAACACATTTTCAACTCATCAAGGGCAGAGTATTCTTGACTAATTTGCACATTTTCGATAATAATTGAACTCATTCTATAAATAATAGCCATATATGATTTAATTTTTTTTTCAAAATCCATTCACATTTGTACACAATAGCATGTAAACAATAAAGCCATGTTGAGCATTACTAAGTACATAAAGGGCAGATAACTCTTGCCACAAAGTATCCTATTTTGACAATAATTGCTACCCTTATGTTTATATACACCATGTGTAAGTTAAATCAAAATCCATTAAAGACTGTAGTTTCTAGATGGTAAAAACTGTTAAATATGGGTTTTTTTACTCATCAAGGGCAGATAACTGTTGACTAGCTTCTCCGTTTTCAAAAATGATAACAATTATTTGAAAACTAATAGCCATACATAGTTTAAGAATTTGTTTTATCAAAATTCATGCATATTTATAGATACTAGGATGTAAACAATTTTAAAATAAAGCATTTTCTATCATTTCAAAGTACATCAAGGGCAGATAACTATTGCCACAAGTATCCTTTTTTGACAATAATTGCACACCTTCAAGAACTTTTACTTATAGACATTGTGTGCAAGTATCAATTAAATCCATTCATAATTGTAGTTGCCAGAGAGTAAAAACAGTTAAATATGGCTTTTTTTACTTATCAAGGGCAGATAACTCATGACTAATTTCTCCGTTTTCAACAATAATCAAATTCATTTGAAAACTAATAGCCATACATAATTCAAGAAAGTTTTTTCAAAAATCCATGCATATTTATAGGCTCTGTAAACAATACCAAAATAAAGCATTTTCTAGCATTTTCTAAGTACATCAAGGGCAGATAACTCTTGTCACAAGTATCCTTTTTTTACAATTACTGCACACCTGCAAGAACTTGTACTTATAGACAATGTGTGCAAGTATAAACAAAATATGTTGAATACTGTAGTTGCTAGAGTGTAAAAACTGTTAAATATGGCATTTTTAATACAAAAAGGGCAGATAACTCATAAATTCCTAAAATTTTCTGAAAATGTTTTGATTTCCCACGGTGCTCCTATGATGACAAATAAGTATACCAAGTTTAATCCAAATCTGTTTATAGGTTTCGGAGATACAGTTGCGGACGGAAAACGTGACGGACGCACGGACGGCATTTTTAACACAAAAAGGGCAGATAACTCATAAATTCCGAAAATTTTCTGAAAAAAATTTGATTTCCCACGGTGCTCTTATGATGACAAATAAGTATACCAAGTTTAATCCAAATCTGTTAATAGGTTTTGGAGATACAGTTGCGGACGGAAAACGCACGCACGCACGCACGCACAGCCGGACGGACAGACCTAAAACAGTATCCCTCTGCCTTTCGGCAGGGGATAATCAGACTAGTGGTTTCAGAGAAGAAGATTTTTGTAGATATTGTGCACGGTTGCCATGGCTACAAGACAAATTACCCCAACCACAAACTTTTAACAACTTTTCATTCCCCCATCCTACTGATGCTTCTGATGAGTTTGGTTACACTGGGGCTTTTGGTTTCAGAGAAGAAGTCGTTTGCAATTGTTGACAGACAGATGGACAGACAGACTGACAGACAGACGACGGACAGCAGGGGTATCACAAAAGCTCACCTTGAGCACTGTGTGCTTTGGTGAGCTAAAAAACACCAAAATTGAAAACATATAAATCTGATAAATGGATTAAATTACTATAATATAAATCTGAGTCAAAATCTTCTTGATTCTTGTTCAAAAACAATCTTCCATACCCTTTTTCAGACATTTGTTTTTGTTTCTTTCACTTTATAATACAAGTGCACAACTCTTTTGGGAATGTTTATTGAAACACAAGGGCGTTGTATTCAACTTATTTTTTGTAAACAAAATCTGATAAATTAAGAAATTCATGTCAAATGTGAGCAAGAAATTCCCTCACATGAATGAAAGGTGATATCAAAATAACTCTCAACGACACAAAAAAATATAACTAGCAAGGTTGAAATCAATTACAATTCATACAGTTTTCTTTTGATTTCTAGAAGAGTGTAAGAAGAAACGATCTGATTTCAATCAAGAAGTGTTTTGCATGTTTCAAAGAGTGTTTATCTAGTCATTAAAATAAATTCTTATTTAAAAATAATGCCTATATTTAAACCTCCTGTACCTCATGCAAAGTTTGAAACACTTTTTTTAGTCCACAGCTGACCTAAACAAAAACATTCAACCTAGGTAATACAGGTCAAGGTCAAAGGTCTAGATTGTTAACTCTTTGAACCCTAGTCCCGCATATAGGCGTGCTTTTCAAACAGTGTACATGTGAATAGTACACATGTCCTATGCAAACAGTGAAGACCCAGATCAGAGGGCTCCGAAGGAGCCCTCTGATCAGGGTCTTTACTGTTTGTCACAATGCCAAATATTGACAAAAACAACCCTTTAAAGTCAGAAATGGACTAGAATAAGATGGAAACTGGAATTGTCCATTTAAAGTTTCAGGGAGGAAAGAGTTAAACTGCAAGCCATATGTTGTACTTTGTAAGGTACATAAGCATGTGTACTAAGCTCAAAGCTGACCTGAAGGTAAATATTACTGAACCAAGGTCAGTGGTCAAGGTCATCAAACTGTAGTGCAACAACTGTACTACTTGATGCACATAAGCATATGTAATTGTTTTCCTCTCTAACCATTTTAAAATATCATGTAACGTCAAAGAAACAAAAAATGTTGCAAAATGGCTGGATATCATCAAAAAATGGAGTGTGAATGCAATTTAAGATGATTCATCTCAGTTTCACACTGTTGGTGCATAAAAATCGAAAATTGTAACTCAAAACTAGAAAATAAAACAGAAACTCAAAGACTCTAGCTCCACTAACCTTTTGATGAAGAAAAAGAATTTTACAAGAAATACTTTATCTATTTTCTCATTATACATTAGCAATAGATCTTTATATAAATAAACAAGTTTTTGTAATAAATGAGACAAAATTGTTTTGATTTGTACCTCACTTATTCAATCCATATTAAATATTTATAATCTGTAATTCAATTACAGAGACTGCTGTTGTCTAGTTAATTTTTTGCAGTTTCCTGTTAGTGAAGCCAGAAATAAAACAAGAGGTCAACAAAGATGAACAGAAGTATATTTACCACAATGATAATGCTGAAATTTAATAATGGAAATGTATAGGTTAGACCATGGTTGCAAGCGAATAAACGATATAGTTCGAGGGGGCGTAGCCCCCGAGAACTATGTCGTTTATTCGCGCGCAACCATGGTCTAACCTATTTAGCACTGGCTTGGGCTCGAGGAAAACAAGAAAACCATTCGTTTCTGATTTCTGTTTTAGACGAAAAAGTCATTTTGTTTGTAATATTTTACTAAAATTGAAAGGTTATTTCAAATGATAAGTTTGAGACATTAAGCATGCTTTAACACCAACATAAATAACGCTTATTGAAGCTCTATATGTAAGCACAATTCATTAGTAATTGTCTTTAAAGTCTAGGTCTCACTGTACATAATAAAACGTCATGAAGCGTGTGCAGTTCACCTCTGACCTCAGCTGTTTTTAGAATTGTGACGTCAAATTGCCTTGAGATGACGGAAGCGAGGAATAAGTGAACAGTTTGTTAGTTATTCCATGGTTTGTTGAAATAAACGATATATTCACAGGTTTTTGAGGCATCTGATTGGCCGAGAGCTCCAAGCCATGTGCTAAGTTTACTTAAATGTGGTTTTAATTCTCTACATTGGTCAAAAATGATAATAAACTGCAATATATACCACAAGAAACATTTCGAAACAGCAGCCTGCATGGCTTTCATTTAGACTATTCTTGATACAGTAAAGTTCCGCTTAACGACCGGTCCGAAATTAAGACCGGTCCGAAATTACGACCACTTTTTAAAAGAACGGAATATATCCCTTCATAGTTTAATGGTCGTATGGTCCGTTATTAAGACCGGTCCGCTATTCCGTATTACGACCACTAATCCCAGAACAAAAGACCGATTAGTGTTGTTTTAAGGGCAGGCGTTCACACTTCGCCGGTCGCGACAAAAGCCAGTTTGACACTTTTACGACAAACACCGATTACTTTATGGCAGAGGTCAAGGCCGATTAAACAATAGGGATGCTTCAACGAGGGAAATGTTTTGATAGCAGATAACTAACAAGAGGGCCATGGCCCTTAATTCGCTCACCTGAGGTCATTGTGCCTTAGCTTAATAGGCAAGGCAACATTTTAATATAGCTGTAAATGGAATTATCTTCCAGACAAAAAAAAACATGACAAATTGGAATAACTTAAAAAAATATTGTTGGCAGAGTTATGGCCCTTATCCATGACACTTCTTCTTATCAAGCTACATGTATTTCCATATGATTATTTATTGCGCACTCTGCTTTACTTTCAACCTGCTTTAAGTTATCATCTACTAAGATATAGATACTATTTCTTATATCTTACATGTTTATGACTATATAAAGTGGAATTATTTTCTTTAGAGGAGGAATAAATTAAAGGCGTAAAAAGGCATATGTATGGGGTAATGGGTTAACATCAGTAGAACTGGAGTTATCTCAAAGACAAGAAAATATGACACTGGGAAATATCTCAAAAATGACATTGACCTTTGTAGGACATGACCCAAGTTATAAAGTTTCTAACTTTAACAAAGTTATGGCTAAGATTAAAGTTGTGGACTGACAGACAAACAAATGGACAAACAGACAAAAAAGCAGACAGACAAAAACAATATGCCCCCAACTGCAGGGCATAAAAATATAGCAGACACCACCATATGCAACCTCATCAGCTGACCAGCTGACCTGAGTTCAGTTATGTAACTCTGCCAGTAGGAAATTTGGCTAGGGTCTAACTCTTATAATGCTGAATTGCTGTCTGCTATACATATTTTGAATGTGAATTATGACCTAGATATTTAACCGACCAGAACCATTTGAACAAACTAGGTAAAGGACATTTAGAAGTGTCACCATGCCAAATATCAAAGCTCTGGCCATATCAGTTTCAGTGGAGAAGACGTTTGAAATTTTCACTATATAACTCTATGTAAAACTGTGACCCCCGGGGCGGGGTTAATTTTGACCCCAGGGGCATAATTTGAACAAACTTGATAGAGGACCTGTAGATAATGTTATGTGCCAAATATCTAAGCTCTGGCCCTTGTAGTTTCAGACAAGAAGATTTTTTAAGATTTCCTTATTTTTTCACTTTGGTTGCCATAGCAACCAGAGTTCTATATTGTTTTCAATTCTTTGAACAAATTTGAAAGAGCTTGACCCAAGGAACATTCCTGTAAAGTTTGGTTGAAATCTGTTCAGCCGTTAACGACGACGCACGACGACGGACACAGGGCCATCCCAATAGCTCACCTTGAGCCTTTGGCTCAGGTGAGCTAAAAATAATGCGAAAGTATGATGAATACGGCACTTGTTTAATCTCTTGGTGCATGTATATTTCGTTTATCTCGCATTAGGCCAAATATAGTTACAGAAAAAACTGTTTGTAGCGCATACATCGGACTCGATGACAGAGGGAGAGATAATTGACCTAATTAGTAAAATACTTACAAGCGTGTGATTTACTAATTAAAATGTTAATTTATCACTTTAGACTTTCATCTGATCCGCCCCAATCGAGTTTTATGTTTGATAAATTATTTTTTATTGGTTATCTCGAAAGATGATTTTTGTAAACAATGAAATAATTGGTCGAACTTTGGATAATTAATATTAAACCCGACGAATTTCTTCATAAACATGTCGTGTGAAGGATTAGATCCAGATCAGATATCAAACAATTTGGAATCTGTTCAGGATCTAAACTGTCCAAAATGATATTTCTTTGTCACTGAAACTCATAGACTATGTGCTAAGATTTTTTTTATTGAAACATCGTTTTAATTCAGATCAGACATCAAGTAATGTGGAGTCTGGTCAGGATCCAAACTGAAATGCCACTTCTTATAGATTACAGTCTATGTGTTACACTGCTAATGCCCCTCTTTATGTGCTAACATTAATAATTTATTCAATTAATGAATCTTCATAACATGTGTATGACAGTTTTTAGTTTCTGTGTATATGTGTATTTTCAAAAATTAAATTATGGTTGTTTGAAATAGGCTTTTTTGTGCCGATCTATTCAAAATAGGTTCAATATACCTATCTATCTATATCTGACCAAAAAATCCTCATCGATATCAAGGGTCTCAATAATAAGACCGACTCGATATTAAGACCACTTTTTGTCAGTACCACAGGTGGTCTTAATAGCGGAACTTTACTGTACTTGAACAAATTTAAACTTTGGATTTGATTCTAAAGCCTTATGTTTATGTCAGCCAGGTCATTTATGTTTATGTTTATGCTTGCCACAACTGACCTGTTGTCGTCATCAGTTCATTTACATATCATCCACCCATAAATAACAACTACGTTCATCCTTCCCATTGGTTGTGTGAGAGTCGTAAAACCAGTTCTGAATGAGTGAAAGCACCTGTTTGTTACTAATAATAGCCCTGTTCCGCACGGCTCTAAATCCTTAACATTCACCGCCACTCGTGCACTAGACGTCGATCGATGTAGATCGATCGACTATAAGTTGTCTAAATACTTTATTACTACAAACATTTGGAGTAGTTATCACCATTGCCTGGCTGTCTTCTTTGTATATGTCTTACAAATAAATGAACCGGCACTGTGGACTGAATTAGTTTTCCGTTTCCCCAACCCTGGTTAACATTGGCGATCCCGGCATTTAGACATGATTGACAGCTGGGCGTGGCTTTGCCTTCCCCTGACGGTCGAAGGAGAGAAGTGAAACTGGGCGTTGTCAGCTTGTCAACGCTGGAATTTTGTGTGGCCACACTACTATCGCGCTTCAAAAGTAAACGCGTGTGTCTCAGTAATTATTTAATTCTTCGAATGTGAAGAAAGTGGTTTTTTTTCTGGTGCGAGTCAGTAAGTTAGACTCCGCCCAAGTGAGCTCAAACTTAATTCCCAGGTGTCAGCACCGGATACGTCATAACATCGCTGGAAGTGACTTCCTCTCTGCACGTGTGTGTATAATTAGTACTTGTTACAGGCACAGGTACTTGACACATACTTTATTATCTATTAACACCCCCCCCCCTTAAAAAAAAAAAAAAAAAATTTTTTTTTGCTATATACTTCTATTATAGATACAAGGTAAACAGCGCAATTCGACACCTAGTCTTTACTATCCACTTAAACTGATGCTAAAATAGACTCGATCGCCGATTTTCTCTTGTGGTATCCTCGGGAAAGGATTAATTTATCAATATCTACTTTTTATTTCATCAAATTCCGTCAAATAACGCCACAGTACGTGAATTATAACAAAAATTTGCATCAAAAAGTTTTATGTCGTTCTCTTGGTACAGAATTTATTGCCCAAAATAAGGGGTAATCTAGTCGGTTTGCACATTTAACGGCCTTTACGGCTGGAACTTTCACCTAATTTCATTAGAGCAAACGCGTTTGTGTCGGAACATGACCCTCTTCACTATCAGCTATATGAAATATACATGTAATTTGGCATGAAATTGACAAGTGAAAGACTCATTTCATTGTGAATGCCATTTTGAATACCGGAATGAATTGAATGAACGGAGCGATCTCATTGGTCAAAATTAAACAGGTAAAGTTTCTTTTAATTTTGCATTCTATGTAAATTATATAAAACTGACAATATTTCATTTAAAGATGATTTATAATATTTGGTGAAAGTTCCAGTGGCATAGGCCGTTTATTGTGGACAAATAACAGATCACCCCTACATGTACATTCGTTGCTATGTACCATGAAAACGACATAAAACTTTTTGATGCTTATTTTCTTTATAATTCACATACTGTGGCGTTATTTGACGGAATTCGATGAAATAAAAAGTAGATATTGATAAATTAATCATTTCCCGAGGGTACCACAAGAGAATATGGGCGATCGAGTCTATTTTAGCATCAGCTTAAGTCGATAGTAAAGACTAGGTGTTGAATTGCGCTGTTTACCTTGTATCTATAATAGAAGTATAGTAAAAAAAAAAAAAAAATTTTTTTTTTTTTTTTTAAAAAGGGGGGGGGGGGGGTTAATAGATAATAAAGTATGTGTCAAGTACCTGTGGTTACAGGCTATGGGGTAATGGTTTAAATGCGAAATTGGCATTTCTACAGTATATTGAATCATTTTTCCTTGCGTGCAGGGATCCAGGTTGTATATGCTGCATTTTTCCTGTTTTCCTTTTTGGAATACGAGTAGATATTGTCTTGCTCTGAGTCTCTGTGTGTTCACTTATATATATTTATCTAGATATATATCTGACACTGGACACAATCTGCAGCTGCAGTTTGACACTGAAATCGACATAAAGTTGTAGACTGTCACCAAAATCTAAACCCTTTGAACTTTACTCGTCACTAGGGTTGAAGACGGTCACCAAATTTTTGTCTTTGATCTTAGCGACAAGCCGCGACTTCTTCAGAATATCGGCCACAAGGGCCTGAAACACAAAAATAAGGGAACAGCAGCCTACTGTAATAATAGACTACATGTATATCATAGTAACAGGATACATTTTAAATTTGTCCGTGCCCCCCTGTGGTAATATATCAACAGAGAAATTATCAGAACACACCACAGTGACACTTGTGTAGACAGACAGATTTTACTAGAAATCATGACACGTGTGTATTCAAGGTTTGTGCTTCTCACTGGAAAAAATAGAGTTTGACATGGACAACAGGCCTACCATAATTTAAAAAAAAAAATCCTAAGATTTTCCAAAATTTTGATTTTAAAGGGACTCGCAACCGGATGGTGTACTTGTCAAAATAAAATAAAATACTCAAATAAAAGCAAATTTGTGGCATTATTTGGCTTCTGACATTAAAAAAATATGATCAGTCCAAAAAAAGTCTCAAGAATCGTCACCGAATCTTAGATTTTTAGATATTTTCCATCGTTTTTCTATACCGACTAGTAGACGGTATAGTTGTTGTTGTTGCTTCTCTACACGGGCTCAGACATAAACACGAGCCGAATTACGACGTTGTATGCACTTTCGAGCGCTACACATTGAAATACGTTAAATCGATCCGAGATAAACGGATAGTTCCGTGGTACATTGGTCTAAGCGGTTTCCCCTATTTTGCCTTCTGTCCGCCAATGCCGGGCCCCGGGTTCGAATCCCACCAGAGACCAATATTTTTTTTTATTGAAATACATTTTTTTTAAACAGAATTTCTTATCCTAAACTAATTATTTACCATTTATATAAGCGTTTGACACATATTTACAAATTACTATTTTTAATGCACCATCTGGTTGCGAGTCGCTTTAAAGCGCGATTTTCAAAATCGCGCTTTTTAATCGAAAATCTTTATTTGTGCGCTTTTGTATTTAAAAGTTAAAAACCATCTTTTCAAATATAAATCACACCATTGCAAACATTATCTATATATTACAAACATACACACAAAGAATAACAGTATAAACTTTATTGCAATAAACACTGTAAAATAAAAACTATAATAAAAGAAAAATAAGGAAACATCATAAATACTGCTAGGGGCAACTCAACTGTATTCTCCATAGTTGCAAATATTTACCCTTTTTAGCAGTAGGTACTATAGACCCCTGTCAGACAACTGTGTTCTGTGATAAGGATTAGAAAAGTTATAGTATCAATGTCTTACATCTGATTTGGCACATTTCTGGCCACTATGACCAGTAAGTTAATAATATTCATATAAATATACTCATGGCTAGACACTTTTAGCAGGGCGTCACGTCCTGCCTTTGTTCCATGACACCCTGCCGTAATTTTAAAAAAAAAAAATGAAAAATTCAAAGCCGATTTCATTTGGCTGCATTTTTTCTCTTGGGTATAGCAATTTTGCTCCCGTGTATAGCTTCTTCACGATATCGGCAATCTCGCTGTTTGCCTGCAATACCATATCACTTTATCGCTATGTAATGCGTGAACCTGTCGTGTCATAAAATGAAGTGTGTTACTGTATACCACACTATGCAACATGTAGAACCAGACGTGTCATAAATAATGTGCATGCCGTATCTACTTCTCAGCCCGCGCAGTCGAATCGGAACCACAGGTGGTAATTACATGTTTGATTGGTTGTGGACAAGCTGCTAATCCAGTCAATGACCCGATAAGAACCAATAAAAATAGCATTCGGAATACTTTTATTGCTTTTCTCTTATTTAAAAGTCTGAGGAGGTGCTGTCTGCCGCACTGAATCGGGGATTAGAATTTTTTTCTGGTAGATTTTTGAAAAAATCCGGAGATTTCGGAAAAAATCCGGAGATCCGGAGAAATGACGAAAAATCCGGAGATTTAGGAAAAATCCGGAGGAATGGTAGGCCTGGGACAATGTTTGATTACGTAATTGCTTATCTCCCAGCACTGGATGGATCTAGCCAAAGGCAATTTAAGTTGATATTCATAACATAACATAATCTTTATTCGGCATAAAGTTGCACAAAGCACATATATAGCCGTACATGTATATAGCAGTATTGTGAAAAACAGGTGTATTTGACAAATTTAAATATATGTTAATCACGCACATTATGTGAAACAACCATAAATAATTATTTCATATAGCATTTACAGAGAAAGAAAATATGGAACATCGTTTACATCATTAACGAACCAAACTAAATTTATAAATATATTCAAACCTCAATATCCCGAACCTTCTTAAGTCGAGCATGGCCGCATTTCAAAGCCAAAACGCCACCAAGTCACGTTTTAACTTCGGAATAAGGACAAGCTCGACCTAAGTTAACTGAATAATGGATTTCATCCATAGGATTACTGAAAACATCGAGTTAAGCGAGATATCGAGGTTCGTCTGTACATACATAACTGTTTAAAGTCAGTCAGATTCTGACCTTAAGATTGAAGCAAAGTATATAAATTTTGACAAATTGGATAGTCGTTACTGATTCTGTTGACATAAGTGACACAAATTTATTCAGCGTTGGCCAGTGACAATAATACGGTTTAAAGTATTTGACTCGAATATTTCTGTATTTCGGACAAACAAGTAAGAAATGATATTCGTCTTCAATGACATTTAAATTACAGTGTTTACATTTTCTATCTTGTATGGAAATATTATTATGTCTACCAGTTTCAATACACAGTTGATGTGACGAAAGTCTAAATTGTGTAAGTGAGATTCTATATTTATTGACACCTATACAGTTAAGATATTTTTCTATGCTAAAAGTATGTTTATACAAGCAATAAGATGCTAATCGCCTAGGGTTATTGACATTAGTGATATTCCGATACGCTAATAAAGCTGAACTGTAAATTGACAGTCTTGCAAATAACACGCAAGGCTGAGCACATTGTTTGGACTAGCTTGATTGGAGGTAAGAGATCGCTTGGATGAAAAGGCACTCCTCAACACTTACCAGATTAATGTCGCATGGTGTCCGAACGCAAATACGTTTTGGGATAACAAACAAACAACTTGTTGGTTTATTCATTCCAAACAGTTTTAATGACACTTTAGGCAGTATTCTTATCCAATTAACCGTTCTGGTTATGGAAATATGCGCTCAAAATGAGTCATTGAATAAGATTAATAGAAGCATATGCTACAGTCGCCGATTCTGCGACATATGTAGAAAAGGTAAACAAACAAAAATCAAATGCCGATTTTAGGTGGCCCAAAGTTAGAGGCATGAAAAAAATTATTTTCAGAAATAATTAACGGTGGCCCAAGATTTGGAGTGGCCCAAGACTTGGAAGAAATACGGTACCTTTGAAATGCTGAAAATGTCATATTTAAGGGTGTTTACTCTTTAAAGGCCACAATTTTTATATTGTCTTTCTCAAACTTGCTCAGAATGTATATGACCATAACAGTTCAGATGAGTTCGATTATTGTTGAAATCGGGCAAATAGGTCAAGAGGTATCTGCCCTTGAATTGCTGAAAATTCAATATTTAACGGTGTTTACACTCTAGATGCCACAATTTTTATCCAGTCTTTTTCAAACTTGCTCAGATTGTATATGGCCATAAGAGTTCAAATAAGTGTGATTGTGGTTGAAATCAGATCAATAGGTCAAGAGTACTCTTGCAACTATAGTTTGCAATGGATTTTCATTATACTTGCACACAAAATATATAGCTCTAAGTTCTCGAAGTAGTGCAATCATTGTTGATATCTTATCATTGTGGCAATAGTTATCTGCCCTTGATATACTTTGAAATGCTAGAAAAGGATTCAATTCAGTATTGTTTAGGCTCTTATGTTATCTGCCCTTGATGTACTCTAGTACTCAGGGCTCCAGATAAGGGGAGTATTTGAAAAACTAAAATCTTTATTTCTGCTTAAAACCCTATAGTGTCACTATTCATTAGAATCGTCTCAAAGAGACGATTCTAATGAGTAGTAACACCATAGGATTTGGTGCTAAAATGATTGAGAAAATGTTGGATTTGTTCAGTTTTACTCCCCTTATCTGGGGCCCTGGTACTATACTAGAATTATGAGGTTGTATTCTATGGAATTCCATATGCGACAGCCAACTGCTTACAGGGCTCCAGATAAGAGGGAGTAAACTTAACAAATCCAACATTTTCCCTCTTATTTCAGCACCAAATCCTATGGTTTCACTACTCATTAGAATCGTCTCTTTGAGACGATTCTAATGAGTAGTGACACCATAGGGTTTAAAGCAGAAATAAAGATTTTAGTTTTTGAAATACCCCCCTTATCTGGAGCTCTGCTGCTTACTGCCAACTGCTTCCTGTCAATTATTCAAAATTCATGTACAGGGATTAAAAATGGAGGATCTTCTGGTAAAAATACTGCCCGCTGCGGCAACAAAACTTCACATTGGACCAAATAGCTGCCGTATTGGAAGTAAAACATGGAGTATCGTACAGGTATGAAATGTACAGTAAGCAGTTGGCAGTAAGCAGTAAAGAGTAGACAGTAAGCAGTTGGCAGTTGACGTTAAGAAGTTGGCTGTTGTATATGGAACTCCATAGCAAGGAAAACAAAATAGTGTGCATTTTTTGTCAAATGTTTGGATAGGAGTAAACAATGATGCTCCTGAATGTTTTCAGGCGCCACATTTTGTACTATGAGTGCATCTGTATATCAAAACGTCGTGGAATTCCATCAATAATTGATATATAGCACTTAAAAATTTGGAAAATAGAAAGAAAAAATAACCTAGGAAACGACAAGCTTATTTCAGTAACAGTTCATAGGGCCCACGGTTTCTGGTTCAGGGCTTCGGTTTTATACCCATCATCAAGTATGCATACAGGAAGCATTTGGCGGTGAGCAGTTGGTAGTAAGTAGTTGGCAATAAGTAGTTGGCAGTAAGCAGTAAAGAGTACACAGTCAGCAGTTGACAGTAAGAAGTTGGCTGTCGTATATGGAATTCAATAGTATTCTAAACTTGTTTACATGCTTTACTACACATTTGAATGGATTAGATTAAAACGGGTGAAACTCAAAGGTAAAGCTATTAGGCTTCATTACAACAGGTGAGCGATATCAGGGCCTTCAAGGCCCTTGTGTTAAGAATTAACCTGAAAGATGTTCAGTTAAGTTTTAAATACTTTCAGAATATTGAAAAGGAAGAAACCCTTAAAGTCTCACAGATGGAGAAGTCCGTAGACATCACAAACCCAAATCAACTTTCTGATGAACCAGAGATAACAGACTCAACCAAACCACCTGGTGAACAACAGATGGAGGAGTCTGTAGACTTCACAAACCCAAATCAACTTTCTGATGAACCAGAGATAACAGACTCGACCAAACCACCTGGTGAACAACAGATGGAGGAGTCCGTAGACATCACAAATCCAAATCAACTTTCTGATGAACCAGAGATAACAGACTCAACCAAACCACCTGGTGAACAACAGATGGAGGAGTCTGTAGACATCACAAACCCAAATCAACTTTCTGATGAACCAGAGATAACAGACTCAACCAAACCACCTGGTGAACAACAGATGGAGGAGTCGGACATCACAAACCCAAATCAACTTTCTGATGAACCAGAGATAACAGACTCGACCAAACCACCTGGTGAACAACAGATGGAGGAGTCCGTAGACATCACAAACCCAAATCAACTTTCTGATGAACCAGAGATAACAGACTCAACCAAACCACCTGGTGAACAACAGATGGAGGAGTCCGTAGACATCAGGAATCCAAATCAACTTTCTGATGAACCAGAGATAACAGACTCAACCAAACCACCTGGTGAACAACAGATGGAGGAGTCCGTAGACATCACAAACCCAAATCAACTTTCTGATGAACCAGAGATAATAGTCTCAACCAAACCACCTGGTGAACAACAGACGGAGGAGTCCGTAGACATCACAAACCCAAATCAACTTTCTGATGAACCAGAGATAACAGACTCAACCAAACCACCTGGTGAACAACAGATGGAGGAGTCTGTAGACATCACAAACCCAAATCAACTTTCTGATGAACCAGAGATAATAGACTCAACCAAACCACCTGGTGAACAACAGATGGAGGAGTCGGACATCACAAACCCAAATCAACTTTCTGATGAACCAGAGATAACAGACTCAACCAAACCATCTGGTGAACAACAGATGGAGGAGTCCGTAGACATCACAAACCCAAATCAACTTTCTGATGAACCAGAGATAACAGACTCAACCAAACCACCTGGTGAACAACAGATGGAGAAGTCCGTAGACATCACAAACCCAAATCAACTTTCTGATGAACCAGAGATAACAAACTCAACCAAACCACCTGGTGAACAACAGATGGAGGAGTCGGACATCACAAACTCAAATCAACTTTCTGATGAACCAGAGATAACAGACTCAACCAAACCACCTGGTGAACAACAGATGGAGAAGTCCGTAGACATCACAAACCCAAATCAACTTTCTGATGAACCAGAGATAATAGACTCAACCAAACCACCTGGTGAACAACAGATGGAGGAGTCGGACATCACAAACCCAAATCAACTTTCTGATGAACCAGAGATAACAGACTCAACCAAACCACCTGGTGAACAACAGATGGAGGAGTCTGTAGACATCACAAATCCAAATCAACCTGGTCCCTGAGGTGGGTTAAATATTTAACCAAAACCAAAGATGGCCGATTAAGGTTACCGAAAGCTCGACTCAAATCTCAAATTGTGTGTTAAACGATATGCACCGCTTTCCGGGGGCAGTTCGGTGCATAGATAGCATCCTGATAAGGGTACAGACTTCCATGAAGGCTGATGACAGGTCAATGTCAATAGGGAGATGAATTCTATCAACGTCACAACATCTAAAAAGCATCCGTAAAAATATCGAGCGGTAAGTTTCTGTTTTGTTTAGAGCATGGAGTGTATTTACTCCGTGTTAAGAGTGAGAGTGATTCCCCCCTGAAACCTACATGTATAGAATCTATGTTTATTTTAAGATTTGTCAATTGGGGCCTCCGAAGGGATAAAACAGTTTATTTGGCGCTTATACATTTGAGAACAACAATAACAGATCTAGATCTACATGTCCTCAAGATAAAGTAAGTAGATCTAGATCTATTCAACTTAAAACGGACAATATTAAGCTGTATTTACTCGAAACAGAAAAATTGAATTATACACAAAAGACTTTAGACAACATTTTAAAAACTCTCCTACTAAACGGTCGCTCCGACTCGCTCGATTGAGATCTGGATCTAGATTGTCTACCCCCAAACCCAAAAGAACACACCAAAGAACCAAGAAAGAATATATCACTCGTTGTAGATCTATATTACTGCATTTTAACCCACTCTACCACGATTTAATATGTTTTTTAATTGATCGAAAAGTTCATAAGTTTTGATTTATGTTTACATTGAGAGCCAGTTGCCAAGCAATGGGGCGTTTCGGTCCCGATTCGTTTCGGCCTATTTTTGGCGTAGGGCGTTTCAACAACAACATCTACCCCAAAACACAAATCTTGTTCGAAGTTTCTTATGTTTTATTGCATTTAATCCCTTTTCAAGAAAACAATGTTTTACATGCCAAAATATGTTATAGATCTATGCTTGCAAAAGTTTATCTATAGTGTTTTTGTTGACAACACAATATTTAACCAAAGGCATCAAATACCAAGTATTTCTATATATTTTTATGCTTAAGTTGCTTTCCATTTTATTTTATCTTTTGTGTCATAAATACACCTTTTCGCACCTTTAATTTATTCCTCCACTTTACAATTTTTTTTTATTCCTACAGTTATGACTATGCATCATAAGATATATTTTCTTTCAATCAGAAGATGGAAGCTTAAAGCAGGCTGAAAATAAAGCAGAATGTGCATAAAGGTCAGATCTGCTTTAGTTCTAACTTGCATTTAAGTGGTCACCTATTTTCTATGCCATAAAAAGGTTATGGGGTTTAACCATTGTCACATATTTTATGTTATATTTTTATTATAAGTAAATTCTTTTTACTATGATTTTTAATTAAAATATAGATCTAGATCTATTATAATGTATTTTGTTTTAGGTGTTCTATTGGAGGATAGCAGTTGTCCATGCTGGGGCTTTGTATTGCCATTCTATTCCCTCCCTCCTTGATGCCAAAAGCAGGAACAGATTCAACAGAGGATGGTGTGCCACCATAAACAACATTTAAAATAAGGTATGCATAGTTACATAAATCCAATGCATGTAAAACTTAAATTGAACCTCATTCATTTCTACATTTAATATCAATCAAAGAGATATACTGACCATTTTTTCTCATACTTATGCAAAAGTACAAGAATGTCATACACAGCCATCATGATCACTACTCAATTTAGAAATCACATAATGACTAATAAATACAGAATATAACACATGAGAAAGCTCCTGCAGGAGCTTTAAAACCAGTTTAACCCTTACAATGCGGGGTCCGAGTTAACTCGTTTCGTATATCGCGTACGTAGGTGACGGGGTCCGAGTTTTCTCGTATTAGTCAAAGGCTAAGGAAATCCCTGTTGCTATGAAACCAACTGGTGCTGCCGTCTACCTAGCCTCGGTTTTCATATTCTACGCACTTCCGATAGCAGTTTGCCGTATCTGATTGGTTGATTATTACTAAACATAGGGTTTTAAAATCTTAAATTAGAAACGGCTTTCCCGAAATGCGAAAGTAAATATTCAAGATGGCTGACGAGCTAAACGCCGTGTATGGCGACTCGGATTCAGAGGCCGATTTCGATGGATTTGACCTCGATGATCTATTAAACATGGACGGGGAGTTACCAACTTATGATGCTGAATTGATAGATGACGACCGCGACTTACCATCTGATGTTAATTTGGGCTGGGGACGAGAAATTAACGAACTTTTTACCCCACCCTTTATTGGAAGTCCCGGCTTGACAGTTGATTTGGACGGGAATATGGAGCCGTTAGGATATCTAAACTGTTTTTTGGCCAATGATGATTATCAAAACATAGTTAATGAGACTAATCATTATTATGAACAGATAAGATTGATTAAAAGACCGAAACCGTTCGCCAGAATGAACACCTGGAAAGAAACGGATATTGATGAAATTAAAAAATTTCTGGGATTGTCCATCGTAATGGGGTTAGTGGAAAAGCCTCTTCTCACCCAGTATTGGACTACTGATCCACTTATTGCAACACCAGCTTTCAATGAGGCTATGCCAAGGGACAGATTCTTAAATTTGATGACTTTTTTTCATATATCAAATAATGAAACTGCTTTTCCTCGTGGAGATGAGTTGTTCGACCCACTACACAAAATTCGACCTATATATGATGTTATTTCTTCAAGATTCAGACAGGTGTATAAGCCGAGGGAACATGTTTGCCTTGATGAAGGCATGGTGCCCTGGAAAGGGAGACTTTCTTTTAAACAATATATTGCTAATAAGCCAGACAGATTTGGTGTGAAGTTATACATCTTGGCAGAAAGTCAGTCCAGTTATATTTGTGACTTTGATATTTATTGTGGCAAAGACTATGAACCTGACCCGAATCAGACTGAGTTTGAAAATGCTTTCGGACATTCCTACCATGTTGTTATGGGACTTATCAGGAGAAATGAATTGTTAAATAAAGGTCACGCATTATACTGCGATAACTACTATACATCACCAACTTTGTGCGATGAATTATTTGCAGAAGATACAAAATATGTTGGAACTGTTAGAACAAATCGAAAAGAGATGCCGGTGGCTTTGAAAATGAAAAAGCTGAAACGTGATCAAGTCATTTTTAGGCAGAGGGGTAATTTAGTGGCTTTAAAATGGGCTGACAAACGTGAAGTCTCCTTACTGTCTACCAAACATGAACCCACTATGACTGTCACACAAAAAGTTGACCGTAACGGCATACCAATTGTGAAACCGTCATGTGTGCTAGATTACAATAAACATATGGGAGGGGTGGACGTATTCGATCAGTTAGGGAAGTACTATTGCTTTAGTAGAAAGAGTCTGAAGTGGTGGGTTAAGTTATTTTTCCACATACTGAACATGGCCATAACTAATGCTTACATACTTTACCTGGAGAATAACACACATGAACACCCACTTACACATTTCAACTTCCGTCTGAAACTGGCAAAACAGCTAATGAGTACACATGTGAACAGAAGTGTGAAAAGAGGGCGGCCTTCACAACATGGTCAGCAAAATCGCTTGACAGAGAGACATTTCCCTGAGCTTATACCAGCAAAAGAAGGAGCTAAGAAGAAGAATCCTACTCGACAGTGTGTTGTCTGTAACCCTCCTAATAACGGAAAACGTCGAGCTGTTGGAGACTCCCATAAGCGTGTGGAAACAAGATACTGGTGCCCTGACTGTAAAAAGGCTTTGTGTGTGAATGTTTGTTTCAGGAGATATCATACTCTTGTACACTATAGATTGAATGGTGAACAAAATGATTCAGATAGTGATGAATCGCGTCAAGACTGAAAAAATACCCGATTATTATTGGCACACCTGTAATTACTAATTAGGGTATTTTCCATTTTTTACACCTGTAATTAAGGTAATTAATTACCTTATTACCTTATTTACACCTGTAAAGCATGAACTTGAAATAGTAATAGCCATGTACAGATATAAATTGTAAATAGTTCTATTTTAACTATAATTATGTTTCTATAAGAAGAAAGCCCTTATATAAACACAAACAGAGTTTTACCACTTTTACAGGTATGGGAATAATAATTAGGTCAATGATTTTCCACCTGCAATTATTATTTATCATTTAAATGTAGTTTTCAGTGATTTTTAGTTTAATTCTGCTTAGTATGTGGATACTACTTACAAAAATAAATGGTGATTGATCTAGATACTTGTTTTTTACTGAATTTCATACCTTTGTCACACCTGGGCAGGTGTTAATTGGATTCTTTTTGGGAAAAAAATTGAACGAAATTGTTCGGTATTCAATATACAGTGATGCTCACTTATAACGAAATTCTAGGGACCTTGAAAATTTGTTCGCTATATCCAAATTTCGCTATATCCATATAGCGAAATTTTGGTCAAAACTGTTTGGATATAACGAAAATTATGAAACACCATATTCTTGGTACAAAAACAAATGAATAGGCAGAAATATATTTAAAGACAAATCTACTCACCTTTCGCTTTTCTCGTTTAAATTTCCTGTCAAGACGAATCAGCCATTCTTGAAATAAAACGGATGGACTATACATTTTGAAATGGTCTTGACAATCTATCAAGAGCGCGAGTGAATTACAACAGGAAAAAAAACATTTTTTTTTGTTTTGGATAATTTGAGTATTTCTAAATGGAGAATAAGCATTCACTTGAAACTATCCTTTAACCCGTGTTATGCCAAATTGTCGTCTGCTTTGAATATATTGCCTGCGAAAATCAAAACAAAAGATTTCTTTATTAGCTTGTCAACGTGTCGAAAGGTTGAAGATGAGTGGCAAACAGTTTGGATACAAAATAAGATTCCGCGTCATGCGGCGTCTGATCTGGATCAAAACTGTTTGCAAATGTGAACAGTCGTATTTTGCATGATAAGGGTTAAATGGTCTCAATGTATACATAACGCTCGTGCCCGAGGTGATAGCCAGTCAAACAATGAACTAGCGTGACGGTTGTGAGCACTCGTCAAACTGTGATAATTACCGATTGGAATTTTATATTATCCGAACCATTTTACAGGTAAACTTCATTATACGGACCTGAAAATTCGTTTATCTTAACCGATTTTTCACTATATCCGATTTCATCTTAAGCAAGTGGTAGTACATAGAAATAAAGAAGGACACGGTCGGGGAATAATTTTTATTTTATACTAAGCGGTTTTTCACTATATCCGAGTTCGTTATAAGTGAGCATCACTGTACAACAATTTTCATATAGGGTTTAAATACTTTTATTCATGATAAAATACACTGAACAATGAAATCAATATATGCCTATTAAAAAGTATTTTCCCAAAAAGAACCCAGTATATGAATGTATTACATACAATTACATAATCAGCGTTGTAAGGGTTAAGCATTTAACCACCTGTGTAAGACACTATTAATGAGCCATGTACTGAATATTGGCCTGTTTTATACAGATTTTTTTTTTATATTTTTCAGATTTAGATGAAACCAAAAAGGGCCATTCAGATGATTATTGCCTCTGCAGTCCTGTGTAGCATAATTCCACCCCAAAGAAGATGTCTGCTTTATTTTCAATCAGCTTTAAACAAACTCAAAATAGGAAATTTACAAAATGTTTTCATTTATGCCTTGAAAAATCCCTATAATGACTATATGAGAATGAACATTGAAAGTGGCTGATTTTGACAAATTCTAATATAAAGTCACAACAAATGTGGAGACTTCAGAATGTTGGGAGTTTAAATACTGTTTATCTTTTGCTCTTATCATATACAGGAGGGTACCAGCTTTTTCACCTTGAGCCTACAGTAATCAATGTGTTAAGCAACCTGCAACACTGATGCATTTGGGTTCTTAAAGATAAATGTCAGCTTGCTTTAGGATAAAGATATGATTCAGAAAATTTATCAAGGAACTGCCATCATTACCTTTGCTCTGCCTTTTACCTAAGTTCAGCAGTATTTTACTGTAAAACATAGTATTTATCATAGTATTTGTCTAAGAGTAACTTTTGAGAAGTTTTATTGTATCACTGACTAGATATGTTGAAGGAATAATGGTGGAATTGCTGCTTTCAATAAAAAGGAGTAAACTATAGTCATAATAAATATTAAGTGTCCTTCTATTATCAACCTGTTGTCATACTTGTGTTGAACAACCAGTTTAAAGAAGATTATAAGAGTTGTTTATACAATTTAGTGAAACTCAGTAGCAGAATAATTCATGATGAAACAATGGGAACTTTGTGACACTCACTTTGTTATAATAGTATTGAAATATCCTCCTAACTTAAAGCTAATGATAGAGTGCTGTTATGATTTGAAACTATACATTGTTATATAAATCTATTTTCATTGAAACATCTCTTGCTGCTAGCTGTAGGGTTCACTTTGCTGAGACTTCAAACTGGATTGTTGTTTTATCTGTTTTAGATTCTTATTTAAAGCATTTTGAAAAAATCAGTTTGCAGATCTTACAATTATTTCTTTTGGATCTTTAAAAAACAAATATAAATGTCATATGTACTGACTTGTATTCAAACTTGAATCTAAATAACATTCATTAAATACTACTTAGTGATGTATAACATGCAAGAGAGGGGTTTGCTGTCAAAGAAAATATATGGACACAGTCACTTAAATTACCCAGTCTATTGTTTAGACAATTTTTTTTTTTTAAATATGGAAATAAATTAGAACTGATACACATGTGAAATGCTTTTGCCTAGTTGCATACAAGAGTAGTCACTTTGTAGAAGATCACAATGCAATCTTAAGTACAGGTTGTTGTTTACTGCAGTCAGAATAAAAAGTATGAACAAAAAAACTCTGTATGAGCTTTCTGCACTACATTTATCCTGCATTCAGCATTCACCTTCATTCAAATATATCCTCACTTAGGGGTTGCTTAATATAATCCAGTCAATCATTCATTAAGCAACCAATCAATAGAAGACATAGCTAGGCATTCTCAAGTACAGATGGTTGCTGGTTTAAGCAGTCATCTGCCTTCAATCATCTTCCTGCCATTTCAGTTAGTGGTCACTCAATACAACAGTGACACTAAAAAATCAAATTTTCACAACTTTTAGAATTAGAAACCAGGAGATTGTGGTGAATGCAATACCCAATGTTTTTTCTTCAAAAAACCCAATTAATTTAAAATCCATGGAGTCCAGGTACTCAATTCCAAGACAAAGCTTATCTACAACTCTGCAATTGATATTTACTGTTTTAATTAATTCTGAAATTATAAGAAGTATAAGGTAAATGAAGCAGTGAAATTATTATTCTGCTTTAAGCAGGCACCTGTGTTGTACACATCCCATAGAAGCTCTTCTGAATGCTAGCACATTCCTGTCATGTATGAAACAGGTACATCATATATCATTTTATAATAGTATATATGTTGATTCTTTAAGTTTTTGTGCATTTACAATATTCTACAGTCAATCTTATATTAGGCATCCATCTAGTAGGTGGCCCATGAGTTGTTTTCAACACAGGTGCATGCTTTACGCAGAATAATGATTAAACAGTAAGTTCCAGTAATTACTTCCATTTTTGTTTATCTTGCAATTATTAATTTGACTAAGCAGTCAAACAAGATCTACTTCAATGAGTGCATGCATCATGCATGCATGGTCATCTAACTCAAGATTGACTGATCATATTTGAAATAGTGTGACCTATAATATAAAGATAGGTGTCTCATAAGTCAAAACTGGCTGGCCTTTTCAATAGGGGTGACACTATAATAAACAAATCCTTTACCTTTAGATCTACCTTTATATATTCCTATATATATTCCTTGTTATTATTGCATTTTTATTTTAACAGTCATTAAAGCAAAATTTAATGGTGTCACAGGAAGACTAATTAATTTCTGTAGAGAAATTTTGAGTGACAAATAGTTTAGGTCATGATCAGCTGAGGACATTTCCCAAAGCTGATCTTGATCTCCACTGTTTGAATTTTTTCAAGGTCTTCTTTCTTTTAATTATATGACTGATCATAACCACATTTTTTACTATTGTTTTTATACATAGATCTAGATTCTAGCATAACATAAAAGTCTTCAGTGTGTCAATATAGATTTAAACCATGTCCACATTGGCTAGAGAGAGAAACAACCGACAAAACATATAGATCTAGATCTAGATCTATTTAGATCTATAATCTATCAGCATTACATTGTTATGGGTTTCTATATCGACTGTTGTTACATGCATAGGTCTAGATCTACATGTAGATCTATATCAATGAAAAACTGTAAAATAATAAATATATGATGAAAGAAAGTTCGTTTGATATCTGTTCAGTCAACCTATTTAAATCTCCCCTCTCTTCCACACTCTCTGTCATTTGTAACACACACCTAAAATACCCCACAAGGAGCCTCGCGCTATTAAGGGAAGTAACTCCTAACAGCCGTTACTATGACACTGGGCAAACAATTATCTATGTACAGAATAACCCCATTAATACGACCACGAAATGAGGCAGAAAACATTTGTTTTAACTGGGAATGACAGCATAACTGGTTTCCGTGCCCATTGTCCCTTGAGTAGATCTAGATCACCATGAAATGAGATAGATTCTAGGAAAAGCGCCGTTGTAATAGCGATCTCAGATAGATCACATTGTGTTGTGCTGGCGATCTAAGGGTGTCCGATGTCAATTGATGGATCTACGTATCTACGCATCTTGTGATAGATCTATTAAGTTTAATTCAATTTTTGTCTAGGTCTACTTTGTTTTTAATATCCGGCACAGATCTCGAGAGCATTTTATTACACCTATGCATATTGGCGATCTCCGTTAAATTCTGTCTATCGTTCAATTGTGGTTTTGATCCCCGATCGAACGAAGAATCGCTTGCATAAACAAGATTTAGGCCCATCTACTTTGTCTTGGATCTTATTTTCTCCTTTTTAAAATTTGTTAATGATGTTACCGGAATGAGACAAATGGTGCAGTGTGGG
The DNA here is from genome assembly GCA_922989275.2 of Gari tellinella. Lineage (NCBI taxonomy): Eukaryota > Metazoa > Mollusca > Bivalvia > Cardiida > Psammobiidae > Gari > Gari tellinella. The sequence goes on from OV277870.1 coordinate 980,222, forward strand.
CCGTTTTGGTTAAAATAACCCTGGGTTAAATTTTAACTAGTTTGGTTAACTAACCATGCGGTTAACTCTGTTTATACAATAGTTTAACTATTCTGGTTAGCTAACCAGAATAGTTAAAATTTAACCCACGGTTAGAGTTTAACCCAGGGTTAAACTAACCAACGTTTATACAATTGGGTGCAGGTGAACAACAGATGGAGGAGTCCGTAGACATCACGAATCCAAATCAACTTTCTGATGAACCAGAGATAACAGACTCAACCAAACCACCTGGTGAACAACAGATGGAGGAGTCTGTAGACATCACAAACCCAAATCAACTTTCTGATGAACCAGAGATAACAGACTCAACCAAACCACCTGGTGAACAACAGATGGAGGAGTCGGACATCACAAACCCAAATCAACTTTCTGATGAACCAGAGATAACAGACTCAACCAAACCACCTGGTGAACAACAGATGGAGGAGTCTGTAGACATCACAAACCCAAATCAACTTTCTGATGAACCAGAGATAATAGACTCAACCAAACCACCTGGTGAACAACAGATGGAGGAGTCGGACATCACAAACCCAAATCAACTTTCTGATGAACCAGAGATAACAGACCCGACCAAACCACCTGGTGAACAACAGATGGAGGAGTCTGTAGACATCACAAACCCAAATCAACTTTCTGATGAACCAGAGATAACAGACTCAACCAAACCACCTGGTGAACAACAGATGGAGGAGTCCGTAGACATCACAAATCCAAATCAACTTTCTGATGAACCAGAGATAACAGACTCAACCAAACCACCTGGTGAACAACAGATGGAGGAGTCTGTAGACATCACAAACCCAAATCAACTTTCTGATGAACCAGAGATAACAGACCCGACCAAACAATCTGGTGAACAACAGATGGAGGAGTCTGTAGACATCACAAACCCAAATCAACTTTCTGATGAACCAGAGATAACAGACTAAACCAAACCACCTGGTGAACAACAGATGGAGGAGTCGGACATCACAAACCCAAATCAACTTTCTGATGAACCAGAGATAACAGACTCAACCAAACCACCTGGTGAACAACAGATGGAGGAGTCCGTAGACATCACGAATCCAAATCAACTTTCTGATGAACCAGAGATAACAGACTCAACCAAACCACCTGGTGAACAACAGATGGAGGAGTCGGACATCACAAACCCAAATCAACTTTCTGATGAACCAGAGATAACAGACTCAACCAAACCACCTGGTGAACAACAGATGGAGGAGTCGGACATCACAAACCCAAATCAACTTTCTGATGAACCAGAGATAACAGACTCAACCAAACCACCTGGTGAACAACAGATGGAGTTGGACATCACAAATCCAAATTAACTTTCTGATGAACCAGAGATAACAGACTCAACCAAACCACCTGGTGAACAACAGATGGAGGAGTCTGTAGACATCACAAACACAAATCAACTTTCTGATGAACCAGAGATAACAGACTCGACCAAACAATCTGGTGAACAACAGATGGAGAAGTCCGTAGACATCACAAACCCAAATCAACTTTCTGATGAACCAGAGATAATAGACTCAACCAAACCACCTGGTGAACAACAGATGGAGGAGTCGGACATCACAAACCCAAATCAACTTTCTGATGAACCAGAGATAACAGACTCAACCAAACCACCTGGTGAACAACAGATGGAGAAGTTGGACATCACAAACCCAAATCAACTTTCTGATGAACCAGAGATAACAGACTCAACCAAACCACCTGGTGAACAACAGATGGAGGAGTCTGTAGACATCACAAACCCAAATCAACTTTCTGATGAACCAGAGATAACAGACTCAACCAAACCACCTGGTGAACAACAGATGGAGGAGTCCGTAGACATCACGAATCCAAATCAACTTTCTGATGAACCAGAGATAACAGACTCAACCAAACCACCTGGTGAACAACAGATGGAGGAGTCGGACATCACAAACCCAAATCAACTTTCTGATGAACCAGAGATAACAGACTCAACCAAACCACCTGGTGAACAACAGATGGAGGAGTCGGACATCACAAACCCAAATCAACTTTCTGATGAACCAGAGATAACAGACTCAACAAAACCACCTGGTGAACAACAGATGGAGGAGTCGGACATCACAAACCCAAATCAACTTTCTGATGAACCAGAGATAACAGACCCGACCAAACCACCTGGTGAACAACAGATGGAGGAGTCTGTAGACATCACGAATCCAAATCAACTTTCTGATGAACCAGAGATAACAGACTCAACCAAACCACCTGGTGAACAACAGATGGAGGAGTCTGTAGACATCACGAATCCAAATCAACTTTCTGATGAATCAGAGATAACAGACTCAACCAAACCACCTGGTGAACAACAGATGGAGGAGTCTGTAGACATCACGAATCCAAATCAACTTTCTGATGAATCAGAGATAACAGACTCAACCAAACCACCTGGTGAACAACAGATGGAGGAGTCTGTAGACATCACGAATCCAAATCAACTTTCTGATGAACCAGAGATAACAGACTCGACCAAACCACCTGGTGAACAACAGATGGAGGAGTCGGACATCACAAACTCAACTAAACCACCTAACACATGTACTAAGTGGAAAGTTTCTACCAAACAAGAGCCCCATGGGGCATATTCGCTCACCTGAGAATAATTGGGAAAATGGAGATATTGATTTATGTCCAGGACTGACCTAGATATGCAACAGACTGGAACAATTTAAACAAAATATGTAAAGTATATTTAAAATTGTCACCATACAGAATATAAAAGCTCTGGCCATATTAGTTTCAGAGAAGGAGATGTTTGAAAATTTCACTATATAACTCTATGTAAAACAGTGACCCCCGGGGCGGGGCCAATTTTGACCCTAGGGGCATAATTTGAACAAACTTAATAGAGGACCCTTAGGCGATGATATTAGCCATATATCTAAGCTCTGGCCCTTGTAGTTTTAGACAAGAAGATTTTTTAAGTTTTCATCGAAAAAATCTATTTTTAGCTCCTGTGACCTAGTTATGCAACGGACCAGAACCATTTGTACAATTTCGGTATAGGACATCTAGAAGTGTCACTATGCCAAATATCAAAGCTCTGGCCATATTAGTTTCAGAGAAGAAGACGTATGAAAATTTCACTATATAACTCTATGTAAAACCGTGACCCCCCGGGGCCAGGCCAAATTTGACCCCAGGGGCATAATTTGAGCAGACTTGATAGAGAACCTGTAGGCGATTCTATGTGCCAAATATCTAAGCTTTGGCCCTTGTAGTTTCAGACAAGAAGATTTTTTAAGTTTTCATTGAAAAAATCTATTTTTAGCTCCTGTGACCTAGTTATGCAACCGACCACAACCATTTGAACAATTTTGGTAAAGGACATCTAGAAGTGTCTCCATGCCAAATATCAAAGCTCTGGCCACATTGGTTTCAGAGAAGAAGACGTTTGAAAATTTCACTATATAACTCTATGTAAAACTGTGACCCCCGGGACGGGGCCAATTTTGACCCCTGGGGCATAATTTGAACAAACTTGATAGAGGACCTGTAGATAATGCTATGTGCCAAATATCTAAGCTCTGGCCCTTGCAGTTTTTGACAAGAAGATTTTTTAAGATTTCCTTATTTTTTCAATTTGGTTGCCATGGCAACCAGAGTTCTGCATTGTTTTTAATTCTTTGAACAAATTTGAAAGAGCTTGACCCAAGGAACATTTCTGTAAAGTTTGGTTGAATTCTGTCAAGGGGTATAGGAGGAGATGTCATTTGAAGCAATTGTTAACGACGACGCACATACGCACAACGCACGACGCCGGACACAGGGCCATCCCAATAGCTAACCTTGAGCCTTTGGCTCAGGTGAGCTAAAAAGAGACAGATGGAGAGGTAAGACTTTTCTATAGGGATAGAGATATTTTAAGTTGACTCACACAATGAGGACCAAAGTGTACTATAGAAGGGACTGGCAGTAGTGTTGATCTAAAGATCAGTTTTAAAGTCTTGTTTATTTTGCCCCCGGTATCGACAGAGGGGGGACACATATAGTACTCGCATGTCTGTCCTTCTTTACATCCGTAACAAGGTTAAGTAGATTTAGCATCAAAACCACTGACTCAAATGCTTGGATACTTATACAGTTGACCTAATTTGGACTTAGAAAAGATTCAGAATATTGTCAAGGATGCCACCGGCGGCATAAGCTTTTATTGAACGCGCATTTTTGTCTTTAGCATGTAGGCGTTAAAATATGACTATAAACTTCAAATTGCAGAAAGATAGATGTCTATTTTAAGATATCTACCAGGCTTCAGGAGCACCCTCTGCTGACATAAACTGACCAAGCACAATGGCAAATGGCATGTTTCAAATTACTTGGTGTATGCCGAAATTGACGTACATTGTACTTTACAAGCAGAATACATGTTGTCCCAATGCAGAATGATAAAGACCAGACAGTAGAATAGCAGGTTGCAATGTTGAATTGAAATGTAAAAATACAAGACGGAATATAAAGATAGCATGACATAATTGTAACTCCATACATTACTACTATGCCACAACAACTGACTTTATATTCATTATGCCAATGTTAACCCTTTGAACCCTAGTCCCGCCTATAGGCGTCATTTCAAACAGTGTACATGTGAATAATACACTTGTCCTGAGCAAACAGTGAAGGCCCAGATCAGAGGGCTCCGAAAGGAGCCCTCTGATCAGGGTCTTCACTGTTTGTCAGTAATGCCAAAATTGACAAAAACAACTCTTAAAAGCCAGAAATGGACTAGACAAAAATCGAAACTGGAATTGTCCATTTAAAGTTTCAGGGAGGAAAGAGTTAACCAGGGTTGGGGAAACGGAAAACTAATTCAGTCCACAGTGCCGGTTCATTTATTTGTAAGACATATACAAAGAAGACAGCCAGGCAATGGTGATAACTACTCCAAATGTTTGTAGTAATAAAGTATTTAGACAACTTATAGTCGATCGATCTACATCGATCGACGTCTAGTGCACGAGTGGCGGTGAATGTTAAGGATTTAGAGCCGTGCGGGACAGGGCTATTATTAGTAACAAACAGGTGCTTTCACTCATTCAGAACTGGTTTTACGACTCTCACACAACCAATGGGAAGGATGAACGTAGTTGTTATTTATGGGTGGATGGATATGTAAATGAACTGATGATGACAACAGGTCAGTTGTGGCAAGCATAAACATAAACATAAATGACCTGGCTGACATACTCCCCCTCTTGGAATAAAAGACTCCTGGCTTTTCCAGTAAGTGAAAGTCAAATCAACCGTGACAATAACATAGTTGTCAATTTAAACTATAAAATAAGCTTGCAGTTGCCACCAAGTACATAAGATATGAAGAATGAAATAATGTATGAGTTATGCTGTAAACAACCACTTCATGATAACGACCAAACATACTAAAACACCTGTTTAACTGAATGAATTATGAACCGGACTGATTTAAGTGAAATACATGTTAATTAATTGTTTACTTCTACTTATCAAACCACAAACATTATCTATGAGAATACAATGCTCCAAGTATACTTGCAATACATGTACTAGGGTTTCTATCATTACTGATACATATGCATTTCAATGCTTAATGTCTCTCTATAACGTACGTCTCTACTATATATATTTTGATATCCACCGATATCATTAGATATCAGTTTCTGTTAAGTACATTGTTGAAAGCTACCTTTTTAGGTAAACAATGTTTAATGTTTGGGTTAAACACAGACTATACATAACAAGAGCCCCATGGGGCATATGTCGCTCACCTGAGAATAGCTGTACATCAAAATGGAGATAATGATTTAAGTCCAGGACGGGGTCATTTTTTACCCGAGGGGCATAATTTGAACAATCTTGATAGAGGACCTGTAGATGATGCTATGTTCCAAATATCTAAGATCAGGGTACTAGGGTTCTAGACAAGAAGATTTTTTTTAAGTTTCCATTGAAAAAATCTATTTTTAGCTCCTGTGACCTACATATGCAACAGACTGGAACCATTTGAACAAAATAGATACAGGACATCTAGAAGTAACACCATGCCGAATATCAAAGCTCTGGCTATATTAGCTTCAGAAAAGAAGACGTATGAAAACTGTGACCCCCGGAGTGGGGCTAATTTTGACCCCAGGGGCATAATTTGTACAAACTTGATAGAGGACCTGTAGATGATATGCAATCGACCAGAACCATTTGAACCTTATTGGTATAGGACATCTAAAAGTGTCACCAAGCCAGATATCAAAGCTCTGGCCATATTAGTTTCAGAGGAGAAGACATTTGAAAATTTCACTATATAACTCTATGTTAAACTGTGACCCCCTGGGCGGGGCCAATTTTGACCCCAGGGGCATAGTTTGTAGTTTGATAGAGGACCTGTAGATGATGCTATGTGACAAATGTCTAAGATCTGGCCCTTGTAGTTTCAGACAAGAATTTTTTTTAAGATTTCCTTATTTTTTCACTTGGTTGCCATGGCAACCAGAGTTCTACATTGTTTTTAATTCTTTGAACAATTTTGAAAGAACTTGACCCAAGGAACATTCGTGTAAAGTTTGGTTGAAATCTTTTCAGCGGTATATGAGGAGATGTCATTTGAAGCAATTGTTAAAGACAACAATGACTGTATAAAGTGAAATATTTTCTTCTGTGGAAGAATAAATTAAAGACATAAAAAAGAATATGTATGGGTTAATAGGTTAATAAATATCATTATTTACATTTTCTAAATATAAGAAACTATATGTAAATGAGTGGCAAATAGTTTGGATCCAGATTAGAAGCAGCATTATGTGGCATCTGACCTGGATCCATACTGTTTATTGCCAAGAATTAATTGTGGACTGATAGACAGAAAGATAAACAAACAAACAAAACACAAACAAACAAACAGACAGACCAAAAGTAATATGCCTCGAACTAAGTTGTGCTTGAGCATAAAATAGCAGACATCACTTTCATTTCTGTTATGTATCTCAGTGACCTGAGTTCAGAGCTAGCTATGGGTCAGTTATGCAATTGGAGACGGTCTCAGAGAGAAATGACTATTATTATGCTGAACTGTTGTCTGCTCCAAATGTTTGTATGTGAAATATGTAAAAAATAATAACTTATATTTTCTAAATATAAGAAAATATGTAAATGAGTGGCAAATAGTTTAGATCCAGATTAGATGCAGCATTATGTGGCATCTGACCTGGATCCAAACTGTTTGCAAAAATGTTGCATTTAGTATAAGGGTAGCTTCTTAGCCTGGAAGATACAATGCGTCTGTATAAAACGGATCATTAGAGAGTTTTTACTGTCAGACCTGCATCAAAAAGCACTGATATGGCCAGGGTTGAGTCAAATTTGATCCTAGGGTTTTGATTTTTTACAATTTTGAAAGTGATTTAGTAGAAGATACTATTCATGCAATATCTAAGGTGTGGGAACAGTGGTTTTTTACAAAAAACTTGTTTAAAGTTTTTCACTTTTTTTAATAAATTTCAATAAGTAGTCCACTTTAAAGTTTCATTTTAACAATTTCTGTAGAGAAGCATCCAAGGAACACCGTGAGCAAATTAGTTTTTTCCTCAGACTCGCGGTTTCAGAGGAGTTGTCGCTTGAAGTAAATTTGAACAGACGGACGGACGGACAGACGGACGACGGACGGCGGGCAATCACAACAGCTCACCTTGAGCCTTCGGCTCAGGTGAGCTAAAAATACACTCACTTTGAAAGTAAGAAACACACCACTGGGCTGTATATCTGAATGATATCCGAAATATGGACACCTATATCAATCCTAAACAAAATATGGGAAACTATGCTGTAGGATTGGCGAAACCCATTCACCATACCTGTCAGGTGGACGTGTTGACCTGACAGGACGCCTAGACACCTGTGGAGAAGGTGTAAACAGAGTCTGCGGAGGAGTAATCGTAGGCTGAGACATCTGCAGAGGAGTAATCGGAGGCTGAGACATCTGCAGAGGAGTAATCGGAGGCTGAGACATCTGCAGAGGAGTAATCGGAGGCTGAGACATCTGCAGAGGAGTAATCGGAGGCTGAGGCTGATATGCCTCTGATGTAGGGCCATTCACCAGGAGAGTAAACCTGAGAGACCCCCTGAGCATAGGGAAAAGTACTTTCCGCTCTGGAAAACTCACTAACGGCTGGGGTTACTGGGATACAAGTCTGTACCTTCTGACGAGTAGACCTTCTCTGCGGTATTACATACCTCGGAACTGAGGTTGTTGACCCGGTGCTGGAAGAAGACTCGTCAGAAGAGGAATCAGACTCTGACACAGGTTTCACCTTACGTGTTGGAACCTTTCTGGAAAGAACTCTGCTAGATTTTCTCAACTCAGCCAAGGTGTCTACAGATGGCAGGGTATTAAATAGAAGTAACATATTTCTATGTAGCCTTCGGTGAGGACCTTGACCACTTTCCCTCTGGACATCATAGACTGGCAGGGTTGGATCAGGAATGGAGAGAATTTTGTAGACGTCCTGTTCCCACTTGTCTGTGAGTTTATGTTTACCCTGATGTCCTACAAGTCTAACAAGGACTCGGTCACCTACTTCAAGTTTGGAGGCAGAGACCCTGCGGTCAAAGAGCCGCTTACTCTGGGCTGCAATCTTACTGGCTTCTTCTGCTGCTTTTTGGTAGGCAAACTGTAGACATTGGCGCAGTTTACTGGCATACGCCTGTCCAGATCACCTTCTTTCGATCCAGTGCCAAAAAGAATGTCAATGGCTATTTTGGGGTGCCAACCAAACATTAAGTAGTGGGGAGAGAAACCTGTTGCCTCGCTTCTAGTGGCATTGTAAGCTTGTACCAATGGTCCTACATAAGACTTCCAATCAGCCTTTTGTTCAGTGTTCAATGTGCCGAGCATCTTAAGGAGAGTCTGGTTGAACCTTTCACAAGAGCCATTACCCATGGGGTGGTACGGCGTGGTCCGACTCTTCATGGTTCCAGCTATCTTGCAGAGCTCCTTAATAACTTTGCTTTCAAAGTTTCGGCCTTGATCACTGTGCAGACGCTCTGGGAAGGAGTAAACTTGATGAAATGCTCATACAAGGCTTTGGCAGTGGTTTGTGCAGTTTGGTTTCTGCAGGGTATTGCTTGCGCATACCTGGTAAAATGGTCCGTTATAACAAGGATATGTTCGAATCCCCCTTGGACATTTCTAGAGAGAGAAAATCCATGCAAACAAGTTCCATGGGTCTAGTCGTCGCAATAGGAACCATTTCCGCCAACTGAATAGGAGACTTACGCCTTAAACACCTAACACAGTGCTGAACTCTACTGTTTACGTCTTGCTCTAGACCAGGCCAATAAAATCTCTGACGGGCTAACCAATTGGACTTCTCCTTACCAGGATGACCAACATCATCATGTATGCCTTTCAAAGCCAGGTTCTGAAATGCAACAGGAACAACAAGCTGTTCCAATTTGTGCCCATTCTGCACCGTGGTTCTGTACAAAACGTCATCTCTGAATGAAAAATGATCTCATTGTCTAAGATATTTCCTAACACATTGAGATTCCTGCTGGAGCCTTCTCCCTCTGGGGTGAAAACCACGACGCAGAAGATCCAAAACTCTTGACAACACTGGATCCCTAGATTGTTCGACAGACCAATCAAGACCAAGATTGGGCAATTGATCACATTCTTCCCTGGCCACAGGAAGAAGATTACCAGTTGCAACACTGTCAGCAAGAGATAGATCTGCTGAAACAGCCTGACAAATGGCCTCAACAGTTTCTGGAACAATAGGACGACGTGACAAAACATCTGCATCTGTATTTAGTTTACCAGCCCTGTAAGACAAACTGAAGTTGTAATTTGACAATGCTGCCACCCAGCGATGACCTGTAGCATCCAGCTTGGCTGTGGTTAGTACATAAGTGAGAGGATTATTATCGGTCACAACAGTGAAAGTAGATCCACAAAGATAATGATGGAATTTCTCCTTGACCACCCACTTAAGAGCCAAAAACTCCAACTTATGTGCAGGATACTTTTTCTCACTTGGTTTGAGTCCACGGCTTGCATACGCAATAACCCTTTCAGCACCATCCTGAGTTTGGTACAAAACAGCCCCTAAACCAGAACCACTACTGTCTGTATGCAAAGAAAACGGCAAAGAATAGTCAGCGAAAGCTAGAACAGGAGCAGATGTCAGCTTGCCTATAAGAGTATCAAAAGCCGACTGCTCAGCAGAGCCCCACTTCCAGATAGAAGACATCTTTCGCTTCTTCCTTGTGCTTTTTCCATTTGTGCAATGACCCTTAAGCAAATTGTTTAAAGGCTCAACGATGCTTCCGTAATGAGAAATAAACTTCCTATAGTACCCCGCAAAACCTAAAAACTGGCGCAACTCCTTAACATTTCTGGGCACAGGCCAAGTTTTTATGGCTGAAACCTTCTCGGGATCTGTATGAATGCCTTCTTTGGAAATCACATGACCAAGATATGTAATTGAGCTCATAAGAAGCTCACATTTAGAAGCCTTAAGCTTTAAACCATGTTCCTCTAGCTTAGAAAATACATTTTCAAGTCTAACCAAGTGCTCATCAAAGTTCTTAGAAAATATCAAGATATCGTCAAGAAAAACAAGACACTCTTTGAGATGCAGATCGCCCATTGATCGCTCAATCAACCTTTGGAAACAGCTCGGTGCGTTGGTAAGCCCAAAGCCCATTCGATTCCATTCCCAGAATCCTAGATTCCCTACACTGAAAGCAGTCTTAGGCTTGTCCTCCTCCTCTACCTCTACATTCCAATAACCGAAACGAAGATCCAGCTTACTATAGATTGCTGAGCCAACTAAAGAATTTGTGATGTCGTCAAACCTTGGAAGCATATACGCATCCTTCCTGGTTTTAGAATTTAGAACGCGTCAGTCAATGCAGAAGCGTAAAGTCCCATCTTTTTTCCGAATAAGAACTACATTGCTTGACCATGGACTCTCAGATTCCCTAATAACTCCAGCATTAAGCATTTCTTTAAGATGCTGACGAACCTCAGCATACATTCCAGGTGGGATCTTGCGATAAGGCATCTTAAATGGCTTTGTATCCTCAAGTATAATCTTGTGTTTCAACAAAGAAGTGCAACCAATATCAGTTGGACCTGTAGAGAAGATATGCTTAAACCTGCCCAAAACCTGTTGCAATCTCAGTGACTGCTCAGCTGTTAACCCTTTTTCATTAACCTTAATTCCAAGACCATCGATTAAACCAGAAGGTAAAGATGAACTACTACCATTACTTTCAGACATGCTTTCCGACATTCCCGAATCACACAGATTGTCAACCACAGTGACCTCTGACAACTGACAGGTAGACGTTTTTGGAGAAAAAGTCAGGGGCTTGGCTGTCAAATTGCTCACTTTTACTGAAATCTTTGAGCAAGAACCAGACTGTTTTAGATTCACTACCCTGGGACATACAATGTAACCTGGGTTACCTTCAACAGGAGTTTCAGTGATCACTTGCTGAACATCATGACTAATATTACGAGCTATGCAGTTGATGGTAACTGTAGCATACGGCGGAATAACCTCACCATTGCCTGGCTGTCTTCTTTGTATATGTCTTACAAATAAATGAACCGGCACTGTGGACTGAATTAGTTTTCCGTTTCCCCAACCCTGGTTAACATAGGTAACCACTTAAAGCAGGTTAAGAGTAAAGCAGAAAGCGCCTGAAGTCATATACTGCTTTGCTTTCAGGCTGCTTTAAACTACCATCTGCAAGAAAATAGGAAATAGTCGCAATGATGCATATTCATGACAGTATAAACTGGAACTAATCTCTACAGTGAATGAAACAAATCAAAGGCGTTAAAAGGCAGACTTATGGTGTAATCGGTCAATCAATAACAATTAGACAAAAGGAGAAAATGAGTGGGGGGGGGGGGGGGGGGGGGTTGGGGGGGGGGGGTGAATAGTTATAATCCTAGATAATAGTGTAGGCTAACCAGTCTCCCAGGCAAATCCCTCACATAACAAAAGGTAACCCAATACACCATAAACACACTCAGTTAAATTTTTTAAATAACGCTTAAAGCAGGTCAAAGGTAAAGCAGGACGCAAATTAGCAGGCAGGCATCCAGCTTTAACTTTCTGCCTACCCTAAGCTAACATCTTATGAGATACAGAAAACATAGTGCATATGAAACAGGCGAACAACTCACTTACCATTGGATTCTACTGAGCACTAACGACCAATCAAAATCAAACCACTTTCACTTTAAAGTAGGTCAATCCGATTATGACAAGGTAAGCTCAGAAAACTTTAGAAATGACATCTGCTTTTTTGAGAACCGAGGAAAAAGCCGGGGAGACAATATCTAGTCATTCACTAACAGAATGACTGGATAGAACATTATAAACCCATTGAGAATTATTTTAAAATATATATAACATACAATCTTTAGAAAATTTAACCCACTGAACCCTGAGAAGCAATTTAAAAAAAAAAAAACTAATAAGTAAAACCCACAGGCACCAACGATTATCAAGCTATAATAAAGTGGGCAAGGACAAACAAAGCAGAGCTGAATCGGATGGGAATATAAGCCGATCTAGAGTTGCAATGAGAATCCAACACGGTTGAACAACCCCCCCCCTCGCAAATCTTTACAAGCAATACGAGGGAACAGTGGGTTAAATTGTGATATTAATGATAATATTATATTTCAGGAATAGAATATCTTGTAGAAACAGGACAGAGATACCCTTTGTTCGCGATAGAGAATAAAAGCTTAAATATAAAATGTGATACTTAATAAACCATATGTTTACCCATTGAACCAATTCACATCAAAAAGCACTATAGCAAACATCCCCTCAGGCGAGGCGGAATTAGAATATTTATAACAGATGGGGGCTCCCCTCACCACGCGAACAAAGGATAACTCTCAAATTAGCATAAGCATAAACATAGGCATTCGGCCCGTTGGCTATGACACTACCCCTAGCTGCTATAACCCCCCTCCACCACCACCAAACGTGGATAAAATACCCTAAAATCTATCCATACATTCAATTATCATCATAAAAGAACATTTCCTGAAGTTTCGTGAAATTTAAAAAAAAAAATTTTTTTTGCTAATTTATAAGTAAAATAGTAAAGGCTGCCATGAAAAAGCGCCTTGCAGAAGCAACCCTCAAGTTCCCAACCCTGTCATTTTGTCAAATCTTGGACGATCTGGACAGATGATGGCTCATTGTTTACAGCAAACAGTTTTCTTTGACGATAATTGGTAAAAAATTCAAAGCAATCGGCGAACACACGCATGGGGACTCGAAGGGTGGGGAGACCCCTTAGTCGGAAACTATCTGTCACGCAAAATTTTCCCAAACAAACAACTGGTTGCCCAGTCAAACTATTATCATTCTAGCGAACCCGAGAACCAGCTTCAAAGCAGGAAATGACGCAAACGTCAAGCGCCTCAATTGGTCGTATTCGAATCAGGACAACCATAGCGTTAGTTGGACGTGTTGTCAACAGGTTCTATTCGAATAACCACTTGATGTTTTCCGTTGACAAAATGTTGTCAAACCATCAAATCGTTGACCACAATTTCGATTCGAGTCGGGTCAAAAACGTTGTCATCAGTAAATCTATGAGCATTTCCTCCGCCTAGTTTTCGTTGACAACAAATTGAATGATTCGAATACGACCAATGATATCATATCCGTTTGTCAACCGAAACTAAACGAAAGTTATCTAGAAATTTATTTCGTAACAGAAATGCTCATTTACCGATAATTCAAAAGGTATTTATTATATATTTCATTTTCTATTAATTACCCGTACCATGATGTAATGCATGGTCGCAAATGCACTTGTTAATCGCTGAATCAGAGAATGACTGACGAACAAGTCCAAAAATTAAGGTGACAGAAGGATTCCGATATAAGGTGCCTATCAAACTTTTTATTTCTTCACTTGTGCTCGTGTCTTGCTTGGGCTGTGAGCTAACTTTCTTTGAACAGAACTGTTAAATGTAAATAATAAGCCATCATTTGTCAAAATCGGCCCAAAAATGACAAAATGACAAGGTTGGGAAGTTGATGGCCCTGAATACACATCCACCTTTACATTGTATAACTTCTTGAAACTTCTTGAAACATTTGTTAAGGATGTTTGTTGAACATATGGATGTATTTTTACTCATTTTGAAAGATTTATGGGGGGGGGGGGTCATAGCTTACGCGCCGAAAACCTGTGCTCTATGCCACGGTTTTGCCCTCACTTGACCAAGCTATCTCAGAACTGTTATATTCACAGGTACTTGACACATACATCTAGATCTATTACAAAAAAAAATAAAAAAATAATATTTTTTTTACTTGACTTATATTATAGATACAAGGTAAACAGCGCAATCCAACATCTAGTCTTAACTATCAACTTAAACTGATGCTAAAATAGACTAGATCGCCGATATTCTCTTGTATACTCTTTTTTTTTTTTTTCTTTTTTTTGGTAATAGAAATAGATGCATGTGTCAAGTACCTGTGAGCATAAAAGGTAGAAGACTTAACCCATTCTCTTTCAGATAATTAGATCTATCAACGTATGGATACCAAATACATTTAAATAAAATAAAATGATAAAATCAGTGATTTAGGCGAGATTTTGAAAATTTGATATAATGGGAAGAAATATTTAATGATCCCATTAAACCAGAATTTGATGCGTGAAACCTAAAAGAAGGCTGAATAAACTACACCTTCTAGCAGGAAACACACATACAAATCATGTGCTAATAGCTCAATGAAACACCGAGTGGAAATCTAAAAACCAGAACACTGCGTGCAACATAGGGAACAAATCAAACCAGTACAGAACCCAACCCCATATGAGTGAGAATGGTCAACGGACCAATCAAACCCCCCAGAACCCTTCAGAACCCCTACCCTATGAGTCTCTTTGTTGCAGGCAGTGACTTCACAAAACAACGTACCATTTCCAACAAAGTGTAAACATTAAAGATGAGCCTACTAACAAACAAGAGCAGCAAGACATAGCCAGAATCCAGGCATGTGTGGCGCTCGGGCTGGAGGACACTGGGGTGCACGGCCGAACAGGGGGTGGTATGAATACCACCTTATGGTCGGACAGGCGCCCTGTGACTGATGGGAACGGGTCGAGCGCTGCACAGGCCAACAGGATCCGGAACCATGGTACGCACAAGTTAAAAGGGGGATTGCACTCGGACGCCTGAATGGTCGAATATGAGCAAGGCTCGGGAATAGCCTGACAGGCATCCGGTGTGAGCTCCGATTCGGACAAGGTGCATCATGGATCTGTTAACAACCAACCACTGGGAACCAGAAACAACAACACCTCCTTGACAATACAGCATTTCCTCCTTCCGACGACCAGCGGCAACAAAAAGCCCTTCTCAGGGCCACCACTGCAAAGTCCATTCAACAATAGGCATGATGCTGACCATTGTCCCAAACCTGAGACAATGGGATGACGCATCTGATGAAGCTTATGCGGGACTATAAACCTCAGCAGAAACAACAACAACAACTCAGAGCAAGGTCATTGAATCAAAATGGGCGGAGCTCCTCAAATCTGCTGTGATGTTTTAACATCTTGTGTGTAAATCGTGTCTGAGTAACTCAGTATGAAAAGTAACATGTATAAATAGGATAATTTTGGATGCTATTAGAGGCAAACATTCAAGGTGATATTATTTATTTTAGACTTTTTACTGTCAACTTAATCAAACTTTCAGCGGTATAGGAAAACATTTAGAAATGCCGACGTTTCTTTTTGACGTTCTGCCATATTGGCATAAGTTTTACTAGTAGTGGTACGTTTTAACATTGATCTAGATGTTGGACCAAACATTTTCAATTTTTTTTTTGGTATCTAATTCTTGGGCCACTGAAAAAAATAATTATTTTTTGCTGGCCCAAGACTTGGAAGAAATACGGTAGATAACTCTTGACCTATTTGACTGCTCTCAACCATAACCGTATTGATCTGAACTCTTACAGTAATATACAATCTAAGCAAGTTTGAGATAGATTGGATAAAAATTGTGGCCTCTAGAGTGTAAACACTGTTAAATATGGCATTTTCAGCAATTCAAAGTTAAATGACTCTTGATCTATATGTCTCAGACTCTGATTTCAACCATAATCAAATGCATTCGAACTACTATGGTAATAAACAATCTGAGCAAGTTTGAGAAAGATTGGATAAATAGCGTGGCCTCTCGAGTGTAATCACTAAAATTGTAGACTGCAAACGACTAACGACAGATGCCGGACATTCAACGATTGCAAAAGCTCACCCTGAGGTGAGCTAAAAAGACGTGTGCTGTTGATGATATACATTTTTTCCCAAATATTGACATTACATCAGAGCACCAGATAAGGGTAGTTTTTCAAAAACTAAAATCTTTATTTCTGAATAAAACCCTATGGTGTCACTACTCATTAGAATCGTCTCTCTGAGACGATTCTAATGAGTAGTAACACCATAGGATATGGTGCTAAAACAAGTGAGAAAATGTTGGATTTGTTGAAAAAACTACCTCTTATCTGGAGCCCTGATTACATTTGTTATCCTGCAGTGGAGGCCACGTCACTAAAACATCAGTCAGGGGGTAAACATTTCTATCAAATTATTTCAAAATCAAGCATTGGAAGTATGTACATGAATATAGAAATATACAAAGTTAGCGATGTTTGTTTGTTTTAAATAATAGCTGTTTCTGCCAAACATATGGCTAACTGTGCATCCTAGCAAGAGGAAAGCAGATACAGAGAAACCAGGTGAGTCCCTGCTCTTCTTCCATCGATGGAGCCCTCTGGTTCCTTTACATGCCCAGCATATAGCACTGATGCATGGGTCCCCCGTTTCATGTCTCATACAAAGGACTTAGTTATGTGTCAACAGTCTATAGGACAAGAGCCTTATACGGCCCTAAATCGCTCACCTGGAACCGTTGATGTAAATATGATAATGCCAACTGCTGGTAGATGATGCTTTGTGCAAAATATCTAAGATTAGGGTAATGTAGTTTGAGAAAAATACCATTTTTAAGGGTTTTAATCTGCCGAAAAAGAGTTATAGCCACCAAAACAAGTGTGACAGAAAATTTGCGACGGACAGATGCTGGAAAAGTGATCCCTTAGTGTCACCTCTGCATACTGCAGATGACACAAAAACTTTGTAAATTGATTAAAGCCCAGTAAGCTTTCTCTGATAGATAAATTGTGCTCAATTCATAAGAGAACCTACCTTTAACCATGGCAGATCACTTATCCCATAATCATACAGCAGTTCTTCATGCGCATTTATGTTCCTGAAATGACATAGATACATCTGTAAGTACAATTTATCAACAAGTCCTCCTGGGTCTAGTGCAAATCTCTAGGAAAACATTCCTGCTGAAATCTTCAAAATCCATCCATGCATAATAGAGTGAGAGCAAGGACAAGACTATTGTTCCCCTTTTCTACCTTTGACCCTTGACCATGACAGTTGAGCAACTAACATGGATCTTAAGCATGACATTTCATCCAAGTTTTCAAAATCTATCCATGCATGATGGAGTGTGAACCTGGACAAAACAACATTTACTCTTTTTTTACCATCAACACCTTTTTGACCATCGACACTTGACATTGACATTTGAGATACAATTTATCCCCTCCTGTAGGAGTTACAGAACGGACACAGTGTGGCACAGAAAAACACTCAAGCAGGTGGACAGTGTGATCACTGTATGACTCCCTTTGGGGGCATAAAAAGTTCAACTTACTGTAATTCTTTAACAAACATCCTGAGAATATGCACAGTCATGGTGCATGTGAAAATACCCTGTAAAATTATACAGTGTTAGGTTGAAAACTGTTTGAGAGTTAGATGAAAAAGTATGTAACACAAACCTTAAAGCAAAAAGTACTAAGTCCCCATCAACTTCTTTCATAGTGGCATTAGCGTCTTTTCTACTCCCATGATTGACAAGTCTTCCCAAACGTCCAGTTTCTTCTGTTGCGTCCACACTGTAATACAATCACAAGGCAAGATGATTGTAAAACTTGAATAGCCTCTAAGAAAGCACTTGCACAGGGCTCCAGATAAGAGGGAGTAAACTGCACAAATCCAACATTTTCTCACTTATTTTACATCAAAGCCTATGGTGTTACTACTCATTAGAATCGTCTCGTCGAGACGATTCTAATGAGTAGTGACACCATAGGGTTTAAAGCAGAAATAAAGATTTTATTTTTTAAAATACCCCCCTTATCTGGAGCCCTGACTTGCAATGTGTTTTATCAACTATAAAAGTTTTACAATATCACAGTTTGAATGCTGCTGAATGACCTTGACCTGATAACTGTAGGTTTGAATGACCTTGACCTGATAACTGTAGGTTTGATCAGGGAGGAGTTATTGATTGGAAACCATATGTTGTAAAAACATATTTCATTACCTTTACGTTTGACCTAAAAAGAATAGGGGTCCTCTCATCATTAGTAACCTCCCTAACAAATATATTAACCCTTAGCCTGCCACTCACAACTATAGCTCCATATGCAAACAGCTTGGATCCGGATCCAAGCTGTTTGACACTCGGACAACATTTTCAGCAATTTTGAGCAATTTTGAAGCACTTTGAAACTTGAAGCAGACGAGAAATATAGCAGACGACAATTTATTTGGCGGGCTAAGGGTTAAATACTCATGGTTGAAGGAAGGGCATGAAATTGAACGAAACTATTTTGTAAGATGGTCATTCTACATGACCGGCAAACAAATTTAGGCCCCTGGGGTGGTCAAATAAAATTTCTTTATGATCCGTTTTGATGGATCACAATTCTTTAAACTTTTAACTAAGAAAGTCTGTTGATTGAGAAACATTTTGGTGAAAACCAAATTGAAATGGGACAAGTAGCTTCGGAGAAGATTTTTTTTAGATTTTGTGCATGGTTGCCATTGCAACAAGACAAATTGTCCCACCCACAAACTTTTAACAACTTTTCGTTCCCCCTCCCTACTGATGCTTCTGATGAAGTTTGGTTGAAACCAGGTTAGTGGTTTCAGAGGAGATGTTTGAAAATGTAAATGGACGCCGGACGAAGAGCTATTACAATAGCTCATCCTGAGCCTTCGGCTTAGGTGACCTCATAAACAAAATATATGAAGAACTGTTTGAGTTATTGCGTCACAATGAAAGTATTGAAGAATAGACAGACTGACATCCTTTTAAATGTTTAAAGGTACATTCATCCCAGTACACTTTGGCAATGGTTCACTTGAACCATATATGTGAATCCAGGGTTCCAGTTACGGGGGAGTAAACTGAACAAACCCAGCATTTTCTCACTTATTTCAGCACCAAATCCTATGGTGTTACTACTCATTAGAATCGTCTCTTCGAGACGATTCTAATGAGTAGTGACACCATAGGGTTTAAAGCAGAAATAAAGATTTTAATTTTTGAAATACTCCCCCTATCTGGAACCCTGGTGAATCATGGAATAGGGGCCCATTTCATAAAACTTTGTATGACAAAAACAGTAAGTCAATACTTACAAATACATCTAATTTCTGATTTCTCCATCTAATCCAGTCTTGTGATCTCTCTTTGGAATCGTCTTGAAAATACGATTCCAAAGACATGTCACAAGACAGGATTAGATGGAGAAATGCATAATAATTGAGACTTTTATAATCTGACTTACAATCGTTTTGTCGTACAAAGTTTTATCAAAAGGGCTCCAGTATCTTACCAATTTTTTAAAAACAAAGATATTGTCTAACACTTGATCAGAATGATGATATTTGGATACCTATTCTAATATTCATTGACATCCATAATGAATATTCTGAAAAAAATATTAATTGCTTGGAACAATTTTGCAACTGACTTACCATAAATGTGTGCCTTTATGGTAATAGAAAAACCTGAACCCACTTGAACAATCGTTCTCACGCTGTTCCCCCTCTTTGCCAGAAATAATTTCTCCTTTGTTGTGAAGGAGGAAGTCTCCATGTTGTCTCGATTCTACTGTTTTCATTCCTCTTCCTGAAATTGTTACATTACTTCAGAAATAGAGAAAAAGGACAGAGACAATGCCACAAATGATAATGGCATACACAGTTCAAACTACATGTTTATACATACATCAATCCTGTTATGGGGTCCCTATTTGAAACCTCGATATCGGGTTCTTTTTTTCCCGCAAACTGTATACAAGTCATCAGGGGTGTGCCTATGTCCAAAATCCTGGGGGACACGGTGTCCCTGTTAAAGTTTCTGGGGGACCAGGGGTAAACACTAAAATTGTTGACGACAGACGACGCACGATGGACATTCAAATATTGCAAAAGCTCACCCTGAGCTAGCTCAGTGGAGCTAAAAAAATGCGGGATTCCCACAATCATGAAAAAAATGTGGGATTCCCGCAATGCTGCGGCCTAGGCACAACACTCAAGTCATCTAATATATATATACTTAACAACAAGAGGGCCATGGCCCACAAGTCGCTCACCTGAGAACATTGCACCTAAGCTGACTGGGCAAAACAATATCGTGATATATTTAGCTATAAAAAGAGTTTTAAAGGTTTTTCCTATATACGTCTATATAAAACTGATAAGCCTTGGGGCAGGACCAAATTTGATCAAAGGGTCATAATTTTAACAATCTTGGTAGAGGACCATAATGCAAAGTTACAGGTCAAATATAAATGATCTGGGCCTTACAGTTTCAGAGAAGAAGTTTTTTTAAAGGTTTTCCTATGAAAAACTAATAAGTCGAGGGTGGGGCCATTTTTGGCACGGGGTCATTATTTGAACAATCTTGGTAGAGGATCACAAGGCAAAGCTATGTGACAAATATTAAAGAACTGGGCCTTACAGTTTCAGAGAAGAAGAAATTTAAAGGTTTTCCTATATAAGTCTATGTAAAACTGATAAGCACCGGGGCGAGGCCAATTTTGACCCGGGGGTCATAATTTGAACAAACTTGGTAGAGGACTATAAGGCAAAGCTACATTTCAAATATAAATGATCTGGGCCTTACAGTTTCAGAGAAGAAGATTTTTAAAAAATTTCCTATGAAAAACTGATAAGCCCAAGTGCGGGGCCATTTTTGGCCCAGGGGTCATAAGCTGAACAGTCTTGGTAGAAGACCATAAGGCAAAGCTACATGTCAAATTTGAAAGATCTGGGCCTTACAGTTTCAGATAAGTAGATTTTTAAAGATTTTCCTATATAACTCTATGTAAAACTGATAAGCCCCTGGGCGGGGCCAATTTTGACCCGGGGGGTCATAATTTGAACAATCATGGAAGAGGACTACAAGGCAAAGCTATATTTCAAATATAAATGATCTGGGCCATACAGTTTCAGAGAAGAAGAATTTTAAAGGTTTTCTGAAGAAAAACTGATAAGCCCAAGGGCGGGGCCATTTTTGGCCCAGGGGTCATAATTTGAACAATCTTGGTAGAGGGCCATTAGGCAAAGCTATATGTCAAAATTTTAAAGATCTAGGCCTCACAGTTTCAGAGAAGAAGATTTTTAAAGGTTTTCCTATATAACTCTATGTAAAACTGATAAGCCCGGGGGCGGGGCCAATTTTGACCCGGGGGTCATAATTTGAACAATCTAGGTAGAGGACCATAAGGCAAAGCTACATGTCAAATATTAATGAACAGGCCATACAGTTTCAGAGAAGAAGATTTTCAAAGGTTTTCCTAAGAAAAACTGATAAGCCCTGGGGCGGGGCCATTTTTGGCCCCAGGGTCAAAATTTGAACGATCTTGGTAGAATATCATTAGGTCATGATACTAACCAAATATCAAAGGTCTGGGCCTTTTGGTTTCTGAGAAGAAGATTTTTAAAGATTTTCTTATGCATTAAAAGTTGTCTATACGGTCATGTTAGAAAATCTGGTCCCAAAGCAAGGGGAATAACTCTAGCCAAAATCTTTGAACAACATTTCGCTCCCCCTTGTCACTGATGCTTCTGACAAAGTTTGGTTGAAATCGGGTCAGTGGTTTCTGAGGAGATGTTGTTTGAAAGTGTGGACGGACGACGGACGGAATGGTATCACAATAGCTCATCCTGAGCCGAAGGCTCAGGTGAGCTAAAAATAGACACTTTACATTCTTTAGAGCCGGATTAAGCGATGTTTTAATGACACTTCATGAAATATACGCACATTTCATAATGGAGTAATCGATAAAGACCATACAGAGCCACACTCTCGCTAAGTTGTACCCCGCACGACGTAGCATGCTTTCCACTTCCAGTATTTAGCACTGACGGCGAGTTAACCTATTCAGAGTTGATTTCAAGTTTATTTGGCTTTTGCCAAACACCGAAAAATCAAAGTTGAAAACATTTGCGTTTCAAAACTTAGATGCCACACTGTGACAGCTTTCTAACAATCACAGAAATCAGACCATTTGGCATGCTTACGGCGGGCGCGTCAATAACTAATGCCGTGCATCATTTTGGACGCATACGGTAGACAATTCATATCCTAATAAGTCTGTGAAGTTACTTAGGAATTAATTTCAACGTCAAACCGGTCAGGGTCATATCAGAGGCGCGTTTCAACAAAGTAATGCCCGCCCTTATGTCACAAGCGCAACCATCCACCTTTTACATGCCAATAACATCGAAACGCTTCATTGATCACTAGACTTGGCACCCATAGATCATGTTTGGGACTAGTTATGACGTAACGCAAGTTCACGTCACAGCGTTTTGACTTTAGAGCAAATGTGGCTAGCATTGCGCCAGTAGTGGCGAATAATGTCCCAACAATTGATCAGGGGTGTTATCAGGTCAATGAGGTGTTGTTGTGTTGCATGCATCGGTGCGTAGTGAGGACATACCCGCTATTGACCATGTTTTGTGGTCAATGCGAACGCTTATTTGATCATGGGTTAACAATGCGCTACGTCATTTCTACAGACAGCGTTTAATTCATAAAGCCAGATTGTTTCCAGACAAGAATTTAATTGTTATATCTGTAGATATATTTATTTGTATATGTTGAATACAATTTGCTGAAAGGCACACACCTTTACATTGTGGACGTTTCTTTTTTTGCCTGGTATATATATACCTAGTTGACAAACCTTTGCCGTAACTCATCTGTCATAGGTGTGTTGTTAGAGCGAAGTATTTAGGGTTCGAATCCCGATTGAGGAAAATTGTTTTTATGTTATAAATTTTATTTTATACACTACATAGGCGTAATGATATGAAGTTTAAAAAATAACAAAAGAAACATGTTCCAATCGAAAGAGCGGCAAGCGGCCCTAAATCACTCACCTGGTACCCATGATTACGGTCATGATAATGGACCAATAATGATTAAGTTTTCACTTATTCACCCCCACCAACTGGTGGCCATGTTGCTTGAGCTGAGAAGATTATTTGAAGAAAACTGGCAAAGGGTCACCCATGAATCATTATTTGTGTAAAATCATTCTTAAATCAGACCAATAGTTTTAGAGAAGTTGTTCTAAAATACATAAGGAAAACTTGCCCCACCCATAGGCTGTCATGTTTTTTAAGATCAAAATGATTTTAAGAAATCTGGAAGAGGGTCATCAATTGACCATTTGTGTAAATTTATTTTCAATTTGGACCAGTAGTTTCAGGAGAAGATTTTTAAAGTTTTTACAATACAGTAACAAAAGGAAAACGTGCCCCACCCACTTGGGGCTATGTTTTTTAAGATATCAAAATAATTTAAGAAATCTGGTAGATATCACCCATGGATTACTTGCATAAAATTACTTTCAAATGGGACTAGTAGATTTTGACAAGAAGATTTGTAAAGTTTTCACTATATAGCCATATAAGGAAAATCTGCCCCACCCACTAGCAGCCATGTTTTTTAAGATAGGAAAATTATTTTAAGAAATCTGATAGAGGGTCACCAAAGAAGCCCTCCCACAGTGCTACTAGAACACTTCACCCCGTAGAATTTATGCCAGCAGTGGCCCTTCTACGTACCAGGACAGATACAGATGGCACATTTGGGTAAAATTACTTTCAATTTGGACCAGTAGTTTTTGAAAAGAAGATTTTTAAAGTTTTTCAATTGGTTGCCATGGCAACCACAATTTCAATTGGATTACCTACAATTGAAGAAATCTGAGTGAGTACCCTACAAGGAACAATCCTATGAAGTTTTGATGAAATTGGCCCAGTGGTTTCCAAAAAGAAGATCTTTGAAGAAAAGTTTGACGACGGACGACGACAGACGAAGGGCGATCAAAATAGCTAATAAATGGTTATGAATACTAAAAAGAAACAGTAATTAATCTGTATATAAGGGTAAAAAAAAAAGAGGAAAAAAGCGAGTATAATTGCATAGGATTCGAACCACTGACTGAACGAATAAATGTTTATTAGTCTTCTTTACCACTTGAGCTAATTACTTGTTGATATTTGAGGAATCTGGCAATGCTATACTTCCTCTGTAAACTCTGTGAAGTTAAAATGCGAGTTCTCATTGAAATGATATCGTGTTCTGAAGCTATATTTAGAAATACAAAGAAGTGTGAAATTATGCTAATAGAGGTCACAAACGTCAGGTCAATTGTGTCCACACTTTTAAGTTTACCAGCAGGGCGTTATATCATAATATTGTACCCCACAAAAATATACAACCCCGGAAAAAGTCATATATACAGCGCTCCCTCTCTACAACGACATCCAATGGGAGACAACAATTATGTGCGTTGTTCGGAGGGAGTCGTTAGAGGGAGGGAAATCGGCTTACACTGGCAAACAGCTTGAATCCAGATCAGACGCCGCGTAACGCGGCGTCTGATCTGGATTCAAGCTGTTTGTCACTCGTCGTTAATTTATTTTCTGTCAAAATGTCTATTATGTCACTTTGAGAAAAACAGCACACGACAATTTAAAGCAGACGACATTGCAACAGTAAAAGCGTTAGACATAATTGTCCTGTTTGGGGAACTGCGGCAAGAGTCGTTGTAAGGAGGGAGTCGTTGTTGGGAGGGCCGTTGTAGAGAGGGAGCACTGTAGACAAATGCCCCGTGAACTTTCTATATATACCCGGAAATGTCAAACAATCCAAACATCATCTCAATATATACCAGGGCTGCCATTTCTCCGGATTTTTCCTAAATCTCCGGATTTTTTCTCAGGACATGGTAGCTTAAAGCAGGCTGAAAGTAAAGCAGAATGCGCCCTAAGGCGCATTCTGCTTTACTTACAGCCTGCTTTAAGTGGTTGCATATCAACAAAACAAGAAAAGGGCTATGAGGTAAAGGTACGATTCGTAAAATCGCACTTGAAAAATGCAAATTTGGAAATCTTAGAATTTTTCATGTCAACTTATGGCAGCCCTGATATACTCATTACCAGTTGTAGTGTTTCCCCCAGGATTTGAAAGGGGCTTGGTAATTTTTTCTGAAAAGGGCACAGCAGAAACGTGAAGGGGCACATTATAACGCGTGGGTAACAAGTAATTGGTGAGTTGGTAATGGTCCAAGGCAATAACTGTATAAGTATCGAAGCATTGTAGTAAACAGTGTTGATGCTAGACAAAACGGTAAAATTTAGTTAACCTTGTTACGGAAAGACGACGCACACACACACCCGGACAGACATGACGATTTCTATATGCCTCTGCATCTATCGAAGCCGGGGGGCATAGAAAATCAAACACTCTTATTTCAAACAACCATTTTCGATTAAAACAGTAATGTTTCAATGAAATAGATAGATATGAATGATTTGGGTTTGATTGGACGTCGGAAGTTATCTCTGGTTCATTTAGTCTAGAAATGTGGTGGGGCTACTTTCATTCAATGGCTGTAAATGACAAGGAATGAGCTAAAAATAAACTCGAACATCGACTACAAAAATTCACGATGGACTATTTGAAGCATTGTTTGAAAATTATCGGTCACTTCCGACACTATCTGGAAATTTATTAAGAATGGGTCACGATTATTTATGAGTGTGGTCGCTAAAAAGTAATTGCTTGGCTTTATCATAAGGATGATAAGACAGACGTTCAGATTGTATTGTTTGATTTTTCTGACCTGTCAGAGTTATTTTTAGAACACAATAGTTGATAATGGTAAATAGGTAAGCAAGGTAACATCGAATATGTAATCGTACACTTTCCTACTTGAGATAAGTATGCTCCTCGTGCAGCATGAGACCGCTGCGCTAACTTTACTGATATTTTATTCTTTCCCAATTAAAACACATTTATATACTAAAACTATTATTTCCATTGCAAATAAGTTGGAGCCAGATCAAACGCCGGGGTAACCCGGCGTCTGATCAGGCTCCAACCTGTTTGCTACTCAGATAAACAAGAGCCCCATGGGGCATATTTCGCTCACCTGAGAATCACTGACAAAATGGAGATAATGACTTATGTCCAGGATGGGGTCATTTTTTATCCAAGGGGCATACTTTGAACAATCTTGATAGAGGCCCTGTAGATGATGCTATGTGCCAAATATCTAAGATCAGGGTACTAGGGTTTTAGACAAAAATTTTTTTTTAAGTTTCCATTGAATTTTTTTTTTTTTTAGCTCCTGTGACCTACTAATGCAACAGACTGGAACCATTTGAACAAAATACGTAAAGGACATCTAGAAGTGTCACCATGATGAATATCAAAGCTCTGGCCGTATTAGTTTCAGAGAAGAAAACGTTTGAAAATTTCACTATATAACTCTATGTAAAACTGTGACCCCCGGGGCGGGGCCAATTTTGACCCTAGGGACATAATTTGAACAAACTTGATAGAGGACCTGTAGATGATGCTATGTGCCAAATATCTAAGCTCTGGCCCTTGTAGTTTCAGACAAGAAGATTTTTTAAGTTTTCATTAAAAAAATCTATTTTTAGCTCCTGTGACCTACTTATGCAACCGACCGGAACCATTTGAAGAAAATATGTAAAGGACATCTAGAAGTGTCACCATGATGAATATCAAAGCTCTGGCCATATTAGTTTCAGAGAAGAAGACGTTTGAAAATTTCACTATATAACTCTATGTAAAACTGTGACCCCCGGGGCGGGGCCAATTTTGACCCCAGGGACATAATTTGAACAAACTTGATAGAGGACCAGTAGATGATGCTATGTGCCAAATATCTAAGCTCTGGCCCTTGTAGTTTCAGACAAGAAGATTTTTAAAGTTTTCATTGAAAAAATATATTTTTAGCTCCTGTGACCTACTTATTCAACCGACCGGAACTATTCGAACAAAATATGTAAAGGACATCTAGAAGTGTCACCATGCCGAGTATCAATGCTCTAGCCATATTAGTTTCAGAGAAGAAGACGTTTGAAAATTTCACTATATAACTCTATGTAAAACTGTGACCCCCGGGGCGGGGCCAATTTTGACCCTAGGGACATAATTTGAACAAACTTGATAGAGGACCTATAGATGATGCTGTTTGCCAAATATCTAAGCTCTGACCCTTGCAGTTTTTGACAAGAAGATTTTTTAAGATTTCCTTATTTTTTCACTTTGGTTGCCATGGCAACCAGAGTTCTGCATTGTTTTTAATTCTTTGAACAAATTTGAAAGAGCTTGACCCAAGGAACATTTCTGTAGTGTTTAGTTGAATTCTGTCAAGCGGTATAGGAGGAGATGTCATTTGAAGCAATTGTTAACGACGACGGACGACGCACGACGACGGACCATCCCAATAGCTCACCTTGAGCCTTTGGCTCAGTCAAGCTAAAAATTGTCTGAACATCATTTGCTATATTTTAAAATAGGCTGAAATATTGCGGGTATTGTATAGACCCCGTATTTTAAATATACCCCACAGAAAAGGTCTGATTTCGAAACCAGACCCATAACCAGGGATGTTTCTTATATATATACAAATAGTAATATAGAAAACAACTGCTGCATGCAGCCCTAAATCTCTCACCTGGTAAAGGTAAAAGGTAAGGTTAAAGGTAAAGGTGTGCTTTATTTAACATCGCATATCGTAAACAATCAACATAAGCTCTGAAGAGCTTTTATTGCGACAAACAAGGTATCCATTAACATCCATACTTACCTGGGCATTATAACAGCCACCTCAGTCCCAGCACTACCCTTATAATGCCGAGCGTCAGGCAAGGGGGCTACTAGTACCATTTTTATAATCGTCTTAATTAAATGAACCTTTAACCCATTAACTCATAAGCGATACACAATTATCAATGCTTATCTCAATACAAGCTAGTGGATTAAAGTGTGTCAAAATGAGTCAGTATGAGGCTATTGCTCAACGAGTCAATATGAGTCAGTATGGCTTAATGGGTTAATAGCATTGCTATGTGTGTAAACACTGTTAAATTAAGAAATAATAAATTCATACCAATGTTTTATTGTGCAATCGAACACTGGTAGGAGTTGAGATGCATAGTAATTTAATCACAAGGCCTTTAGGCCGAGTGGTTTAAGTACAAGCATCTCAACGACTACCCATGTTCGATTGTTAGATAAAACACTGGTATTAATTTATTATTTCAATTCTAACACATAATTTAAATTTGCACCGAAGCAACGGCGCTACGTTTCTTGGCGTACGATATGACGTCACGTTAGAACGTTACAGCGCGTGAGTTTTTTATTGAGAATTTGTACACCGATACATTCCTTCTTTGTTTATATAGGGGCGTGCGGGAAGTGTGTTAGAAGGAGCCTTTAATAGCATTGCTATGTGTGTAAACACGGTTAAATGAGCCATTAATAGCATATTTAAGAA
This sequence comes from Gari tellinella, assembly GCA_922989275.2. Taxonomy (NCBI): domain Eukaryota; kingdom Metazoa; phylum Mollusca; class Bivalvia; order Cardiida; family Psammobiidae; genus Gari; species Gari tellinella. The sequence continues at coordinate 1,009,075 of OV277870.1, forward strand.
CATAAAGGGTAGATCCCAGCAGGCACACAACGTTGTTTCAACGTTGATTTTCCGTCGTAACGTTGATCAACCTGATTTCAACCATGGACGACCATCCATCGGTAGCCAATTTACTGCCAAAGTTGAATCAACGTTTATAATGGTCGTAGATAAAAAATTAAAAAATACTGAAATTGAAATTTCTGATTAATTATATCGCAGTGGTTAATGTCTAACCACGTCGACTATGATTTATCGTTAAAATATATTCAATTTAGAAAATCTAATGACAATGTTGAATCAACGTTGATAATGGTCGCCCAGCAGGCACACAACGTCGCAACGTTGATCAACCCTTTTTCACTCTTGGACGACCATGGGTCGGTACCGAATTTATTGCCAACGTTGAAAATGGTCGTGGGAAAAAACAAATCGTTGAAAATGAAAATTCTGATAAATTATATTGCAGTGGTTATGTCTCATCACGTAAACTATGATTTATCATAAAAAAAAAAATTCAATTTAAAAATCTACTGCCAAAGTTGAATCAACGTTGAATCAACATTGTCAGATAATGGACGTAGGTAAAAATTATTATTATTTAATAAATAATCATAACAACTTCAACTTAAATATTAATTTGATCCTTCATAGTTTAGATGCAAAAGAAATAAGTTCTAAGTTCTTAATAGTAAGCACTGAATTTTACATTCAAGTTTACAATTAAAATGAATAAAATACAACCTTCCAGAAAGCAAACCAATTCAATGTAAACATGTTTAATTATAGATACTCAGCGTACTAATAAATTAAGCAACCATATTTGATAAGCTGTAATCAAACATCTTCCAACGTCCATGCGTTGTCTACTCTACTATTAGTAGAGTAGAGCTTCTAAAGCCTAAGTTGAAGGCAGAATTTGAAAATAAAACAATATCTGGAGAAAAAAACGCACACAAAAACAAAAAGCCCACTCGAAACAATGTTGTTTTGACGTTGAATCAACGTAATTTCAACGTTGAAACTTCAACCATTATCAACGTTGAGGTTCAACGTCAAACAAACTTTCAAAATCAAATATAAATCGTACGTTGTTTCAACGTTGAAGTTCAACGTTGATCCAACGTTGATTCAACGTTGGTGTGCCTGCTGGGATAACTCTAAAAAAGAGCCGTATACGGCCCTAAATCGCTCACCTGGAACCATTGATGTAAATGTAAAATAGCTTGGAAAGCTGAGAAATTATGACAATATGATTGTGCAAATTGCTGAGTAGATGATGCTGTGTGCCAAATATCTAAGCTCAGGGTAATGTGGTGTATGACGAGAAGATTTTTGGAAGTTTTCATTAAAACAATCTATTTTTAGCTCCTGTGACCTAGATAATGAAATGAACCGGAACTATTTGAACACTATTGGTAAAGGACATCTAGAAGTGTTACCATGTCAAATATCAAAGCTCTGGCCACATCAGTTTCAGAGAAGATGTTTGTAGATTTCACTATATAACTCTATGTAAATTTGTGACCCCCCGGGCGGGGTCATTTCTGACCGCCCATTTTTGACGACAGACGGACGGATGACGGACATAGCACAATCAAATTAGCTCACCTTGGCACTTTGTGCCAGGTGAGCTAAAAACAAATCAAATGAGCCTCAAATTTCACTCAGCTTCAGATCTTGTTGCACACAACATTTGTGTGAAGTTTCATTAAAATCTTTTAAATAGTTTCAGGGCTCCAGATAAGAGGTAGTTTTTTCAACAAATCCCACATTTTCTCACTATTTTTAGCACCAAATCCTATGGTGTTACTACTCATTAGAATCGTGTCGAAGAGACGATTCTAATGAGTAGTGACACCATAGGGTTTACTTCAGAAATAAAGATTTTAGTTTTTGAAAAACTACCCTTATCTGGTGCTCTGAGTTTTCTGAAAAAATCTCCAGACAGGCTTTTTACAGCATATCTAAGTCCATCACGGGCATATTACTTAACTATGTAAAGACAAGTCAATGAACCTCAAATTAGCTTCAGAGCTTGATGCACACCACATTTGTGTGAAGTTTTATTAATATCTTTTAAATATAGCTTCCCGAAAAAACTCCAGACAAGCTTTTACAGCATATTTGAGTACATCACGGGCAGTTGAGTCGGACTCTAAAAACAAATCAAATGAACCTGAAATTTAAGTCAGCTTCAGATCTTTATGCATTTGTGTGAAGTTTCATTAATATCCTTCAAATAGTTCTCGGGGAAAAACTCTGGACAAACAAAATGTTGATGGACGAACGGACCATTACAAACAGACGGATAAGGCCACGCCAATATATACGACAACCTTTAGAGGTGGGCGTATAAAACTCACTTAAGCTTTGCTCTAGTCAGCTAAAAATGCACAAACCTTTCATTTCGTATTGTTCAATAAGATATCCATCAGGGTCTTTGTCTGATTTTAACCACTCTTTGGCAACTGCCTCCTGTGATTTTCTGGTTCTTTTTCTAAGTGCCATCTGAAATACACAAGTTGTTTAAAATATCTTATAAGAGGGCTATGATGGCCTGATATATCGCTTGCCTCTGGAGATTGACCTGAAGGCTTAGGCTAACTAGGATAGTGTCACTGAAATGTATTCATCTGGTTGCAAAATAAAATCATACAGCAGGTATGGTACTCCTTGCAGTTGTTGTGGTGACTGGTGAAAATGTACAAAGAAACAAGTTTTTTCTAGATGTTAAACCATACTTGAGTTGAGTACACAAGCCAAATATGTAGTTTCTATCACATGTAGTTCCAGAGTAGTGCTCAGTTTTAAATTTATGCTATTTGACATCTAAATGACATTGACCTTTGTCAGATTTGACCCAAGTTGTACCTAGCTCAGGAAGGTGAACAGACATAACATCTCCCGATCTGGTCTGGAGCTCCCGATATTAGACTTCTACTCACGATATCCTGGTCGGGAGACGAAATTCTCCCGATATTTCATTTTAACAGGTTCATTTTTTTTCAATATGAACTTTTATAAAATCTTAAAATTGGCTTCTCTGGCTAATTGGTACACTTATACGCGCTCATCACCAAACGCTACTGATGCGTGTAAACACGTTATGCAATCGTCGATAAGTCGGATTGTGTAGCACTATGGCAGGATGCGTGATAACAATCTTGGGTAAAAGTTTGACCACGCCCGCGGAGTGGGTTTGTACACATGGCTTGTAATTGTTTTAGATCTAATTGGTTATCAAAAAGTGATTGACAGAATCGCCCCGAATCGGACACCTGTAAACTAAAATTTTTAAAAGCGGTGGTGCGAACAATTGATATATGACTCCCTGTCGGATACTGATCCGATTAATAAATATCAGATAATTCTCCGAAATTCTGGACATTTTAAATTAAACACACATTTTAAGATGAATGGTAATCAGAATCAGGGATAATAAATAGACGGGATATGTATCGGCCGTGATTTAGCCTAAATGGGAGCCGTGTGCATATTTCAGCCATTTCGCGATAACCGCCTTAAAACCGGCGTCGTTTTTAAGCCTGAAAATGTATCCAAGTGATTGTTTTCAACAGTTTATTGCATCGGACCTTTTGGTAAGTTACTATTTATCACTACTGTGGTAATATTTTTGTGTTTTACGATCATTTTAGTTACGGAGTAGCATTTTCATGGTTGACCTATATTCACTGAAGAGACGCGCCGGTCTCAAAATGGCGGAAAATCTCGAGAGTGTACCGCATAGGGGACCATGTTACGACTTGTTCTATATAGAAAAGAACACTTTTTATACGTGTTTTTGACAGATCATGAATTGTTATTGCCGCGTTTAAAGTTTATCTAGTCGATATATGTGATTTTGATGGAATTACAATGTCCGTAAAATGGCGTATTTTGTCACAGTTTTCGCCTTCGATTAATGGCGGGAGAAAAATAGCATGTACCACTAAGGGGACCAAGTTACGATTGGTTCAGGATGAGATAGCACCTTGAGAAACAGTGCATATCAGAGGTCTCGAATCGCTGTTGAGTTAGATATAATTTTGTAGGCTGCTACATGTTGTAAACCTGATGAAAAATTAATCTGAAATTTATGAAAATTTGCTAAATTTACCATTTATTATAGAATTGAAGATTCTTTATTTTCTTTACTTGTATTGTAAACGACAGAGTTTCAAAAGAAGTTTTTAGTTTGAAAAGCTCATAATTGTGTGCTGGTTATTATAAATATGCTGTGAATGTTGTGGAAAATAACTGTCAATTCAGTATAGTTGCTTGTGTGGAAATTTGTTTGAATGCTATTATGCCCTTTGTTTTGACAGAAAGATTCAACCAGGATGCTATTGAACCGCATTTCGGTGTTCAAAGACAGAGCAGTGGTTCGAATGACAACCCATCACTGCACAAGTTCAACAGTTACAGTAAAAAGCAAAAAGCTAGAGTAGTTGGCGGTCAGGCTCTGGTGCCTCTGAGGGGAAACCTTGTCTACAGCTAAACATACTCTATGTTGAGATGTGGTGACACTCCGTTGCAGAATTTTCCAAGACTGTACATGTGTTTAACCAGGGATAATAAATAGTCTATTTATTATCCCTGGTTTAACCCATTACCCCATTAATACAATTTTTTACGCCTCAAAATTTATTCCTCTACCAAAGAAAATAGTTTCAGTATAAAGAGTCAGGAATAATAAGAGTAGGGTATCGCTCCCGGGTTTTCTGTATCCGCTCCCCTCTCTCTGGAGCGTTGCCAAATCATTGGAGGATTTCTCAGCTATAATCTTAGCTACCTTTTCACGTTTGTTCTCTTTATTTGTCGCGCTCGACGACATCTTTGCGCTAGTCTTCTTTGACTGTACTTCAGCTTCCGCCATATTGTTTCCACCACGTGGAAAAGATGGTGCGGGACTGCGACACTCACAGCCTCTTTGATACAGCAAAAAAATATTTCTACAGCGTAGAAAGACTAGATAAATGTCTATTTCCAGTAAAAATATATTAAATAATTATATAACTGGAAAAAACGAATTGGTTAACCGCGTCAACCAAATATAAAGATACGCTCTCGGCCCTGTGTAAACCGCGTCCACACAGCTCGACAATAAAAAGCGCACTGAATTAAACTCTCGGTCACGTGATGCACATCTCATTTGGAACCGACTGTTGTTATGACGTAATAGAATCTTCAATATACACTATGGTGTAACTACTCAGTAGAATCAGGAACATATAATATATCATCATATGATATATATGGTCCCTGGTAGATTATCTTCTCTTCGAGATGATTCTATTTAGCAGTTACATTATAGCATTTGGTGCTGAATGAGTGAGAAAATGTTGAATTTAATCAGTTTACTCCCTCTTATTTCTTCAGTGGAGGATTAAATAATGGCATATGTGTAGTTAACTACCTCTTGTGATCTGGAGTTGTGTATATGTGGGGTAAATGGTTAAATATCTACCAGTACTTTCACTCTGTGTATATTAAACAGTCAAACCTGAGCAGCTGAATAAGTGTATCAAAATTTAAATTAAGCTAAAAACAGTGGATCCGCATCAGGGCCCTCTAAAATGGGTAGTGGTCTGGATCCAAAATGGTTGCAGAGATATTCAGTACAATTCCATTATGCTGAAAGTGTTCTCTTCTATGAGTGTGCTGCTAAAACAGGTTAACCCTTAGCCTGCCAGTCACGACTATAGCTCCATATGCAAACAGCTTGGATCCGGATGAGACACCGAGTAACTCGGCGTCTCATCCGGATCCAAGCTGTTTGACACTCGGAAAACATTTTCAGCAATTTTGAGCAACTTTGAAGCACTTTGAAACTTGAAGCAGACGAGAAATATAGCAGACGACAATTTATTTGGCGGGCTAAGGGTTAATTAGATTATTGCTTGTGTGTCCAGTATGTTACAGTATTTCTTTATTTATTTATTTAATTTAACCCTTTGAACCCTAATCCCGCCTATAGGCGTCCTTTTCAAACAGTGTATATGTGAGTAGTACACTTGTCCTGTGCAAACAGTGAAGACCCAGATCAGAGGGCTCCGAAAGGAGCCCTCTGATCAGGGGGTCTTCACTGTTTGTCACAATGCCAAACATTGACAAAAACAACCTTTAAAAGTCAGAAATGGACTAGACTAAAATGGAAACTGGAATTGTCCATTTAAAGTTTCAGGGAGGAAAGAGTTAACCCTTCTCCTACTGAATGTTCATTATATAACTCGACTTAATTGCTAAAATTAGAGTATATATAAGCTGAGCTAGAAAGAGATGAAATATTTCCCCAGGGAATTGAAATGATTGTGTCAAACAGATCCTCTCATAGAAAACAGTTTAGACCCTGATCAGATAACTACTTAAAGAGCTGTCTGAAATGGGTATAAACTGTACACTACTATTTTTTTTTACAAACACTTTAAATTACATTATTAGCAGGAGCTAGTGGGTTATTTTTTGTGAAACTTAAAGAACTTGAATGGTAGCAAAAATGGGTGTTATAAGAGTTTGAATATTGTTAGATGCCAAATAACTAGACCCCTGGTCTATATCCAAACTGTTTGGATATATGCAGAGCTGAAAACCAGATAAGAGGGAGTAAAATGAACAAATTCATCATTTTCTCACTCATTGTAGCACAAAATCCTATGGTGTTTACAGTTACTACTCAAAATAATCTTCTTTTTGAGACAATTCTACTGAGTAGTAACACCATAGGGTTTAATGCAGAATAAAGTTTTTATTTTTTGAAATACTCCCCTTATCTGGAGCTCTGAAAGTAAAATGAACAAATTCAACATTTTCTCACTCATTTAGGCACAAAATCTTTAGTGTTACTACTCATTCGGATCGTTCTTGAGATGATTCTACTGAGAAGTAACACCATAGGGTTTAATGCAGAATTATGAATAAAGGTTTTGGTTTTTGAAATGTAAACTCCCCTTATCTGAAGCTGATATGTATAGATCAATACATATATTTGAGAAGAAAAAAACAATGATTTAATTTTATTTAAGAATCTTGTTTGTTATATCATTACAAATTTATATAGTATTTAATTCTCAACAAAATCAATGATGCTTTGAAATTAAAACAAATATTTTCATATCTCCGTTATTTTTATCTTTCATCCCTTTCAGTTTCATTAAGCTGTCTGATAAAAAAAAAACACAAAAAACATGATATTTAAAATTATACTATCAGTTAGATCAAAGTATAATTAAACAATCAGTGAATTTTTTCCATTATTGGATTACTCTATCTAAAACCATAGACTCCTACTCTAATGAGCAAGCAAAAGCCATGTTTCTTTAATAGGTACATACTGACAGTCCAGGCAAAAAGTTGGCATGGTGCCAACACATTTACCACTCTGTAGGCTCTAAACTTAGCATGCAACACATGTATGAAATAGACACGTCTGATTGGTAAAAATCATTGTACACAAATTTGGAGACAAATAACATAGGCCATCTGTCAGTTTTATTGCCCCTCAATAAATCACTGAAATATCTCTCAGGGATACAAGAAGGTTAGACCCCTACAGTGGACAGGGATTTGGCTTATCAATTATCAACAGGGCTGAAGTGTTAATTACAGAGATGAATGAGTTAACGCTTTGAACCCTAGTCACGCATATATGTGTCACATGTAAACAGTAAACCTTTGGCGAGTACACATATCCTATGCAAACATTGTAGACCCTGATAAGAGGGTTCCTTAAAGCGACTCGCAACCAGATGGTGCATTAAAAATAGTAATTTGTAAATATGTGTCAACCGCTTATATAAATGGTAAAGAATTAGTTTAGGATAAGAAATTCTGTTTAAAAAAAATGTATTTCAATAAAAAAAAATATTGGTCTCTGGTGGGATTCGAACCCGGGGCCCGGCATTGGCGGACAGAAGGCAAAATAGGGGAAACCGCTTAGACCAATGGACCACGGAACTATCCGCGTTTATCTCGGATCGATTTAACGTATTTCAATGTGTAGCTATCGAAAGTGCATACAACTTCGTAATTCGGCTAGTGTTTATGTCTGAGCCCGTGTAGAGAAGCAACAACAACAACTATACCGTCTACTAGTCGGTATAGAAAAACGATGGAAAATATCTAAAAATCTAAGATTCGGTGACGATTCTTGAGACTTTTTTTGGACTGATCATATTTTTTTAATGTCAGAAGCCAAATAATGCCACAAATTTGCTTTTATTTTAGTATTTTATTTTATTTTGACAAGTACACTATCCGGTTGCGAGTCCCTTTAAGTATCAAACCTAGAAAGTAAAAAATGGACTAGATTTAATTTTAAAACTAAAATTGTCCATTTCAGGAGGAAAGAGATAACAAATTTTCCATTTCCAATAAATACACCTTTTTATACCTTTAATTTATTCCTCCACTGAAAAAAAAGTTCCACTTTATACAGTCATGAAAATGTATAAGAAATATTTTCTATTTCCTAGTAAATGATAGCTTAATTAACCCATTAACCCACATCCTGTGTCTAGTTATGAAAATAGGTGACCACCTAAAAGCAGAATGTACCTTACATAAGGCACATCTTGCTTTACTTTCAATCTGCTTTAAGCTATAATCAGCTAGAATATAGAAACTATTTTTAATTAATTTTAAGGTACATTTTTATGACTGTATAAAGTGGAATTATTTTCTTCAAAGAAGAAATAAATTAAATGCGTATTTATGTGGTAATGGGTTAAAGCAGACTGAAATAGGCTATAGGGTAAAGTGTTAATGAACTATAAATTGCATGCCTTTGAAAAATGGGTCAATAAATAAATGAAGACAACTTACGGTAGTTTTATTTATAAACGTCATGTGTGAACGGTGCATATTTAGTGACACGAATCTTCTTCATGGCTGCACTGTGAGGTATATGTGAAGTGAACCACCAAGTATATTATAATTAAATATAATACTCAGTATTTAAAAAAAAAACTCCTGGAATAAATGAAAAAGATTATCTGTTGAAAATCGATCAATAACGCATAATGAACTTTAAAGGGGGATACAAACAATTTTTGCGCAAACTGCGAGAAATTTATGAAACGATTTTTCGTCGCTCTTCAACGCTCGCCGCTTATTTTCTATAGGACGTGATGGAAAATAAAACCAGATTTTACGAAATGATATATTTTCAGGAAATTACTTCTTGAAAATCGATTGAAACAAAAGTAAAGAAATAACAATACTTTAATTGAAAAGTGTACCGAAAAACTTTGTGAGCGTACAGCGAGTAAATTATGGAACGAGCTTTCTTCGGGTCGCCGCTTTTTAATTAACCGTCCTGTATCAAATAAGGGTCGTATTACAAAATAAAATACATATTTATTATAAAAAATTCTTTACTGCATATTATCATGTTTATGTTTTTAAATATCGGTCAATAAATGAGGAAATAACAGCATATTTACTTATAGTAGTTTTACAAACTTCATGCGTGAACGGCGCATATTTAGTGACACGAATCTTCTTCATCGTTCTTTGATAGACCACAACAACTTTGATACGTTTAATATTGAGAAATGAAATTGATACTCAATCAATATCATCTTTTTGGAACCAAACAGACTTTACTTTCCTCAAATCGGTTGGTGAATAGAGAATTAACGCCATATTTACTCTTGGTGGTTTTAAACTTTCACGCGCAAACCGCGCATATTTAAAGTCACAAATCGTCTTCGTCGCTCTTACTCTGATCGCCACACGTTTTATACCGTTCAAATTGAAAAAATAAATTTACTATTCATTAATATAGTCTTCACGGAACCAAATAAAATTGACTTCACTCAAATCGGATGATCAATAGAGAAAAAAACGCCATATTTACTTTTGGTGGTTTTAAAATTTCATGCGAAAACGGCTCAAAATTAGAATAACGAATCTTGTTCGTCGCTCTTTAACTGATCACCACACGTTTTAAACGGTTCACATCGATACATAAAATTAATATTCAATAAATATAATCTTTTCAGAACCGAAAAAACTTTACTATTTCAAAATCGGTCTGTTAATAAAGAAATGACATCGATTAGAATTAAGCGTGGTTGTCTTCATTTTGAAAGCGCGCCGCTTATCGGGTACGATAGCGACCGTCTCTCTCGCTGTTAACTGGTCACGTGACTTGATCGATATCGATTTTGACCTACGGCAAGGATATTTTAGTATTTCGGCCGTTTATAGAAGCCGTTACATATCCCGTCTATTTATTATCCCTGTCAGAATTTAACATTAATGAATTGATTTTCCCCCACAAAAAACTTTGAATTTTAACTACTGTTCATACCGTTAACAAAATGGCGGGGCGCCATAATATTTGCTACGACAAGCACGTTTGTTTTGTTAGTAAAAAAGTATTCCCCTGTATCGATTTCAAACAATCAATTAAATTAAACATTAGGCAAAAAAAATAAAAATACATGTGTTTCCTATTACATGCCGAAAAAAATTAGGGATGGAGGGTCAGAACATCTTTTTTTTTTAAACACGTTCAATAATAGATTTAACTTTTTGATGGAGTATATAAATTGAATTTTTTTTTGAAAATGTATAAATGTATTTTATTGTGCAGAGTCCTGGGACATACATGTACATAAACAACCCTTATTATAAATATCAATTCAAATTGTTGATCTTATTGATTGGTCCCATTACCATAATTATCTTAACAAGAGGGCCTTCAGGCCCTGATATCGCTCACCTGTTGTACTGAAACATGATAGCTTAACCTTTCTGTTTCACCCGTTTTAATCTAAATCCATTCAAATTTGTAGTTTTAAGCATGTAAACAATTTTGGCATACAACCTCATTATCAATACCCAAGGGTGAAATTTTAAAGGGTGAAAATTTGATATAGCAGGGAAATGTCCGTAAAAGGAATAAAATCAATAACACTCTGCAGAGCTACAGATAAGCATTTGCGTTAATTGGGTAATTACCCCAGGACTTGGCAAACAATTAGGTAACCGAAGAAACTTAATTGGGTAATCAGAGCACCAGATAAGGGTAGCTTTTCAAAATCTAAAATCTTTATCACTGAATTAAACCCTATGGTGTCACTACTCATTAGAATCGTCTCTTCGAGACGATTCTAATGAGTAGTAACATCATAGGATTCGGGGCTAAAAATAGTGAGAAAATGTGGGATTTGTTGAAAAAACTACCTCTTATCTGGAGCCCTGGGGTAATATGAAAAAATGTTGATTTGCTAAGGTCTTTACTTACTTGACCTAAAAACCTTTGAATGGCAAACATAACTTTAACCCTTAGCCCGCCAAATAAATTGTCGTCTGCTATATTTCTCGTCTGCTTCAAGTTTCAAAGTGCTTCAAAGTTGCTCAAAATTGCTGAAAATGTTGTCCGAGTGTCAAACAGCTTGGATCCGGATGAGACGCCGTGTTACTCGGCGTCTCATCCGGATCCAAGCTGTTTGCATATGGAGCTATAGTCGTGAGTGGCAGGCTAAGGGTTAAAACAATTTAACATTGAAATTTGAATACTTACATTCTGTTCTTCATGTTTACAAGCATTTTTGTGTTTTGTCGATGATTTAAATTAACAGGGTCGCTGGTTTGGTGCTCTAACTGTGTCTTAATTATAATGCTCAAATAATAGTAGAGATCTGATTACTCAATGCACCCTCTTCCGCTCTTACACTTTTTTCACTGACCTACATACCTTACATTTTCGTTTCGTCTAAAGGTTACTGTCTTCTATTATGACAGGCCACGGAAATGATTTTTCCCAGTCATGTTGTGTTTCTAACGTCAATCGATCTCCAGAATGTTTTACTTTCGTTTTCACGCAGTCCAGAGACTGGCATAACTCGGTCACAAGATCATTGAGTATAGCAAAGACAATTTATGGTTGAAGACCTTGATCAAATCATCTAATGTATTATTTACCACAGCTTTTAAAATTGGCTCTGTTAAACAACCAAATATTTGTGCTTTTGCACATCAGTAAACAGTTGTTTTCTTTCTGCATGCGGTCTATCAGTGCAGAACGGAAGTTTATCTCAGACAGGGTTACAGTGTCAATTATCCCTTTACTATACTCACTTTTCCGGTGTAAAATTCCAATGTTGTAGAACCAGTCTATAGTTTTATGAGTATGGTTCCCAGTTAATTAAGTTGAATATTATGTTTTAAGGCAGAAACTGAAAGTACGCGCTGGGAAACAGCTGAGCGATACGCTCGAGAATAAAAATAATTGGGTAATGAGATTTTGATTTGCTTTTTTACACAGGTACTTGACACATACTTTATTAACTATTAACACCCCCCCCCCCCCCCACCCCCCCCCCCTTAAAAAAAAATTTTTTTTTTTTTTACTATACTTCTATTATAGATGCAAGGTAAACAGCGCAATTCGACACCTAGTCTTTACTATCCACTTAAACTGATGCTAAAATAGACTCGATCGCCGATATTCTCTTGTGGTATCCTCGGGAAAGGATTAATTTATCAATATCTACTTTTTATTTCACCAAATTCCGTCAAATAACGCCACAGTACGTGAATTATAACGAAAATTTGCATCAAAAAGTTTTATGTCGTTCTCTTGGTACAGAATTTATTGCCCAAAATAAGGGGTAATCTAGTCGGTTTGCACATTTAACGGCCTTTACGGCTGGAACTTTCACCTAATTTCATTAGAGCAAACGCGTTTGTGTCGGAACATGACCCTCTTCACTATCAGCTATATGAAATATACATGTCATTTGGCATGAAATTGACAAGTGAAAGACTCATTTCATTGTGAATGCCATTTTGAATACCGGAATTAATTGAATGAACGGAGCGATCTCATTGGTCAAAATTAAACAGGTAAAGTTTCTTTTAATTTTGCATTCTATGTAAATTATATAAAACTGATAATATTTCATTTAAAGATGATTTATAATATTTGGTGAAAGTTCCAGTGGCATAGGCCGTTTATTTTGGACAAATAACAGATCACCCCTACATGTACATTCGTTGCTATGTACCATGAAAACGACATAAAACTTTTTGATGCTTATTTTCGTTATACTTCACATACTGTGGCGTTATTTGACGGAATTTGATGAAATAACAAGCACCTTAGAGCTGATATCCCCTGCCGCAGCGATTGTCCAGAAGAAAGTGGCAAACTTTATTGTGGGAGGAAGGGGCAAATGGTGATCACCTGTCTTTAAAGATCAACATTCAAAAGCTTTTTACAAAGTTTTATAAAATCCAATCAATTTTGTACATTTTAAAGCCTAAACAATACAAAAAATAAAGCCGCTTGTAGCATTATAAATCTAAGTATGACAGGGGCAGGTAACTCTTGATTCAAATTCAACAGTAATTAAACACTTTCAAGAACTTATAATTGTGTGCAAGTATTATTAAAAAAAATCAGAACTGTAGAATTTACTAGAGTGTAAACACATTTTCAACTCATCAAGGGCAGAGTATTCTTGACTAATTTGCACATTTTCGATAATAATTGAACTCATTCTATAAATAATAGCCATATATGATTTTTTTTTTTTTTTCAAAATCCATTCACATTTGTACACAATAGCATGTAAACAATAAAGCCATGTTGAGCATTACTAAGTACATAAAGGGCAGATAACTCTTGCCACAAAGTATCCTATTTTGACAATAATTGCTACCCTTATATTTATATACATCATGTGTAAGTTAAATCAAAATCCATTAAAGACTGTAGTTTCTAGATGGTAAAAACTGTTAAATATGTTTTTTTTTACTCATCAAGGGCAGATAACTGTTGACTAGTTTCTCCGTTTTTAAAAAATGATAACAATTATTTGAAAACTAATAGCCATACATAGTTTAAGAATTTGTTTTATCAAAATTCATGCATATTTATAGATACTAGGATGTAAACAATTCTAAAATAAAGCATTTTCTATCATTTCAAAGTACATCAAGGGCAGATAACTATTGCCACAAGTATCCTTTTTTGACAATAATTGCACACCTTCAAGAACTTTTACTGATAGACATCATGTGCAAGTATCATTTAAATCCATTCATAATTGTAGTTGCCAGAGAGTAAAAACAGTTAAATATGGCTTTTTTTACTTATCAATGGCAGATAACTCATGACTAATTTCTCCGTTTTCAACAATAATCAAATTCATTTGAAAACTAATAGCCATACATAATTCAAGAAAGTTTTTTCAAAAATCCATGCATATTTATAGGCTCTAGTATGTAAACAATACCAAAATAAAGCATTTTCTAGCATTTCTAAGTATATCAAGGGCAGATAACTCTTGTCAGAAGTATCCTTTTTTTACAATAACTGCACACATGCAAGAACTTGTACTTATAGACAATGTGTGCAAGTATAAACAAAATATGTTGAATACTGTAGTTGCTAGAGTGTAAAAACTGTTAAATATGGCATTTTTAACACAAAAAGGGCAGATAACTCATAAATTCCTAAAATTTTCTGAAAAAAATTTGATTTCCCACGGTGCTCCTATGATGACAAATAAGTATACCAAGTTTAATCCAAATCTGTTTATAGGTTTCGGAGATACAGTTGCGGACGGAAAACGTGACGGACGCACGGTTGGCATTTTTAACACAAAAAGGGCAGATACCTCATAAATTCCTAAAATTTTCTGAAAAAAAATTGATTTCCCACGGTGCTCCTATGATGACAAATAAGTATACCAAGTTTAATCCAAATCTGTTCATAGGTTTCGGAGATACAGTTGCGGACGGAAAACGCACGCACGCACACACGCACGCACGCACGCACGGACAGCCGGACGGACAGACCTAAAACAGTATCCCTCTGCCTTTCGGCAGGGGATAAAAAGTAGATATTGATAAATTAATCATTTCCCGAGGGTACCACAAGAGAATATCGGCGATCGAGTCTATTTTAGCATCAGTTTAAGTCGATAGTAAAGACTAGGTGTTGAATTGCGCTGTTTACCTTGTATCTATAATAGAAGTATAGTAAAAAAAAAAAAAAAAAAATATTTTTTTTTTTAAAAAGGGGGGGGGGGGGGGGGGTGTGTTAATAGATAATAAAGTATGTGTCAAGTACCTGTGGCTTTTTTATTACGCAAGGAATTGATTTTAATTGGGTATTTGGATCAAATTAATTGGGTAAATACGCAGATACGCTGCTTATCTGTAGCTCTGAATTAGTCTCTGTACTTACGATTTTGATCTAATAAAATTTCTGGTGGAAGATTCTTTTCTCCTCTAACATCACTGAACAAAGAACAAATGCACCTTGATCCCTCACATTTACCAGATACCCATTACAATATTGTCTATAACTTAACTCAATGCCTGCAAATCCATGAAGTATATAATAAATATAATAAACATGGGATCGTTTTAGTACAAATATGCAAGGTCTTTCCATTGAGCACATGGTACTAGCATCCATCTTTAATGGCAGCAACCCGAAGCTACTTCCTGTAATCAAACCCCATATACATATATATATATATATATACAGATGAGATCAACAATACCCTTCCTAGAAATACATATATAAAAAATACTTTTACTGAAGAATTGTAAGCTGGCATAGTTTTAGTCGGAAAATAGCTTCTAACCAATATTAAATCTATATTTGCTAACAGCCGACTTTAAATAAAGTTTCTTGTATCATGTTACCAATTGTTCAAGTTGTGAATTTTAGCACAAATTACGTTTTAATTTGTTATTTTAGTTGGTAATAAAAAGTAACTAAACCTTTTACTGCAGATCAGTATTCCATCCTTTGAACAATGTAGACCATTGTCTTGTCACAATCCCCATAATTATGCAAATTATAACTAACGCAATCAAATTTAGACTACTTAGAATGAGAAGCAATATCTGGAAAACGTGGCTGTCCATTTTTCTAAAATGGCCGACATTCCTCTACATCATTTCCCAGGGGCGTAGCTAGACCAATTAGGAAGTGTACGCACTTTGACAAGGGGGGTTCGGGGGCATGGTCCCCCGGGAAAATTTTATTCCTAGATGGTCTCTGGTGCGTTCTGAGGACGTTTCCCGCCCTCGAAACTCGTGATAAAATAACATAAATCTATAAAAAAAAAAATGATTAAGAAAATCCAAAAACGACATCAACGACAAAGTCAGGGATGTTAATTTCAAACCGACAGTCATTGACATAAATATATATTTAGACAGGGCCGGATCCAGTACTACACTGTTAACATATATATATATATTTAAACTTCGGACCGTCTTTCTCCCCTGAAACATAAAATCGAAAATTCCAGCTTCCAAATAACACAAATTTTTTCATTTTTAACTTTATAAAATTTATACAGTTTATTACAAAATGACAAACAGGGCTGGTCCTGATCAGAGGACTCATTTAGGAGACTTCTGGTGTGGGTCTGCATTGTTTGCACAGGGCAATAGCTCTGGTCACTTATACCCTGTAAGTATATTCAAACTGAACTCATTCTTCCTAAAAACAAATGGACAATTTCAGTTTCCACTGTAAAATATTGTTTTTTACAGTACTGTACATGATAAAATTAAAAACAGTGCAAGGGGTACTCAGAGCCACAGATAAGTTTTTTACCTAATTGGGCAATTACCCCTTGATGTTGTAAAGAATTTTGTCTATTACTAATAGGTGTTAGTCAAAAAGTTACAGGTCCGTAGGAAGCAAACTCCGATGGGGTGGGGTTTGCACACATGAGGGGCAAAGGTAGACCACTTGATGTACGCACTCTTACTAGGGGGTGGGGTCTTGGCGGGGGGTCTGGCGGCATGCTCCCCCCGGGAATTTTTTATTCCTAGATGGTCTCTGGTGCGTTCTTGGGGGCGTTTCGCGCATTCAAAACAGGTCAAATACTAACATAAATCTATGTAAAAATTTGACTCAAAATAATCTTTTATTCAATCTATTATGATTTTATGGTGAAAGGTTGTCTTTCAGCCATACCCCCCCCCCCCCCCCCCCCCCTATTCATGTGTACACTGTTACTAGGGGTCTTGATGAGGGGGGGGGGGGCTAATAGGTGTTAGTCAAGAAGTTACAGGCGCGTAGGTATCTAACTCCGATGGGGTGGGGGTTGTACACACGGGGGGCGAAGGTAGACCACTTGGTGTACGCACTCTTAATAATAATAGGGGGTGTGGGGACATGCTCCCCCGGGATATTTTTATTCCTAGATGGTATCTGGTGCGTTCTTGGGGACGTTTCGCGCATTCAAAACAGGTAAAATACTAACATAGATCTAGTTAAAAATTCGATCTACATCAGAACCATTTGCATTTACGATCCTTTTGAGAACATGATAAAGCAGGCCCGTAGGAAGCAAAATGCAATTAAGGGGCACACGTCAGGGGCAAAGGTAGACGTCGGGGGCAAAACTAGACCATTTGGTGAACGCACGTCTTACTAGAGAGGGTGATGACCCGGTGACATGCTCCTCCGGAAAATTTTTGTTCATAGATGGTCTCTGGTGCGTGCTGACGGCATTTCGCACAATCATTTTGCGCAATCAAAGCAGGTAAAATACCGCATAAATACATGTGAAATTCGAATAAAAAATAAAAGAAATTGTTTTTATCTAAGATAAAATAAAATGCGGGATGGAGGGAGGGGTCCGGGACCACGATCCCCCGGAAAATCTTAATTTCTAGATGGTATCTGGTGAATACTAAGGGCGCTTCCGGCATTTAAAACATGTAAAATACTATGATAAATCTATGTAAATTTTCAATCAACAAATTATTAGTTCTATGGTAATGTTTTTTCCTTTTCTAATATTATAGCTTGTCTTCCAGCCTTTAATATCTAATGTCTACCCATCATCGGTCCCTCCCATCAGTGTACGCACTCTTACTAGGGGGGTCCGGGGGCATGCTGCCCCGGGAAAATTTTATTTCTAGGTTGTCTCTGGTGCGTCTGAAGGCGTTTCCCGCATTAAAAACAGGTAAAATAACAACATGAATCTATGTAATAAAAATTACTCAATATAACATGAATTGTTTAATCTAGGATAATAGTTTTTTGACAGGTTGTCTTCCTGCCATTAATCTCTAACCCCCTACCCCCTCCGACTTTTATAGCATTTTTGGACTTTTTAATTTTTCGATTTTTGAGGACAATGTGTACGCAGTTGCGTTTTTTGCGTACAGGTAGCCTGTTTCCTGTAGATATAAAGAACCCACAAGAAAAACAGTATGTGCGGTAGATCTATATATAGTTATATACGTATTATAAAATTAGAATTGTCTATTCAAATGGGCAAAGCATCTTACATTTCCAGATAAGGCCATGGAGAAATTACTCCGAGATAAGGCATATGATGATACGTGAACTCAATTAAGATTTGATACAAAAAAATGTTAAAAATCAACATGATGGACTTGAATGTTAAATATAATTTCGAACGCAGGGTCTTTCCAGAAGGATAGGTTCTGAACGTATCCTGTACTTCGTAGAATCCCACAAAGGCTTTTACACGACGGCTTAATTGATTTCCATATTGTGTCAATTAACAAGTCATCTTAAAGCGACTCGCAACCAGATGGTGCATTAAAAATAGTAATTTGTAAATATGTGTCAAACGCTTATATAAATGGTAAAGAATTAGTTTAGGATAAGAAATTCTGTTTAAAAAGATGTATTTCAATAAAAAAAATATTGGTCTCTGGTGGGATTCGAACCCGGGGCCCGGCATTGGCGGACAGAATGCAAAATAGGGGAAACCGCTTAGACCAATGGACCACGGAACTATCCGTTTATCTCGGATCGATTTCACGTATTTCAATGTGTAGCGATCGAAAGTGCATACAACTTCGTAATTCGGCTCGTGTTTATGTCTGAGCCCGTGTAGAGAAGCAACAACAACAACTATACCGTTAGCTATCGCTATAGAAAAACGATGGAAAATATCTAAAAATCTAAGATTCGGTGACGATTCTTGAGACTTTTTTTGGACTGATCATATTTTTTTAATGTCAGAAGCCAAATAATGCCACAAATTTGCTTTTATTTGAGTATTTTATTTTATTTTGACAAGTACACCATCCGGTTGCGAGTCCATTTAAATGATTGCTCACGAGAAACAACGTTTAACCATTTTGAATACTGTTAAGATTAGAAAGAAATCAGTTGTGCTTACCTTAAAACTGAGGTACTGTATAGGCCTGGCAGCCTGGTAGTAGTAAATTGCGCCAAAATCTTTCTCAGAGAGTATTCGTCTGGAGGCGGGTTTTCAGCCACTTGGCACAAAGTGAGCTATTGTAATATCGCACGATAGCATCCGTAAAACCCGTAAACGTTCGTAATGATCCTTGATCCGTGCATACTGCTTTTTAACATGTAAAAAAACAATGGGGATAATCTCTCTCTCTCTCCCTCCCCCCTCTCTCTCTCTCTCACTCTCTCTCAGTCTCTCTCTCTCTCTCTCTCTCTGCCTCTGCCTCTCTCTCTCTCTCTCTGCCTCTGCCTCTCTCTGTCTCTCTCTCTCTCTCTCTCTCTGTCTCTCTCTCTGCCTCTGCCTCTCTCTGTCTTAAAATTTCCGCGTACTGCTGCACACCCTCACGGCTAATTTTGAGCAGAACTTTGCGCGTCTATGTCTAAGTGGACAAAAATAGAATAACATAGATCTAGTAAAAAGTGAGAAAATTGTTAAGTTTAAAGCGAATAAGGATAAAAACAGGTTCAAACATCATTGCAGGACTAATGACTTATGGTGGATAATTTTACTGACGGCAGCCTTGAAATTGCTTCAAGTCAGCCGACAGCACCACACCCCACAGTGCAGGATCATGCTAAATGCTGTCATTTAAGGGTGTATCCAACCCATAAGCGATATTTTCAAAGTATTAAACTTTTTTTCTATCATTTTTTTTTTGGAAGAGCTATTTATGATGAATGAAAAAATGAAAAAAAATATATATGGTGGTGTCCTTTTTCTTGCGCTACAGCGATTTTTTTCTCAAATTTTACCCATTCAGACAGAGACATATGTCTCTGATTCAGAGTACAAGCTTCAGTAAAATCTATTTCAAAACAAAACAAAAGGGGTAATTTGGGTTTTCTTTCTTTATTTTATGTTTATGGTGGTATTTTCACATATATAAACCAAAGTTAGACAAAACAGGCACCAGGTTTGAACAATATGGATCCTTGAATATCAAAAATATGCTTTATATAGGGCATGATTTTATTAGATTTTTTATTTTATGAAAAAAAGTTTGAGCCGAGTTCCTTGATCCAATAATAGTCTGGCAGGATTCGAGCCTCAAAAACTGACCTATTTGGAACGTTGAACATTTTATCCATAAATGCACAAGACTTGCCAATTAGCATTAGAACTGTAGTCAAGCATGAAATATGTCCTATTAAAATGTGTTTTGTACTCTTTGGCAGTTAAGGGTGTATCCAACCCATTAGCGATTTTTTCAAAGTATCAAACTTTTTTTCTATCATTGTTTTTTTGGAAGAGCTATTTATGATGAGTGAAAAAATGGAAAAAAAAATAAATGGTGGTATCCATTTTTATGAAAAACGTTTGAAAATGAAATAGTTCTAGTATTAAACTTTTTCTTATATTCTACCAGATGAAAGCCAATGCTAAGGCAGTTCAAAATATGAAAAGAAAGTGAAAGGTCAGTGTTCAAAATGTTGAGTTATTAAAGTAAAAAGAGTTATCTCCCCTTACAAAATTTACAAAAAAGTACCATATCGATGATATTTAGAGCTTTATAAATTTCACATTTGGTGCCTTTTTTTTCTTAAATTAGTTTTTGTATGAAGAAATACTACCATAGATAGGAAATAAATAACACGAAACCAAATTATCATATTGTTTTCATTTAAAATGGATTTTATTGAAGCAGGCTGTTTGAAAAGGACAAAATAAGAGGAAGTGGGGGGTCAACTTTTACATGGCCGTAGAGCCAACTGTTGTTCACCAAAATGTACACTTTTTCTATTTTTTCATTCATCTTAAATAGCTCTTCAATACAAAACCATCATAGAGTGTTTTCATATACTTTGAAAATTTCCCAAAGGCATGACATTGATACACCCTTAAGTTCTAGTTCGGAATAGTACGGTTCAATACGGGTTTTATTTTTAGCTCACCTGAGCCAAAGGCTCAAGGTGAGCTATTGGGATGGCCCTGTGTCCGTCGTCCGTCGTCGTGCGTCGTCCGTCGTCGTTAACAATTGCTTCAAATGACATCTTCTCCTAAACGGACGAACAGATTTCAACCAAACTTTACAGGCATGTTCCTTGGGTCAAGCTCTTTCAAATTTGTTCAAAAAATTGAAAACAATATAGAACTCTGGTTGCTATGGCAACCAAAGTGAAAAAATAAGGAAATCTTAAAAAATCTTCTTGTCTGAAACTACAAGGGCCAGAGCTTAGATATTTGGCACATAACATTATCTACAGGTCCTCTATCAAGTTTGTTCAAATTATGCCCCTGGGGTCAAAATTGGCCCCGCCCCGGGGATCACAGTTTTACATAGAGTTATATAGTGAAAATTTCAAACGTCTTCTCCACTGAAACTAATATGGCCAGAGCTTTGATATTTGGCATGGTGACACTTCTAAATGTCCTTTTCCTAGTTGGTTCAAATGGTTCTGGTCGGTTAAATATCTAGGTCATAATTCACATTCAAAATATGTATAGCAGACAGCAATTCAGCATTATAAGAGTTAGACCCTAGCTAAATTTCCTACTGGCAGAGTTACATAACTGAACTCAGGTCAGCTGGTCAGCTGATGAGGTTGCATATGGTGTTGTCTGCTATATTTTTATGCCCTGCAGTTGGGGGCATATTGTTTTTGTCTGTCTGCTTTTTTGTCTGTTTGTCCATTTGTTTGTCTGTCAGTCCACAACTTTAATCTTAGCCATAACTTTGTTAAAGTTAGAAACTTTATAACTTGGGTCATGTCCTACAAAGGTCAATGTCATTTTTTAGATATTTCCCAGTGTCATATTTTCTTGTCTTTGAGATAACTCCAGTTCTAGTGATGTTAACCCATTACCCCATACATATGCCTTTTTACGCCTTTAATTTATTCCTCCTCTAAAGAAAATAATTCCACTTTATACAGTCATAAACATGTAAGATATAAGAAATAGTATCTATATCTTAGTAGATGATAACTTAAAGCAGGTTGAAAGTAAAGCAGAGTGTGCAATAAATAATCATAATACATGTAGCTTGATAAGTGTCATGGATAAGGGCCATAACTCTGCCAACAATATTTTTTTAAGTTATTCCAATTTGTCATGTTTTTTTTTGTCTGGAAGATAATTCCATTTACAGCTATATTAAAATGTTGTCTTGCCTGTTAAGCTAAGGCACAATGACCTCAGGTGAGCGAATATTAAGGGCCATGGCCCTCTTGTTATTTTTCGTCGTAAACAAGCGTTTCCTCCTTCTTCTTTCAACTATTATCAGAGTGTTAAACAGTTTGGATCCTGATGAATCGCTGAGTTTATCGACGCCTCATCGGCATGCCGCAAGGGTTTTTTATTAACTTATCAGGGCTGCCATAAGTTGACATGAAAAATCCTAAGATTTTTCAAGTTTGATTTTACGAATCGAACCTTTACCCCATCGTCTGTTTCTAGTTTTGTTGACACGTGACTACTTAAAGCAGTCTGGAAGTAAAGCAGAATGCGCCTGAAGGCTTAAGCTACCATGTACTAGAAAAAAATCCGAAGATTTAGGAAAAATCCGGAGAAATGGCAGCCCTGACTTATTATTATCATTATTATTATTAATCACACATAGCGTGTCGATGGTCAAAGTAGAACAATTTGGATCATCAGATCATATGATTTCAGGACGTTTCGCTAACCTTTTACAGGGCTGCCATTTCTCCGGATTTTTCCTAAATCTCCGGATTTTTTCTCAGGACATGGTAGCTTAAAGCAGGCTGAAAGTAAAGCAGAATGCGCCCTAAGGCGCATTCTGCTTTACTTACATCCTGCTTTAAGTGGTCGCATGTCAACAAAACAAGAAAAGAGCTATGGGGTAAAGGTACGATTCGTAAAATCGCACTTGAAAAATGCAAATTTGGAAATCTTAGGATTTTTCATGTCAACTTATGGCAGCCCTGCTTTTATCATGGTGAGACTCCGATTAACTCTTTCCTCCCTGAAACTTTAAATGGACAATTCCAGTTTCCATTCTAGTCTAGTCCATTTCTGACTTTTAAGGGTTGTTTTTATCAATGTTTGGCATTATGACAAACAGTGAAGACCCTGATCAGAGGTCTTCACTGTTTGCATAGGACAAGTGTACTATTCACATGTACACTGTTTGAAAAGGACGTCTATAGGCGTGACTAGGGTTCAAAGGGTTAACTCGATGTCTCGTCAAGTTCCAAACTGTTTGTGTAGTGTCAAATTTTTGATCACATATGTATCACAGGTACTTGACACATACTTTATTATCTATGAACCCCCTCCCCCCCCCCCCCCCCCCCCCCCCCCCCCCTATACTTCTATTATCTATAATAGAAGTAAAGTAAAAAAAGAATATATATTTTTTTTTTTTTTTTTAAGGGGGGAGGGGGTTCATAGATAAAAAAGTATGTGTCAAGTACCTGTGATATGTATAGTCTCGATATCACAGTGCCTTAAATAAAGTGAAGTTATCAATTATAAGTTGTTTTATACTCGTACATATCTATTAAGGATATGTACACTGCCTTAAGGCACATTCTGCTTTACTTTCAACCTGCTTTAAGTGGTCACCTGTCTTCAAAACTAGAAACAGGCTATGAGGTAAAGGGTTAAACTGTAGATGGACTAAACTGATATAGCTCAAGTATTTATTTAACTCTTTCCTCCCTAAAACATTAAATGAACAATTCCTATTTCCATTTTGGTATAGTCCATTTCTGACTTTTAAGGGTTGTTTTTGTCAATGTTTGGCATTATGACAAACAGTGAAGACCCTGATCAGAGGGCTCCTTTCGGAGCCCTCTGATCTGGGTCTTCACTGTTTGCATAGGACAAGTGTACTATTCACATGTACATTGTTTGAAAACGACGCCTATATGCGGGACTAGGGTTCAAAGGGTTAACTCAATGTATTTAATAATTAAAATGTTACCAAAATGACTGACACATACAGGAAATACAGCGCTTACCTACATTGTAACTATAGCTGAGTACTCTCCTGAGTTTAGTTTAAACATATTTGCATATAATATACATGCAGGGGATTGGGCTACAAGTTTTTACAACATTATATAATGCCCGCTCCTCGACCGTAGATGACAAGCATGAGTTATTTAACCCTTTGAACCCTAGTCCCGAAAATAGGCGTCATTTCAAACAGTGTACATGTGAATAATACACTTGTCCTGTGCAAACAGTGAAGGTCCAGATCAGAGGGCTCCGAAAGGAGCCCTCTGATCAGGGTCTTCACTGTTTGTCAGTAATGCCAAAATTGACAAAAACAACTCTTAAAAGCCAGAAATGGACTAGACAAAAATCGAAACTGGAATTGTCCATTTAAAGTTTCAGGGAGGAAAGAGTTAATTAGTTGATTTCGAGCAATCAATTGAATTAAATTCATTTTTGCATAAAACATACACTATATATAACTTTAACAAATAATAAAAAAATTGAAATTTATACTACACGTCCAACACGGTATCATATGTACGTGCAAATTGGTTAAAGACATCTCCTGACGACCTTTCGATCATAACGCATTGCCAGACAATTTCCTTGCAAAAAGCATGGGTCTTGTGGACATGCAGGTAGCAAAGAACCATTGGAGCTTCACATGTGAGACCCGACTTTTATCTTTGATAATTTGGTTAGAAATAACCATTGAAATCAATAGAGCATGAGTATAATCTGGGTCTCACCAGGTAAACTGAGCTTGGTATAGCTTGTGATGCACGCTTTGACAATTAAATTCTCACACTATCGAGACAATGGGGGGGGGGGGAGATCAATCAATGGACTGAGGAAAAGTATTTAACGTGTATTTCGATATATAAAATAAGAACAATAGTTGTCAACAAATTCGCGGCAAGTTTTGAAACTTAAAGGCAGAAACTGAGGTCAAGGTCAAGATCACAGGGTAAAACTGTTCGCACGGATGGAAATGTGTTGTCTATATATACACACCACGGCATGAACATCATACATGTATATGAAAACAATACCCCAATGGTATATAGCATAAACTCGTCGTGTACTTCGTACAGGCAAGCTAAATTAATGTATTCAAATATCTGTTTGACTAGGTTTTTCAAGGGCTCCAGATAAGAGGGAGAACATGGAACAAATCAAACCTCTTCTCACTCATATCAGAACCAATCATATTGTGTAACTACACTTTAGAATATTCCCGAAAATACTATTCTAATGATCAGTGACAACATAGGGTTTAATGCAGAAATGAAGATTTTAGGTTTGGAAATACTCCTCATATCTGGAGCCTTTGTTTTTGTAGAATATACAGTGTGTGTGGTGGAAAAAACTGTATAACTAATAATGTACACAAAGTCAGCAGGGTATTTATTCTACGTAAGAAAATTACACAGGTTCCTTATTCTACGTAGACGAGTGACCAAGGGTCTTCATTCTATGTCTACTAGACAAATGTGTACGATGGAAATCGACCCGGGTCTTAATCTATAGACCTAACAAAATCACACAGGGTCTTCTTTCTACGTAGACAAATGACACATTGACCATATTGTATGAAACACAAACCAAAAACCAAAATCTGTATTCTACGTGGAAAATCCCCGCCATCTCCCACAAACACCTCATCGCGTAGAACCCATTTCCAGTCATGGAAAGAGGCCATTTTATCCCGTGCAGCCATACCGACAAGTATACTCGTCATTTAAAGCAGTGTAGAGGTGCGGAACACTAGAACTAGATCCATAAATGCACAAGACTTGCCAAATTGCAATAGAACTGTAGTAAAACATCAAAGCTATATGATGAAAATGAGTTTCGGGCTTTTAGTCACCCAATTTAACAATATTAAGAATAAGTTAAGGTAACTTTATATATACCCCACAAAATAAAGAATGTTGAAAGTTGAAAAAAGAACTGGATGAGTTAGAAGTGATATCTTGTACGCGATAGATATAACTTTAATAGAAGAAACTTCAGAGCAAGTTTGAGCCGAGTTCCTTGATCCATTAATAGTCTGTTAGGGGTTGAATCTCAAAAACTGACCTATTTGGAACGTTGAACTTTTTATCCATAAATGCACAAGACTTGCCAAATTGCAATAGAATTGTACTAAAACATCAAAGCTATACGATGAAAATGAGTTTCGAGCGTTTAGTCACATAATCTAACGATATAAAGAATGAGTTGAGGCAGCTTTATATAAACCCCACAAAATAAAGAATGTTGAAAGTTGAAAAAAGAACTGGATGAGTTAGAAGTGATATCTTGTACGCGATAGATAGAACTTAAGTAGAAGAAACATCAGAACAAGTTTGAGCCGAGTTCCTTGATCCAATAATAGTCTGTCAGGATTCGAGCCTCAAAAACTGACCGATTTGGAACTTTGAACTTTTTATCCATAAATGCACAGGACTTGCCAAATTGCACTAGAACTGTATTAAAACATCAAAGCTATACGATTAGAATTAGTTTCGAGCCTTAAGTCAAAAAATTTAACGATATTAAGAAAAAGTTGAGGCAGCTTTATATATACCCCACAAAATAAAGAATGTTGAAAGTTGAAAAAAGAACTGGATGAGTTAGAAGTGATATCTTGTATGCGATAGATATAACTTTAATAGAAGAAACCTCAGAGCAAGTTTGAGCCGAGTTCCTTGATCCAATAATAGTCTGGAAGGTTGCGAGCCTCAAAAACTGACTTATTTGGAAGTTCCGAACGTTGTACGTTTTATCCATAAATGCACAGGACTTGCCAAATTGCACTAGAACTGTAGTAAAACATCAAAGCTATACGACGATAATGAGTTTCGAGCGTTTAGTCACCTAATTTAACGATATTAAGAATAGGTTGAAGTAACTTTATATATGCCCCACAAAATAAAGGGTATTGAAAGTTGAATTAAGAACTGGATGAGTTAGAAGTGATATCTTGTACGCGATAGATAGAACTTAAATAGAAGAAACATCAGAACAAGTTTGAGCCGAGTTCCTTGATCCAATAATAGTCTGTCAGGATTCGAGCCTCAAAAACTGACCGATTTGGAACGTTGAACTTTTTATCCATTAATGCACAGGACTTGCCAAATTGCAATAGAACTGTAAAGCCCTCGGGCCATTATGACACCAGGTGTGCCATTATGGGCAGAAGGCACGCCTAGGTCATGTTTTAACCTCTAAATAAAGTATGTGTCAAGTACCTGTGGTTCCCACTGTTAGATAATTTCCTCTCTGTGCCGATCTCTGTTCGGAAAAAAACATTCGGCAATTTCCGGGAAAATGTTATTTCATGGTGGTACAGCGATATATTTGCCAATGTTGCTATCATAAAGTTATTTTTGCAATGGGAAATCAATAAATGTTATTATTCAATGATATATTTTAAATACAATAAATTCGAAATAAATGGAGAAGTAGAAGTATAACACAACGGAATTACCCGAGACGACATCGGCATTCCGACTCTTCATTTCCGGAACATCTCTGGAAAAAAATGGCCGCGCCCTTGCTACGGAAAGCGAATGGTAAACTTTTATTATTTGTATTTTGATCAGTTCATTTAAATTATATATTGAAACAGTTGTTTTTAAAACAAATTGATTCACATAGTCTCATTGATTTATCTTGTGGTTAAACAATAAAGATTGTATAATATGTGCAGTGGTTTTAAAATTTCATCCGTACTTTTTCGCCCCCACCTCTTTTCGCATTTGGAAAGTTTGGTCGTTCTTCTTCTTCTTTCTTATCGTTGTTTGCGATATGCGTTTATACATGCATGGATGCATTTTGTTTCAATGTTATCTCATGTAAATTAGTGTTTACCTTTCTTCTTCGTTGAAAAGTCAGACTGAGTGATAGTCACTTTTCGGAGTTGTAGTGCCCTATGCACAGACCTAGGACTGGAACGCCCAGAACAATTCTGCCTGGCACCAGTCAATTCCCCGGCTTTGTTAGCCCATTGGAGGGTCATGGTCGTGGTGTTGAGCCTACTGGGCAGCCGAAGAGTGGAGGACCTTAGGACCAACTTTCCTAGGGTTGAACGAGAATCGGTTCCAGAAGGATGGGATAGCCATTTTCATCTGGATCGACTAGCAGAGAGAATGGACTTTCCTAAACCAGTGGACGACGTCTCGGGCTTGGTGGAATCTGCTTCACCTTGCCAGGAGTAAGAGGTGAAGATTGTGGGTGGCATCGCAGTATTTTGTGATGTCAGTACCTATCCTACACAGGAGATAGTGGCTTCACTAGAGAACCAGGGGGTTGGTACTGTAATTGGTATCCATCCAAAGTCAGCCAGCAGGTTCACGGAGGAGGATTGGACACGGTTTCAGCAGGCCCTGTCCATTCCAGGAGTCAAGGGACTGGGAGAGGTCGGGATTGATCATACAACCCCTTCATCTACCTGGTTGATCCAGCACAAGGTGCTTGATAGGGCCCTTACATTCCTGCGCCCTGACCACGTGCTTGTGCTGCACAGCAGAGCTGCCCGGGATGACCAAGACGATGAGATGGCCCAGCTCCTTTACCATCTCAAAGGCGTGGTGCCAGTGAACCAAAAAATCCACGTTCACTGTTTCCGGGGAGGAAAGGATATGGTGGACCTTTGGACCCAAACATTTCCAAATGTCCGCTTCGGGTACACACCACTGATAACGTATGCTCCGGAAGATAGCAAAGCTGCGTTAGCTCAGATGGAGGACCGTAGGATTCTACTGGAGACCGACGCTCCTTACTTTAAGCCAAAGGACTGTCGGTATAGCACACCAGGATTCTTGGGAGTTGCAGCCAATACTGTGGCTCGCATCAGACAACAGGATCCAGAGACCATCCTGCAGCTTGCCGCCACAAATGGCCGTGAGCTGTACGGCATGTAGCCTTCCTCCTTAAAAGGAGAAGGGGGAGGGGGAGAAGATAGCGCTACTTCCGGCGAAGAAAGGACCTAGGACTCCTCCCTTTAAAAGAAAAGAGGGAGGAGTGTAGTGGCCGGCTCGGGTCGGTCCCGTGAATTAGTCATATCCGGTTAATCACGTGAGCCTCGTTCTGGGTTCCCGGCAGTAGAGCTAAGCGAGGCCTTGAGTAACGCAGTGCAACCTATTGACAGTGAGTGACAATCTCGAAGACTAAAGCGTGAACAGTGAGAATAACATCCCGAAGTATCTACAAGGGTAAGTACGCTACCTTAACTACACCCCAGATACTTTAGAGTTGACCCTCACTGAATGACCTTGGCAAACAGTTTGTGGCGGTAGTACATCTAAATAACCAGAGTCATTTTTTTTAAGGAATTTTAAGTATGAAATACGTTATTGACAATTTGTAACATTTTATGATGATTATGTTTGAATATTTCACTCAGTCTGTATGTATGCAGTGTTCTGCCAAGAAATCCAAAACTATGGGCCCCAGGGCCCACTGGACATGAAAAAAGGGGGCCATTTTTAAAAAGTTGGGGCCCCACATTTTTTTCTCATAAAAATGATAGAAAACACAATAAAAATAACTCGTTTTCCAATTACGGCATTCGCCAGTTGCATGTGTGCTCTTTTTCTTAAAGTGATTTAGTCTAGACACAGATTGCAAGTCATAGAATCTGACCCACCATTGTAAGCAAGCCACGTGTGATCTTTTCACCACCTATGCTGAAAAGTTCAACCCTTCTTTTTCTCGGCGGATACACCATTCGTGCGTTTCGAAGAGCGGTCAACTTTATCAAACTCGGTCGTCGGCTGTAGGGGGGTTTCTGTTTTTGAGAATCAATTGAACGTTTTTACTACTTACGGCTGTATTCTGATCCGCGACAGCGTCATGCACGTTTTCTCTGTGGAATACTTAATATTATTTTCGTCTATTTCCTTATTTTTACTCCGCGTATATTAGTGTTGTAGCGATGATCGATTATAATCGATCATCGATCGAAAATGACCATAATCGAACATAATCGATCATGATTTGCCGTAATCGATTATGTTCGATTATTTATGATAAAGTTATGAAGAAGCATAGTGCATATATAAAAGACAGGTTGTAGCTTAATGCAGGTTGGAAGTAATGCAGAACGTTTCTATGGGAGTGTTCTGCATTACTTCCAACCCACATTAAACAATAATCTGCCTTTCATGTGTTCACTATACATGTATGTATCCTCAAAGTATGGTTAAGTAAGCTTTGACTGTAATGTTAATCTGAAATTGTTTTACTTACTTGCACCAAATATATAAATGAAACAGTTGATTCCCAACCAAGAGATTATTCAAACAATGTTTACCCAGATGAACTGCCGCAGCAATATTAATTTATTACAGGTAGTAAAAGAAGTGGTATATACAATTAGTACAAAGCAAGCTCAATTAATTTGCAAATAAAAATAGGACATTAATTTAACTGTTTTATCAAATTGCTGCTTTGATTTTTATTTTGCTTCATATGGGTGCATTGTTTGCAAAATTATGTAGATATATAACATACAAATGCAAACATGAGTATCACATATATTCAGCTTTTCAGAGTACATATATAATAGTTTATGTTGAATAAAATATTGTTTAAACCAATAGTTTATGTTAAAACGATTATATAATCGATCATCGATCGATTATGGTTACCAATAATCGTTTATAATCAATTATGGTTTTCGGACCGATTATACAACACTAGCGTATATCGAGAACTTTGAAAAAAGTCTATCAGTGTAGCTGCCTTACGTTTTTGGTCAGCCATCTTTCAACAAAACAAACGAGAAGGCATGAGAGATTATCAGCGATTGGACTATAGCGGATACTTCCGGTCGACTTATCCAATGAAATTAGTCGTTTCAAATGCTCTAATAGTACGGAACGACTAAAACAATGACCGTCGTAGCGGGAATTATTTTTTTTCGCGATTTTTTCAGCGCGCCCTCGGGCCCATTTACGGGAATTTTTATGCGCCGTTTGTGATTTTTATGTGCCAATGGCGCAAGGGCGCGGCCTTGGCAGAACACTGATGTATGTATGTATGTAACTCACATGGTTCAGGTCTGCCATAAGTTAAAAATTGATAAAAAAAATCCTAAGATTTAAATTTTTTCAATTTTTCAAATTCAAACCTGATTTTCCTGATTATATATTTAACCCATATTATGTTTCTAGTTTTTAAGACATGTAATGCTTAAAGCAGGTTGAAAGTAAAGCAGAATGCGCCTTAACTAGTGATTGCCCTAAAGCGGAACAAAAGGGCGGGCCGCCCCGCCTCCTTTGATCCCCGCCCTGCCCTTTGATCAGACCGCCCTTCTTACAAACATCCCGTCACGCTTGCCCCTGTCTCAGCTACCAGATTAAAGAGTACCCTGCTGAGTGATTAATTCGTGTTGTGATACCACTGCTGGTCCCCGATTCACTGATAAGGCCTTATCGCGTAACAGTAATACACAGGTAACCTTCGCTAGGCACGGCCATGTTTAACTTTTGACACTTTGTACATGGGGCTCTTGTACACAAACTTCACAGAAGCGTTAATTGGGGCTAATCTGCCTAATCATCAAACAGACATCATTTCGAGTGGACAATGAAAGGTAGGTGTTAATCTCATTAATTGCAGGTATGGTAATGGTTTTACCGCCGTGTTTGAAGAGAGTAACCCTTTACCCCATAGAAGCGACTTTTAGCGTATTTAATTCATTCCTCCGCTGAAGAAAATAGTTCCAATTTAATCAGTCATGATTATATAGTATAGGGAAAATTTTCAATATTCTAACACATGGAAGCTTAAATCAGGCTGAAAGTAAAGCAGAATGCGCCTTAGGGCGCATTCTGCTTTACTTTCAACCTGCTTTAAGTAGTCACCTATTTTCAATACTAGAAACTATCAGGTAAAGGGTTAAAAGAGGTGCGAAAATATGCGATAATTTTCTACCTTCCAATTTACATTTTTTGTCTTTGAGTAATAAACTCGTAGAAATTGATTGAAATTGATAGCTGTTATCATTCCTAGTTTGATTATCTTAGAAATCAGAGTGAAATATTATTAAGTGAATAATGCCTTCGGAGAAGCGTAGAATTAAAGCCCTGGAGAAAGGCCGGGCTAAAGTTGCAAAAGGATCAACTTCAATAGCAAGTTTCTTCAACGCTCGAGCGAGGTCAGAATTTAAAAAAATATATATTTATTCATTTGTTTAGTTGTTTGTAGTTAAACAAATATGCTACCTTCTGCCTTTTGGAATGTCATGACTGAAAATCAACAGGACTGTAAAAAATAAACAACACTCTGCTCATTGAGAATGCATTTCATTTTACTCTTTTTAAAAGGCATGTTCTGTGCTACTCTTTTCTGTAACAGGCTGATGTCACGGACCCCTGATTTTATGTTGATTTTTATCTTTAGTCAATTTTGTTATTAACACAACAAACTCACATATACTTGGAAACTAGATCAAATTTAACAGAGCTAACTGTTACATACCAGCTTATTTTTCTGATTGCCATGGCAGTAAGCACAATTTGTGACAATTCAGAAGCTTGGTTTTTTTTGCAACTCACTATCATACTCTGTAACTCATAGGTTTGATTCCATATTAATCATTCAGCACTTCACATATTTCTAGCTTTTCAGACGGGTCACCGAGGTGACCATGTAAAGCAGGTTGAATGTAAAGACGAAAGTGTCTGAACCCATTACCCCATAGCCTGTTTTTGAAGCTATGAACACGAGGGACTACTTAAAGCAGATTGAATGTAAAGCAGAATGTGCATTAAGCTATACTTTCAACCTTCTTTAAGCTCTTATCTCCTTAGATGTAGAAAATATTTCTTATGGTACATGTTCATGACTTTTAAAAAAAAAAGGAACTATTTTCTATAGCGGAGGCCTAATTTAAAGGCGCAAAAACGCATATTTATGGGGTAATGGGTTCAGATAATTCTCCTTTACTATCAGTCTGCCTTTTTCCATGTAAAGCAGATTGAAAGTAAAGGATAATGTGCCTTAACTTGGTACATTCTGCTTTACTTTCCGCATGTTTAACCCTTTCCCTGATAGAAGCGACTTTTAGCACATGCATTTTATTCATCCGCTGAAGAAAATAGTTCCAATATAAACCGTACTGAATATGTGTCATATTTAATACTTTCCTTATTTTTGCAGAATATAGAAACTATTCCCTTCAGTGTAGGAAGAAACTGAAATTCAGATTGAGCTAAAATATGGAGTTAGCAAATGTTAAATTTTATCCTTGTTAAGTCCAGTCCATATTTTCACTGTTCAAGGTTTATTTTACCAATACATCACAAAATGACTGCAGAGAGTTCAAATATTCCTTCTTTGTTTATATAGGGGTGTGCTTGTTGAGGCAGGGCTACAGATCATAAGAGGGGGTTAATTGAACAAATCCAACACTTTCTCACTCATTTTACCACCAAATCCTATGGTGTTACTACTCATTTGAATCGTCTCTTTGAGACGATTCTAATGAGTAGTGACACCATAGGGTTTAATTGAGAAATAAAGATTTTAGTTTTTGAAATACCCCTCTTATCTGGAGCCCTGTTGAGGTGTAATAGAATGAATAATATTAAATTTCAAGAAACTGGGGGGGGGGGGTAAAATTAAAAATGTAATGTGAACAATGAAAGATGTGGTGTATTGATCAACATTCGCTGAACAGATTATAGAAATAAATTTATGAAGAAATTAAGAAATTATAAATTCATACCAGTGTTTTATAGTTCAATAAAACACTGGTAGGAGTTGATGTGCGTAGTAATTAAAACACAAGGCTAAAGGCTGAGTGATTTAATTACCAGCATCTTAACAACACTGGTATTAATTTATTTGTACAAAACATCTATTTTAACAGAATCAATATGAATTTATTAGGCCAACAAGAGCTTTTCAAATATCAGTACCTAAAAAGACACTCAAGCAAATTATTAGTCTAATACGATTCTAACACTTCATTTTAACCACAATTGTTACTGACATGTACACATTTTTCAAATAATTTTCTGGTATACGGTATATAGTAAAAACTTAAAGAATCTTCTCAGAAGCTACTGATCTGATTTGAAAATGAATTAACACACATGATTCATTGGTGACCCTTTGCCAGATTTCTTCAAATAATGTTCTTTCACTGGGTGGTCATGAGTTTACCTATCAATGGCTTATAGAGAAAACTTAAAAAATCTTCTCCAAATTAAAAATAATTTTATATAAATGATCCATTGGTGTCCCTCTACCAGTTTTCTTCAAATCATTATTATGCTAACTTTATAAAAAACATGACTGCCAGTAGATGGTTAAGGTTTTTATGATATGGCTTAAGTGAAAGCTAAATCCGAAACCACTTGCCCAATTTTAATGTCATCATCAGGGCTCCAGAGAAGGGGAGACTCCGAGTATTTCAAAAATTAAAATCTTAATTTCTGCATTAAACTCTATGGTGTCACTACTCATTAGTTAGAATTCTCTAATAAGTACATGTGGTAACACCATAGGATTTGGTATTGATATTCAAGAGTGAGAAAATGTTGGATTTGTCCAGTTTGAGATGATTCTAATGAGAAGTAATACCATAGGATTTGGTATTGATATTCAAGAGTGAGAAAATGTTGGATTTGTTCAGTTTACTCCCTCTTATCTGGAGCACTGATCTTTGGCAGGGTCTGTTTATGCTCCCCTTTAGGGGAGAGCATATAGTTGCTGCTTTGTCCATCCATCCGTGTTTCTGTCCGCCTGTCCATCCGTCTAGCTACAATTTAGTTTATTTAATGTCCTAAATGAGGAATGATGCAAATATTTTAACTCTTTCCTCCCTAAAACTTTAAATGGACAACTCCAGTTTCGATTTAAGTCTAGTCCATTTCTGGCTTTAAAGGGTTGTTTTTGTCCATTTTTTGCATTATGACAAACAGTGAAGACCCTGATCAGAGGGCTCCTTTCGGAGCCCTCTGATCTGGGTCTTCACTGTTTGCACAGGACAAGTGTACTATTCACATGTACACTGTTTGAAAATGACGCCTATATGCGGGATTAGGGTTCAAAGGGTTAAATGAAAATATTTTCAAAAATGTTCATAGAGTTTATGTTTTATTTCAGTCCAGAAGAAAGTGCCTCCAATGATTCAAATGTGGAGTGTACTGTTACAGAGGAGAATCTGTTATTCTTTCCCGTTTAAACGCAAACGTACGCAAACGCAAAACACTAAAACGTAGAAAAGAACAACTTTTGGACAATTCTGATAATTCTTGTTCATCTTGGTGGCAAACAGTTTGGAGCCTGATCAGACGCCGGGTTACCCGGCGTCTGATCTGGCTCCAAACTGTTTGCACTGCAAATAATAGTTTTAGCGTAAACGCGTTTATTGGGAAAGAATAACAGATTCTCCACTGTACTGATGTGGAGCTTGTCAACTCTAACTCTGATGACTTGAAGAGGTATAGAAAAATTTAATATTTTGAACCTTTGTCCCCTAATATCAAGTAAAGGCATCCTTTACACTTAGTGCACTTGTGAATCATACTTCGTCCTATGCAAACAGTGTAGGCCCTGATCAGAGGGTCCCTGATGGAGCCCTCTAATCAGGGTCAACACTGTTTGAAATTTCGGTCGGGTTACAGGAAACAAACCTATTATTTTTTTTACGCCTAACCTTTAATTGTCCAGTTTTGTAAGGGGTGAATGAATTAATTTCATTATCTTTTGCGATGGTAACTTAACCCATTCCCCCATAACTTACACCTTTGATTCATGCCTTCACTGTAGAAAATAGTGCAACTTTATACAGTCATGAATGTTTCATAAGAAAAATTTGCTATATCCTAGCAGATAATAGCTTAAAGCAGGCTGAAAAGTAAAGCAGAATGTGCCTTGTGTCACATTCTGCTTTACTTTCAACCTGCTTTAAGTGGTCACATATATTCAAAACTAGAAACAGGCTATGGGGTAACGGGTTAAATGAGGTTGAAGTTAAAGCAGAATGTTCAATAAGGAACATTTTGCCTTACTTTTAACCTATTTTGACAGGAAGTACTGTAGTGTATAAAGTACAGACCAAGGGTTCCCACAGGCTTTAAATTTTGAGGGTGCATGCACCCTCTAGGGCTATTTTTTGGGGGTGCAGACAAATTTCAGAGGGTGCATATGAAACGTTTTTCTGTTTCTTCTGATGCGAGGACGCCAGGGACAAAGTACGATGAGGCCAGGGCCGAAAGGCTTATGACGTATCTACGACGAGTGGTCCCATAACAAAGTAGCAATCTGTATTCAAACAATGGATACGCACCAGGGATGATTTTTGGAAATTTGTGTTTCCACCGCTAAATTTTTATATCATTTGTTTGGATGTGTACTGTTCGTATCTCTCACATTATTTCTTAACCAGGCCGTCAATTGGGACTTACCCGACATATTTGCAGACTACACGAATGCGTAGGCCTATGCTAAGACTGTGTCTCACTAAATCAGGCATTTTCCTCAACATTGTTAATAGACGGGATAAAATACATCTGATAACCCGTCCAGTTTTTCGACT
The DNA here is from genome assembly GCA_922989275.2 of Gari tellinella. NCBI lineage: Eukaryota > Metazoa > Mollusca > Bivalvia > Cardiida > Psammobiidae > Gari > Gari tellinella. The sequence continues at coordinate 1,045,735 of OV277870.1, forward strand.
GTGTTGTTTGGATTTCGCATAAAAATGGCGTCGCTGTTTTGAAATCGAAAGTGACCAGAATTAAGACCTATGACCGGACATTTTGTTTGAATAATTTGTCAGCATTTTTCAAACACGTATTTCTCTAAATAAGTATTGAACTCTTATAAAAACAAAAATTGATAGAAAAAATAGCGACTTTATTAGGCACAGAGACGGGAAATCCCAAAATCTATTTTAAACCGCTTAATCATCATATTCGCGATGCGGGTGAACCAGGCGCTTTACGTAATAAGAATGATAAGAATTGTCAAGCGCCTGACAGACACTATAAGGAAAATGATTTAATGAAGACACGCCAGACTTTGACGTTTAACTTGTATTTTGTTGTTTGTTAATAAAACTGGTCTTCTTACATCCGATTTCGTCATTATCTGCAACATAAATCTGTACGTGCATGCACGTTCAGGGCATTGATTTTATGCGTGATTTTTTGAAATTATACGTGAATCACGTACATCTGTACGTGAATGGGAACTCTGAGACCCGAAACACATTTTGCGATGCACTTGAATTTATTGTCAAGACAACTTCACCAGAATTTACTTTTTATTTCAGCTCTGAAGAAAGTTCTTCCCATGAATCAGTAGAGTGTACAGAGGTGGAAGTTATACAGTCTCAGGGCTGCCATAAGTTGACATAAAAAATCCTAAGATATCGAAATTTGCATTTTTCAGTTGCGAATTTACGAATCGTACCTTTACCCCATAGCCTGTTTCTAGTTTTGTTGACACATGACTACTTACAGCAGGCTGGAAGTAAAGCAGAATGCGCCTTATGGCGCATTCTGCTTTACTTTCAGCCTGCTTTAAGCTACCATGTTCTCGAAAAAAAATCCGAAGATTTAGGAAAAATCCGGAGAAATGGCAGCCCTGCAGTCTAACACAGATGACTTGAGCAAGAGGTACGGACAAGTTTTGTCTTCTTATTATCATTTCCTAGCCATTTCCAGTATCTTTTCTCCTGTAGGAGCCCTCTGATCAGGGACTTCACTATTTGCGTAGGACAAGTGTACTCGTCACATGTACACTTTTGGTAAAATACACATATATGCATCACTAGAGCTCAATGAGTTAAAGCAGGTTGAAAGTAAAATAGAATGCTCAATGAGGAACATTTTGCTTATTTTCAACCTGTTTTTTTTTGTGGTCAGCTGTCTTCAAAACTAGAAACAGACTAGAGTAAAGGGCTAAATAAGTTGTTAAAGATTTCATCAAGTGTTCACCTATCTGCAAAACTAAAAACAGGCCATGGGGTAATGGGTTAAAGCAGTATACTACTTAACAGAGTTTCACTTTAAAAATCATACTTATGCACCACAAGAAATAATTTCTACATCCTAGAAGATTGCAGCTTGACTCAGGCTGAAAGACGTATTATGTTTTACTTCGAATCTGCTTTAAGTGGTCAGCTGTCATCAAATCTAGAAAAAGACCATGGTTAATGAGTTAACCCTTTCCTCCCTGAAGCTTCAAATGGACAATCCCAGTTTCCATTTTAGTCTAGTCCATTTCTGACTTTTAAGGGTTGTTTTTGCCAATGTTTTGCATTTTGACAAACAGTGAAGACCCAGATCAGAGGGCTCCTAAGGAGCCCTCTGATCTGGGTCTTCACTGTTTGCATAGGACAAGTGCACGTTTAAGATGTATACTGTTTGAAAAGGACGCCTATATGCGGGACTAGGGTTCAAAGGGTTAAGGGATAAGTAAACTTGTTAAGAATTGTCTACATTTTGCAAATGACTCATCAATGTATAAATTCTAAGAATTGTCAAGATTTTTCAAACCCTTCGTCTTTAATTTCCATAAAAATTCCTAATGAAAAAGTTGTAGGGGAAAAAAGTGCAGATATTAAACAGAGGACTCCTAAAAGGGGCCGTCTTATCAATATTTGCACTTTTTGTTATATGTTGAAAAGGGTTCACTTAGAAGAAAAATGCATTACTCATTGTTATATTCCATATTTCAGCAACATAACTGGGACAGTTGAGAATGATTCTATCAGCAAAACAACAACACCAAGGAAAGCCATCAAAGCCAAGCATCGCATCACAGGATTCAATCCAAGCTGGAAGCAAACACGGCCTTGGCTTCGTGTTCAAGAAGAAAAAGATGATGAAGGTACCCTCAAAGAAGTGATGTTTTGTAGTTTGTGTCAAAAACACAAAGTGAAAGCACGAAATGGGAAAGAAACTTGGATCAGAGAAGGCTGCAAAACTGTTAGGCTTGACAAAATTACATCTCATGAGACATCTGACATTCATCAGCAGGCCTTAAGTCTGGAGACACGCGAACAGCTAGGAATTGAGGCGTCTTTAGACTGTCACACCACCATATCAGAGAAAGAGCTGAAAGCCATTGAGAGTGCGATGAAGTGTCTTCTATTTCTAATCCGACACAATATTCCCCACACTACAGTTTTCAAAGACTTCATCAATTTTGCAATTGAAGAACTACAGAGTCCATCATTGCAACATCTCACACAGGGCAAAAATGCTACATACACCAGCCATAGAACAATAGAGGAATTCATTGATGTTATGGTGGAAGATATCCAAGAGACACTGCACACGGAGGTGAATGAGAGTCCAGCATATACTATCATGACTGACGAGACGACAGACATTGCAAACAGGAAACATCTGGCCTTTGTTGTAAAGTATGTGGACAAAGACAGTGGTTCTGTTTGTATGGACTTTCTGAAGGATGTTGAAATAAATGACGGAAAAGCACAGACAATCTACGACGAGACCATGAAGATTGTGAAAGATGACAGCAGAAGTTGAAAGGGTCTTTTCAGATGTCAACAGAACTGTAACCGAATCTAGAAATAGACTTATTGTTAGCAGCATGAACAAACTTCTACATCTGCACAGAAATGAGCATCACTTGGACATCCAAAGGGCAGTGAAAAAATGGGTCGGTAAGAAGAACAGAAGAATTCAAAAGTGAGTGAATGCATTCACTTTAGCATACTTGTGTTCTGCTACCAAGTCAATTTATTTTAGTGAATAAGTGATACTCATTACTTTGTAAGTGGTCAGAGCATAACAAACTATCCACCTAAAGCTCTCATTGCTCTTTAAGTTGAAATTAACTGAAGACATGACTATCTTAGAATTTATATTATAGATTTGAAAATTAGGTTGTGCAAGCATTGAAGCATCATTAAATTGGTTAAATTATAGTGTGCATTGGAAGAGTACACTTGTCCTATACAAAAAGTGTAGACCTGGATCAGAGGGCTCCTGATGGTTTAGGAGCCCTCTGATCAAGGTCTGCACTATTTGTCATTTAATTTTTGGTATGTTGTAAAAACAATTCTAAACAGTGAAAAAGGAACTCTACTTAATTTGAAAGTGTAATTGTCCATTTGATGTTGCAAGAGAAAATGAATTAAAATGTAATTTGTTAATTGTTATTTACTTGCTCAAACAGTGTAGACCCAGATAAGAAGGCTCCTGAACTTGACATGAAGGTTCAAGACCCCCCTGATCAGGGTAAATACTATAATATATTATTCAAAATCAAACCTAAATATTCAAAAATGAACTTGACTTAAGAAGAAACTGAAATTTGTCCATTAGATGTTGCAGGAGATGAGTTTAACTCCCATTACAGTTATTTATTTAATCACTGTGTACCTGTCACTGTGAGAAGTGCACTTGCCTTATGCAGTGCATACCCAGATCAGAGGGCTTATGTAAGTTCAGGGACCCTCTTACAGGGCTCCAGATAAGAGGGAGTAAACTGCACAAATACACCATTTTCTCACTTATTTTAGCATAAATTCCTATGGTGTTACTACTCATTAGAATCGTCTCTTCGAGACGATTCTAATGAGTAGTGACACCATAGGGTTTAAAGCAGAAATAAAGATTTTAATTTTTGAAATACCCCCCTTATCTGGAGCTCTGCTCTTATCATGGTCTGCTGTAAGTGTTTGTAATTTTATTATCATTATAGGAATAAACAACATATTTTTGACGTTCATGACGGTATGACTACATTAGCTTCGCAGGGGGTAAATTCCGTAAACGCCCAAAGGGCGTTTTCGATAAATTTACCCCCGAAGCTAATGTAGTCATACCGTCATGAGCGGCAAAGAGATTTTTTGTCTTGTCAATTTAATGTGTTTATTGGCCAGATTTGTTTTTCTGTATAAGAATTTATCATATACCGGTCAAAGAGGTTTGATAGATGTAAAGTCGATGTAATAGCCATTCCAGTTTCTAAATATGGTGAGAAAGTAGTCCCAACTACATGTACTGTAACTGTATTAAAAATTCAGGATTTTTTCCAGTAAACTTTCTCTCTGTGAATGGAAATGACTTACAAGGCAAACAAATAACAGTACAACTTGAATATCTATTGCCAAAGCACATTCTAAAATTACAGGTCGCGGTTGTTTTCTTAACCCATTTACACACATAGCAACGCGATGGCAACGACCTATGGGTCTGTATCACTCCGCTAGTGTCATATTACCGTCGACCAATGGGAGCTTAGTGTTAAGTGCCCGATGTAGTCTATTTGAAGAAGTCCACGGATAGCACGGGGGAAATCCGAACTGGTTAAATCCAGATTCGAAATGTAGGTTCATCGGCAGATGACTGCATATTTTTTAATAGGATTACATAAGGACTTTACAGGTTGAATGTAAATATAAAATGAACAACCCTACAATGGCTAGATAGTAAAAAAATTAACTTTACTTAACCCTTTACCTGATATCATTGTTTCTAGTATTGAAGATATGTGACTACTTAAAGCAGGTTGAAAGTAAAGCAGAATGCGCCCTAAGGCGCATTCTGCTTTACTTTCAGCCTTCTTTAAGCTATTACCTGATGGAATAAGGAAAGTATTAAATATGACACATATTCATTACGGTATATATTGGAACTATTTTCTTCAGCGGATGAACAAAATGCATGTGCTAAAAGTCGTTTCTATAAGGGAAAGGGTTAAAGGGAAAGTGTAACAATCCTATTTATATTGCTGGTTAGAATAGTTAACATTGTCATTTGAGTCATTTATTTCATAACAAACGGTTATGAGTACAAGTCTGGTTTGTGCTATGCAAGCCATGTAGACCCTGATGTGGTGAAAATCACTAGACAAACAAGTTAAAAACAATATGTGGTTTTAAATGGTGCATCATTTTAGTAAGAATGGAAAAAGATGGAAGTTTTAGGCAAGGAATTATACAAAATGGAATAGCAACTAAGCGAAGTTGAATAGGCCAGTATCTGAGCTCTCGCGGCGGTTGAATTTTGCGAGATTATGTGTCACGTGACAACCTCCTCACTTTTTGCCTCGTTGTCCGCAATTTCTGGCGTGAAATTTACCGACTCGAGTGTTTTTATTGACATTTTATAGGATTTAAACGACTTGGTGGACATTCCTATCAATTCACGGGAATATAAACCCGTGAACAATGCTTCGAAAACACACATTTATCATATTGACTACCAATAGACAGTCTCTATAAAGTCTCGTATCCGCCGCACGAGATTTACGATATAGCGCGAGGTTTCGATTCCGTCAGTGTATAATTCTGTGTTTTAGGCAACATCATCTTTAGCATACATTTACTAGTATTACCTTTGTACAGCAGTTTATATATCATAAGTTAACAGGTATATGTTACATATGTAAGGGTTTGTGAAATCTTTGGCAATCAATTTCTGCAGATCAGAATACCCACATAGGTTTATACTCTTTGATCATGCTACTATTTTATTTATTTTCTGGAAAAGAATGAAGATAATTTATTGGATTATGTCTTGTTGCATGCTTTTAAGTTTCATTTTGACATGAATAAATGCTATAGAAATATTTGACCTTTTGTGTACTATTTTACTGCAAATATAAAGAAAACACAGCAATTGAACTGTTGATAATCAGAGCACCAGATAAGGGTAGTTTTTCAAAAACTAAAATCTTTATTTCTGAATTAAACCCTATGGTGTCACTACTCATTAGAATCGTCTCTTCGAGACGATTCTAATGAGTAGTAACACCATAGGATTTGGTGCTAAAAATACTGAGAAAATGTGGGATTTGTTGAAAAAACTACCTCTTATCTGGAGCCCTGGATAATGGTAATGGATATATTTCAAAAAACAGTATTCACCAATGGCCCAGAACATAAAAAAATGATTTAAATGCAATATTTCATTGCTGGTGTTTTCTTTCTTCCATCTCGGTCTATAATTCCCATTTAGTAGAGGCTCTGAGCTATGCTATATTTAAACTCATTACCAGTTTCTATATTTTATATATACACTAAGCTTCAAAGAGACCTTGACGCGCTAAAAAGTGCCCTTTTTGTTAGTTGCACCCTGCCCTTTTTTCATTCTGGGGGAAACACTACTTAACTTAAGGCGCATTCTGCTTTACTTTCAGACTGTTTTAAGCTTCGATCTGTTGGAATAAAAATCCAAAGATTTCGGAAATATCCGGAGAAATGGCAGCCCTGATGGTTTTCTTTTTTTCTCTCTAATACACGCCCCTTTCGGCACTTTTTAGGTGCACCAATCATGGGACTGTACCTGGTCAGTCAATCACTTTATCCTGACACTGACAAACCAGTTGTAATGCTAACCCAAAATCCTGAGCCCCAAGGAGGTAAGCCATTACTACAAATTTTTAAGTCTTTGGTTTGACCCGACTGGGGATTGAACCCACAACCTCCTGCACTACAAGCGGAGACTCTACCTTCAAGCCACTCAGCCGGTTATGTTCACAGATATCCCCCCTTTTAAAAGGTCATCATTGGTATAAATAGAATTGAGTGAGGGTATTCGCATCATCTGCGATGTCACGTTCTAATTAAAAGGTAGGCCTATCATGTTTGAAATTTTGTTTAGTGTGTCCTCCGGAAATATCAAATTTCCCCTGGAATTTTGACAGGGGGACATAGTGTCCCCGAAAATTTTGGACATAGGGCTAGGCACAACACTGGGTTTAGAGAGTTGCAGTTCAGGACTGCAATGCAGGGATTGACATTAACGCACGTCCGACAGACATTCACTGGTTGAAGTTCGGTCCGGATGTACAGAAATTTCTGGCCGTAGCCCGACTGGTCTTACACATTATTCTGATTTTTAATTAATGTGCAGGGCTGGGAGAACGGTTACCAGACGTTTCGCTACCATACATGTGATATTTTCTTGGATCCAAATATGGAGATTTGGAAATTTTAATAGGGAGATTGGGGTGCCAAATAGGGAGCTTTTTTCGCGAAAAAAAAACTGGGCGCAAGAAGTGAAAATCCAATACATTTGTATATTTTCATAAGAGAATAGATAAGTGAATAGATAAGTCTTTAGACCACTAAGACAGGGACCATTTTTACCCAGTTATATCTTGCTGCATCATCTCATCTAGATACTTACTGTTTGACAGATATTTTCTGAAAGAAAACGCACAAAAAATAACTCGGAGATTTGTTGCATGTGACAAAGTTTGCAGGCAACAATTACTTGCGTCATAGACCGGTGTGCGGTTGTAACAACAAAATAACGCATCGAAATTTTCTACCGCAAAAACTGATTGCAAATAAAAATTTTGAGCGTAATTCGTTGTAAAATCTAACTTAATATACATTTGCACAGATCGTATGTAATAAACAGAAGATTTTAGGTCCAAAGTTTAATTTAAACTGATTGTTAGAAAGCGACACTGGGGAATACTTTTTTACTTACAAAATAAACGTTGTTCTCGTAGCAAATATATTAAGGCGCCTGCCATTTTGTAACTTTCATAGTTGGTTTAAGTGTGTGTATATGAGATCTCAAACACAGAAATGTGTCAAAACTCACTCGGCAGGCGTCACGATTGTTATCACGCAGTCTGGAATGATTGAATGAATGGCAGTCTAGAGCCATATAGTGCTACACTTATCAAACTTATCGACGATTGCGTAACGTGTTAACACGCATCAGTAGTGTTCATGTAAGGATTGTACCAATTACTGAATTAGCCAGAGAAGCCAATTTTATGATTTTATTAGAATCGGCGATCAAGGTAAATGATATAAAAGTTCACCTTGAAAAAAATGAACCTGTGAAAATGAAATATCGAGAGATCTCGTCTCCCGATCGGGAGATCATTAGACGAGGTCTAATTTCTGGAGCTCCCGATCATATCGGGAGATATCACATGTTCGCTACTCCGGACGTTTCGCTCCGCAACCTGAAGTCGTTTCGCTACTCAGACATTTTGCTACCTGTACGTTTCGCTAGTCTACCCTATATTTAAAATAGGGGAAAATTAATGAATCTGTAGTAACAAAAACTCAGAGAATCAATTTAAACCATTAATAAAGAAAAAATTATATAATTTGATGATAATTTATCAAAATAAACTTGAATAAAAGGAGAAAAAGAGTTAAATATCAGAGTAAAAATTGTGTATGTTTATTTAATGCATGCACGATAAAAATGCACGATTAAATTTTTTTTTAACTTTAGAATTTAAATAAAATTTTACTTTAAGGAATAAATTAACCCGCATGTGCTGAAACAGTAAAATCTGTGTTATAATAAACGACTATTTAAAGGACCAGCATAATAAATTGACATGCGTATCAGAAAGGTACTGCTTAAGCCCCGATCTCACTGTCCCGGTGCTGGCCCCGGTACGTCCCGGTGGAGATAGCCGGTAAACCGGGATGAACCGGGACGTTTTTAAGAAAAAATAAATTGCGATCTCACATTCCCGGTGTTTCCCCCGGTGGAGCACCGGTTATGAAGCCGGATCTCCCCGAACCTTCCCGGTTTGGCCCTGCGTAGTTACGGTGAAGGGCTGGTCTGTTCCCGGTTAACCCCGGTATAACACGGCGTAACCCGGGCCGTCGCCGGTGGTATCCCGGTGAACACCGGTGTCGTCCCGATCAACCCCGGTTGTTCACCAGTGACGTGCCGGCGTTACCCGGTGTTCACCGGAATGGACATAAACCGGGGCGGACGTTAGTTAGTATAAATTTTCTTTTGTCTCTCGGGGTATATGAGATGAAATACAAAAGAAATGCAATAAAATAGAACATACTAATGTTGTAGACTGTTCAAACTTCATTTTAATATGAGTTTCAAACAGTTTGCTCGGCGTCTGATCTGGTTACATACTGTTTGTAGTGGACATAAAGACTTTAGCCATTTATTTATAAAGAAAAACTTTTGTTTTTATATATTAGATTTTCCCTATACAATAGAGAGGACGATATTATTTCCTATTTAAACACAGACGAAACGCAAACGCTAAAATCATAATGTAGAAAACTGCATTTTTTTTTTTTAAAAATCAAAATTTATCCTCCCAAACACCCCGGCTGTTCACGGTAGAGACCCGGAGCTGTTCCAAATGTGCCGGTAAAGATCCGGCGTTGCTCCGGCATTCCCCGGATGAAGCCGGTTCTCGTTTCTGTCCCGGTGGCCCCCGGTTGTAGTAAACATTTTAAAGCATCCGGAGATGTTAGCCGGTGGCAGCCGGTCGAACCCGGATCAAGCCGGTCGTCCCCGGCGCCGCCAAGGTGGTACTCCCGGTGACTACCGGTGACTGCCAGTTTGCTAAACCGGGACTCACCGGGGACCCAAACCGGGACAGTGAGATCGTGGCTTTAACGTGACAAATGTAACGTAGAAAACTCATAGGAGAGTGTTTGCAAAACTTTGCCCTGCATTAAGCAGATATACAGTGTCTTTGAAGATCAACGAACATTATCATTGAGTGACTGTCGATCAAAGGTTTTACTGTATACCGGCACGTGCAGAGTCAACGATCCATTGAAACAGCACCAGCAATCGAATTGATTGCATTCAGATTGATTTCCTAACTTTAGAATAAAATTTACTTGAAGGAATAAATTAACCCCCTTGAATAAATGTGTCATCATTTGGTAACTCAGCATCTGATCAGGTTTCAAACTGTTTGACACCCCTTTATGCATCCTGCGTTAGGTACCCCGGAAGAAATAAAAGTTACAGGCCTGAATAATACACGGACGCAGAGAAAAATTGTCGTCTGATCAGGATCCTAACTGCGTGGATGTTCCACATTCATATCGCTATTTATGCACGCAATAGCCATATCTTCTAAACTGTCCTCTAAAGCAGACACCATGTGTATGCGCCGGATACTCATTAGAATCGTCTTGAAGAGACGATTCTGGAGAGTGATCACACCATGCAGACTTAGTCCCCTTTAGTAGACACGAGGGTTAAATGTGTAATTATTGAATTAAAAAACCATTCTCATATTTAAATCATGCTTGCTTGATTCATATGTAAACATCTTTTTACTAGAATTAATGCAGACTCGAAGAATCACGACTGTTTGGCTTATGCAGACAGATTAGATCCAGACCAGCGACAGAGGAACTCGGCGTCTAACATGGAACCAATTGGTTTGCTACTTATTCTATCACTTACACCACATTGATTTCACGCACTACCAGGTGCATTCTAAGGGTCAACTCGCATAAGTTGTATGCGTTACGACTGTTCACATATTTCATTATATTCCTTTTGTCAAAATGTCCACTAATATGTAATGTTGAGAAAAAACGGCAGACGTCAACGGTAAATTCCGATAATAAAAGAGTGACCTGTCGCCCCCAAAGTTGAAACGCAATGGTCAGCATCGAAACTCCGCCCTGACATGTCAATAAAATCGGTCTATACCAATAGTTTAAATGTAATACTTAAGTAAACGTGTCTTAAAATTTCTTTTTATATGTACATGTATTTCTTATAAATACGGTTAACACATTGAACTCTAGCAACGAGTATACTTGTTGTTTGTAAATAATGTATACCTGTGAAAATTGAATGCATGCAGTGTGCACCCAGATCAGGGGGTTCCTAAAGGAAACCTATGATCGGGATCTACAGTGTTCGTCACTTTGCAATGTAAACAACCATAAAAAGTAAAATATGTACTGAACTAAATTGAGAACTGGACTTTACCATTTAATATTTCCAGGATGGATAAATTCATTGAAAATGTCTGGCTTTCTATGTACATTTTGCCAATTCCCGAACGAAAAATGCATTATATGCCCTGCCTCCTAACTGCAATCTTTATCAACAAGTCCCGCCTTCTCGAGAAATAGCATTTACACTTTGTTCGATGTCTTATCTATCTCTGTCTCTATCTCTCTCTCTCTCAATCTCTCGATCAGGAAAAAAGATAAAGGTTAGAGGATGAACAAAGTTAAGAATGTTAAAAGCTCAAAAAGAAAAAAGTGGTTGATATTCTGGAATAATAAAGCAGGGTTCCCTGACTAAGAGCCATAACACTTTAATTGATAATACACAAAAATAGAGGGTAATCAAAATAAATTTATTATGAATATCAATATTTATATATCAAAATTATTATCAAGTGGATAAAGTTTCGCCTAATCACTCTCATCGTTGCAAAACAGTGACCGCTATAGCTGCATTACAAACCCAAAAAAGAGCCTTTGTAGGTTAGGTTTACTATTTAGGCTTAGTTTACAACAACTATTGGTTTGCATAAAGCTACGCTTGAATTTATGTAAGAACGTAGCTGTGCAAATGTTAATAAATCGCTCTATCATAAAGATACGCAAACAGGGAGAAATCAGAGAGTAACTCAAGGTCAAGTTTGTAAGTTAAACGGTAACGAGGTGAGCGCTTTAGGGTCGCGTGGATCTTTCATTCAATGTTTTTGTCTCTTAAACCTTCTTAAGGTACTTCGCAGGTGCGCTTAATTTTCATACGATTGTTATGAAACTTTTCATGAAGAATGATAATAGCCTAAGAAACAATGTGTGTAAATATAGGCAAAATTTATTGTGTGGTTTGTCTTTAAGGTCTCTTTTTCTGACAAAAACCTTGAATTTTGATGATTTTATTTTTCTTAAAAATGAATAAAGCGAATGACTTATAATTCTCGCCCAATAAGTAGTCCACAACATTCATTACAAGAAAAGCTAAAAACATTTTGAATAAAGGTGTTCAGAAAGATGTTATCAGCTATTGAAATTTTGCAAAATGCTAAAATATTGAATTACAAAAAACTGACTCATTCAATGTATATTTATTTTCATTTTATTCAAATATATCGTTGATGAACTAGTCAGTCTGAAAAAATTAGAAAATATTACAGTCAGGATTTGTTGTAATAATATATTTTCTTATTAAAATGTGGGATATTTGTTGTTTAGATACAGTTACCTACCTTAGAATTAAAACTTTGTCATTAAAATGCATTATTATTTATTCATGGACTTGCATACAAGGTTTATCATATTTTTTGAACATAATTATAATGGGCAATATCGATTTTGAAAAGGTTAGCGTATTGATATGCTTCAATGTGTGGCTTTATAGTTCGATCAAATCGTATACATGTATACCGATTTTATTGACTTGTAAGTCATTAAACTAAAACGTACATGTAAGTGGAAATATAATTGGACCGTATATAACATCACTTATTCTAATCAACGAAGACAAAACATAACATGTCCCTTGATCACTGCGTTATGAATTGAGAAGTCAATATATCGGACACTTAAAAAAATATTTGGATCGCATGGGTCTCGAACCTATGGCCTTTCAATTGCTAGTCAACCACTGTACTGACTACGCTATGAAGGATTATACTAATTCCTATCAACATTTCCTTTATATAAATTTTCTAGTATATGCACGTACGGAATGAGTCTGTGTCGTCCAGACGCATATCCGCTCGCCCGCAAGACCGACTTCCTGTAGCGAAAGGCCTTAAAGGCAGTATGTAAGCCAAAATAGCGCATTTTTTAAACTTGAATATTCAAGCAGATACGTAATCTAAACATATAAAAAGAAGTAATCCGCAATGATTATGGAGGAAATAAATCTGACAAACACATGAATTTGTTGGAAAAAAGTCGACTTTTAAATCGGTTTGTTGACATCCGATCAACGATGGAGATTTTTCCGAGTTCATTCGGCTTGCGCCCGGTAAAGATGTTTTCATAGCTCATTATTAGTGTTTTCTTCTGACTTGACATATAGTTATTTTTAGATTGGAACATTCTAAAACTTTAAAAGGGATGAGTATTCCCTACATCCAGCAAGAAACATTGATAGCTGTATTTATTGTGCGCAGTATACAGTAGAGGATACATTTTTCTTTTCCGTTTAAACGCAAACGCAATGCACGTAACTGTGGAAATTTACTTTTAGAAGTTTAAACTATTATTTTTAGCTCACCTGAGCTAGCTCAGGGTGAGCTTTTGCAATACTTGAATGTCCGGCGTCCGTCGTTCGTCGTTCGTCGTCAACAATTTTAGTGTTTACATTCTAGAGGCCACAATATTTATCCAATCTTTCTCAAACTTGCTCAGATTGTATATTACCATAAGAGTTCAGATGAGTTCGATTATGGTTGAAATCGGACCAATAGGTCAAGAGTAATCTACCTTTGAATTGCTGAAAATGTCATATTTAAGGGTGTTTACACTCTAGAGGCCACAATTTTTATCCAATCTATCTCAAACATGCTCAGATTGTATATAACCATAAGAGTTATGATGAGTTTGATTTTGGTTGAAATCAGACTAATAGGTTGAGAGTTATCTACCTTTGAAATGCTGAAATTGTCATATTTAAGGGTGTTTACTCTCCAGGGGTCACAATTTTTATCCAATCTATCTCAAACTTGCTCAGATTGTATATGACCATAAGAGGACAATTGAGTGTGATTATGATTGAAATCTGACCAATAGGTTGAGAGTTATCTACCTTTGAATTGCTGAAAATGTCATATTTAAGGGTGTTTACACTCTAGAGGCCACAATTTTTATCCGGTCTTTTTCAAACTTGCTCAGATTGTATATGACCATAAGAGTTCAAACAAGTGTGCTTTTGGTTGAAATCGAACGTATAGGTCAAGAGTTGTCTGCCCTTGAATTGCTGAAAATGCCATATTGAACAGCGTTTACACTTTTGCAACTACAGTTTAGAATGGTTTTTGAATTTACTTGCACACAAAGTATATACCTATAAGTTCTCAAAGGAATGCAATTATTGTTGAAATCTAATCATTGTAGCAATAGTTGTCTGCCCTTGATATACTTTGAAATGCTGGAAAAGGCTTCATTTCAGTATTGTTTAGGCTCTAGTTATCTGCACTTGATATACTCTACCATACTAGAATTATGAGGTTGTATTCCAAAATTGTTTACATGCTATACTACAAATTTGAATGGATTTAAATTAAAACTGATGAAACAGTAAGATAAAGCTATCAAGCTTCAGTACAACAGGTGAGCGATATCAGGGCCTTCAGGCCCTCTTGTTTAATCTGAGTAGCAAATAGCTTGGAGCCTGATCAAACGCCGGGTTACTCGGCGTCTGACCTGGCTCCAATGTGTTTGCAATGGAAATAATAGTTTTGTATACAAATGCGTTTATTGGGAGAGAATAAAATATCAGTAAAGTTAGCGCAGCGGTCTCTTACTGCACAGGAACCATACTTATCTCAAGTAGGAAAGTGTACGACGATGAAGTAGATGTTACCTTGCTTACAGTGGAGAAAATGTTAATCTTTCCCAATAAACGCGTTAACGCTAAAACCATGATTTCAATTGCAAACAGTTTGGAGCAGATCAGACGCCGGGTAACCCAGCGTCTGATCAGGCACCAAACCGTTTGCCGCTCAGACTAACATGAATGGTCAGAATTGTCTAAAGGTTGTCCATTTATGCGTATTATTGCGATGCGTTTCTTTTGCGTTTAAACGGGAAAGAATAACGTTTTCTCCAACGTTACCTCTAATGGTTATGAACTAGTCTCAGTTCTTAAAATAACCCAGACAAGTCAGGAAAATCGGATCGATCTCGTGAGACTTATTCGACCTTGCGGAAACTCTCGGAAGCCGACACGAAGATTTGTTATGTAAACAAAAAGCTTATTTTTCCAACCATCTCGATAAGAAATCGGCACATTTATGTATGGTTCTTAAAGAAAGGGGGGCATGTTTCAGGCACCTGACAACGGATTTCGCTCAGTTTTAATACATAGAAAATGTTCTTATATAAGAAATTGCGCGATTTAAACATAAATTTGGGTGAAATTCTGGCTTTAAGTGTTATTTAAATTTTTACAGTCCCCTCACAACTTGATCAGTCACAACCAGACTGAGGATTCACCAATCACCAGGAGGCTCAAATGTGGGTTTGCAAGCACAGGAGTGACCAGGAGACTCGAATGTTGGGTTTCAAGCAAAGGAGTCACCAAGAGATTCAAATGTGTAAGTACTGTGCAGACTATATTACATTTCAAGTAGAACTGCTGCTTTCATATTTAACTTAGGATAATGGAAAGTCATTTTGATTTAGCCTGTATCAAACACTTTGTTTTTGACTTTTCATCCACTTCATCTGTACAAGTTATATTTTCTTCTACAAATGTATTACAATCTGAATGTTTGAAAACATGTATAAAAACAGATTGGATGCTGAATTCCTGATTAGATGTAGAGTACTGTTTACAAAGCTATCACAATGTTCTACAGCGCTCCCTCTCTACAACGACATCCAATGGGAGACAACAAATGTGTGCGTTGTTCGGAGGGAATCGTTATAGAGAGGGAAATAGGGTTACATTTGCAAACAGCTTGAATCCAGATCAGACGCCGCGTAACGCGGCGTCTGATCTGGATTCAATCTGTTTGTCACTCGTCACTAAGGTTTGTTATGTCAAAATGCCCAATATGTAATTTTGAGAAATACAGTAGACGACAACTTTAAACAGAAGATTATTGCAGACGTAAAAAGGTTGGACATAATTTCTTGTTTCGGGATCAGCAGCAAGCGTCGTTGTGAAGAGGGAATCGTTGTTGGGAGGGCCATTGTAGAGAGGGAGCGCTGTAGTAGCAAATAGGGCCTAAGTTGCTAGTTGAATATTCCATTTTAGTTACAAGCTTAACAAGTTATGTTGCACGACAAACCACTAAAAGTTACAAAAATCTAAAATGGTAGCTCAGCAGCTAGGTAAATTTCAAGTTAAACTGTATTACTGTAATACATGAGCTCAAAAGTGGTTAGCTTTCAATTAAAGTAGCCTGTTAAATTTAGAGAATGCTCAGTGAAGCGATAAATCTGCCGTCAGTTAAATCAGCTTAACCTTGTTGAGTACATGCCAAGTTAAAAGAAAGTTCTTGACTGATGATGGTTTCAAACTGAACTAATAAACACAGAACATACTCACTCGACAACTTTATTAAATTTGTTGTTGTTTTTAGCTCACCTGGCACAGAGTGCCAAGGTGAGCTATTGTGATCGCCCTGTGTCCGTCGTGTGTCGTCAACTTTTTCTTTAAAGATCTTCTTCTTGGAAACTGACTGTGTCAATTTCATTAAAACTTCATAGGATTGTTCCTTGTAGAGTACTCTCTCAGATTTCTTGAAATATAGGTCATCCAATCGAAATTGTGGTTGCCATGGCAACCAATTGAAAAAACTTTAAAAATCTTCTTGTCCAAAACTACTGGTCCGAATTGAAAATAATTTTACCCAAATGTGCCATTGGTGACCCGCCTCTATAAGATTTCTTAAAATAATGTTCCTATCTTAAAAAGCATGGCCGCTAGTGGGTGGGGCAGATTTTCCTTATATGGCTATATAGTGAAAACTTTAAAAATCTGTGACCTTGGTTAGGCTCTAGTTTTCTGCCCTTGATGTACTCTACTATACTAGAATTATGAGGTTGTATTCCAAAATTGTTTACATGCTATACTACAAATTTGAATGGATTTAGATTAAAACGGATGAAACAGAAAGGTAAAGCTATCAGGCTTCAGTACAACTGTTGAGCGATATCAGGGCCTTCAGGCCCTCTTGTTTATCGTAGTTATCTCCCTATTTCAGTTAATCTCGCTGACAATTGTTCTGATGGTAGCCGTCAAACCAGAAAGAGAAAGGGGCTTGGATACGGTATGAATTAGTAAAAGCTCTTGGAGAAAAATAAGATACAGCTTTCGTTTCATGTTTGTTTTAATAATTAGGCTTCGAAAAGTTCAAAGTGCCTTTGTAACCGAGACATTAAAGTCAATAGCTGTAGATCACATAGCCCTTTTATCGCCATATGAATCCCATTCCATGCACTTTAATATTTCAAATAGGGTAATCTTTGAGCTGGTTTTGTAGTTCTTAGTAACTGTACTGATATGAGGAATGCCATCAACTTTTAACTAGCTGGACACAGAGAAAAACCAGCAATGCTTTTTTATACGCCCGTCTTCAGACGGGACGTATTATGTCGTGGCGCTGTCCGTCCGTCCGTCCGTCTGTCCGTCTGTCCGTCCGTTAACTTTTTCATGTCCGCTCTCTAATTCAAACAAATTTAGTCAAATCCTTTTGAAACTTGGTCAGAACGTGTATGACCATAATATCTCGGTCAAGTTCGATAACCAGCAAGATTGACCCAGACATTCAAGAGTTATGCCCCTTTTTTGTCAAAAACGGGCATATTAGTTTGTCCGCTCTCTAACTCAAAGAAATGTTTTTTAATCCTTTTCAAACTTTGTCAGCATGTGTATGACCATAATATCTCGGTCAAGTTCGATAACCAGCAGGATTACTCCAGACATTCAAGAGTTATGCCCCTTTTTTCGTAAAAAACGGGCATATTTTAGTTTGTCCGCTCTCTAACTCAAACAAATTTATTTTAATCCTTTTCAAACTTTGTCAGCATGTGTATGACCATAATATCTCGGTCAAGTTCGATAACCAGCAGGATTGCCCCAGACATTTAAGAGTTATGCCTCTTTTTTCGTAAAAAACGGGCATATTTTAGTTTGTCTGCTCTATAACTCAAACACATTTATTTTAATCCTTTTGAAACTTGGTCAGCATGTGTATGACCATAATGTCTCTGTCAAGTTTGATAACAAGCAGGATTGCACCAGGCATTCAAGAGTTATGCCCCTTTTTTCGTAAAAAACGGGCATATTTTAGTTTGTCCGCTGTCTAACTCAAACAAATTTATTTCAGGCCTTTTGAAACTTGGTCAGCATGTGTATGACCATAATGTCTCGGTTATGTTTCATAACCAGCAAGATTGCCACAAACAGTCAAGAGTTATGCCCCTTTTTTCATCTAAAACGGGCATTTTTTAGTTTGTCCGCTCTCTAACTCAAAGAAATTTATTCCAATCCTTTTGAAACTTGGTCAGCATGTGTATTACCATAATGTCTCTGTTATGTTCTATAACCAGCAGGATTGCCCCAGACATTCAAGAGTTATGCCCCTTATTTTGTCAAAAACGGGCATTTTTTAGTTTGTCCGCTCTCTAACTCAAATAAATTTATCCAATCCTTTTGAAACTTTGTCGGCATGTGTATGACCATAATGTCTCGGTCAAGCTCCATAACCAGCAAGATTGCCCCTGACATTCAAGAGTAATGCCCCTTTTATCGTCAAAAAACGGGCATTTTTTGTTTGTAGCTCTCGTTCTCAAACAAATTTATTCCCATCCTTTTGAAACTTGGTCAGCATATGACCCCTAACTTTCAGGGTAACCCGGTTCTTCCCCTTTTGTTTTTACCTTGATAGGGTTTTGGAATGACTACATTCTAAGATCGATTTTACGGGCGTATAATGTGCCCGGCTTGCGGTGCTCTTGTTAAATTGTTTACTAAGCTGGTTAGTAGGCTCACTTGGTGTTAAGAGAAAAATATCTACGGTTATTTCAGTTTATTTCTTGCCTTGAAAGTTAAGAAATGCCCATACCTGTACTCAGCTGGTTGAATTTCAACACCTTTCTTTTAAGGAATAATTTGAATATTTATTTTATTCAAGGGGGGGTGAAAAAACCATGGTTGCACTGGATGAAACCACAATGTTCGCCAAAGTTCTGTCATTTAGAGGTCAAAGAGGCTAAATTAAACCTTGGCCATAACTTTAAAAGTATGTATGACATAGATTTCATATTTGCCATGGTGTGTATTTAGCTTTAGAATCACTTGAGTTCAGTACAGCCTGAGTCATGTCAGACAAAGGTCAATGTCTTTTAGTGGTCAACTAGGCCAAATTTAACCTTGGTCATAGCTTTGGAGTTACATGTAGCATATACTTTATATTTCACATGTGTACTCCACTCTGGAAGCCCTTGAGCTAAAGGTTATTTCAAGGTCATTTAGAGGTCATGGTCACAGCAGGGGAATAATGTTTCCAAATAGTTCTTGATCTTGCAATAGGCGTTGGATGATTGACATTTTCAATTTTCTACCTGGCTTGTTTTTTGTGACAGTTGGCAATGGATGATTGACATTTTCAGTAATCCTTTCAGCTTGTTTGTTGTGACAACTGAGCTCTAATTCTACTTAAAAGTGCAGCTAATTATAAGTGGAGGAAATCCTTGTAGTAAAATTAATTAGAATTTTCATTATACATATATATATATACGGTGGTCTACATAAAATTGTAGAAAAAGGATGGGTCTACCTTAAGGTGGTTTTATCCTTATTGTATATATAATGGTCTACTTCAGCCTTGTGTAGTACTTACCAAAGCTGAGTTATTTTAACTTGGACTACTACCTCCTGGCCAATGTACATGTAACCCCTAGCTACCGTATCAGGAAAAATTAAACTAGACTGTAGTGATGGGTGGGGCATATAGTGTTACCTCTTTCTGTCATTCTGTCATCATTCTGTTTCCTTTCAATATCAGACTCTGCACTGTTTGCAAAGTATATTGACAGGTCTAATATTGGTTCGTTCAAGAGAACAAAAACACACAAAACAAAAAACAGAAATTATATGTACATCACTGTAACAAAAAAGGAGAAATGCAATTAGAACCGGGTCAAGCGACCACCAAAAGAGACACAGTGATTTTTAGCTATATATAGGTATACGCTTAACCCTTAACCTGCCATTCACGACTATAGCTCCATATGCAAACAGCTTGGATCCAGATGAGACGCCGAGTAACTCGGCGTCTCATCCGGATCCAAGCTGTTTGACACTCGGACAACATTTTCAGCAATTTTGAGCAACTTTGAAGCACTTTGAAACTTGAAGCAGACGAGAAATATAGCAGACGACAATTTATTTGGCGGGCTAAGGGTTAATGTCGGGCAAAATAATACAGTGTAGAAGACGCCTTAACCCTTAGCCCGCCAAATAAATTGTCGTCTGCTATATTTCTCGTCTGCTTCAAGTTTCAAAGTGCTTCAAAGTTGCTCAAAATTGCTGAAAATGTTGTCCGAGTGTCAAACAGCTTGGATCCGGATGAGACGCCGAGTTACTCGGCGTCTCATCTGGATCCAAGCTGTTTGCATATGGAGCTATAGTCGTGAGTGGCAGTCTAAGGGTTAACCATCTGCACCACTTTTGCCCTGCATCAGGCTGCTATAACAGTTAGACACGGCTTAAATATCACATTCCTGCCCCTTGGCATAATTTATAATAATTTTTGGCTTCTGCTTAATTACCCAACATTCGGATGTTTTCAGTTGACTATATCTATGCTAGCAGAAAATATTCACAAACATCTTTACAGTTGAAATAATGGAAAGGAATTGGTTATGTGGAAAATAGTGTTTTATTGTTTATTTCCAGCAGAGAAACCCATCCGGCTGCTAGAGACGTTGCTCTGATAGTGGATATTCAAATCCTATCTGTTTCCTTGCTGTTCATGAATTCAATATACAGTACCCAGACAAGGCAGCTGTCACATTGGAGTTCAAACAAGGTATTATTACCCCCTCTACCCCAGCTGAAATTAAGATTTTGCTTGCTACATATTTTATGCCCCAAAGCAAGTTGTAATGTCAAATACTAATCAAACAGTCAGTTCATCGGTATGTGTCTGGAGCATATCCCCTACATTATTTCTGATAGGAATGTCAAAGTTAATGTGTGAGAATACATCTTAAGGGTACCTTTCTCTCTCTCTCTTTTTAGCTCGCCTGTAGGAAGTACATGACGAGCTATTGCAATACCCCCGGTGTAGTCGTCGTTGTCGTCGGCGGCGTCGTGAACGGCGTAAACAATTTTAAGAAAATGCCTATAACTTCTATGTCCCTTGAGGTATTGCTTTCATACTTGGTATGTGTGTGTATATGGACAAGACCTTTCCATGCACAGAAAAAATTTGACCCCTGTGACCTTGACCTTGAACTTAGGGCCCGCGTTTAGGTTTCGAAATCTGTGTTTAGGTTTCGAAAAATGCCTTTAACTTCTATGTCCCTTCAGGTATTGCTTTCATACTTGGTATGTGTGTGTATATGGACAAGACCTTTCCATGCACAGAAAAATTTGGACCCCTGTGACCTTGACCTTGAACTTAGGGCCCGCGTTTAGGTTTCGAAATCTGTGTTTAGGTTTCGAAAAATGCCTTTAACTTCTATGTCCCTTCAGGTATTGCTTTCATAGTTGGTATGTGTGTGTATATAGACAAGACCTTTCCATGTACAGAAAAATTTCGACCCCTGTGACCTTGACCTTGAACTTAGGGCCCGCGTTTAGGTTTCGAAATCTGTGTTTAGGTTTCGAAAAATGCCTTTAACTTCTATGTCCCTTCAGGTATTGCTTTCATAGTTGGTATGTGTGTGTATATAGACAAGACCTTTCCATGCACAGAAAAATTTGGACCCCTTGACCTTGAACTTAGGGCCCGCGTTTAGGTTTCGAAATCTGTGTTTAGGTTTTGAAAAATGCCTATAACTACTATGTCCCTTCAGGTATTGCTTTCATAGTTGTTATGTATGTGTATATAGACAAGACCTTTCCATGCACAGAAAAATTTGGACCCCTGTGACCTTGACCTTGAACTTAAGGCCCGCGTTTAGGTTTCGAAAACTGCCTATAACTTCTATGTCTCTTGAGGTATTGCTTTCATAATTGGTATGTTTGTGTATATGGACAAGACCTTTCCATGCACAGAAAAATTTGGACCATTTTGACCTTGACCTTGAACTTAGGGCTCATGTTTAGGTTTCGAAATCTGTGTTTAGGTTTCGAAAAATGCCTATAACTTCTATGTCCCTTCAGGTATTGCTTTCATACTTGGTATGTGTGTGTATATGGACAAGACCTTTCCATGCACAGAACAATTTGGACCCCTATGACCTTGACCTTGAACTTAGGGCCCACGTTTAGGTTTCGAAATCTGTGTTTAGGTTTCGCAAAATGCCTTTTAAATCTATGTCCCTTCAGGTATTGCTTTCATAAGAAATATGTGTGTGTATATAGACAAGACCTTTCCATGCACAGAAAAATTTGGATCCCTGTGACCTTGACCTTGAACTTAGATCCAGGGTTTAAGGATTCAAAATCTATGTTTAGGTTTCGAAAAACGTTTATTTTTCCTATGTCCCTTGAGGTGTAACTTCATATTTAATTTTCATGTGTATATCGGCAAGACCTTTCCATGCAGACAAAAAGCTTGACCTCTGTGACCTTGAGTGTGCTTTTAAGTTTCTAAATGTGCCGATGGCGAGCTTTGTTGTCTCTCTGACAACTCTTGTTCTCTCTCTATCTATTTATACAGAGTGTCATGGCGAGCTATTGGTATCGGGATCAATGGATATCCATTGTCTGTCTGTCTGTTTATTGGTTCGTTAACACTCTAGCGGCTACATATTCACCCAATCTTCATAAGAACTGATTGAAAATGTTTGTCTTCATGTCATCTTGCAAATTTGAATGTGATCATGTTGAGTCTACTAGGTCACTAGGTCAAATCATACACACTAGAGGCTACAAATCTAATTATATCATCATAAGACTTGGTCAAAATGTTTGCCTCATTAATGATTAATATCTAGGTCAAGTGTGAATGTGAGCCATGTTAGGTCAAAAACTAGGTCACTAGGTCAAATCATGCATTTTAACTCATTCACTCATGAAACTTTTAAAGACTTCCTCAGTCCATTGATGGACTACCTCCCCATTGTCTCGATAGGTGTGAATTTTAACTGTCAAAGCATGCATCGCATGCTATACCAATCTCAATTTACCTGGTGAGGCCCAGATTATACTCATGCTTTAGTGATTTTAAATGGTTATTTCTTACCAAACTATCAAGTATAAAGGTTAGGTCTTACACAAGAAGCTTCAATGGTTCTTTGCTACTCACATGTCCATAAGATTAATGCTTTTTGCAAGGAAATTGCCTGGCAAGGCGTTATGATCGAAAGGTCGTCAGGAGATGTCTTTAATGGACAATTCCAATTTCAAAATATATTTAGAACATTAATGTTTTATTAGTGGGGATTTTAACCATATATTTCAAAATGACAAACAGTGTAGACCCTGATCCGAGGGCTCCTTAAGGAGCCCTCTGGTCAGGGTCTACACTGTTTGCATGGGACAAAAGTAATCCTCACAGGTACACAGTTTGAGTATAATCGTCGCTAGGGTTAAATGTGTTAATGCATCATGGCCAAAAAGTTTGATATCCAGGTCATGAATATGGGCTATGTCAGGTCAAAAACTAGGTCACTAAGTCCAATTTTAACACTCTTGATGCTACAAATCTCATTGGATTTTTAGCTCACCTGAGCTAGCTCAGGGTGAGCTTTTGCAATCCTTGAATGTCCGTCGTTCGTCGTCAACAATTTTAGTGTTTTTCTCTGAAGGCCACAATTTTAATCCAAATTTTCTGTAACTTGCTCAGATTGAATATTACCATAAGAGTTCGGATGAGTTCGATTATGGTTGAAATCTGACCAATAGGTCAAGAGTTATCTACCTTTGAATTGCTGAAAATGCTATATTTAACAATGTTTACACTCTAGAGGCCACAATTTTTATCCAATCTTTCTAAAACTTGCTCAGATTGTATACTAACATAAGAGTTCGGATGAGTTTGATTATGGTTGAAATCTGACGAATAGGACAAGAGTTATCTACCTTTGAATTGCTGAAAATGCTATATTATCAATGTTTACACTCTAGAGGCCACAATTTTTATCCAATCTTTCTAAAAACCTGCTCAGATTGTATATTACCATAAGAGTTCAGATGAGTTTGATTATAGTTGAAATCCGACCAATTGGTCAAGAGTTATCTACCTTTGAATTGTTTAAAATGCCATATTTAACAGTGTTTACCCTCTAGAGGCCACAATTTTTATCCAATCTATCTCAAACTTACTTAGATTCAATATGACTATAGGAGTTCAAATGAGATTGATTATGGTTGAAATCAGACTAATAGGTCGAGAGTTATCTACCTTTGAATTGCTAAAAATGCCTTATTTAAGGGTGTTTACACTCTAGATTCCACAATTTTTAGCTGGACTGAGCAAAAGGCTCAAGGTGAGCTATTGGGATGGTCCGTCGTCGTTAACAATTGCTTCAAATGACATCTCCTCCTATAACGCTTGACAGAATTCAACTAAACTTTACAGAAATGTTCCTTGGGTCAAGCTCTTTCAAATTTGTTCAAAGAATTAAAAACAATGCAGAACTCTGGTTGCCATGGCAACCAAAGTGAAAAAATAAGGAAATCTTAAAAAATCTTCTTGTCAAAAACTGCAAGGGTCAGAGCTTAGATATTTGGCAAACAGCATCATCTACAGGTCCTCTATCAAGTTTGTTCAAATTATGCCCCTGGGGTCAAAATTGGCCCCGCCCCGGGGGTCACAGTTTTACACAGAGTTATATAGTGAAATTTTCAAACGTCTTCTTCTCTGAAACTTATATGGCTAGAGCCTTGATATTTGGCATGGTTACACTTCTAGATGTCCTATACCATAATTGTTCAAATGGTTCTGGTCGGTTGCATAACTAGGTCACAGGAGCTAAAAATAGATTTTTTTTCTATGAAACCTTAAAAAATCTCTTCTCTGAAACTACAAGGGCCAGAGCTTAGATATTTGGCACATAGCATCGCCTACAGGTCCTCTATCAAGTTTGTTCAAATTATGCCCCTGGGGTCAAAATTGGCCCCGCCCTGGGGGTCACAGTTTTACATGGAGTTATATAGTGAAATTTTCAAACATCTTCTTCTCTGAAACTGATATGGCCAGAGCCTTGATATTTGGCATGGTGAAACTTCTAGATGTCCTATACCAAAATTGTTCAAATGGTTCTGCTCAGTTGCATAACTAGGTCACAGGAGCTAAAAAAAGATTTTTTTCAATGAAAACTTAAAAAATCTTCTTCTTTGAAACTACAAGGGCCATAGCTTAGATATGTGACACAAAACATCGCATATAGGTCCTCTATCAAGTTTGTTCAAATTATGCCCCTGGGGTCAAAATTGGGCCAGCCTTGGGGGTCACAGTTTTACATAGAGTTTATAGAGTGAAATTTTCAAAACGTCTTCTTCTCTGAAACTAATATGGCCAGAGCTTTGATATTCAGCATGGTTACACTTCTAGATATCCTTTACCTATTTTGTTCAACCGGTTTCAGTCTGTTGCATATGTAGGTCAAAGGAGCTAAAAAGAGATTTTTTTCAATGGAAACTTACAAAAATCTTCTTGTCTAAAACCCTACTACCCTGATCTTAGATATTTGGCACATAGCATCATCTACAGGTCCTCTTACAAAATTGTTCAAATTATGCCCCTCGGGTAAAAAATGACCCCTTCCTGGACATGAATATTATTATATCTCCATTTTGTCAGTTATTCTCAGGTGAGCGAAATATGCCCCATGGGGCTCTTGTTATACAATCTTTCTCAAACTTGCTCAGATTGTATATGACCACAAGAGTTCAAATGAGTTTGATTATAGTTGTAATCACATGCATAGGTCAAGAGTTATCTACCTTTGCATTGCTGAAAATGCCATATTTAACGGTGTTTATACTCTAGCCGCCACAATCTTTATCCAGTCTTTTTCAAACTTGCTCAGATTGTATATTACCATAAGAGTTGTAATAAGTGTCATTATGCTTGAAATCAAACTAATAGGTCAAGAGTTATCTGCCCTTGAATGGCTGAAAATGCCATAATTATCTTACAGGGTTTACACTCTTGCAACTACAGTTTTCAATGGATTTTGATTATATTTGCACACAAAGTTTACAGTTATAAGTTCTCAAAGGAGTGCAATTATTGTTGAAATCTAATTATTGTGGCAATAGTTATCTGCCCTTGATATACTTTGAAATGCCAGAAAAGGCTTCATTTCAGTATTGTTAAGGCTCTAGTTATCTGCCCTTGATGTACTCTACTATACTAGAATTATGAGGTTGTATTCCAAAATTGTTTACATGCTATACTACAAGTTTGATTGGATTTAGATTAAAACGAGTGAAACAGAAAGGTAAAGCTATCAGGCTTCAGTAATAGAGGTGAGCGATATCAGGGCCTTCAGGCCCTCTTGTTTTTAAACTTGCTGAAAATGTTTGCCTTGTTGATATCTAGGTCAGGTTTGAATTTGGTTTATGTTGGGTCAAAATCTAGGTTAATATAGATCAAATCAAAGAAAAACAGTGTGAACCCTCTTGAGGCTACAAATCTCATTAGATCTAACTGAAACCTAGTATGAATGTTTTCCTACATAAAATCTAGGTAAAGTTTTAAATGTGGATCATGTCCTGTCAAAAACTAGGTCACTAGGTAAAGTTATAGAAAATCTTGTAAACATTCTAGATGCTACAAATTTCATTGTATTTTCACGAAATGTGCTCAAAATGTTGGTCTTACATGTATTTAAATCTAGACCAAATGAAAATCTGGGTCATGTCAGGTAATAATATAGGTCACTTTAGGTCAAGTTTTACATGGCGTAGTCATAATAGTGAATTGGGTAAATAATGGCTTAAGGCCTGGTTTGTTACAGCAGCACTGAAATTGGCACACCACATTAATTAATCATTTCAAGGAAAAGTCAAAATGACGATTCAATGTTTTGATTTCATAGTTTTCTTCTTCATGCGATACCTCTGCTATTTCTGACATTTTTTTTTCAAAATTGTATTTTCAGGTCCCCGATGCTTGGCAACTTTCTTCCAGAAATATCTAGAAGTCCTTGGAAACTCTGGTGACTGTTATAGATGGCCAATTCCAGGAACTACATTGAAGTCCTACAGTAGATATCCCGTTGGAATCAATAAACTCGCAAACTTCATTTAAGATATTTGTAAAAAAAAAGTGGCCTGAAAGGGAACTTTAAAAACCATAGTGGTAAAAGAACATTGGCAACTGGTCTGTATTAATTCGGGCATTGACAAGCAAGAAATAAAGGATAGGACAGCTGTGCGACAATATTAACGCTGTTCAGACTACATGTCATGATGTGTAAAACTGTGTCTAGTGTACTGGATCATAATTCTCCAAAACGAAAGAAAGTTTCTGAAAATCACTAGCCTGCACAGGTTACTTGTAGGTCAGATGCTACCATGCCTAGCCTAAAGACCAAGAATAATGGGAACAAGCAAAATGGGCTTTGCAATAGTATCTCTAGGAACCCGCTTGCCCATATTACATTAAGTGGCGGTACCATAAATTTCTCAGGGAGCACTTTCATTTTCGGCAACTCAAAATGAACTACCGGTATTCCATGTTCTAAGATAGAGTCGCTTTTGATGCAGTTATCTGTTAACCCTTTACCCCATAGAAGCGACTTTTAGCGAATCTGATTTATTCATCCGCTGAAGAAAATAGTTCCAATTTAATCATTTAATATATATTATAGGGAAAAATTTCAATATATTCTAGCACAGGATAGCTTAAAGCAGGCTGAAAGTAAAGCAGAATGCGCCTTAAGCGCATTCTGCTTTACTTTCAACCTGCTTTAAGTAGTAACCTATTTTCAATTCTAGAAATAGGCTATCAAGTAAAGGGTTAAAATAATAAAGCTAATATTTTACTGTCCAGTTTCCTGTTTCTGTTCCTTTACCTGTAGTAAACAGTGATACCTATTAACCCTTAGCCCGCCAAATAAATTGTCGTCTGCTATATTTCTCATCTGCTTCAAGTTTCAAAGTGCTTCAAAGTTGCTCAAAATTGCTGAAAATGTTGTCCGAGTGTCAAACAGCTTGGATCCGGATGAGACGCCGAGTTACTCGGCGTCTCATCCGGATCCAAGCTGTTTGCATATGGAGCTATAGTCGTGACTGGCAGGCTAAGGGTTAAAACCAGACATTGACTCTTCAAGTCTACTTGACAACATAGCTTAATGCAGGAGAAAAGCAATACAAACATCCTATGAGAGCTTTTTATATTGCTTTATCTTGAATTTAGCAGCCTACTGTTTAAATCCTAAAATAAAGATATTTTAGTTATCATTTTAAAGAAGTTTCACTGTTAAGCTGGTATGAGCTTGAATGCAATAAAAATTAGAAAATGGCAACTTTTCATTTTGAAGCATTCATTTTATATGAGTGGCAAACAGTTTGGAGCCTGATCAGATGCCATGTATTTTATCTAGCTTCTGATCTGGATCGAAACGTTTTGCAAAAGAAAAAATGTTTTAGCATTGAGCTGTTTATTGAGAAAACAATTTGGATCCTTATCTTACACCAAATAATTTACCTGGCGTATGATCTGGAACTGAACTGCTTACAAAACATATTCTCTGCTGTTTTGCAACCATAAATATTGTGCAGATGTATGATAAACTGGATGTCTGCCATGACTGGGTGGTTAACTAGATGTCCCCCATTACTGTGGGGTTAACTAGTTAACTGTACGGTTTTCCATCATGGGTGGCAAATCACCACCCACTCACAAAGTGTGCAGTATATAAATGGAATTGGAGTACTGTTCTATAGAAAAATGCCACAGCAGTGTTTCAACTTCAGTTATACCGAATCTTTTGAGAATAATATTTCATTAATGGAAAGAACTTGATGAGTGGAAGTGTTTTGTACATGGTTCATATTTCTTGCATCATTTCTGTAAAAGTTATTCTCCTTTTCCATATTTATACCCCAACAAACAAAATTTGGGGGGTATACTGGAGTCATCATGTCCGTCCGTGCATCTGTCAGTGCCATTGTCCTATGTCTGTTGGTCATGAAATCAGTACAATAAATAGCAGGGGGCCTCGTGGATACAAAGGACCATGGCCCTCTGTTTATTGCCTGAAAGGTGTCCTGGGGGTATTTACAGTAATGGCCCCTAGTAAACTTGTCCAAGTTGGTGCTATAGACCTTTAATGTGACAAATGTATCCCTTTACAGTCGACTGTCAGGTAATAAGGGGTCATTTTAATTTTAAATGATTATGTTACACTCCTGCAACTTGTCGAGAGGGTAAATAAGGATCTGCCAGTACATGTTTGTATGAGCGTGTGTTTGTATGTGTGTATGTACATAATGCCTCATTTTGTCCGGAATATATATTTCCTTTACCACATCAGCTAGTACTATGTAACACAAAATTTGGTATGTGAGTATATCATCGATAGGAGAGGGTCACATACTGCCTTTAGGTCATGATGACCGTAGCCTTGACCTTTGACCTCAATTGTAACTGTAATTTTGTCCTAAGCATATCTTATGTACTTTATCAGCTAGGAATAGAAAATTTGGTGTGTGAAACATTTTGGGATGGGGGTTGTTGCAAACCGGGTGTCGCAAACCTCTTTAAGGCCATTGTGACATTGACCTTTGATCTCAATTTTAAAAAAAAAGCTTGTTCTAAGCATATCTTCTGTACCTTATCAGCAAGCAGTAGCAAATTTGGTATGTGAGTATATCTTTGGATGGGGGAGTGTCACATACTACTTTCAGATTACCTTGACCTTTGATCTCAATTTTAGAAAATGCTTGATCGGAGCATAATCTTCTGTACCTTATCAGCTAGGAATAGCAATTTTGGTGTGTGATACCATTTTGAGAAGGCGGTCACTTACTACTTTTATTCACTCTGACCTTGACCTTTGGCCTTATTTTTTTAAAGTTTATCTGGTAAGTGTCTTCTGTACCTTATCAGCTAGGGATAGCAAATTTAATATGTGTATACATACATCTTGGGATGGCAGAGTGTCAAATACTAATTTTAGGCCACTGTTGCCTTGACCTTTGACCTGAATGGTAAAAAACACTTGGCCGGAGCATATCTTCTGTACCTTATCAGCTAGGAATAGCAAATTTGGTGAATGAGTACATCTTGGGATGGCAGAGTATCACATACTACTTTTAGGTGACTGTGTATAGGTCATAGTTAGTAAAATAAAACTCGGCGAATGTATTCCAATCGTCTGCGATTCTGGATTTTTTATTTTATGAATTTGAGGCATTTGGCGCAATTATTGCATAGGGCCTCTGATAATTGCTGGCACCAGACCAGGGCAAGTGAACTTGGTCACAGTCTATAACCACTCAGCAAGGGAACCCCCAACTGAAATCGGAATACAACACGGCACCGACGACTCTGCCCTGGCCATGGGTACCAAGGGACATGATTCAGCAGTTACTATGAAATAAGTGCCCAAAGCACATAAGCAACACCCCTTTAAAACAAAATGCATGTTTACCTTCCAAATAAAATATAAACAGTGGTCTACATAATGCTTTAAAAAAAGGATTGGTCTCCCTAAGAGTGGTTTTATTCATATATTTATATACACAATTGTCTACTTAATCCTTATGTCATACTTTTAGGCGACTGTTGCCTTGACCTCTGACCTCAGTTGCCCAAAGCACATAAGCAACACCCCTTTAGTATAAAATTAATGCATCTTCCAAATAAAAATATATACAGTGGTCTACATAATGCTTTATAAAAAGGACTGGTCTCCCTAAGAGTGGTATTATACTTATATATATATATACAATGGTCTACTTAATCCTTATTTCGTACTTATAGGTGACTGTGGCCTTGACCTTTGACCCCAATTGCCCAAAGCACATAAGCAACATCCGTTTAGTATAAAATTGATGCATATTTACCTTGCAAATAAAAATATATACAGTGGTCTACATAATGCTTTAAAAAAAGGACTGGTCTCCCTAAGAGTGGTTTTATTCATATATATATACATACACAATGGTCTACTTAATCCTTATGTCATACTTTTAGGCGACTGTGGCCTTGACCTTTGACCTCAATTGCCCAAAGCACATAAGCAACACCCCTTTAGTATAAAATGAATGCATCTTCCAAATAAAAATATGTACAGTGGTCTACATAATGCTTTATAATCCTTATTTCGTACTTTTAGGCGACTGTGGCCTTGACCTTTGACCTCAATTGCCCAAAGCACATAAGCAAAATCCCTTTAGTATAAAATTGATGCATATTTACCTTCCAAATAAAAATATATACAGTGGTCTACATAATGCTGTAAAAAAAGGACTGGTCTCCCTAAGAGTGATATTATACTTATATATATATATATATAACGGTCTACTTAATCCTTATTTCGTACTAACAAAATATTAAGGAGACCAAAATTTTTATATATTTTTTGTTTAAAGAAATATGGGTTAAAGGACTTTAGAATCATATAAATAGACATTAGGTGTCTAAGAAAAGTGATTCTAAATGATGATAAGTCGAAAAATATAGGATATATAAAATGTCTCCCTAAGGAGGTAAAAAAAGGATGGTCTCCCTAAGGAGGAAAAAAAAAATATATATATATAAGTCCCGCCCCTAGAAAAAGTGCGTTCATACGACATAAACTTCACTTTGTTCAATAGAATTGAATGAAATGAATGTAAATATTGAACCACATCTCACGGTCTCAATCTTGTGTTGTATTTGTTCATAAAACGTACATACCCTCAAATGCCTTACCCCGAGATCATTGGATTTTTGCGAACAGTGTTGATCCCGCGTGTTTGAGGCTAATTACAATGCTTCTCCAGTCAAATAAAAGCAGACGACAAGATAGAATCTTTATTTACATCTCATCAATGCACATTCAATACATACAGAAACATATATCTTCTATCTATCTATCTTCGACGACAGGTGTTTCAATCGGATGACGTCATAGCAATGAAGAGGAATTGTCATAATTATAAAACTGCTATAAACTCTTTAACAAACAGTTTTGATCCAAATGAAAGCAAATACTAACAAGGTCTCATTTAGCATAACATGGGTTAATATTGTGAAGCATAATTGTTGCAAAATTGACTTAACCCATTACCTGATAGCCTATGTCTAGTACTTAAGACAGGTGACTACTTAAAGCAGGATGAAAGTAAAGCAGAATGCGCCTAATGGCGCATTCTGCTTTACTTCCAGCCTGCTTTAAGCTATCATGTGCTATAATATAGAAAATATTCCCCATGATACATATTAAATTGGAACTATTTTCTTCAGCGGATGAATAAATCATATCCGCTAAAAGGCGCTTCTATTGGGGAAAGGGTTAAGTCGCCAATGACGGTTAACCCTTTCCTCCATAGTACATGTAGAGATCTAGCGCCTTTTACCACATTCATGTATATTCCTCCGCTGAAGGAATATTTCTTCTTCCTAGCGGGTGGAAGCCTTAAGCAGGCTTTACTTTCAACCTGCTTTAAGTTGTCGCCTATTCTAAAATCTAGAAACAAGGTATAGGGTAAAGGTTTGAAGAGCTAACATTAAAACGTCCGGCACAAGCGCATTTACAATGTATATGAATAAGAACACAATATTCTTGAGAAATCTTTCCATAGACCATGGCAGGGTTAACCAAATGCTAAATGTACAGTGGAAGAAATGATATTCTTTCCCAATAAACGCGTTTACGCTAAATCTATTATTTCCATTGCAAACAGTTTGGAGCCAGATCAGACGCCGGGTAACCCGGCGTCTGATCAGGCTCCAAACTGTTTGCCACCAAGATAAACATGAATTATCAGAACTGTTCAAAAATTGTACTTTTTCTACGTTTTAGTGCTTTGCGTTTCGTTTGCGTTTAAAACGGGAAAGAATAACGGATTCTCCACTGTATGACGTCACCAATGACATAAGAATAACAGATTCTCCTCTGTATTGGCAATATTCGCAGCATTTCTGTCCACTACTTCAGCTATTGAATATAAGTGTCAATATGCCAAGTGTTGTGATCATCTCTAATATTGCCAGGGCTGCCATTTCTCCGGGATTTTTACCAAAACCCTAGGATTTTTGTTATTTTCCCTGGTTATACGGATTTTTCCCAAATCTTCGGATTTCTGCTCTTACTTTTAAAGTTTGGAATTCTATTTTAATTTTTTATCGAAGAGAAATCTAGGTAGAGTTTAAATGTGGGTTATGTCGAGAGAAAAACTAGGTCACTAGATCGAATCATAGAAATAATATGTTAACACTCTACAGTCTACAGATCTGTTTTAATCCATACGCGGCGTCTGATCAGGATCCAAACTGTTTGCCACTTGTTTTGAAATAACGTCAATAATACTGGCTTAAATCAAACTTTGAAACAATATAGCAGAAAACAATATAGAAGCAGACGACAATATGCCGGTGTAAGGGTGAAATCTCAAGATAAATTTGATCATAAAAGGGTGAACATTCCCTTGAACAAGTACACTCAGTTACAAGCAGTGTTCCTGTGATGAGTACATTTGTCATATATGCCAACACTGTAGATCTTGATTAGAGGCTCCTGCCAGACACCTCTGAGCAGGGCCTGTACTATATCCTGTTTTACAATGTATCAAAGAAAACAACCATAACAGCATTGCAAAACGTGTGAAACCAGATCAAACGTCGATGCCATTCAGACTGAAATAACGAAATCAAGGTTTTCAAAATTCTCAAAGTTTCTTTTTTCTATCGAATTACATCTGCATCTAGTTTTGTTCAAACGGGGAAATATTACAGTGAGACCCGCTTAAGCCTGTCTCACACAGAACACACGGCTTATACGGTTGGCCACCCGTGTAAACCGTACATACAACCGAACCAACCGTGGCCTTATCCGAGTTACACTCGGGCCATTCGAGTGTATCCGTGAAAGCCGTGTATGATTTTTAAAACTTTTAAAAAACTGGCACGGGTGCCATGTCCGTGTATGATCGTATTAGCGATCGTACAAGACCGTGAGAGACCGTGTGAGACCGTATATACAACCGCACATGAAGTCCACTCCCACGAGTGAGCTCAACCGTGTCAATATCGTATATAAATCGTATGGAGCATAACTCGAACAAAAGTCGGCGGGACCGTATGTAAACCCTGTAAATGTCTAGTTAATCCAGTAAAAGTCGTGTTTAATCGTACTAGGCCGTAACAGACCGTACTTGGAACCGTACAACAATCGTATGAAAATCGTTTTGCAAATCGTGTTCAAACCGTGACAAACCTTGCTTGACCGAGTATATCCGTGCTTTGTTCGTACATACTTGTGCTACATTCGTACCAGTCAATCCGTGTATAACCGAGTATACCGTATTGGAACCGTGTGCCCAACCGTGTTCTGTGTGAGACAGGCTTTAAACGCAAACGAAACGCAAAACACTAAAATGGAGAAAAGGACAACCTTTTGACAATTTTGACTTTTCAATTTTATTTTCTGAGTGGCAAACTGTTTGGAGCCTAATCAGACGCCGGGTTACCCGGCGTCTGATCTGGCTCTAAACTGTTTGCACTGGAAATAATAGTTTTAGCGTAAACGCGTTTATTGGGAAAGAATAACGTTTTCTCCACTGTATAACGTCTCTCGTGTACTACGGTATTGTATGACAGTTTTATTGCATTCCGTGAAGCTGTGTAACTATTCCCTTAGTGATAGTGTTCGGATTTTAACCCTATCACTTTCAATGACGTCATAAAGCGCATTTGCAAACAGTTTAGATGCTAGTCCGATCAGACGCCGCGTTTTGCGGCGTTTGATCAGGACCCAAACTGTTTGACACACATTTTGTGAATTGTTTTAGACATACTAAAGGACCACAATGGAAATAAGGAAAATATGTTTCCTTTTTTGTGTTATCCTTGGTTTCTAGTGCGCATTACATGGCTCTTATATGTTTTTGCTTTAATTATGCTTTGCCATGTTATGTATACTTTTTACCGAAATAAATCTACCGGTATCTATCTATACTGAACTTTGAAATAATAGTGCAGGCAACAATATCGAATTAGACGAAACTATCGCTGTGGAGGTGTAAAACCCTCACGTTAAATTTAATCACGAATGGGTTAAAGACATCTCCTGACAAAGTTTTGGTCATAACGCCTTGCCAGATTACTTACTGTCAATTTCCTTGCAAAAAGCATGGGTCTTGTGCATATTGAACCATTGAATCGTCTTATGTGAGACCGGACCTTTATATTTGATAGTTGGGTTAGAAATGACCATTGAAAATCACTAGAGCATGAGTATAATCTGGACCTCACCAGGTAAACTGATATTGTGTTGCACGTGCTTTAAAGTTACATTGACACCTCCAGAACAATGGGCTGGTGGTCCCTCAATGGACAGAGGAAAAGTCTTTCAACTCATTCATCCCCTCAATGTTTAAGAGACAAATCCATTGTCCTGTTAGGTCTAGTTCATGTATGATTATTTAGTGTTGTTTTCTACGATATTTGGCAAATTCCAAACAGTGCAGACCTCGATATGTATTAGGAGTTATTTAATATGGGTCTTTATTGCTTGCATTGATATATTCTCTTAAAGAACATTTTTGTAAATGATGAGTATACATGTACTCTCCGTTAGGGTTGAATAAATGACAATAATAGTGTTTGTTTTAACTAACAGCAAGATCTCGAAACTGTTGACCTCGAGAGTAAAATCGTTAAAATAAAGTTTTTTCATTTTTTAACTTTTTATCGCACTGCGTTTAGGGTTGTTTTATACTGAAAAGAACAACGTCCTCTCGACTGTATGATAAAAACAGACATTTGGAGATCCAGAAAACTTGATACGAATTTTTCAAAAGTCTATAGATCAAAGGCAAGAAAATGTTATAACCACAGGGTTGCCATAAGTTGACATAAAAAACCTAAGATTTCCAAATTTGTATTTTTCAAGTGCGATTTTACGAATCGTACCTTTTCCCCATTGTCTGTTTCTAGTTTTGTTTACACGTGACTACTTAAAGCAGACTGGAAGTAAAGCAGAATGCGCCTTAAGGCACATTCTGCTTTACTTTCAGCCTGCTTTAAGCTTTAAGCTACCATGGTCTTGAAAAAAAATCCGAGTATTTAGGAAAAAACATTGAGAAATGGCAGCTCTGTAAACAGTAAAAGCTCTCTTAACCGGACATTCGTTGGAAAAGAAGGAGACTACAAACGACAGGTGACTATTTAATGCAGGATACAAGTTAAGGAGAAAGCTTCCTAAAGGGAGCTATCTGCCTTACCTTTATCCTGCATGAAACTTCCATCTGTTATTAATTGGTTTGGGGACCAAAATGTCGCTTTAAAAGTGACAATGAAAGAGATCTCACTGTATATAAGTATTTGCTTTTTTTGTATGAAAAAACTGAAAACTCTTGTGAAAGCTACATTACTTGAGAAAGCCGGGTCACGCAAGTACTACGTTGTACAATGGAAAACCTTCATATTTATGACGAAGATGGTGTTACTCTACCCCGTTTAACGCAAATTAACCGCGTTACGCGGCGTCTGATCAGGATCCAATTTGTTTGAAAACGCAATGTTTAAGCGTTAATGAGAGTAAAAGGATTTAACGTGTGTTCACGCCTTGTCCATTGTATATGACCCACTTTCTAACGAACAGTAAATGGGTTAAAATACTGATGAACGTAAATCTGTACATCCAAGAGAAATTTCACAAGAACCTAATGTTTTATTTCTTCTAAACTGAGAAATACTCTTAAAGTTCATCGAAATATATTTCCTAGGCTAAAAAAGTTTCCATGGTAACGAAATAAGAACATAAACCTTTTTTGCCATCTTACATTTGTTTTTTTAAGTTTTAATTTTAATCCGCAGATTTCGAGATTTTTGTATATCTCTTTCACTTTCGATAACGCCTTAAAGCACGTTTGCAAACAGTTTAGGCCCTGATAAGATGGCGCATAACGCGGCGTCTTATCAGGGTCCAAACTATTTGGAACCCTTATCGATATTTATTAAGTCATATAACCTTAAACCTAACTTTAAAAAGTCTTACAGACACCAATAAAGTGCTGAAGGGGTAAACATCTCCCGAATACTCATGAAAGGCATATCGAAAGGGCGAAGAATTAGATATTGCCGTTGCTATAAAAGTTTTTAATGAGACAGTCACTGTAGGCCTATATTTAGAAACATACAGTGGAGAATCTGTTATTCTTTCCCAATAAACGCGTTTACGCTAAAACTATTATTTGCAGTTGTAAACAGTTCGGAGCCAAATCAGACGCCGGGTAACCCGGCGTCTGATCAGGCCCCAAACTGTTTGCCACCAAGATAAACAAGAATTATCAGAATTGTCCAAAAGTTGTTTTTTTCTACGTTTTAGTGGTTTGCGTTTGCGTACTTTTGCGTTTAAACGGGAAAGAATAACAGATTCTCCACTGTAGTACAGTGCCCCCTCCCTGCAACGGCCCTCCCACCAAAGACTCCCTTGGGCCCGTTTCATAAAACTTCGTACGACAAAAAACGGTCGTAAGTCTAAACTTTAAAATACATGTAATTTCTGATTTCACTATCTAATCCTATCTTGTGACATCTTTTTGGAATCGTCTTTTCAAGACGATTCCAAAAAGATGTCACAAGACATGATTAGATGGAGAAATAAATAATAATTGAGACTTTTATAATCTGACTTACGACAACATTTGGCGTACGAAATTTTATGAAACGGGCCCCAGCTCACGACAATGCTTGCCGCTGTTCCCAAAATAAATGACTATGTCTTACCTTTCACTGCTGCAACAACGTCTGCTTGATATTGTCGTCTGCTGGTTTTTCTCAAAGCGGTGGTTGTTTTGACATAAGAAATATAATGACGACTGGTCTGGATTCAAACTGTTTGCAAAGTTTTATGTAAGCAAAGTCTTAATTTCCCCTCCCTATAACAACACCCCGTAAAACACAGCCAATATTTGTCTTCCATTTGGGTGTCGTTGTAGACAGGGAGCGCTGTATTTCCCTTTTTTGTGGCTCTTTGCTATAAGTATGTGCACAGGACGCAATAAGTTTGCATGGGAACTGCCTGACTAGGTCGTAACACCGAAGGTAGGTCATACAATGTCTTTAAGAATTAATCGTTTAATAGCGTAGACCGATTATGTCATACGCGTGGCTATTTACATGTATCATCATTGGTGTTCGCTAATAGTAAATATTGACACATGTAACAAATGTGACCACCTAAATATGGATCATACTAAAAACCAATTAACGAACTAGCCAGTCAGTGTTTCCTCAATCATCATGTAAAACAAACATATCTGCCTAGTTTACAGTTGTATTGCACGCAAGCTATCGTTTTTATGTTTAAATTGTTTTACATTAGTTTATTTACATTTATTTGTTTTTTATTGTTTGACTTCTAATTAGTCTGCAAACAGTTTGGATACTTATAAATTTATCTTTGCATCTTGGCATATGTGCTATCTGAACCGTCTTTTATGAACTTAAGAAAATGAACAAAGATATTTATATTTCTGACATTTTCTAGACTACATGTACCAGTCATATTAACCCTTAGCCTGCCACGCACGACTATAGCTCCATATGCAAACAGCTTGGATCCGGATGAGACGCCGAGTAACTCGGCGTCCTATCCGGATCCAAGCTGTTTGACACTCGGACAACTTTTTCAGCAATTTTGAGCAACTTTGAAGCACTTTGAAACTTGAAGCAGACGAGAAATATAGCAGACGACAATTTATTTGGCGGGCTAAGGGTTAACATTTGATGGTGCCTGTAAAAGTCGACTCTTTGAGTGGATAAATATAGTTTGTTTCAGAGTTTCATTTTGGCTTAAGAAGTTTAAATACATGTACCAGGGTCAAATAATTGCTTCGCGGCTTATGATCTGGATCTAAAATGTTTGCAATTTCTACAGTGTTCCCTCTCTACGATAACACCTAAAGGGAGACAGAGTGTGTTTTTTTCGGAGGGATTGTGATAGGGAGGGGAATTGGACTACAATTTCAAACAGCTTGAAACAAGATCAGACGACGCAAAACACGTCTGATCTGGATTCAAATTGTTTGTCACTCGTCATTATCCTTTTTTCTGTCACAATAGCTAATATTTGACTTTGAGATAAAAATTAGTGATACACGAGTGGTATCACGAATACCAAACCGGCATCCAAATATTCGAAAGTTCTCTCCGAATAGTATTCGGATACATTGTATTTAGTTTTGAAAACAATACATATGGTCGTAAGTTGCTTGAAAAGTATAGAGGTAACATTTTAGAACGTGTACCGTAAGGGCTCTCTAGTGGCATAATACTGTAAACATTCAGTAAAAACAGACTTAAATCAATTAAATCAGCGGATCAAGATGAAAACAAAACGCAACTCACCTTGACCCAAGCGTTTTCGACTAGCTATAGCAATTTCTGAAAAGATTGCAAATCGATCAACTGTAAGGGCCGTTTCAAACGCAAACATTTGCAATTAACCATTAAATGATGTGTGAAGGGTGGATTATGATGTACGATCATAGCTTCTGTCATTGCAGGACACAATGTCATTATTTCACTCGCTTGGAATAGGCTACTATCTATCACCAGCTGAATGAGAAATAAAATCCCCCAGAAAATAGAAAGTACGTAATATAATTATTTCTATCGTGAGAGACACTTATATATTAGTAGTTGCCTATATTTAACCCTCATCCGGACCTTTGGGGTCCACTGGACCCCAACGACTTTATTTTTGCTAGAAAAAAGTATTCAGCCTAATGACGCTGATGACGTTTTTAGACATTGTTCCTATGACTGTTTTTGACACTTTTAGTGAAATACGTACTAAATAGGTCAATTCGCATAGATTTTATTTTCAAAACACGGCTGGGGTCCAGCCGGACCCCAGATTTCTAAAGGTTAGTAAAATGTATTTCAGGCCATTTTAAAACCGTTTCTTGTTGTTTACAACTACAATAATGGCATCTATTGAATACTAGATAACCCCGATAATACTGTTCTTCAATTGCACATATAAATATATCTTTCACGATCTTGTGATTGAGTTATTGCACTTTGATATTTTAACCCCGGAGAGCCAACCTCGAGTCCAAGGGATTCACACTGTATGGAACGAATACAATTCTATCTGACCTCAAATTATGCACATTATTTCAAGATTCAAACAAGTGTACTGAATTAGTTTTGGTTCTGGTCCTTTCTGGAAGTATCCATAGCAGTCATGGGCCAATATTGTTGACCTTGACCTTTGACATTGACCCTATTGTACGTTGGCCAACGAGGTCTGGTCGGTCGGTATTTAAGGCGTCTTTTTCAATGCTTCATTGCCACTTTTCAGTATATCAGATTCAACTATATAGCTACAGGGGAAGAAAGACATACAATAGACAAACATGCTCCCATTAGGATGTTTGGCAAACGATTGTTCAGCAGTAGCTTGACCTAATGTTTGATACCATTTCTTGTTATTTCATTCATGAATAAAAATGAATGTAATAGATGGTGATCGCAGGAAACCTCAAATCATATTTCATTACAGTGATACAAAAATCTGGTGTAAACCATTGATCCAAACGGACCGTGGTTACACCTGTAACTGCGTCTAGGGCACTATCATGCAGCTCATCTGACATGTGATGATGTGACCCAGACATAGTTATTAGAACGTACTCAAGACATGGTGTTAAGCAATTGATATTCAAAACTCTTATATCTTAACCATTTGAAGTTATGTGTGTGTTACTTTCATTACATATGTTTACCATACTAAGTTTTATCACATATATTTGACATACCACTGTCTCAGTGTCAGCATCATGACTCCTGTACGGAGCTAACAGGTCAAATAAATTGGATAACTATTGCCATAAAATAATTGGAAGCAGAAACAAAGCTTAATAAATCGACAATATTGATCAGCTGGAAGCTGTTTTGGTTACATATGTTCCATTGATAAGGTTTTTAAATCAGTCATGGTTCAAAGTTGCATAGTAACCCATGTTAATATGCATAAATATTAGTAGGGGTCCACGGGACCCCAACCCTATATTTGTTATTTCATTCTAAGTGTTTACATAGTTCAGTAAAAGATATACCATTAATGTAACAAAGGATACATCTAGTCATACATATGTCCACAGTTCCCCATCTGTACATTTTCTGCAAAAGTTATAAGATAAAATTCGATTTAACAGCAAAAAACGTAGTTTTTTTGTGTAACTATGGTCACTGGTTGCCATGGCAACAGTGAGAGCAACGTTTCGGTTTTATCATTACAATATATAATAAACATACCAATGTATAATGCGGCATCAGTTATGTCACAAATGTTTATCTTGACTTAGAAAAATAACAAAAATACACAATGGGGTCCAATGGACCCCAAAAGTCTCAAAATGATTTTGCAAGGTCCGGATGAGGGTGAAGACTAATGACATTGAAAAATATAACAAGTTCTTGTATGTAAATGAGCTTTCTACATGTACATTGTGTTTTTCCAGCATCAGGGCTGCCATTTCTCTGGATGTTTCCTAAATCTTCGGATTTGTTTAGAACATGGTAGCTTAAAGCAGGCTGAAAGTAAAGCAGAATGCGCCATAGGGCGCATTCTGCTTTACTTACAGCCTGCTTTAAGTTGTCGCATGTCAACAAAACTAGATACAGGCTATGGGGTAAAGGTACTTTTCGTAAAATCGCACTTGAAAAATACAAATTCGGAAATCTTAGGATTTTTCATGTCAACTTATGGCAGCCCTGCAGCATTAGAAACGTATATGTATATTTAAATACCGTAATTGTTCCAAAAATGCGTCAATTAGGATGCAATAAATGTATGTACATTGCAAACAGTGTAGACCTAGATGAGATGATTCTTTAAGGCACCATCTTATACAGGTCTTCGCTGTTGTTCTTTATTGCAAAGTAATTGTGAAAATCCAATATGTATTCAAAAATGGACAATACTCAAGTGAAAACTGATAAAGTCTATTCAAAGTGTTAGGGATCAATTGAGTCAACAGAAGTTAAACAGTAGTTATAGCGGAGAATAAGTTATCCTTTCCAGAACAAATATGTATGCCACAATCAGAACACCTATTGCAAACAGTTTGGAGCCAAATCAGACGCCGGGTTACCCGGCGTCTGACCTGGCTCCAAACTGTTTGCGATACAGATCACAACTACGTTTTTATTTCGTAAAATAGGCCATTGGTTTCACTTTGTTGCCTTGTCTGTATCGTTAACTTTGTTTCAACAGGTTAGAATAAGATATTTCTTATCTGTTCAATTGGTCAATACCCCTAATGACTATCACCACAGCCGGAAATCAGTCTACGCAATCAACTGCCTGATAGGTAGTTCCAGACATAATCATTATTATCTATTTAGTCGTTCATATGATCGAGCCAAAAGTCCAATTCACTATCATATACAACGTTCTACAATATATACATGTATGTAAGTGTTTAAACAAATGTAACTGGTATATCAA
This sequence comes from Gari tellinella, assembly GCA_922989275.2. Lineage (NCBI taxonomy): Eukaryota > Metazoa > Mollusca > Bivalvia > Cardiida > Psammobiidae > Gari > Gari tellinella. The sequence goes on from OV277870.1 coordinate 1,088,203, forward strand.
ACATAAATTATAGAGATATTGCCATCCGTGAGACTCAGGTTACGTTATACTATAGAGTAAATAAACTACAGTGGAGAATACGCTATTCTTTCCCGTTTAAACGAAACGAAACGCAAAGCACTAAAATGAAGAAAATAACAACTTCTTGACAATTCTGACTGTTGATATTAAGATGAGTGGCAAACAGGTTGAAGCCTGATCAGACGCCGGGTTACCCGACGTCTGATCTGGCTCCAAACTGCTTGTATTGAAAAAAAATAGTTTTAGCGTAAACGCGTTTATTGGGAAAGAATAACGTTTTCTCTACTGTATAATATTTGCTCATTTACCCTGGACAATTTGAATGAAAAATTACAGTTTTCAATTAGGTCTAGCCCTTATTTTACTATTTAGGGTTTGTAAAATGACGAACGGTGCATGCCCTGAGCAGATGATCTTATAAGAGTTCTGTGATCAAGGTCTACTCTAAATGCATAACACAAATATAGTCTGTGTAGGTATGCTATTTGTAATCACGAGGAGGGTTAGGGTACATGTAACACTAACCCTAACCATATCGAAATGGTCTAACGTGCTAACTTGACACTAAAGAGAGTTGGTGTTTAACCCATTTTATGTGGGATACACTTTTAGGTGTACATCTAGGCAAACAATTTTGATTTTAGATCAGGCCCCAAAATGTGGATTTTTTCAAATCAAAACTGTTTGCAGCTAAGTCAATATTCTATCAGAAACTGCTAAAATCTTTTGCAAATTATTGAGTTGTACCCGCTGCAGACGACATTTTAAAATGACCGCCAATTATTACCCAGCATGCAATGGGTTAACTCTTCCACTGCCAATGGCGCCTAGAGGCGATTTTGCAAATAATGCAGAGCCTGAACAGAAGTAATGCGGCTTCACATCAGGGACCAAACTATTTGACGCTCGTTTTGACATTTTTTAGTTAAAACAGTCTTAAAGCTGACTTGAAAATATTGCAAAAGACACTATCAATGCAGACAATATATACACTGTAAGAGGGTTAAAGCAAACGATACAATTTAGCAGGGAAAGAGTTTATAATAAACCGTTTGAGTTATGAAATCGTTCAATTGGTCAGGTTTTAAATTTTGTTCACATCGAACTTATCAAAGTGCTTTAGAACAATATCAGACAAAAATCCACTGCTTTATAACCTAGTGTCCAGTTTAATGTTACAACACTGGGAGTACTGGGTGCGCAACATTAGGAATACAGAGGGCGCAACATTGGGAAAACAAGGGGCGCCACATTGGGAAAACAAGGGGCGCCACATTTAGAGTACAGAGGGCGCCACATTGGGAATACAGAGGGCGCAACATTGGAAAAAAGGGGCGCCACATTTAGAGTACAGAGGGCGCCACATTGAGAATACAGAGGGCGCCACATTGAGAATACAGAGGGCGCCACATTTGGAGTACAGAGGGCACCACGCACCGGCTCAACCCTTTCATGATCAAATTTATCGTGAAATGTTTACCCCTTCGCCACAATATAGTCGTCTACTTCAATATTGTTGTCTCCAATATCGTTTTAAAGTTAGATTAAAGGCAGTATAACTGACGTTATTTCAAGCAAACAGTGTTGATCCTGATCAGACCCGGCGTCTTATCATGATTAAACCTGTTTGCAAAATGCGATATACAGTGGAGAATCTGTTATTCTGACGTCATTCGTGACGTCATACAGTGGAGAATCTGTTATTCTTTCCCAATAAACGCGTTTACGCTAAAACTATTATTTGCAGTGCAAACAGTTTGGAGCCAGATCAGACGCCGGGTAACCCGGCGTCTGATCAGGCTCCAAACTGTTTGCCACCAAGATAAACAAGAATTATCAGAATTGTCCAAAAGTTATTTTTTTCTACGTTTTAGTGCTTTTCGTTTGGGTACGTTTGCGTTTAAACGGGAAAGAATAACAGATTCTCCACTGTATGACGTCACTGAGAGTGAAAGGATTGATCTCACCGAAACCAAATAGACATCACGGAAATATCTAGTTATAATTTCCTCCAGCTTAACGTAACAACACACTTGGGGAAAACATAATATCGGGAATAGTTCGCAAAATTCAATTAAAATTATAATATGTAGAATGCAGGATATTCGACATGCAACATTTAGGCATCGACCAATTGAATTTAGCTATTTGAATTTATAAGATTGTTTTATCAGAAAAACAGATATCTGCGATGCCTTGTAGAACAGGTCAACTCTACTGGGATACAACTTATTTCTAGTAACATCTGAAGCGTGTTCAGTAAAGAAATCGATGGCCGTCGATGGCCATCGATTGTGAGTTGGCTACCGTTGTGAAATACAGTGGAGAAAACGTAATTATTTCGTTCAAACGCAAACGCATCGCATTTAAATATAGAAAATGACAACATTTTGACAATTGAGACAACCAGTTTTAATCGGAGTGGCAAACAGTTTGGAGCCTGACCAAACGCTGGATTTAATTAATAGTTTAGACGTAACTGTGGTTATTTTGGAAAGAAAGCGTTGTCTCTACTGTACTCTGCACGCTGCACACGGGGCACAAACTGCTAACCTTAACAGCAAACAATGGTAATTGAACGCGCTACTTAATTTTATTTTGTCCGATGCACCGTTTGCTAATTTATATGAAATTAGCTACAGTGTGGATAAGCACCCTTGCATATTTGCCATGGACTCTTCCGGCATGCTTACAGTAAAAGTTCATTGCAATATCAAGTCGAGCTTCGAACTCGGTTAAATCGACATATCCGTATTTAAAAGTTAAAATGGTGGCTTAGTCACGTTATAACTTTGAAATTATGGGTATGTTCGTCTTAACCAAGCATGAAATAATGCATTTCATGTGTCGAATTATCGGTTATTTCGAGTTAAGCGAGTTCGAGATATCGAAGTTCGACTGTATATCATTTAAAACCTTCACTCTCATTGACGTCAACGTTTGCAAACAGTTTGGAAACTGATCAAACGCCGCGTAACGCGGCGTATTCTCAGGAGCCAAACTGTTTGACATTCTTTTTTTACATTTCTCAGTCATACTGCCATTAATTTTACTTTGAAACGATATTGCAGAAAACAATATTGAAGCAGACCCGATGTTACGGTGATGGGGTAAAATTCTTACGATTAATTTGGCAGCGAAACTGTTAAGGGTCAAATGATGCACGATATTAAATATCCAAATTCTCAGTCTGTTTACAGTTTTAACTCCTTAACTCTTTCCTGCCTGAAACTTTAAATGGACAATTCCAGTTTCCATTTTAGTCTAGTCCATTTCTGACTTTTATGGGTTGATTTTGACAATGTTTCGTATTATGACAAACAGTGAAGACCCTGATCAGAGGGCTCCTTTCGGAGCCCTCTGATCTGGGTCTTCACTGTTTGCATAGGATAAGTGTACTATCCACATGTGCACTGTTTGAAAAGGACGCCTATATGCCGTTCGGTTTCCCTACTGCACCCTACATGTTTGATTGTAAACAACGACATAAATAATGTAACACAATCTAACAAAACCTCATCCCACTGTTGCAGCTGGCTTTACTCTGAACTATTTCATTAATTTGTATGCCTGCCCAGACGATTTACGTCGTGCGTGGAGTCAAACGATATAATTTAATGTTAACCCTTTGGAGGTTTTACCCACCATTATTCTTCCATTACCCTTAGTTTTGAAATGATTTTTGAGTGTTTACATCCCATTACTCTTCCTATCCCTAAGTTTGAAAATGAGTTTGGAGGGTTTACCCACCATTACCCTTCCATTATCTTCAGTTTGAAAATGAGTTTGGAGGGTTTACCCACCATTACTCTTCCATTACCCTCAGTATGAAAATGAATCAGTTTGGTTTACTAACCACAACTCTTCCATTACCCTCAGTTTGGAAATTATTTTGGATGGTTTACATCCCATTACACTTGCATTATCCTCCGTTTGGAAATGATTTTGGAAGGTTTACATCACATTACTGTTCCATTACCCTTCGTTTGAAAATGAGTTTGGAGAGTTTACCCACCATTACTCTTCCGTTACCCTTAGTATGAAAATGAGTTTGGAGGGTTTACCCACCATTACTCTTCCATTACCCTCACTATGAAATGACCTTGGAGGGTTTACCCACCATTACTCTTCCGTTACCCTCACTATGAAATGACTTTGGAGGGTTTACCCACCATTACTCTTCCATTACCCTCACTATGAAATGACTTTGGAGGGTTTACCCACCATTACTCTTCCATTACCCTCACTATGAAATGACTTTGGAGGGTTTACCCACCATTACTCTTCCGTTACCCTCACTATGAAATGACTTTGGAGGGTTTACCCACCATTACTCTTCCGTTACCCTCACTATGAAATGAGTTTGGAGGGTTTACCCACCATTACTCTTCCGTTACCCTTAGTATGAAAATGAGTTTGGAGGATTTTCCCACCATTACTCTTCCATTACTCTCAGTATTAAACTTACTTTGGAGGGTTTATCTACAATAACTCTTTCATAACCTTCAGAAAAAAGATATGTTTGGAGGGTTTACCAAACATAATTCTTCTATAATCCTCAGTTTGGAAATGAGTGGAAGGTCTACCCACCATAACTCTTCTATTACCCTCAGTTTGAAATTGAACAATGTAAACAAAGACCATAAATCTGTAACAGTTTTGACCAAATTATACACTTTTTTAAATTAAGAATGAATTAACAGACGATCTTTTTCTGTAAAGGTGATTACTTTTGTCAAACTGTATGACACACTTATGGTCATAAAAAACACGTTTCCGTACAAAACCATGCGGTAAATATAAATAGTGTTTTCTTAACCTTCTATCCTGCATTCTGGCATTTCTATCCTCTTAAGGGTGTATCAATGTCATGAATTTGGAATTTTTTCAAAGTATATGAAAACACTCTATGATTGTTTTGTATTGAAGAGCTATGTAAGATAAATGAAAAAATAGAAAAAGTGTACATTCTGGTGAACAACAGTTGGCTCTACGGCCATGTAAAATTTACCCCACCCACTTCCTTTTATTTTGTCCTTTTCAAACAGCACGCTTCAATAAAATCCATTTTAAATGAAAACAAATATGATAATTTGGTTTTGTGTTATTTATTTCCTATCTATGGTAGTATTTCTTCATACAAAAACTAATTTAAGAAAACAACGGCACCGAATGTGAGATTTATAAAGCTCTAAATATCATCGATATGGAATTTTTTTTGTAAATTTTGTAAGGGGAGATAACTCTTTTTACTTTAATAACTCAAAATTTTCAACACTGACCTTTCAATTTCTTTTCATATTTTGAACTGCATTAGCATGGGCTTTCATCTGGTAGAATTTAAGAAAAAGTTTAATACTAGAACTATTTCATTTTCAAACTTTTTTACTTTTTTTCATAAAATAAAAAATCTAATAAAATCATGCCCTATATAAAGCATATTTTTGATATTCAAGGATCCATATTGTTCAAACCTGGTGCCTGCTTTGTCTAAATTTGGTTTATATATGTGAAAATACCACCATAGACATGAAATAAATAAATAAAACCCAAATTACAATTTTCGTTTTGTTTTGAAATAGATTTTACTGAAGCTTGAACTCTGAATGGGTAAAATTTGAAAAAAAATCCAAATTTGACATACCTTTTTCTAATCGCTGTAGCTAAAAATAAAGGACACCACCATGTTTTTTTTTTTTCTTTTTTTCATTCATCATAAATAGCTCTTCCAAAAAAACAATGATAGAAAAAAAGTTTAATACTTTGAAAAAATCGCTTATGACATTGATACACCCTTAAGGAGGGTAATGGGGTGTAATGGTGCTAAAACGCGCACAAGTCAAATCACACACGTAAGGTAATGGGAGCGTAATGGTGAATAAACCCTTAGAAGTCATTTGATTAAGGATTGTAATGAGAGGGTAATGGTGGATACACTCTTCAAAGTTATCTTATTAAGTAGGGTAATAGAGGGTTACGGTGCTTAAACCTGTCATTTTCACACGGAGGGTAATTGAAGAGTTACCGCCCAATGTCCTTTTCTTAAAGAGGGTACTAGAGGATAAACCCTCCAAAGTCTTTTTAACAGGCAGTGTAATAGTGGGTAAAACCTCCAACTCATTTTCATTCTGAGGGTAATGGAAGAATAATGGTGTGATAACCCTCATAAATCATTTTCAAAGTAAGGGTAATTGAAGAGTAATGGAAGATAAACCCTCCAAACTTATTTTCAAACTAAGGTTGATGGAAGAGTAATGGGATGAAAACCCTCCAAAATCATTTCCAAACTGAGGGTAATGCAAGAGTAATGGTTAGTAAACTCTCCAAATTCATTTTTATACTGAGGGTAATGGAAGAGTAATAGTGGGTTAACCCTCCAAACTCATTTTTATACTAAGGGTAATGGAAGAGTAATAGTGGGTTAACCCTCCAAACTCATTTTCAAACTGTTGGTAATGGAAGAGTAATGGTGGGTAAACCCTCCAAACTAATTTTCATACTAAGGGTAATGGAAGAGTAATGGTGAGTTAACACTCCAAAATCATTTTCAAACTGAGGGTAATGGAACAGTTATGGTGTGTAAACCCTCCAAAATCATTTTCAAAGTAAGGGTAATTGAAGAGTAATGGTGGGTAAAGCCTCCAAATCCATTTTCATACTGAGGGTAATGGATGAGTAATGGTGGGTAAACCTTCCAAACTGAGGGTAATGGAAGAGTTATGATGGGTTAACACTCCAAAGTCATTCTCATACTGAAGGTTATGGAAGAATTATGGTGTGTAAACCCTCCAAAATCATTTTCAAATTAAGGGTAATTGAAGATATATGGTGGGTAACAACAACAACACACACACTCATTGTCTCCAATTCTCTTTTCCAGTCATCCGGGTACTTTTAACCTTACGCATCCTCTCGGTCATTTCTTTTTTCACCTTACGCATACTCTCGGTCCTTTCATTCGGATGACATCGGACCCTATCGTAGAAAACTCGCGTCATTAGAAACGTTGAAATCGGACCGAGAGAAATGTCCAAAAGCTGCGGTTGCGCATCTGGCATGTGATGTCTCACAAACGGCACGAACCATAACAACATCGGTACTTATTACGGAGACTTTTATTCAGTTTTCGAAATAGATCGACCGGTTTTAGCTTTGGATTCGTGGCATTCATCATACCTACCCTGGCCGACCCAGAACATGCTCCTACATCTCTATTAATTTCTATCTAGTTCTATGCATAGATGTGTGTAGTTTATGTCGAAATAATGACGAGACTCTAATAAAGATTTTAAACTACATCCTGTCATGCAACATTACGGCTATTTCTTGTCTGAGACGGTACCATGAGGTACATTTTTAAACGAAACTTGTGTCTATTGACGGTTTATTTGGTATTCAATGTGAATAAAAAAAAACATTTCTCTTTTTACCGTAACCGTGATTATTTGGAAGTTTGGCATGATAAGCGAAAAAAGTACGATAGACTCGTCCCGGTAAGGGTCGCCCTGCCAGTGAAAAAGTTCTAAAGGTTTTTTGTTTTTTTTTATATTATGACAGATCTATAGCACTAGATCTATCAACTTTTTTTTTTTTTTTTTTTTTTTTTTTGGAGCCTGACACCTATGGTGCTCACTGACAGCGGTGGGTGTTGGAAAATTTTATATTGAAGTTAATTGATACAGTGGAAAACCGGTTATTCTTTCCCATTAAACGTGTTTACACTAGATCTATTATTTCCATTGCAAACAGTTTGGAGCCAGATCAGACGCCGGGTAACCCAGCGTCTGATCAGGCTCCAATCTGTTTGCCACCAAGATAACCATGAATTATAAGAATTGTTCCAAAGTTGTACTTTTCTACGTTTTAGTGCTTTGCGTTTGTGTTTCGTTTGCGTTTAAACGGGAAAGAATAACGTTTTCTCCACTGTAAGTGATGATAATCATAACCGATCAATAAATTCATATTACCTGTCCTAATTTAGTAAAAACACCAATACCCATATCATTGATTCTCATACATCAGAACCCTCCCATATATTTTTCCTTAGTCAACTAATTTTTCTCTTTGAAATGCTGGTAATGTCTTAATGGTTGTTTCTCTGTCTGGCCAAATTGAAAATGGTTTAAGTCAAGAGTCAAAAAGAGAATGCATGAGTCATATTAAAAGAAAAATATTATTTAAAGACCTTGACAAAATTCAAATTAAAATCAAGACCATGCAGCCATTGTGAATGCCCAATCTGGCCATGCCACCTTAACTGTTTCAGTCTGTTAGTCACTTTTATCCACAGAGATTGATCAGTCTTTCCCTGTAACAACACCATTCAAATTTTATTTCAATGTCAGTTAAAACTAAGCATGCAAAGCTTTCTAAGTAATATTATACATGATTATTCATTGAATATCTATATTATCAAGGAATATGAAATATGCCACACTTTGACAGATATGTACAGTCAATCTTGATTTAATAGTTGACCACTCACTGAAGTAGATATGTGTAATTGTTTCATCAAGTTATTATTGCAAGATAAAAAAAGAAAGAAAGCTCCAACTGGAGCTAGCTTTCTGCATAATTATTATCCTCACACCCCTATTTTGAAAACAAACCTACTGAATGGATGCCTAATATAAGTACAGTCAGTCTTATATTGAAATCAACCTAAGGGTCACCTACTGAATGGATGCCTTATATAAGTGTGACTGTTGAATATTGTAAAATAGAATCAACATACTGTCATAAAATGATACATTACATGTTTATGGATCATGGATCTGTTTCAAAGGAATGTGCTACTGATCTTAGTGGTCAGATAAACTCAAAGTTAAATTCCAAGTACATATGTTGATGTTATGCCTTTTTTATGTTCATGTACATGTAAAATGATTTTCAAAATGGTATGTATAAATACATGTACATGAGTTATACTAGCAATTCATAGTTAATTTGCTGATCATTTCCCATTATTCAATTTCCATTAACGCAGAAAAAAATCATGATATTTACCATATTTCTTGAAATTTCAAAATTAAAAAATAAACAGTAATTTGCAATGGTATATTCTAATAGTTTTAGTCTATTTGTAAAAACTTGATTTTACACTCCTATATTAAATCATCACTAATTGAAATAGCAGAAATATTTTAGAATACAGGTGACTGCTTAAATCAGGGTTAACATAATTTAGACAGCAACCATCTGTACTTAAGATTGCATAGTGATCTTCTATTGATTACTGCCTTGATGAATGATTGACTACATATTACTAATTGAAGTAAAAGTTTTTTTAATTAATGCAGGTGCTATAAGGCAGCAGCTCATATAGGGATTTTCTTAATTCTTCAAGTTTATCCTGCATTAAACAACCACCTGTGTTTAAGATTGCCTTGTGATATTCTATAAAGTGACTGCTTAATAAATGATTGACTATGTTTATATTAAGCTTGTCAGTTCAGAACCTCCTTGTGTATCCAAAACAATGAACAGCCTCAATTTCAAATTACAGGGAAAGCAACATGGTTGCATGCTTCAACAAGTCTGGAAACATACAAATACATGTAGTTGTACTGTGTTATCAATTACAAATTGCCAAGTGGCTGGAGTCATGGTACATTAATCTACAGTCAATCCTGTAATAAGTGACATCTATAAAGAAAACATATGGTAAACATAAATACAGGTGGTTCTTTAAAAGCTGGGTGAGACTTATGCAGAAAACTCCTGTAGATTTAATAAATGCATTATTGCCAGCTTACATTCAGCAACCATGCACCTGCCTTTTGAGATTGGAATGTGAGGTCAAGTAGTAGTGGCTACAAAATTGACTAAATGTAAAAATATCCTCAGTTTTTAAGATCATATTTGACTATTTATGTTTCATTTCAAAAAGACATGTTCATTTATTTTACAAATGGACAACCAGTGCAGATCAGACCCAGATTCAGAGGGCTCTTTGAGGTCTGTACTGTTCAGTAGGACAATACAGTATTCACAGGTACAATATATTTGTAAATAATGTGTATAATAATAAAGGACACCAATCAAAGGTTCTATAGATTAATTGTTGCTAGTTTATTGCTGATAAAGTTGAGGCATGCATGGATATGATAAAAAAATCATCTGCAAGCAAACAAAGTGATCATCTTCTCACTTGAAAAACCTTTATTTCAATGGGGCCCTACCGATATACAGAGTAACCCCGCATGGAAAGTGTGATTAGAGTAGCGCCCCTGAATGAGCGGTTGTTTCCGGTTCAATAGTGAAGTACACATAGTATCGAAACTCCTTTATCCTCAAACACGAATTTGAGGAGATCGTCTGCTTGTTAGTGTAGAGCTTATATTATATACAGTAGAATCTGGCTATACATTATTGAAAGCGCAATCTCTCATATTGTTCAAAAATAGAATTAAGACAGGCATTTACTTTGCCTACAATAAAACTTACAAAAACTTCCATAGATATACCGTTCTATGCATATCATTTATTCATATGTTTATTAAAATAATTCATCAATCTGCACCTCAATAAATATGTTATACCTCCCAGCAGACGATAGCTTAAAGCAGAATGTACCTTAACCTGCCTTAAGGGGTCACCTATCTTCAAAACTAATACCATCTATTGGGTAAAGGATTAAACCCCGTTACATGGATGTGTCATAGCAACATTCTGGTTGCTGTTAATCAACCATAAACCCTACCCGCTATGAATACCTATCATTTGATTTAATACTTTAGCTGATTAAATAAGGAAAAATACCGTAGGAATGACCAACTATGCTAATAGCATGATAAGGGTTAATATTAAAAAAAAAATACTGCCTACTTTCTTGATAAAAGTTTAGAACATGATATTAATTTTGACTTAAAACATATATGAGTGTGAAACAGTTCTACCCCTGATCAGCCTGTTATTATATATGCTGCATCTTATCTGGTTCCAAACTGTTTATAACTGATAGTGTTTTAAGCCTATTATAATTAGTGAACTGGTAAAAGATCAACAGAAATAAAATTTTAATCTACTAAAACGATGGAATACATGCTTTACTTTCAACATTGAGTTTTCAATAGAGTACACATTTAATGATAGGAGAGGGGTTCTAAAGTATTTATGTTGTTAAAACGGTATGTATTTCCTATTAACCCTTTAAATACGCCTTTGGTTTATGCCTTCATTGAAGGAAAGAGTTCTAATTCAAAGTTTTTATTAGCATGAATGTGCAACATTAAAAACATTGAATATCCTAGCAGATGGTAGCTTAAAGCAAGTTGAAAGTAAAGTAGCATGTACTTTTCAATCAACCTTTAATGGACACCTGTCTTTCCAGGTAGGAACAGGCGCTCGGGTAATGGGTTTACCCATTACCTAAACCCATTACCCCACAGCCCGTGTTAAGTATTGAATATAGGTCACCACTTAAAGCAGGTTGAAAGTAAAACATAATGCGCCTTAAGGTGCACCCTGCTTTACTTAAATCCTGCTTTAAGGTACCACCCACTACGACATAAAATATCACATATGTTTCATAATTATGACTGCTTAGTGCATGAAGAGGATTTATTTGCTTTGAAGGTGGAATTCATTAAAGGAGTAAAAGGCATAATGATGGGGGTAATGGGTAAAGCTTTTGCACATGAAGGAGTGCATGGTATAGGAGATTAAAATTTATTCCCCACATGAATAACAATGTGGATCCTATATAAAAAAAATAAATAAAATAGTTTGGTGTGATTTGATTCCAGCCTGTGTACCCAAGACTTAAGCTTCCGTTTTATGGCTATGGGGCATTGTGTATATATGACTCTTATGGGACAGCAGCTGCACCCCAATGGGGGGTCAGTATACAATTCGATTTCTAGCTAATTGGTTACTTCCTGTTGTTAGTTGTGATGATGCTTTGCGCTTTATGGCCCCTGGGCAGAAGCCTTGAGAGGTGAAATCCATGTGCGCTATGAGCATGACAGGCTGAACTATTTCTATGAAATTTCTGTCAACTAAAATCTGCTGGTATATAATGAACAACAAAGTATACATTTTTGAAGAAACTGTTTACCATTCAACATATTTTAAAAGATCAGTTTAACCCTTTGCCTAATGAATATTCATGTCATTATTAATAACTGAATAATACAAAGTTTATGTTTAATACCGGCAATGTCTTAATAAATATCCCCTTTTTCACCTGTAATAGGCAGCATTTATAGACCTATAATGTCATTTAAGAACCAGAGGACAGTCATTGATTATAGAGACTGTTCCTATATAGAAACCATCTGTTAAGGATCTACTTACGTAGTAACTATTAAGCTATGCACAACTACTGGTGTAAAGAAGGAAGATAAGAAGTAATGTGCCACTTTGTCTTATGAGCAACAAAGATTTGTGTCACACTGATGTTTTTGCAGATTAAGACCAATACTGTTTACAAGCTAACAGATAAGAGCTTGACTTGATGGCTCCTATAACTAAAAGAGCTCTTTGAACAGGGTCTATTATGTTTTCAAAGGTGTGAAAAAACATTCCTATGAAGTAAAGAAGGATTAACACTAAGCGCGACTCAACAGAGTTCATGTCGACTTTTGCCAAACAATTTGGATCCAGGTAAGATGCACGGTATCACATTCCAGCGGTATAAACAGTATAGAATACGTTACAAAAAATGACAATTGTTTCAAATATTAATCCATGTTAACGTTCTTTTACCGAGGTGAAAACCCGTGTCTGTTAAGTATGTTAAAAGTCGGCTTCTTTGTTATATAGAAAAAGTATGATCAGTGCTACTTTCGGTTTGCTAAAAACGATGAAATAAATAACCGTCGCATTTGACATTAAACAAAATTAATACATTAAAATACATAGGGATAAACGGGAGCTTGACTGCATATAGATATAGGTATCAAACTAATAAACCGCATTCGATCTATTCTTTTCCGAATCGTTTATGACCGTTATCGACACCGTCTCAATGATGCTTTACTAAACCGGAAACAACCTTTTCCTTATCAGGGGAGTTAACTCGTGATGAAAATTGGGACAACTCTGTAATGCGGTAGGGCCACATTGGATGTACATCAACAGTCAGTACCTGACATACCCATTCAGTGAAAAATGAATTGCTTAGCAAATTTAAAACTACCTCACAAAAACAAAGAAAATGAGTTCAAACTATTTCTCTTACTTATTTATTACATAAATACTTGTAGATCAAAATCAGCAAACACTAGTTTCAGTTGGAAATATTTGGCAATCTTCATAATTTTCAAGATATTTGTATTTGGTACAGGGTTATTCAATTCTTAATCTTATCTGGCTATAAAATCACAATGGGCAGTTGAAATTATCCCCTCTTTTATCATAGCAACATAGGGATGGTGTGGTTCCTATGTTGCCATCAGACTTAAGGATCACAGATATAGACTGTTCTCTTGTCTGTAGCCTAGCTCAAAATGTCTGTACATTACCAACCAGACTTGGAAGAAGCTGTTACATAATGCTTCCAAGCTTCTATAATTCTTCAAATTTTCTTTTGTAAAGACACCTGAATTGGTTCAGTGAAATGTATAGTAATCATTGAAAATACAAGTAGATATTAACAAATAAGTGTAGCTTTTAGGAAGCCCTGTAGTTATCCCTGTCTACTTGCAAAGCAGAAAAAAATAAAAATGCAAATATTTCTATAATCTTTAATATTTTTCAGTGTGAATGTATTTATTCTTACACTTTAAGCATATATTTAAAGTGGAAATGAAAGATGTAAAATGTCTTACTTTCTTAATTTCAGAAATATCCCCATATAAACATTCTAGATCTGTTTAGTTTGATAAATATTAGATTTACTGTCATATTGATAAATATACAGTTGCTCTACTCTGATGGCAGTCTGTGATAAATTATATGTATAAAATGAATCTAAAAGTCATATTTTAATCATGTTGATCTAGATCTAGAAATCTAGTAGATCTAGATATGTAATCTATATTTTGGACTTCCGCTTCCGGTTTGGCGAACATGGACGTGAAAATCTGCGGGGAAGAAATCTGAAGACAAAAATCAAGTTACATCGAAGGAAACTTGAATAATATTTTGAAAACAACAGTGCTAAAAGAACAATAACATAACAGACTATCGTTTAGGCATAAATTTATTTCGGAAAAGCAAAACAGTAGTCGAAAAATTGGAAACATAGGGAAAGTACAAGGCATGGTCTTTGGCGCTTTTTGAACGGCCATTCTAAATTCCAAATTTTCAAATTCAAAGTTCATTAAATATCTAAGTGGCACTTTTGGGTAAATAGTCAAACATAATTAATTGCATCTGCATCAGGAAGTGTGGGTGAATCTCATAATAACTTATATTAGGAAGTATAAAAACCTGACTAAAATTAGTTTGAACTTTTTATTTTTAAAGGAAACGGATTGAACAATAAATCATAAATAAGGCAGTAAATATTTTGTTTTTACCAAGCGCAATATAGTTAAAGTAGTTTTAACATTTTATAAGGTATTTCAGATTCCAGAAGGTAGGAAAACTGTTATTTCATTGTTAGTATTCTGCTTGCTAAAACTGGTACTACCATCCCAGATTCATTTTTCATTTTTGATTTAAACGGTAATACGAATAACATGTAAAGGTAGGGCGCTATCCCAGAAAGTGGCTGCTGCAGGAGTGACGAACTGACGTACCCTGCAGTAAGCGCTTTCTCCTACCCCTTGGGGAATATGATTTTTTTTTAGTTTATTCATTGTACATACTGGTTGTTTTAGATGTACAGTTAAATTTTTTATTATAAGATTGTGAGGGAGTTCCATGAGATCAAGAATACAAGAAGATAAACTGAATCACGTGTAGTTGAAAATTGGTCATAAATTATAAAATGCTCTATGAATTTCCATAACAAACAAAAAATTAAAACTCTGTAACTGTCCCTCCTGTGCTGCATGGACTGCTTGCCAATAAAAGAGGTTGAGGAGTTTTTGAGTAAAGAGCTCAACAAAGATTTAGAATCAAAGTACGAGCGAGTAGTCATACTGAGTGACAGTAAGGGAAGATATCTGGAGGCAGAGTACGAGGGACTGAGAGGGAAGCCAGAGGAGTTTTTGTGGTGGACCTGTAGTGGAAGAGACACCAAAGCAGGGGTCAAGTTCCTAATTGATAATATACATAAAATTAGAGACGGAAAAAAAACTATAGTACTCTTTTGGCATTTCACTTGCAACGTTACCAGGAAAATTGACAGACTAATATACAAGAGATATGACAGTAGTGAAGACTTGTTAGCAAATTTAAAGCCATTTTTAGAAACTTTGGAGACAGTACACAAAACAGAGGAAAATATTGATTTGGGTATATTAGAAACACCACCTGTCTTCACTAGGGAATGGAATATGGGGAAACATGCACATGACTGGGAATTAATCGACGACAGTGACCTACATAGACAGATTTCTGACCTCAATGACCTTATTAAAAACTTCAACACCAAACTAGGCTTTAGATCACCAAGATTCACAATTGATTTCATCCACAGAAGAAGAAACAAAAAAAAGGCACAAACTAAAATCAATCTGGACCCAATTTTGTTAAAAGACGGAGTTCATCCAATTGGCATAGTTGCAAAAAGTGGATGATTAAAATACTTCAATCAGTATCCTCATAAAAGAATAAAATCAACTTAGGGTATACGTAGCAGAAATAAAGTAACGTAACCCCCCCAATTTTTTAAATAATTATCTACACACCAATTAGCATTTCAGCATGGGTAATCAGTGTGTGACAAACTGATGTACCACTGTTAAAGTTCATGTGTGTGACAAACAGATGTACGACTGAACGAACGCATGCTGATCTGTAGACCAGATGGAGAATCACGTTTATTGAAACCATAAATGGAATTTGCATAATCCTTAAGTGTGCATAAATTTCCAGTGAGTGACAAACTGATGTACCACTGCTTTAAATGTAGACTAAATGTAGAGTAATAAACTTATGGTAAAGCAGATATCTTGAACCCAGTGTGTGACAAACTGATGTACCACTGTTTAATATTAATATAAGAAGCTATTAAGGTTAAGTCAGTGTAAAGGAATAAAAATGGCAACTGGTGGAGATTTCACCCATAGTACTCCCTTAAGGGGAAATAGTGCTGTTCAATCAGGAGCAGATAGAAGGTCACTCTTCAATAATGCAGACATGGAGCTTAAAAGAAAAAGGCTTATGAGCCCAGAAATGACTAATCTGTGTGTAAAATGTGAAAGAACACTAAATGAAAATACGGTGGAATGTGGAAACTGTGGATTAAAATTCTGCATTAAATGTACAGGTATGACAGTTGTAGGTCTGAACATGATCAAATCAGGTGCAATCCCTGACTATACTTATCAATGTAAGTGGTGCAAAAACACAATGCCAACATTGGAAAACATTGATAAGAAATTGACTATTATGAATAGCCACAATGAAACTAGATTCAAGGAAATAGAAGACAGGCTGCAGAAAATGGACCTTAAAACTGAGGAATCCATAAAAGAGAAAATGAAGGGTACAAAATCAGAAATTTTAAGTGAAATTGATGAGAGAATAAAGACAGTGGTGGACGAAAGGACCAAAGAAATGGACGATAGAAGAAGAAGAGAGTTAAATGTGATGGTTTTCAATCTACCCGAGGGCTTGCACAAAGAAGGCATAAAAAACAAGGAGGAAGACGAGTCCGCTATAAGATCTATAGCTTCTGACATAGGAATTGACGACATCAAATTAATAACACAGTATAGATTAGGTAAAAGGCAGTTAACTAAAATAAGACCACTTAGACTAGTAGTACAAAATCCTAAAGAAAGGAAATTTCTACTTGATAATTCAAAAGAAATAAAAAACAAAGCGTTGCCCAAATACAAAAGAGTAATCTTCTTTAAAGACCTGACTGATGATCAAAGAGCCGAAAGAAAAACCAAGCGGGAGAGAACAGCCAATGGGGAGGAAAATGAAAGACAGATGGAAGTACATCCACCGTATAATAGGAGATTAGCAGAAAGGCTACATAACTCCGTAGTCAACAGTAATATATCGAGCTTATCCCAAGAAGGGGCAGACCCGTTTGGTGATGAAACGGTGATGGATTTGAGCTCCCTACATGAGAAAACTGTGATTGGTGGAATCCAGTTGGACACTTACAGGACAGCCAGTGTGGCTAGTAAGGATTGTGTTGAAACCACAAACGTGGGGACAGATAAGCAGTGTGACCACTGATTGTTTTAACAATGTACATACGGGTAAAAGTTTTAATGTGATTAACAAAAGAACTAGTTACAAAGATGGAAGTCATACTCTAATACCAAATGATAACATTAAGATACTATATACAAACGCAGACTGCTTGACAAAGAGTAAAATACTAGAACTTGAAAACTTAGTAATAGAAACTAAATCTGACATATTGGCGGTTACAGAAATATTCCCGAAATTTACAAATAACCCATGTCAATTAGATGAAATGTATAAGATACAGGGATATAACATATTTAAATCTAAAGAAACAAAAGGTAGAGGAGTAGCGATATATGTAAAAAAGGATTTGAGAGCCAATGAAATAGAATTTGAAAATGAATTCCAAGAGGCAATCTGGTTGGAATTCGAAATGCCAGATGCCGATAAACTGCTGTTAGGATGTATTTACAGAAGTCCTAACAGTGATAACACAAATAATGACAATCTTTTATCATTACTCCAAAAAGCAGTTAAATCAAATTACTCTAGAATAATGGTGGTAGGAGATTTTAACTATAGAGAAATAAATTGGGAATTGTGGTCAACGGATAAGGGAATAAATCACAGTGAGTTTAAATTTCTTGAAGGCATAAAGGATTTATACTTACACCAACATGTCAAAAACTTTACTAGATTTAGAGAAGGTAATAAGCCATCAATACTTGATTTAGTTTTCACAAACGAGGAAAATATGGTTGAAGAAATTATATATAAACCAGGTATAGGGAAGAGTGACCATGTGGTCTTAGAGTATGATTTAGTTTGTAAACTAAACTGTAAAACGAATTTATCTCCAAAATACCAATACAGTAAAGGAGACTATGAATCCATAACTAGGGAAATACAAAAAACTGACTGGGAATTACTGGATAACATGGGGATTCAAATGGCGTGGGAGGTATTTGCAGAGCACCTTTCCATTATAATTGAGCAAAATATTCCATTAAGCACAAACCATCCAAGCCATAGGAACCCGCACGTTGACAGTGAAACTAGGTCGGCCATCAGAAACAAACATACAAAATGGGTTAAATACCAACACTGTAGGAACCACATAACCTTTAACGAATACAAAATATCAAGAAATAAAGCAACGTACCAACTAAGGAAATCAAAATACAATCATGAAAAGCGCATAGCAGAAAACATTAAGGATAATCCTAAACAGTTTTGGAAATATGTCAGATCTAAAACAAAAACTCCATCAGGAGTTGATGTAGTGGAAGTAGATGGGGAAACAATTCAGGATGATAAACAAATAGCAGAGGCCTTCAATAGACACTTTGTAACTGTGTTTACAAAGGAGGACACCACTATCCCAAGAGTAACAGAAAAAACTGATAGCATACTAATGGATCTTGAAGTAAATGAGGAAATAGTTATGGCAGTGATTCAACAACTAAACACCAATAAAGCACAGGGACCGGATGGGATACACCCTAGAGTTATTCATGATTGCAGAGAATCTATAGTAAAACCCCTATGCAAGTTATTTAGGAAATCTCTGGATGAAGGGAAACTCCCAAATGAATGGAAGAATGCCAATGTGAGCTCTATCTACAAGGCCGGAAAAAAGAAAAATGTAGAGAACTACAGGCCAATAAGCGTTACTTCTATATGTTGTAGATTAATGGAAAAAATAATAAGAAATGTAATAATGAATCACTTAGAAACAAATTCCCTCTTATCAGTATACCAACATGGCTTTTGAAAGCATAGATCATGCAATACTCAATTACTTGAATGCATAGAAGATTGGTCCAAAGCATTTGATGAAAATAAAGAAACAGATATCGTCTATTTAGACTTCAAAGCTGCATTCGACAAAGTACCCCATAAAAGACTCTTGGAAAAGGTAAAAAGTTTGGGGATCAAAGGAAAAATTTATTCATGGCTAGAAAACTTTTTGAGCAACAGAAGGCAACGTGTAGTGGTAGGGGGGGGGGGGGGGGGGGGAAATCTTCCTGGCAAAATGTAACAAGTGGAGTCCCACAAGGTAGTGTATTAGGACCGTTACTTTTCCTAATTTACATAAATGATTTGCCAGATGCAATAGAATGCACAATTAAACTTTTTGCAGATGATACAAAACTATATTCAATCCAGGAAAAAACAAGGGATGAAGAAAAACTACAAAATAGCATATTTGACGCATGTCGATGGTCAGAAAAATGGCAAATGATCTTTAATATAAAAAAATGTAAATCAATGCATATAGGAAATTCCCTTGCTAATTAATATTTTATGATCTCTCCCGATAAAAGCATAGAAAAAATTACTCAAACAACCTCAGAAAAAGACTTGGGAGTCGAATTTGACAACAAATTAAAATTTGATAAACACATTTATACTAAGATAAATAAGGCAAATAGTATTCTAGGGCTAATAGCAAAAACATTCACGTGTGTTTCAAGGGACGTGTTCCTCCATCTGTTCAAAGCTATGGTGAGGCCCCATTTAGAGTATGCATCAGTAATATGGTCCCCTCACTACAAAAAGTATAACGTTGCAATTGAAAATGTCCAAAGAAGGGCGACAAGAATGCTAAAAAATCTAAGAGACAGTAGCTACAGTGAGAGGTTAAGGCAGCTAGGCATTCCAACCCTGGAGTACAGGAGGGACAGGGCAGATGTAATCCAAGCTTATAAAATATTGAATGGGTTAGATAAAACATCTGCCAACCTACTATTAGTAAGAGGTGACAATATAACAAGAGGGAATAACATGAAACTCATTAAACCCAGAGCAAGAACAGAATTAAGAAGGGGTGTATTCAGTCATAGAGTCATTGATCTATGGAACTCCCTCCCAAACAGTGTAGTCCAAGCACCCACTCTAAATACATTCAAATCAAGGTTGAATGGGTACTGGGGGGTCACCAACAAACCTAATAAGTTTTATGCCGAGTGCTTTAACCCATAGTTTGGTTCCAATTATGTAAACCGACTACAATATGAACATTATATAACCAGTGTAAATAGATTGTACATAATAAAAGGGAGCTCTTAAGTTCCAGATAGATATAAATGTATTTTAACCCGTTAAATGAAAATAAATATATGGAGCAATTTTAAAAAAGTGAAGTGAATATATAAGCCAACCGCAGCGAAAAAGAAAATTCATCGGAGGAAAACGCATCCAAAAGGGCCAAAGAAGTGGAAAACGCTTATGCATCCTTAGATGCATCCGGCCTCGATACTACATGAACTACATGATAACTGTCATTAAATCTATACCCGTTTCAAATGAGATGCGTGTACATGCTATGCATGATCTAAGCATACAAATATTCTCATTTAATCAGGGATAATCTATACTATAGTATAGATTATCCCTGTTTTAATTTGACAATCAAAATTGAATTTGAATCTCTCTATATATTATAATTGGTTGTAAATAATCAGTGAGTGTAAATCTAGATCTACATATTAATAATAGAATAATGAAGGACAACAATCAACAAAGGTTTCAACGGAAATGCCGAGAGATTTTACTTTTTTAAATCAAAGAACATGACTTGAACTACGAAGCAGATATTTCTCTCTTCCCCTCTCTCTCTCTCTCTCATTAAGTGGATTTGGGTGGATTCGGGTGGAATTAGGTGTATCGTTACTCTCTTAAATTAAGTGAAAATTTATATGTCAGCACAACCTAAGTTTTTATTCAGAATAAGGAATAAATACACGGTATGGTAAATATCTCGAATATCACAACTATTACGTTGGATCTATTTGACAACCACCTGTTGCCGTGTTGGGAGTCAAAGTGTGATAGGACTCTCCCTTTAAAAAAAGCATTTAATTCTATTTTTCGATAAAATCGCGCTTTGCAACTTATGTTAGACCTTCGTAGTATTCACAGGACCTTTCCTCCCCTTTATTTTTTTATTTTTTCCAGATAGTAACGCGTAATAAAGAATGAGATTATACGTTCCACTGCACTAGCTTATGTAGATTTCGGGTTTGTTGTCCCCGAGTGCGCGTGCTCGCTAAGTGTAAACAAAGTGAGGGATGCCGAATGAAGGGTGTATGACGTAGGTCTGGAAAAGAGAATCGAGTGTCGTTGTAGAGAGGTAGCACTGTACAAATTTATATAGTAAGTATATCTTTTGACAAGTACATTAAAGAAATGTCTTCCTGTTGGCCATAGTTCAAAACGAACCATGTTCACCCTGACACCGCGTTGAGGTCGGAAGACGTAGTCAGGGGCCGGGACCACCTGATTGGTAGTCCCTAAACATGAAAACACAAGGCTCGTCCAATAAAATTAATCACTGAGCCGTAAAGAAGTAACAAGAACTGAACGAAAATAAAACTAAACTTCCTCCGTACCCTCAGAGTTCTCCTCTGTTTTTTTCTCAGGCGTGTTTACCGGTGGCACAGGAATGACTCCCTTGGGCGTTCTGTCTTCGTATCGACAGAACCAAAGACCCCTGTTGATAAGCATATCAACAGTGGTCTCTAATTCTGTCGGATCGAAGAACCCATACCCAGGGAGGCCATTCACCACCACCGTCACAACATCCATACCCGAACAGAACTCCTCGAGGGCAGGGAGATAGTTGACAATGACTAGAGAAATTGGAGTGCTCATGACTATTTAACATATGCAACTGAGACCAGTTTTACAAGTTCAATGCAAAATGTATTGCGTAAAGGCTATAAATAGATTTGTTTACGTCATGGTGTAATCTTACTTGGAGAACAAATGGGTATACCAGAGTAATGGTTGTTACTAAATATACTTACCATAACTCTTCCATTACCCTCAGTATCAAAATGACCCGGCGTCTGATCTGGCTTCAAACTGTTTGCACTGCAAATAATAGTTTTAGCGTAAACGCGTTTATTGGGAAAGAATAACGTTTTCTATATGCTAGAAATACTACAAACTGCGCCTTTTATTGATTTGATAGGTGTTTTAAATTGTTATGTGATAAATAGAAAAAGCAAATTCGTGCCTATTACTTATCAACTGAATACGTCATATTATTCAAGTCAACTCGGTTATTCGGTTATTAAATATGATAATTACTGAGCACTAAAAAAAGATCCTCTATATATCACACATGCATTTTTCACTTATTATACTGAAGTTACATGTATCAAGTTGCATAACTTTTCAAAACACCCCTCGCAATATCTTAAACACTACCCAATGAAGATGCTATTCTTTAACGTTCAACCAAAACGAAATGCAAACGCATTTTTACAAAATCGAGAAAATTACATTTTTTTACAATTTTGTTAACTCTAATCTGAATGGCAAACAGTTTTGAGTCTGATCAGACGCCGGGTACCCGGCGTCTGATCTGACCCCAAACTGTTTGCAATGGAAATGCATGTAATAGTTTTAGTATTAACGCGTTTTTTTGTTGTTGTTTTTTTTTTTGCAAGAATAACGTTTTCCCCACTGTACCATTTATGCCGTACGAGACCATGTTTTCATACAATACATATTATATATATTACATATTTAGGATGGTTTCTTGTTCGGAAAATATTGTTGATATTGTTAGAAAACTCTCTGGGGAAATTAGAATACTTCCCACGCTAAATAGTTTTGACTTTCATGCTTTGCTGTGCTTTAAGGTACATTCGTTAGATACTGTGTATGTTCAAAACAAGTTATGTAGACTGTTCGGTCCCCATTTGAATGTGCTGGGAGGTTTGCATGGCAATATGGCATTAACTGTCAGAGTCTATATTAACTCCATTCGCTGCCTTATACAGAGTACAATGGTTATTTGTAAACAGTATGAACATCTTACGTAAATACATGTACCTCTATCGGTCCCCGTACGATAAAGTTTAATGTGCCGCGTCTTTATCTACTTACATGTACATGTAGCTACAGAGGAGAACAAAGTATTCTTTCCCAACACAGTCTAAACTACATGTAGATTCTTCTAAATCGCTTAACTCTTTCCTCCCTGAAACTTTAAATGGACAAATCTCGTTTCGATTTTAGTCTAGTCCATTTCTGACTTTTAAGGGTTGTTTTTGTCAATTTTTGGAGTTATGACAAACAGTGAAGACCCTGATCAGAGGGCTCCTTTCGGAGCCCTCTGATCTGGGTATTCACTGTTTGCATAGGACAAGTGTACTATTCATATGTACACTGTTTGAAAAGCACGCCTATATGCGGGACTAGGGTTCAAAGGGTTAAATCAGCCTTACCGGTTTTTCAGATGTTCAAATTCGAAAATCGATCTCGATTAAGACGAACATATCCGTATTTCATGTTCGAACTAACGCAAGTTCGAAGTATCGAGTTTCGACTGTAATTGTTTGCAAAAACAGTTATTTCCTTTGAAAGCAATTTGAAACTAGATCAGACAGATTAAAGCTTGATCAGGCTCTAAACTATTTGCCACTCGGATTTAGACCAATTCTTAGAGATTAAAATTATTTTTACTTTTGATTGCATTGCGTTTCCAGTTAGTTTGCTTGTACAGTGGAGAAAATGTTATTCTTTCCCAATAAACGCGTTTACGCTAAAACTATTATTTCAATTACAAACAGTTTCAAGCCAGATCAGACTCCGGGTAACCTGGCGTCTGATCAGGCTACAAACTGTTTGCCACCAAGATAAACATGAATTATTAGAATTGTCGAAAAGTTGTTCTTTTCTACGTTTTAGTGCTTTGCGTTTGCGTTTCGTTTGCGTTTAAACGGGAAAGAATAACGTTTTCTCCACTGTAATTACTCAAATAACATCTAATTTCATTACGTCGAATACTTTTGTTGATTAATTTCAACTTGTTTGATATAACCAATTAAGAAACAGAATTTCCTGTTCTTTTATATGGCACTTAATTTGTCTTAGATTTTGAGTATTTGCTTAGATACATGTATGTGCTTAGGGCAAATTGGCGTCTGATCAGGCTCCAAACTGTTTGCCACCAAGATAAAAATGAATTATTAGAATTGTCCAAAAGTTGTACTTTTCTACGTTTTAGTGCTTTGTGTTTGCGTTTCATTTTTACGTTTAAACGGGAAAGAATAACAGATTCTCCATTGTAAATGGGACAGAAAATATGTTTACTTCTTTGTACTGACGAAGCCATGTATTCATTTAAACAATTCAAGAACTGTCAATAAAGTTTTATCCAGACTGACTTTTATTTTCAAAATCAAGAATGACATGTCAGGAAACCAATTATTAGATAATACAGTGGAGAAAACGTTATTTTTTCCCGTTTAAACGCAAACGAAACGCAAACGCAAAGCAATAAAATGTAGAAAATAACAACTTCTTGACAATTCTGACTATTGATATTAAGCTGAGTGGCAAACAGTTTGAAGCCTGATCAGACGCCGGGTTATCCGGCGTCTGATCTGGCTCCAAACTGTTTGTATTGGAAAATATAGATTTAGCGTAAACGCGTTTATTGGGAAAGAATAACGCCTTCTCCACTGTACCTCGTGATGTAAGATGGCTTTATTTAGATCAAAGCTATATGTATTCAAACTCTCGTCGGGTTGAGCAACACATTTAAGATTTATAAGACAATGTTTAATTGCTTGATAAGTTCTCCAGAGAGAGCTTCATTTGAAATTGAGTTGTAGGCGTGTTTATATTTGTTATAGTTGAGTAGACTTTAACATTTCGCAATAATAATAATTTAATGTATTAATCACAAATCAAGTATTTACGTTGAAACAATGTCTGCCATAACAAAACAGTTTGTAGCCATATCAGACGCCGGGTGACTCGACGTCTGATCAGGCTTTAAATTAGCTTGCAACTCAGAATAAAGTAAATCGTAAAAGGTAGCAAGACATTTCCGTTGTCGTTGTTACATGTAGTGCTTGCGTTTTGTTTCGTTTAAACGGGAAATAATATCGCAGTACATGAACGAGGGATTTCTCGAGAGGGCGGGATTTTTTTTCGAGAGGGGGCTTTTGTATACAGTAGAGAATGTGTTATTCTTTCACAATAAACGCGTTTACGCTAAAACGTTTATTTCCACTGCAAACCGTTTGAAGCCAGATCAGAAATGTTGAAACAATGTTTGCCATTACAAACAGTTTGTAGCCATATCAAACGCCGGGTGACTCGGCGTCTGATCAGGCTCCAAACTGTTTGCCACTCAGGTTACACGTAAAATGAAAAGTCAGGATTTTCAATAAGTTGTCTTTTTCTCCATTTTATTGCTTTGCGTTTCGTTTGCGTTTTCTCCACTGTATCATGCAGAGAAGAAGTGGGGCTTATGGATCGAGCTAGAGCGTTTGTTTCATGGACTTTGCCGATCATTTTCTGTCGTTTACATGTGTATTTCGCGTAAACGCCGCAAAATTGAGTTCATTTCTTAAGTATTTTCTACAACAGAAAATACAAATTCATCCGCCGCTCCTAGAATTTCAAAGCTTCAAATGTTTTGCCAATTTAAAGCAGTTAGACAAATAGCATGTTCAGCTTATATCATTAAATACGTTTTAGTATTGCTTGGCACGATGTTCGGTTTGTATTGCTTAAAAAAGTTGTTTTAATCCATTCTAGACGGAAAACAACAAGTTATGTCAAGTTTAAACACGCAACAACGCTTCGTTGCATTAGCATTAGCATTTAGGTTTTATATATTTTTCTGTTAAAGAGGCAATTTGCAGCTTTGTACAGTAGAGAATGTGTTATTCTTTCCCAATACACGCGTTTACGCTAAAACTATTATTTCAATTGCAAACAGTTTGGATGCAGATCAGACGCCGGGTAACCCGGCGTCTGATCAGGCTAAAAACTGTTTGTCACCAAGATAAACATGAATTATCAGAATTGTCCAAAAGTTGCACTTTTCTACGTTTTAGTGTTTTGCATTTGCGTTTCGTTTCCTTTAAACGGGAAAGAATAAAAAAAAAAATTCCACTGTAAGGAAATAAACAACTTAGGACGGTACGAAAACAGACGTGATTATAATATAACAAGTGCAAGTACATTGTATATTGTCCTTGAACCTAATTATATTTTTGTAAAAAAGTCAAACTGACACTTACGATTTCCAATTAAACCTTGAACACTTCTGCTATTTAAGGTTGTTTTAACAATATAATGCATAATGATTAATACATGTAGTTCAGACCCCGATCAGAGGGCTGTACAATTGGGATTTTCACTGTTTTCCTAGCCTGATCAGACGCCGCGTTCCAAACTGTTTGTTACTCGTATCGACATTGATTTTTCTTGAGTTAAAACAGCCCTAAAGCTGACTTTAAAATATTGCAGACGGCACTTTCAATGCAGACGATATCTTTGCGGTAAGAGAGCTAAAGCAGGCAATAAAACTTGACAGTGAAAAAGTTAAGGCCATACATTTAATATCTAATAGATTTAATTAATGTCTAATATCTGTATGTAGAACATAGACTAGAAATGCAGTCGGGGTAAATAGCTAATAAGTTGACATGAACAATCCTAAGATTTCCAAATTTGCATTTTTCAATTGCGAATCCTTTACCCCATAGCCTGTTTTTAGTTTTGTTGACACATGACTACCTAAAGCAGGCTGGAAGTAAACAGAATGCGCCTATGGCGCATTCTGCTTTACTTTCAGCCTGCTTTAAGCTACCATGTTCTTAAAAAAAAATTCTGAAGATTTAGGAAAAATCCGGAAAAATCGCAGCCCTGCAAGCTACATGTACATGTATTACAGACGTCACCCGCAACCATTCATTTTGTCTGAATACATCGACTAAAGACAAACTGAAAACATTATTTCAAAATGCGTGAATCCAAATGGGACAAACAATAAACACGTGTGCTTAACATTTGAGACAGTTTAAGTGATTACACACTATTACATTTCTTATGAAGAAAGTAAAATGTAAATTGAAAATTGAAAAAAATGACAATTCCGCAATATGTTAATTCAATTGGGTGCCACTCGATTACAAATAAAAGAATTTATTTGTTTCTCCTATAGAATTTACAAAAGTTTTGCAAATATAAAGAGACACATCTCTTTTAACGAATATACTCAGTGTGGAAATAACAACTACAGTGGCGCAAACGTTATTTCTTTTTCGTTTAAACCCATTCACTGTCAAGGCCGAAACCTCTGACATTTTCGTAACGCGGCGTCTGATAAGGATCAGATGTAAACGTGAATATATTTTTTGATTTTATTATAGACTATCATAATTAATATGTTAGATGTACATAGCGGGTAGCTTTTTTTTTTTTTACAAATATTCAGTAGCAGAAAATTCAATGAATACATGTATATTACATTGACTTTGTTTTATCTTTAGAGTTTAGAATATCAGATATAATTTAGTCAACGAAGAACCAATATGTTTGCAACAGATATTAAATGTTTGCCCTCAGAACAAAAAAATCCCATAAAACTGGATCTCGAAATTAGAATTGTCCTTATAAGTGCGTTTAAAATTTTTGATTTCATTGAATTATCAATTAATGTGATAAATAGAATCTCACATTCGTGCCTATTACAGTGGAGAATCTGTTATTCTTTCCCGTTTAAACGCAAACGTACGCAAACGCAAAGCACTAAAACGTAGAAAAGTGCAACTTTTGGACAATTCTGATAATTCTTGTTTATCTTGGTGGCAAACAGTTTGGAGCCTGATCAGACGCCGGGTTACCCGGCGTCTGATCTGGCTCCAAACTGTTTGCACTGGAAATAATAGTTTTAGCGTAAACGCGTTTATTGGGAAAGAATAACAGATTCTCCACTGTACATATCATGTTTGATAAATACGTTGACTAAAATTAATATGACGCTCGACAAGGCTCGCGTTATACATGAACTATTTTAATCAACTCTTTCTTTCAAATAAATAAATAATGAGCACTCATGTAAGATCCTCTATTTCTGTAATTGCTCGCCGTCCTGGCTGAGTTCAATCTTTCAAAAATCCCGATAATACACAAATTGCCAATTGAGATGTTACTGCGTATCGTTTGATAGGGATTTAATTCAAAATTCAAATTCAAAATTTGATTAGAAATTAATATTGCGTTACCCTCTAATACCCCTCGAGATTTCAAAATTCATATTAATGCTAATTCTTAATATTATCAATTATATCTTTTATTTCCCAGTGGATAACTGGAGTTGATGGTTACTTAATTACCCAAATAACATCTAATTTCATTACGTCGAATACTATTGTTGATTAATTTCAACTTGTTTGATATAACCCATTAAGAAACAGAATTTCCTGTTCTTTTATATGCACTTAATTTGTCTTAGATTTTAATTATTTGCTTGAATATGTGTATGTATCTTTGAATATATATTAAAGCTTAATACAAAAAATAAACATTAGAATGCGATAATAAAACTTTTACATGTACCAGAGCACCAGATAAGGGTAGTTTTTCAAAAACTAAAATCTTTATTTCTGAATTAAACCCTTTGGTGTCACTACTCATTAGAATCGTCTCTTCGAGACGATTCTAATGAGTAGTAACACCATAGGATTTGGTGCTAAAAAGAGAGAAAAAATGTTGGATTTGTTGAAATAACTACCTCTTACATGTATCTGGAGCCCTGATGTACAATAAAAGAAGAAGACAAGGATACATGTATTATCGATCCCCCGCCGAACCAAATCCTTTGGATGAGACTTTATAAACGTATATTATATCCGATATATCAGCAGGACTGCCATAAGTTGACATAAAAATCCTAAGATTTCCAAAGTTGCATTTTTCAAGTGCGATTTTACGAATCGTACCCTTTCCCCATCGCCTGTTTCTTTTTTGTGGAGACATGGCTGCTTAAAGTAGGCTGCAAGTAAAGCAGAATGCGCCTTAAGGCTACCATGTACTAGAATATAATCCGAAGATTTAGGAAAAGTCCGGAGGAATGGCAGCCCTGTATCAGTGCTTCACACTGGGCATCAAAAAGACCCAGAGAACTTTTCGGAAATAAGAGTAGGGCATCGTGCCCGGGTTCTCTGTATCCGCTTCCGTCTCTCTGGGCGTCAAATTAGGACGTTAACAAAGAAAACAAAATGCAATCTTCTGCACGCTGCATGCGACGTTTTGGAAAACAGTTTTGATCCAGAGTAGACGCCGGGTAAACTGTTCGGCTACAGTGGAGAATCTGTTATTCTGACGTCATTCGTGACGTCATACTATGGAGAATCTGTTATTCTTTCCCGTTTAAACGCAAACGTACGCAAACGCAAAGCACTAAAACGTAGAAAAGAACACATTTTGGACAATTCTGATAATTCTTGTTTATCTTGGTGGCAAACAGTTTGGAGCCTGATCAGACGCCGGGTTACCCGGCGTCTGATCTGGCTCCAAACTGTTTGCACTGGAAATAATAGTTTTAGCGTAAACGCGTTTATTTGGAAAGAATAACAGATTCTCCACTGTATCTGGTGATTGCTTCTGAAAGAAACATGAATTTAAATCATTTTTATGCCCCCGGCATCGATAGATGCGGAGGCATATAGTAATCGTCCTGTCCGTCCGTCCGTCCGTGTGTGTGCGTCCGTAACAAAGTTAAGTAGATTTTACCATTTCGTCTAGCATCAACACTGCTTACCCAAATGCTTGGATACTTATACAGTTGTTGCCTTGGACCATTCCCTTTCCACCAATACCATCAAAGTTTGATTTTGACCTTGACCTTGACCTAATTTGGACTTTGAATATTTTAAATAGGCTAATTCTTGGTTAACTAGATTTTACCGTTTCGTCTAAAATCAACACAACTGACTACAATGCTTTGATACTTATACAGTTGTTACCTTTGACCATTCCCTATCCACCAATATCACCAAACTGTGATCTTGACCTTGACCTAATTTGAACTTAGAATATTTAAATGAGCTCTTTCTCGGTTACGTTACGCAGAATAGTGGACACGCAGGTGGCCCACTTGCTCTCATTTTCGAGCATTAAAATAAGAAGGGCATTTTTACATAACTTGTAATAACTTTTTTTTCTGGACAGATATCGTTCCTGTGCAAACGGCCTGTGTTAGTTTAAACATTTTCCTTTATGATGGAATTTGTTTTGAAAAAATATTTTAATAAGATTTTGGTCCTTTTTTAAGTTTAAAAAGACACCTCTAAATCACATTAAACAAAGAGTAAAATGCTGAAAATAAGCCTCGACACGGATAATATAACACGACCTTGTGCAT
Organism: Gari tellinella; assembly: GCA_922989275.2. Lineage (NCBI taxonomy): Eukaryota > Metazoa > Mollusca > Bivalvia > Cardiida > Psammobiidae > Gari > Gari tellinella. The sequence goes on from OV277870.1 coordinate 1,118,615, forward strand.
TTATACAAATCGATATCAATTCTGTGCAAACGGGCTCGTATACTTGACTATTTGTTCTTTCTTTTGATATAAATTTAAGAATTGTAAGTTAATGTTAATTTGGTCCTTTTTCAAATTGAAAATAAAATTAATATGTTCAAAGAGTCGTCGGGAGTTTCCGTAAATACCGAGCGGTAAGAGCCGAACATTGACGGGCACGCAAGCTAGCGTAGGACAGTTTATCGATAATCTATCGGTGTCCACTATTCTGCCTAACGACTAGATTTTACCATTTCGTCTAGCATCAACACAACTTACTACAGTGCTTCGATACTTATACAGTTATTGCCTTGGACCATTACCAACTCACCAATAATACCCAAGCTCAGTTTGACCTTGACCTAATTTGGACTTAGAAAAGATTCAGAATATATTGTCAAGGATGCCACCGGGGGCATAAGCGTTTATTGAACGCGCAATCGTGTTAGGTCTTTCAACACTAAGTAACTCTGATGGTTTATTATGTTCCGTTGTGGATCGTTTTAGTTACTAAAAACATGATTCAATCTACTTAGTTAAATAAATGTAAGTCTAAATTCGTAATAAGTAATGAGCAGGAATGTGAAGTTCTTATCATCACGCAACAGATATTCAATTTTTGCTCTCAAAACAATGAAACATAAAACTTGATCTCAAAAGTAAGAAATATCTTGAAAATCCGTATAGAACCTTCCTTAATTTTATTGAATTATCACTGCGAGACAACACTTTCTTTGTCGCCGTGTTGATTATTTCTTTCACTGCCAAAATACTCTTTCATCGTTTCATTGTTGTATGTTAAAATTCTTTTGGCAAGATCTTTTCAAAGTACGATTCAACGTTGTAGTAGTAGTAGTAGTAGTAATCTATATTAACATCTCATCATTATACATACATGTTTGTAAATATAATCACAAATACAGTAAACTATAGACATGTATAATGCCATTCCTAGTTGGAGTTATAAGAGATGAGTAAACATTGTAACAATTATCATTTAAGAGTAATTGTACATATACTGTACATATCTAAGATTAAAGATAAATCTGCAATACCGATGCTAATCAGAATCTAAAATTACTGCACTAAAACAAGTTTTAAGACACTGAAAGACAAAAACTGGCACTACTGTGCACTACTTAAAATATGGTTATACGAAAACATATGTTCCTTTGATCAGATCAAAGTGAACAGGATTAGCAAAGATATTACAGACCACATAAAAAGATAGCCATCTCCTGACAGTTTGCAAAAAACATTATTTACATTATAAAACGTTATTTACACTGTAAAAACTGCCGGTGTTGAAGAATGGCAAAACAGGTTTTGGCACAAGTACGGACCATATCTGGGTTAGAAAACAGAAAGCAGAACTTATTCATATCACATAGAGAATGAAACATGGGGCTTAAAACGTGAGCTCTTGAAAGAAGGTCTTGTCTTATATTAATACACATGGGACAAATCAATAATACATGTACTTCATTCTCGATGGTATTTGTGTCACAAAAGGGACAAATTCTAGAACCTTCTGGCAGACCCTCGTAACGACCAGTTTCAATTCTAATAGGGGCGACCCCTAATCGGAATTTACAAAAGGCCGAACGATGTCGGGGTGGCAATATAATTTTACAATAATGTTCGGCGTAAAAATCCGTTTTAAAAGATTTATAAACTCTTAGTTTATTACGACCACGGCCAGAAGGACCCACAATATTGTTTATCCTGTTCGACCAGCTGTTGACATGGACATTAAATGTCCGAATCTCAGCCTCGTTTGCAAAAGAACGAGAAATAGGGTTGGTTAAACTAGTAAACATAGAAAATTCATTAGCATCGTAATACTTCTTTACATTAAAAAAACAGTTTTTACAAGAGTTACTAGCCTTACCATAAGCCCAGAGTGCCACTCTTTTATTGACCCTTGTGTTATTCATACATGAAAGTTTTGACCAATATAAAGAAATGCACTTCCATTGACGGACAACTGGAGGTTTCCAACCCATATCCCCGGATATTCCATCACATGGTGAATACTTCCCGACTCCAAGAAAAAAATCGCATTTGCTCTATTGTGAACGCTCTCGATACATGAATATGCTTTTAAACCCCATATAGCAGCACTGTAATTGATAACTGGCCACACGATAGAGTGTCGTAAAGTTTAGTAAAGACGTTATATGGTACACCGCCAATGGATTTGCATTTTGCTATTAACAGGCCCAACGCCCGACCAGCACTTTGAGCAACCGCTTTAACAGTGACATTGAAATCTAAATTTTCCTGTAAAACAACCCCTAACTAAGTATATCTATCAACAATGTCAATAGAGTTAGTACCATGCATAAAGTTAAACTGTGTACACATCTCAGATATTGGTCTAAAATGAACAACATTGCTCTTAGAATTATTAACAGTCATGTCATTCAAGACACATCAATCGCTTAAAGAATTTAGAAGTAACTGCAGATCATAAGCGGATTCTGCCATCAAAACAATATCATCTGCATATAACATTATGCACACCTTCTCTTCTCCTAAGCTTACACCAATATCTAAGGATTTCAGATAAAGAGACAAATCATTGATAAACAAATTAAACAAAATAGGAGAAAGAATATATCCCTGTCTCAAGCCGCAATTTACATCGAACCAGTCTGTATAAAAACTATTTACTCTTATACATGATTTCATTGAAACATATAAAGACTGTAATGCATGCATCATTTTTCCTGTTATCCCTAAATCAACTAAACGTTTCCATAAAATATTTCTGTTAATGGTATCATATGCCTTTTTAAAATCGATAAAGGCGCAAAAAGTGGATTTACGCAACTTTTTTCTTGTATCAATTATACTTGTAAGATTAGGTATATGGTCAGTTGTACTACGACCTTTTCTGAACCCATTTTGTTCATCTGACACTTTCCCGTTTACCTCTGACCACACACTTAATCTACTGTTTATAATGGAACAATAAATGTTATACATAGCCGGGGCTAGTGAAATACCCCTATAAGACAGCGGGTCCCTTCGGTCCAATGTAGAAGACTTAGGTATGGGATTAATAATGCACTTGTTCCACAACGAGGGAAGAATACCATTATCAAAACATATATTAAACAATATATATAGGAAAGAGAGTGATGTATCATTTCTAAGTACTTCAAGTGGAATGTTGTCAATGCCACTTGCCTTTCCCTTATTTACTGAACTGATGGCATTTTTCACCTCCAAAATAGATATATGAGCATTAAAAACCTGCATCATTTACAGACGTGTTACTAGTTGTATAGGAAGCGTTATTTGCAGTTTGGAAAAGAGAGCTGAAGTCGTTTTTCCATTTTGATAAAACACTATCAATGTCCCTAGAGATTGAACCATCATCAAGAACCACTTCTAAAGGAATTCTATTACATGTTTCTTTTTTGCTATTTACACCTATTTTGCCAATTGATTTCCAAAACTTAGATGTATCAACATCGCACTCGTTTAAAATTTCCGATTGTAAAGAATACCAATGATGACGTTTAGCTCTCTGTACTTCACGGTCAAATAACTTTCGAGCATGTATAAAGTCTTGTCTCAACGCAGAGTTATTACTTTTATCCTTACATGATAGCCAAACCTTTTCAAATATACATAAGTTATTCCACAGACCAGACAAAGTTTCAGACCACCAGGGCTTTCCTGGACGACGTCGTTTGTTACAATTGCCGTATTTAATTTCTTTAGAAGGTAAATATTCAGACATATTATGTTGTACAATTCCACACCAATCCTGGTAAACGTCATCAATATCAGATTGAGTACGGAAACCAGACTCAAGTTTCAAAATGGTTTGGTTAACATGAAGCATAGTATCATGACTTAACATAAAATCATCAGGAATACAAGATACATCATATTTATAGTGATTAGTTTCCTTTGAACAATTACCATATGACACTGGATCGTGCATATCACTCTCAATAAAAAATATTCCAAACAAGAAGTGAATGATCAGGCAAGGCACCTGGTGAGATAGATGGAATAAGGTTTGATTCATTAATTAGACCAGTTACACTTATAACCTGAAATTGTTCAAATTGTGAGAAAGATTCATGGCTAACAAAACAGTAATGACTTAAAAGTTAAAACATATCTACACAGGTGTCAAACAGTTTACATCCTAATCAGACGCCGCGTGACGCGGCGTCTGATCAGGATCCAAACTGTTTGCAAACGCGCGTTTTGACGTCAGTGCGAAAGAAAGAGATATACAAATATTTATCAAAGCTTTTTCACTTTGACATGTTGTTATAATAAATTTTCCTTGTGATTCCATTTTTACATAATTTATACCTAGTTGTCAAATGAATAAAAGGTTTGTTTGGTTTTTTTTATATAAAAATTATTGTTTCGTTCTCACAGCAAACCATATACCAAGTATAATTCTCAACGTAACAGACATAATGTTGTTTGTTTTGAGAAATACTAAGGGAATAGAAATTGCTTGTTTTATCAATATGCGTTGTTGTTCTTTAGAACCGAACACGTCTGTAGTCAAGAAACAAGACTCGCTTTTTATTCTTTCACTGCAATGACGTCATCAATTTTAAACAATTATTGTCGTCCGCTTGTATTTCTTAAATTTGAATTTAGGTATTTTGACTGAAGAAAAGATTAAAATGAGTGTCAAACCGTTTGTTTCCGAATCAGACACCGCGTTACGCGGCGCCTGATTAGGATTCAATTTGTTTGCAATAATTATTGTAGATAACACTCCGGGTAAGGCAGTGAGGGGGTAAAATCAGGGCTCCAGATAAGAGGGAGTAAACTGAACAAATCCAACATTTTTTCAATCGTTTTACCACCAAACCCTATGGTCTTCGAGACAATTCTAATGAGTAGTGACACCATAGGTTTAAATCAGAAATAAAGATTTTAGTTTTTGAAATACTCTCCTTATCTGGAGTCCTGAAAATAGCCTCAAATATCTTTTCTAAATGTTGATCTGCACGGATAAACGTACTAGTACGTGTATGCTGAAAGCAACTACTGTTCCTGCTTTTAATAAATGGAGGAAAAGACGTTATTATTATCCAGCGAACACTTGTACGCTAAAACTGTTATTTCCATTGCATATAGTTCGGTAACCTGTCGCCTGTGATGCTTTCAGTAAAGAAATCGATGGCCGTCGATGGCAATCAATTGCGAGTTGGCTACCGGTCTGAAATACAGTTGAGAAAACGTTATTCTTCCGTTCAAACGCAAATGCATTGCAATGAAATATAGAAAATGACAACTTTTTAACAATTCTGACGACCAATTTTAGCCTGAGTAGCAAACAGTTTGGAGCCTGATCAGATCTGGCTCGAAACTGTTTGCAATGAACTAATATTTTAAGCGAAAACGCGGTTATTTAGAAATAAAACGTTTTCTCTTCTGTACTCTGCACGCTGCACACGGGGCATAAACTGCTTACCAAACAGCAAAACAATGGTAACTGAACTCGCTACTGTTATTTTCATTGCAAACAGTTCGGTAACATGTCGCCTGATCAGGCTCGAAACTGTTTGCCACTCGGATTTGAATAGAAATAAAGAATTTTCAAAACTTTAATCTTCTTAATACATATACATACGGATTCATATGTTATGAACATAACATGCTTAAAACCTACTTAAAACTGTAAACAAAACATACCTGCAACCCATCTTGTTCAGTGATATAATGATTCAGATCCAAAATTCAGCAACAGAGTGACCGTGGCAGAGGGGTATAGGCAGAGAAATTATGTATAAAAATCCCTGAGTTCAAATCTCACTGCAATATTGTTTGCTCCAATTAATAAAAAGAAAACTAACAAATATATAAACACAAAAAATAATTGTGCCTACTGTGAGACTCGACCCCCCCCCCCCAATAAAAATATCAATTTTTTGCGTCATTATACCGGCTTATATAACCATCGTCTGCACGGCATATAAACAGTAGAATGATAATGGTTTTAATATATTTGATTGTTGATTGTGTCATTTTACCTACGGTATTTATACATGTACCTGCAGTGTTTGTAAATACTGATAATAATAATTATACCATAATATCTAAATGTATTTACCCTTAGCTCATGGCTATAAACTTATTTATTTAATTTTATATTTTTGAAACATTGAGCACATGAACGTACTAAAGATTCAACTTACAATTGTTACATGTACACTAAGTGGAGAAAATATTAAAATGTTCCCCCCCTTTACAGTCGTACCCGGAGAACAGTACATGTAGTTATTTGCAAACAGTTGGCGGCGTCTGTTCAGTATCAAACTGTTTTAAACTCATTTCAATATTTTTCAATTCTTTCACTCTCAGTGACGCTTAAAACGCGTTTGCAAACAGTTTGGATCCTGATCAGGATCCAAACTGTTTGACACTCGTTTAAAATTAGAAGCAGACGACAATGAAATGGTGAAGAGGTAAACATCCCACGAACTTTTGGCAGTGAAAGGGTTAAGTCACAGTACCTTAATTTTACATTTGAGATATAAAAGCCGATGGCTATTGTTTCAAATTGGTGACGTCTGGCAGGAAATGATGACGTCATGTCAGTGAAGGAGTAAATCTTGTTTTAATTATCGAGGTTTGTCTTGTTTTAAGTTTCAGTGTGGTAATACCACGTGACTTTGACGTCATAAAAGCTACCATGTCCAGACGTATTTTGCCTCGATTGAACTTTTGAAAAAGCTGTAAGTATTTTATTTGCCATGCAAATGTGACGAGACCCGGCCAATTCGAACGAGAAAGTAGTAAGCTTTGATCGGGTCCACCTTTATCGCGGATTAGATACGGTGTTTTTGCTAGATCGGTGGAAAACTGGCTGGAGAGCACGCAAGACGAAGGGCTACTGTGTTCAGCGAAACCAATTGCTCGGTAAAATTCTGTCTTACAGTTACTCGTAACTACAGACTAGTCGCTTGAGTACAATTTGACCGTTGCCATAGTGGGTTATTTTTAACACGGGCTTGAATGTTTAATTCTTTCCCATGTTACTAATGATCTTGTCATAGAATTTTTGCTAAATGTTTTACATGTATTTACTTACTGTGCTGGCGGTCTTTTTGATTGTGAGGTTGTGAAACAGGGTTTATATTTTATGTACACAATTTGTCTTTATATGTGAATATAGGAGATAAGTGTGAGGTTGGGCGCCCCAGTGGTTGTTAATGATTAATTAATTTATAGTTAATTATTGATTGCTACCGACAGTACCAAGGCGGGCTCCTATATTCACTTTGCTTTATGTTTGTCTTGCGTGTTGTTTTCTATTTAGTGTGTAGATGAAGGAATGGTATTGCGTGTGTGTGTGTGTGTGTGTGTGTGTATGTGTGTGTGTGTGTGTGTGTTTGTTGTGGTATGACTGTGTGTGTGTGTTCTGCTTGAGAGGTGGGTGTATTGTTTGTGTTACGTTTCCTGCTTGAGTCTTTCGTATTTATTTGCTTATCTCTAAAGGTACATTGCAAGCACAATTAGCTGTTGATTGGAGAAATAATCGAATTGTATGCAACTGGTTCTGGAAAACACAATGGAAATCGGGAAAATCAGAGATATATGGGAAAGCTACTTCGGGAAGATAAAATCGAGCCAGGCTACCCTGGGAAGCGGATTCGATGGTCAAATTAATTAACGAACGACTATGCCTATTTAAATATTGCTTTTGTCCCCTTGATTATTATTCAAATACTTACTTTAACTAAAATTCAAATGAGATCACCACTAGGGATTTAAAACGTTTCCAAGTGTCCCCAAAACATTATCCCAAACAGTTCCGCAGATTTAGGCTGCAAACAGTGATTCGGACTATTTTTAAAATTTAGACGTTACAATAATAATTACGTCACGTTACAATAACGACGTAATTTTGAAAACAAAACTAGATTCTGAATGTCATTTGATCATTTTAAGTAAATTAGAACAATTTTAGATTCGATATGAATTTGTAATTTGAATGTGGCACAAGAGAACTCTTTTCACAACACATTGATGTTGTTTTTCTTTATTTTTGGATTGATAGGTGTTTTTTTCTACGGATGAATAAAATCGAATTACACCTATAACGAATCGTTTACCTAAGAGCCGAGGGAAAAAATTAAAGTAAGACCTTCCGGGTTTTCTTGTCACTTGGTGTTTATGTGATAAACAGAACATTAAATGTGTGTGTTTTCAGTTTTTTCAGTATTGAATTTATTGAACTCGTTGGATAAAACGATATGTTGCTCGCCAATGCTCGCAACATATCGTTTTATGCAACTCGTTCAATAAATCCTCTTCTGCAAACACACTCATTCAATATCCTCTGTATACTTTATAACGTCATAACACAGCCGTGATACGAGCTCGCAAAGTATCCCAAGGTCAGATTGCTCTGATTTCATAGTGGCAATTTGATTTCTTTGTAGTGGATGCCGTCTGTGAACTTAATTACTGAACTAACTCAACTGAGAATTTTATGTCATAAATGAATTAAAAAATATCAACAAGGCACATGTTTGTTTTAATGCGTCACAGTGTGATCTATATCAGATATAAATATGAGTAATACTGTTTGTACAGAGTAACACCCCTTGCTCTATCGTCGCTCTCCGAACAGCCTATATCCCAATTTCCAAAACTCCTTAGTGCTTTCAGAGTATCTCATTTCTGTTGCATTCTCACACCCAAACCACGTTTACCACTTCTAACCATGCAGTGCAAATTTGTCATCATTTGTCCTTTTCAAGAATTGAAGCATGTTCTTTGCGTGACCCTCTTTTGATAGATTTTCCATGACCGATGGAACCAAGTCAATCACTTGAGCAATGTCCTGTTGCATTTCGTCACCTTCGGAGATAGGAAAACCACCAAGCAAGTCATTGATCACATCATTGCAGCTGTCACTGGCAGCATGGTTGAACGTTTGGATGTTTTCTTTGTTCTGGTCTTGTTCTGATATAAAAGGCTCTACGATATTTCTTTAGTGATTTTGAAGGCGTTGTTAAATTTCTTTTGTTCATGGTAATTTTCATTCTCTTAAGGGGGCTCTTGAACCTAGGGGTTTGTGGCTTGTCTTGTGATTTTCCGGACGTATCATAGGTGGCATTATCACAGATGTCTATTTTAACATACTATGCCTTTGTTGAAGCATATACATGACGTCGGACCGTTTCCGTTCTCTCCGCTTTTTCTCTGTATTCAACGTGTTTCGTACGCAGGTTAGAGCTCTCATTATTCTGAAAATAAAACAAACATACGTTAAGTTTTGATCATGTTTTTAATATCTGACATCATCTGGGGGAGAAGGTGGCATATTGCCGAGCACACAGTGTCATCCTAGGTCAGCTATATTCACACGGTTATGATGGTATTTATGTTTAACACTGCACAGGGAGCTGTATATGCTCACGAGCGACAAAATTCTAAACTCCTGATCAAACGCAGCGCCTTACGCGTGTCGTCTAAGCAGGGATTACGACAGTTGTCCCTCAATAAGCCACCATTTCACATATGACGTTATATATGTAGAAATTAAGATATTGTTAAATTGCATGAGCAAAGGGAAAATTGACAGTATTATCAATTATATCTTGACACGTTCTTTCGTTACCATAAAAACAGAGCAATCTGACCGTGGTATATTTTGTGATATACCACGGTTGTGATATGACGTTATAAAATATAATGATAAACGACGTCTTGAGGCATTTCTTGAGTTATGCCAATCTATTAGTCAAGATTGGTGACATATCAACATTTCATGGTAAAACCGAAAAAATCGATGTTCTACCGCGGTATATCGTCCAATATATCACATTCAGTAATTCAAATATGCGTCATGTAACCAGGCGGGCTATGCGAGTTTAAAATAGTTTGGGTCGAGGATCAGGCCCCGCATTTCTCGTGGTCTGACTCTCAATTCATATTTTTTACATAGGCCTTGCGTTCAATATATACAATTGTGTATCCAGCTAACTGTGTTTGTCCACGATATTTTGGTAGGTACTAAAGTATTTCAATAATAATTAAGGAGCCAAAAACAATATTTTAATAGGCATAATCAATATTTACTTAATTTGACTATCGAATCCGCTTCCCAAGGTAGCCTTGCTCGATTTTTCTTCCAAAAGTAGCTTTCCCGTATATCTCTGATTTTCCCGATTTCCATTGCGTTTTTTCAGAACCAGTGGCATACAATTCGATTATTTCTCCAATAAACAGCTAATTTTGCTTGCAATGTACCTTTAGAGATAAGCAAACCTAGAATTTTACCGAGAAATTGGTTTCGCTGAACACAGTAGCCCTTCGTCTTGCGTGCTCTCCAGCCAGTTTTCCACCGATCTAGCAAAAACACCGTATTTAATCCGCGATAAAGGTTGACACGATCAAAGCTTACTACTTTCTCGTTCGAATTGGCCGGGTCTCGTCACATTTGCGTGGCAAATAAAATACGTACAGCTCTTTCAAAAGTTCAATCGAGGCAAAATACGTCTGGACATGGTAGCTTTTATGACGTCAAAGTCACGTGGTATTACCACACTTAATTTTCACCGTGCCTAATCAAACATCCAAACCCGTCTTGTGCATTTTGACCTATTTCATATTAATCTGTTTAAATCCAAAAGTGGATATATAGATCTAAATGTATATAGCTAAAACATTCGAGAAAATTGCATTTTAACCTAAAGTAAGTATTTTCAGTTTAAACCTATCGCAAAGAAATCTTATCGTTTGTCAGCTTTAAACTCTCGTCTGCTAACAAATGTCGTTAGCAGCATAATGCACAACTCAAAAATTCAAGTTTTAATTAAAAAACAACAATAACTGATACGAATTCGATGTGTCTGATATAGTCCCAAGGTTATACAGCGCTTGTGTTTCGTCTGAGATTGTACTGAAGCATTTGATTGGTCAGTGTGAGCTAGTGCTCAAATCGGACCAATCAAATGCATGAGAACGATCTCATACTCAACTGAAAGGCTTCATAAACGTGGATCCACGTTTATGAAGCCTTTCAGTTGAGTATGAGATCGTTCTCATGCATTTGATTGGTCCGATTTGAGCACTAGCTCACACTGACCAATCAAATGCTTCAGTACAATCTCAGACGAAATTGTTTGCATGGCCTACTTCAACCTACGAAAGGTTGAATCTATTTTAATTTCAGACTTAAGATATAGCGCGTGACAACCCAAAACTTTATTTTCTACTTTTGAAACTTAATTGAACCATTTGTCAATTCAAGTGATATAAATTTCACTTTCCATGGGGGTAAATTGGTTGAATTGTCACTCAACAAGCATTCGTTATTGACATATGATCACTCATGGCTAACCCAGTTAAAACTGCTTCGCCCTTTCGGCGCCAAATTAATCATGAAGTTTTACCCCTTCACCGTTACTTTCTCGTCTGATTTAATATTGGTGTCTGCATTATAGTTTCAAAGTTAGATTTAATGAAGTAATATTTAAGTAATATCGACCAAGTGTCAGACAGTTTGGATCCTGATCAGACGCCGCGTTACGAACTGTTTTCAAAGTCGACTTTATGCGATTTCGGCAGTGAAAGGGTTATTTCATTTGCCTGCGAGTCGCAACTTTACTAGAATTGGCTAACAGTTTGGCTCGACACAGGACGCCGCGACATGGAGCGACTTATTAGTGTCTTAACCCATTTACGCCCAGTAGATTCTTCCATGCTTACATGTATAAATTGGATTAGTCCAATGTAAGGGATGTATGTTCTAAAGTTTTATTTTCGTTGCATTTTATATTGAAATTCCTATCGGCAAACAGTGTACGCATAATGCGACATCTGATCAGAGTCTACACTGCTTGCCTATATGTCCCTTTAATGGGACGTTTGGCATAAATGGGAGAACTGTTTGATCGCTATGTGGATTTTTCTCAAACTCAAATGGCTTTACATTATTTATTTTAATACCGTGGAGAATATGTTATTCTTTCCCGATTAAACGCAAACGTACGCAAACGCAAAGCACTAAAACGTAGAAAAGTACAACTTTTGGACAATTCTGATAATTCATGTTTATCTTGGTGGCAAACTGTTTGGAGCCTGATCAGACGCCGGATTACCCGGCGTCTGATCTGGCTTCAAACAATTTGCACTGCAAATAATAGTTTTAGCGGAAACGCGTTTATTGGGAAAGAATAACGTTTTTTTCAACTGTAGAACCGTGTCAGACTATAGCCGAAAAGCAAACGATATTTTAGCAGGCGAACATATCTACTGTAGTTAAACTAATTAAATTAAACAAATTCCCAATTTACAATTCTAGTTTTCAATTACGTCTAGTCCAGGATTTACCATTTTTTGTTTGTTTTACAATGTCGTGCACTATGACAAACAGTGACGACCCTGACGAGGCAATGCGATCTACTGTCCTTTTCACTCAGCTCTGTCACTCGATTTTTATCGAATTTTTTTTTATTTTAAACAATTTCAGCTTTGTACATACATGAGCCGATCAGATCGTTTTTTACGAACTCACATGCAAAGTTTGAGTAATATCGGGACCATGAGTAGGGAGATATCCTAAATAAATAGTTTTTTCCTATAGTAAACTTGGGATCAGCTGTGTTTGCAAATGGCCGCTGTGTGTTTTAATATTCTTTTTAACATCACCTTCAAAATAGCGATGTAAAAATCTATTTTTATCTTAATTTCACGTTTAGATTACCATTCACGGATTGACAATATCATTTTTATGTTTTATTTTAATAGGCCTTCTCCACCTCTGTAAAAATAGACTGTCCCACAACTTCACACACTATTCACAAAGTCAGCCATTTTGTAAACAACTGAGGCCTATTTCACTATGGGGAAAATACATTTTTCACGATCATTTTTCATTCACAGCCTGGATAAATCTGACACTTTACATGTGAGTTCGTAAAAAACAATCTGATTGTCTCGTGCAGGTACAAAGCTGACATTGTTTGAAACAAAAAAAATCTCGATAAAAATTGAGTGACAGAGCTGAGTGAAAAGGACAGTAGGTCTACACTATTTGTATAGAACACAGTTACCATTTACACTGAAATGACGCGTATAATACAGTTGCTTTAACCACTGCCAAAATATTGTCTGCATTGGAAGTGAAATCTGCAATATTTTTAAAGTCGGCTTCAAGGCTGTTTTGACTGAAGAAATGACGAGACCAGTGTCAAACAGTTTGGATCCTGATCAGACACCGCGTTACGCGGCGTCTGATCAGGATCCAAACTGTTTGCAAAGTCGCCTATTGGCGCCAATAACAGTGAAAGAGTTAATAATTTATAATTTCGTTATCTCCAACATGTGTAAGATCACTTTGATGACGTCACTATAACGTCACTATTTAAAACGGCGTTTTGACGTCACCGGGGTTCCAAAAAAATGCATATTGCTTAAAAAATAGCTTAAATCGTTGGTAATGTGAGAAAAATAATCTGTCACTCGTCGATGTTTAAGACAAGTTGATCTCAAACTCGTCTAGGATAGAAAATTATTAAGCTCGCTTAATAACATTTCAATTCTAGACTCGTTTGAAATCAGCTTGTCTTAAACATCGACTCATGACAGATCCTATATATCTTTCTAAGGTTCAAGACATGATTGCCTATGTGTTTCACTGCTGTGTTAAAATCTATAATTGTAAAAGGCTTTAATTTTTCACTAGGAAAGTGCGACATAATTATTCTTGCATTCAGAAATGAATATTCATACCCGTGCATTATCGTGCAATAGAACACGGGTAGGAGTTGAGATGCATATTAATTTAATCATGAAGCAATTTACATCGACGAAACAGCGCTACTTGTCTTGGTCAACAAATTATTGAAGCCATATTACAGTGGAGAATATGTTAATTCATGTTTATCTTGGTGACAAACAGTTTGAAGCCTGATCAGACACCGGGATACCCGGCGTCTGATCTGGCTCCAAACTGTTTGTTTTGGAAAACATAGTTTTAGCGTAAACGCGTTTATTGGTAAAGAATAACGTTTTCTCCACTGTACGTAATGTTTAGCCTTACAGCGCGTGTATGTTTTATCTTGAATTCAAACAACTCAACTCAACTCAACTCAATTCAATTTTATTTTATACGTACGTTCTTTCGTGTCTATATAGGGGTTTTGCGGTAGGTGAACTTTAACAACACCTATTCAATACTAAAAGGGTGTAACTGTTGAAAATTCTTTGGATCGAAACGCCGAGTTACTATTGATTCAAAGCGTTTGACATACAAGTTATGCTTTAAAAATGAAAGGGCAAAAAACGTCTTGTACTGCAGACGATAATTTAATTAGCAAACAAACTAACAGCAGACGACAAACATTCCCAACGATACAGTGGAGAAAACGTTATTCTTTCCCGTTTAAACGCAATAGTTTTTGCGTAAACACGTTTTTGGGGAAAAAAACGTTTTCTCAACTGTAACTGCCAGGCCTGCTAAATGTTAAGTATCTCGATGTCTGAACAGAACTTCAACACAAGAAACATTATGCGGATTTAAACTACCAGACAACATAAAAAACTTAACGCCTTGAAAATTTGATTATTTTTGTCAGCATTGGTTCAGCTGCATTTGTCTCCTTGCATATTAACCTGTAACCCCATAGCAAGTTTCTTGTATTAAAATCATGTGAAAATTTAAAGAAGGTTGAAAGTAAAGCATTACCCTTAATCTAATGACCGATTGATTAACCAATTGATTGATTGACAGCTCATTCCTCAACTCAATCGACTGTTTATTTAATAAGCTTTCTATGTAGCCGTTTTCCGTTTTGTCTTATGTCATTTGTGTGTATGTCTTGCTTATATGAAATGTTGGTGTAATTACTTGCTAATGTACCCCGTTATACGGGACTTTGCGTTTGTTATCAATAAAACTTGGAAACTTGGTTTGATATAATCGGGTGTTTGAACAAGCGAAACAATTATTCATTAACACGAATGACGTATCACTGTTTATCACAATTCATCAACAATGAATATGAATAAAAATGAACTACCATCTGAGAAACCATTAAAAATGTATAATAGCTGTTTTTGTTTCTTAGAATGCATACCGTCTTCTGGGAGCCATATGTTGATGCATCAAACAGTGGAGAATCCGTTATTCTTACGTCATTAGTGACGTCATACCGTGGAGAAAACGTTATTCTTTCCCGTTTAAACGCAAACGAAACGCAAACGCAAAGCAATATAATGGAGAAAAAGACAACTTATTGACAATCCTGACTTTTTATTTTAACCTGAGTGGCAAACAGTTTGGAGCCTAATCAGACGCCGGGTAACCCGGCGTCTGATCTGGCTCCAAACGGTTTGCAGTGCAAATAATAGTTTTAGCGTAAACGCGTTTATTGGGAAATAATAACACATTCTCCACAGTACCTTACATGTACCTCTAGACCTTGGCCAATATCGACTCCCTTTCTTCGGGACTTCGGGAAAATTATAATAGTTTTAGCGCAAACGCGTTAAACTGGAAAGAATAACATCTTCTCCAGTGTAATCTAACTCTCGGCAGTGTTTTCGTGTTACAGTGGTGACAACGTTATTGTTTCCCGTTTAAACGCTAATGAAACGCAAACGCAATCCAGTAAAATGTAGATTTATTTTTTTGTCAATTGTGACTTTTAATATTACATGTAAGCTGCGTGTAAATAGTCTAACTTGGCGTCTTCTGGAATAAAGGTGTTTGTACTGGGAATAATTGTTTTAGCGTTAACGCGTTTATTGGGAATGAATAGCGCAGGGCTGCCATAAGTTGACATGAAATATCCTAAGATTTACAAATTTGCATTTTTCAAGTGCGATTTAGCGAATTGTACCTTTACCGCATACTTAAAGCAGGCTGGACGTAAAGCAGAATGCGCCTTAAGGTGCATTCTGCTTTTCTTTCAGCATGCTTTAAGCTACCATGTTCTAAACAAAATCCGAAGATTTAGGAAAAATCCGGAGAAATGGCAGCCCTGTTGAACTCTCTGCAGTGTTCCAGTGTTATGCCTTCAAGACTTAACTTGCATCATTGTCTGGCAGCGGTGTTTGTTAATCAAATGCGGGACTCCATATTTGACAGATTTGTGCATATATGTGTTATATAACTAACATTAAAAGACAGTTGGTAGACGCATATAGGAATTATTGTCCATTGTAGTTTTCTTAAGTGTTACTTTAGACAAGTGCAGACAATTTACGATCACGGAATACAAATATATGGTGTGTTTGAACAATCTTAAATACTGCTCGTGCAAATATAGGAAAAACACGTTTTTTCACAACACGTGTATTAAAGCGACTCGCAACCAGATGGTGCATTAAAAATAGTAATTTGTAAATATGTGTCAAACGCTTATATAAATGGTAAAGAATTAGTTTAGGATAAGAAATTCTGTTTAAAAAAATGTATTTCAATAAAAAAAAATATTGGTCTCTGGTGGGATTCGAACCCGGGGCCCGGCATTGGCGGACAGAAGGCAAAATAGGGGAAACCGCTTAGACCAATGGACCACGGAACTATCCGTTTATCTCGGATCGATTTAACGTATTTCAATGTGTAGCGATCGAAAGTGCATACAACTTCGTAATTCGGCTCGGGTTTATGTCTGAGCCCGTGTAGAGAAGCAACAACAGCAACTATACCGTCTACCAGTTGGTATAGAAAAACGATGGAAAATAATTAAAAAACTAAGATTCGGTGACGATTCTTGAGACTTTTTTTGGACTGATCATATTTTGTTAATAGCAGAAGCCAAATAATGCCACAAATTTGATTTTATTTGAGTATTTTATTTTAGTTTGACAAGTACACCATCCGGTTGCGAGTCCCTTTAAGGTAGAAGGCCCTTATATTATATTGTAAGTGCATATTAATACCGGAAATGAACATAGGCGGACATATTGGATCTGTCATGAGTCGATGTTTAAGACAAGTTGAACTCAAAAGAGTCTAGAATTGAAATGTTATTCAGCGAGCCTTAGCGAGCTAAATAACTTTTCTATTCTAGACGAGTTTGAGATCAACTTGTGTTAAACATCGACGAATGACAGATTCTTGTTCTCACATTACCAACGATTTAAGCTAATTTTTAAGCAATATGCATTTTTTGGAACCCCGGTGACGTCATAACGCCGTTATAAATAGTGACGTTATTGTGACGTCATTAAAGTGATCTTACACATGTTGGAGATAAGGATATTCGTCATCGTTGTTCGCTATAGAAAACAGTGGTACAGTGGATAAAACGTTATTCTTACACAATAAAGGCGTTTCCGCTAAAACTATTATTTGCAGTGCAAACAGTTTGGAGCCAGATCAGACGCCGGGAAACCCGGCGTCTGATCAGGCTCCAAACTGTTTGCCACCAAGATAAACATGAATTATCAGAATTGTTCAAAATTTGTACTTTTCTACGTTTCAGTGCTTTGCGTTTGCGTACGTTTGCGTTTAAACGGGAATGAACAACGTTTTCACCACTGTACATGTAGTTATGTGAGAAATTATCATTCTGATACACGATGGTAAAAAACTGAACTATGCTCGAGCGTTTTTTAAAACCATTTGCCTGCAGATTGCGACTTTACTGGGGTTTTTTGCAAACCGTTTAAATCCAGATCAGACGTAATGCGGCGTCTAATCTCGATCCAAACTGTTTGACACTCGTCTTTAGGTTTCTTTACTTATAAGATGTATGTATCTGCATTTAATAACTTTTGAAGACTACTTTTTCAAATCAGACGATATCGCAT
This sequence comes from Gari tellinella, assembly GCA_922989275.2. Taxonomy (NCBI): domain Eukaryota; kingdom Metazoa; phylum Mollusca; class Bivalvia; order Cardiida; family Psammobiidae; genus Gari; species Gari tellinella. Next base: position 1,136,405 of record OV277870.1, read on the forward strand.
AAGAATGAGGTTTTAGCCATTAAAAATCTTGACAAGTATGTTCATGCATTATGTTGTGATAAAAATAGCGGTGATCTTTGAATGGGATATACTCTTATACCAAATACACTTTGTACTGTAAAACGTTTGCATAAAAGCATACTTTATATCCACACAACATACTTTATATCCACACAACATACTTAATATACACACAACATACTTTATATCCACACATCATACTTTATATCCACACAACATACTTTATATCCACACAACATACTTTATATCCACACAACATACTTTATATCTACACACCATACTTTATATCCACACAACATACTTAATATACACACAACATACTTTATATCCACACAACATACTTAATATCCACACACCATACTTTATATCCACACAACATACTTTATATCCACACAACATACTTTATATCCACACAGCATACTTTATATCCACACAACATACTTTATATCCACACAACACGTGGACTCTTCAATAACCAACATCTCTACAGCGTGTTCATGCTGCATATACAGAGTTCCCTCTCTACAACGGACCACCAACAACGACTCCCTCCTTACAACGACCCTTGCAGAATTTCCCTAAATGGTACATTTATTTCTAACGCTTTTTCTGCTGCAACATCGTCTGCTTAAAATTGTCGTCTGCTGTTTTTCTCAAAGTTACATAATGAACATATTGACAGAAAAAGTAATGACGAGTGACAAACAGCTTGAATCAAGATCAGACGCCGCGTCACGCGGCTTCTGATCTTGATTCAAGCTGTTTGCAAATGTAAGCCAATTTTCCTCCCTATAACGACTTCCTCCGAACAACAAACACAATTTGTGTCTCCCGTTTGGGTGTCGTTGTAGAGAGGGAGTACAGCTTACAGTGGAGAACACGTTAATTCTTTCCCGTTTAAACGCAAACGAAACGCAAACGTAAACCAATAAAATGGAGAAAAGGACAACTTATTGACAATCCTGACTTTTCTTTTTAACCTGAGTGGCAAACAGTTTGGAGCCTGATCAGACACCGGGTTACCCGGTGTCTGATCTGGCTTCAAACCGTTTGCATTGGAAATAAATGTTTTAGCGTAAACGCGTTTATTGGGAAAGAATAACACATTCTCTTCTATATTTGTTGAAGGTTTCAAACAATTACCATTTTCAACATGTTATGTATCGCGTTAGCGTTTCGTGTCGTTTAAACGGAAACGCATAACTTCTTCCAAGCTTTCTGACACTGAACAGTCAACAACTTAAAGTCAGGATATTTGAAATATCAAATTGAATATCAGATTGAAGTAGACAGTGTGTCTGTCTGTTGGTCTCATTTACAATGGAGAAAACGTTATTCTTTTCTAATAAACGCATTTACACTAAAAATTGTTATTATCATTGCAAACAGTAAAACGCAAGACGAGACTCCAAACCGTTTGCCTTCCAGATGAATATATGTGTGTGTGTGTGTCAAAAAGTTGTTATTTTCTAAATTTCATTACATGCGTTTGCGTTTCGTTTGAACGGGAACAGCAACATTTTCTTAACAACATGACGTCACTTATGACGTCAGGATAACACTAAGATTTGTGATTTCAGATCACTTACTATCACGAAACCTATTGATAAAGCCCAGTGATCCTATTGTATTTGTGGTATTGCAATGTCTTGTTGATAAATCGTTTTACGCCTAATGCAAAGATTCGTGGGGATAATTTTGTCGATATTTCCTGCCACAAGTACCAGTTTGTTAGAATATTTACAGGGAAACTGCTTCAGGTTATTGGCAATGTCGGACCGCTTTACTGGAAAGCGCGCATGCCCCTTAGACAACGAGAAGACAAATGTGACTGAACCCCTTCACTGCCATAACGTCATCTATTTAAAACAATTGCCCTTGTTTTTATTTGTAAAATTCAAAGTGTATGTATTTTAACCTATTACCCCATAAATACGCCTTTTTACGCCTTTTTTCTCTACTGAGAAAGGAAGATCCAATTTGTACAGATGTAAAAATGTATGACAATAACTACTTTCAATATTCTAACAGATGGTAGCTTAAATCAGGCTGAAAATAAAGCAGAATGTGCCTTAAGGCACATTCTGCTTTTCTTTCAGCCTACTTTAAGTGGTCGACTATTCAATACTAGAATCAGGCTATGGGGTAATGGGTAAACTGAAGCAATATTCAAGTGATTGTCAAAGAGTTCAGACTTTGATCAGAACTCAAATTGTTTGCAAGTACCCGCAAAAATCAGATAAGATGATTGTAGTGGTTCATGTAGTAAAGACAAGTGTGGCGATTTAAACCTATACATGTTATGACCATATGTGGTTCTCTCGAGTTGGTAATATACATACTAGTGTCTATCTATTTATAGAACATATATATAAAAAGAGTAAGGGTACAAATTTTTTTTTCGAGAATTTTCTTTTTTTCTCGAGAGAACCACCTATGGTTATGACAATTAATTATTTCACCGACACACAGTTTATTGTATGACTTAACACATTTAACTCTAGGGACGAATATACTCGCCATTTATATACAGGCTCCGAAGTTATAAAGCTTTTGACTTGAGTCTAAACTCGTTCCAAAGCTTTTGATTGGTCAGATTTGAGCCTAGGCTCAAGTCTGACCAATCAAATGCTGGAGAACACATTCAGACTCAACTACAGTGGTAAATACGCTATTCCTACCCACTTTACGCTTTCTTACGCGTTCGTTAACCGATCACTATGTGTTTATTATCTGTTTCGTTAGACGCCTTTCCTAGCCGTTTCTTTACGCGTTTATTTACGCGTTTAAAAGAGCCCGGATGAAAGGGTCATCACTTAGCCGACGTGCCCCTTAGCTTCAGCGGTTTACACATCCAGCTTTATGACATGTGTATTACAGAACACTAGGTGGTATCGCCGATAACATTGCTATCTTTAATTGGCAATACACTGTTATCTCCCGATATCTGAGCGGCATATATAGGCGGGTGATCAATGTTTGTTCTAATTGATTGATTACAGGCGGGTGGTCAGTGCCTGTCGATAAGATCCGCAATCTCCGCATGAAACGGATAACTGAAGCACCAATCGCAACATATCTGGTATAATCGTTTATTAACGCGTTTAAACGCGTTAAGATCGTTAGGCGTTAAGCGTTCGTTAACCGTTCAATATGCGTTTCTTACGCATAGATTAACTCGTAAATGGGTAGGAATAGCGTATTTACCACTGTAAAACGCTTTATAACCTCGGAGCAAGGTTACGTGTGGGGAGAACACTTGCCATATGCAAAATGTGTGGACCTAGATAAGAGGGTGCCTATAGGATACTTCAATGTTTGTCATGTCTTCAACATAATAAAAATTATCGTAAATTCAACATTGAATACCAAATAGATAAATATAGGCTATACTTCATTGGAATTTCGGATTTTTTCATTTGAAATTTCAGGGTTGAATGAGTATATCCCGTTACAGTCATTGTACTAACATGTTTTTGTTTTAGCTATTGTTTCAAGTGAATAATTTAAGTTTGATACAATTTGATCAGAGAAGTATCGCTACATGTATTAAGTAATTTAGATCCTGATCAGATGCCGCGTAAGGAGGGGTCTAATCAGGGTCCAAACTGTCTGCATAGTTGACTTGAATCGATTATGCCAATAAAACGGTTAGGGAAATGTTGTTTTAAACAGTTGTTCAGAGAATAATCATAAATAAGGTTTTTATTACAAGACATAGCTACTCAGACATCACATAATGCCTGTGTAATCTCTATAATCATGTATTGTTGTTCCTATCAAATGATACAGACCATCCCCTTACTAGCCAGTGCTATTACATGTACAAGTCAATGCTTATAAAACGTTTGAGTTGAGTATGAAATCGTTCTCAAGCATTTGATTGGTCAGATTTGAGTCAATGCTCAAATCTGACCAATCAAATGCTTGAGAACGAAGTCAGACGCAACTCAAACGCTTTTAAAGCGCTAGGCCAGGTCAAAGTTCTGTCTGCTCTAACATTTCATTCGTCTCCATGACCTTAGACTAGATTAATCAACAGCACAAAATGGTATGCCACATTGTTTGATATCTGGTGTATTGTCAAACAAATAGGTTAGACGTGTCACGGGGTCGCCGAGTCCATTTATAAGGGAGATCAGCATTTCGGATATCCTCGTGGCAATTTTTAAAAGAAAAGTTTTAGTTATTTGTAAAAATAATAAACGAATTAGTTATCCGAAATATAGCACAGTGGATAAGACGTAGGGCTAAAAGGAAGCATGATCGGGAAATATTTTATCAAGCGCGGGTTCGAGTCTTGCAGCAACCTAAAAAAAACATTGTTTGCTAAAATAATATTAACCCTTTGAACCCTAGTCCCGCATATAGGCATCCTTTTCAAACAGTGTACATGTAAATAGTACACTTGTCATATGCAAACAGTGAAGACACAGATCAGAGGGCTCCAAAAGGAGCCCTCTGATCAGGGTCTTCGCTGTTTGTCATAATGCCAAACATTGAAAAAAAAACACCTTAAAGTCAGAAATGGACTAGACTAAAATGGAAACTGGAATTGTCCATTTGAAGTTTTAGGGAGGAAAGAGTTAAGGATTCTATAATTACATTGCATTAAAGTAATGTGAAAAGCATCTGCAGAAAACAAACTAAACTTGTATTGATATTTATATTTTATCATCCCTTTGTTTTTGAAAAGATGGCTAATACAGTGGAGAATCTGTTATTCTTTCCCGTTTAAACGCAAACGTACGCAAACGCAAAGCACTAAAACGTAGAAAAGAACAACTTTTGGACAATTCTGATAATTCTTTTTTATCTTGGTGGCAAACAGTTTGGAGCCTGATCAGACGCCGGGTTACCCGGCGTCTGATCTGGCTCCAAACTGTTTGCACTACAAATAATAGTTTTAGCGTAAACGCGTTTATTGGGAAAGAATAACGTTTTCTCCACTGTATAGGACTCGAACTCAAACAAATGCACCCTTCCCCAACATTGACGAACATGTGCATAAAAAGTCAGTATAATACAGTATGAAATAAGATAATACTTTACTATTCATTCTAGTTTAAAAACAAAAAAAATGAGGTTGACGCGGGATTCGAATCCACGCTAAACAAAAATACCCTTATCACAATTGCACTCTGCCAACCTACACTTTACCAACTGCGCTAAACTGCTGACAACAATACTGCCTTCATTTGTATCTAATATACAAAATGTACTAAACTCGACTGTTTAAAAATGGTCCGAGAACATGCGGAATGCTGTCATCCCTAACAAATGGACTCGGCTGACCTTTGACATGTCAGACCTAGTTGTTTGACTATAGTTTTGCATTGTTTGTAAATAAATGTTACATGATATTACTATTAAAATGGGCTGCGAGTAGATATATTAACGTCAGCTTTCGACGGTGAGAGTAAATAGGGTATTCATGAGGAGCAAAAGAAGTAAATTAAGACTTTGGCATTCCAGAGTATTAATAGGATGCTTTCAAGTGGGTAATAATGCATAAGCATTCTAGTTTCTAAAATCTCAATTTTTGGTCCAGAGCACCAGATAAGGGTAGTATTCAAAAACTTAAATCTTAATTTCTGAATCAAACCCTATGGTGTCACTACTCATTAGAATCGTCTCGAAGAGACGATTCTAATGAGTAGTAACACCATAGGATTTGGTGCTGAAATGAGTGAGAAAATGTTTGATTTGTTGAAATAACTCCCTCTTATCTGGAGCCCTGTTGGACTAACTTTTGTAAGCATGTCCTTGCGTCTAGTTCATGTAAATGTAATCGAATAACATCTCAAATCAAATAAAACATCACATACACCCATAGTCTGTTTCTAGTTTTACAGACAGGTAACCACCTAAAGCCGGTTGAAAGTAAAGCAGAATGAACTTTAAGCCGAATTTTTTTTTGAAGCCTGCTTTCAGATACCGTCTCCCAGAATGTAAGAAACCATATTTCTCATGACACATGTATTTGAATGTATAAATTGGAACTATTTCCTTGAGTGGTGTATATGTAATAGATTAAATGCGCTAAAAGGCGCTTCTATGGTGGAAAGGGTTAAAATCCCTAGTTCAAACAATCATAATTGGTCTGAAAACTATATTGAATCAAGGGGTTCCAATCAAACGTTTGATAAAAAAAAGATATCATCTAATAACATCAACATTTTATGAAGACTTTTACTGAAAGTGTTTCCTCATTTTGACATTGTTGGGTCTCTACACAATGCCTCCGCCGTCTAAAACAGATGGAAACACTAATATTCATACTCCTTCGGGAAATCAACAAGCTGCTATTTAAATAAAACAGCCATTGTGCCATCCCTGAGCTTAAACCCTTCAGCATGATATGGGCGTAACAATCCAATTTGCCTGACACTCATGTGAAATGTTCAATTGTGTCACACAAAAATATGTTCAAGACATATTGATCGCAATGGATTTTCTTTTTCTTGACATCCCCTTCATTCACTGGTTCATGTCAATAAGAGTGTTTGGCAAGCAGTTTTGTGCCTGATCAGACGCCGGGTTATCCGGCGTGGACTGATCTGGCTCCAGACTGTTTGCAATGGAAATAATAGTCTAACAACAAAAGCACAAACTGTTTCTAGACGATTAGAGAATAATGATGTACAACGCTCCCTCTCTACAACGACATCCAATGGGAGACCAAAATTATGTGCGTTGTTCAGAGGGAGTCGTTGTAGAGAGGGAAATTGGCTAACATTTGCAAACAGCTTGATTCCAGATCAGACGCCGCGTTACGCGGCGTCTGATCTGGATTCAAGCTGGGGTTTTTACCCATCATATTTATTCCATCAAAATGTAATTTTGAGAAAAAACAGCAGACGACAATTTGAAGCAGATGATATTTCAGCAGTAAAAGTGTTAAACATTTTGTCTTGTTCGGGGAACAGCCGTAAGGGTCATTGTGAGGAGGGAGTTGTTGTTTGGAGGGCCGTTGTAGAGAGAGAACACTGTATGTTATAATAATGTAATATTTGTCATCCATAGTTATCAGAGTCGGAATACTCATTGTTCCCGCACGACTTAGTCCGGGGCATATCGTTTTGGACTGTCTGTCTGTTGGTCTGTTTCTTTGTCTGTGTGTTTGGCTGTACATAACTTTAACCTTGACCATTACTTTGGAACTACATAGTATAGAGGCTTAGAGGTAAAAAGCGGGAATTTAACATTGACCATTACTTTGGAACTGCGTGTGATAGTGACTTTATAAGAAGCTCTTGAGCTCGGTACAACTTGGGTCATGTCCATTAAAGGTCAAGGCTGCTTTGAGGTCCAATAAGGTTAATTGGACATTGACCATAACTCTAGAACTTGGCGTGTGGGCTCAACTCAAGAAACTCTTTAGCTCAGTACAGTCATGTCATAAAAAGGTAAAGGTCGGTAACAGATCAAATAGAGTTAATTCACCTGGCGGCATGTGTCACCTACTGTGACACCGTTCTTGTTTATCATTAAAAATACTCTGTCATAAGCGCCAAACGATTTTAATCGTCGCCGTGTCAACTATTCCACTGCAATTGGTGCCAATAGGCGACTTTGCAAACAAGTTTTATCCTGATCAGACGGCTCGTAACGCGGAATCTGATCAGGATCAAAACTGTTTGACACTCATATCGACATTGCTCTTGTCAAAACAGTCTTGAAGCTGACTTTAACCCTTTCCCTTATAGAAGCGACTTTTAGCACATTCATTTTATTCATCCGCTGAAAAAATAGTTCCAAATTATACCGTAATGAATATGTGTCATATTTAATACTTTCCTTATTCTAGCAGTTAATGGCTTGAAGCAGGCTGAAAGTAAAGCAGAATGCGCCTTAGGGCGCATTCTGCTTTACTTTCAACCTGCTTTAAGTAGCCACATATCTTCAATACTAGAAACAATGCTATCAGGTCGACGATATTTTTCGGTAAGAGGGCTGAGGTAGACGATTAAACCTGGCAATGAAAGAGTGAACACAGCTACCACCGATTTACTTTTAGTTCGTACACGGCTAATGATCCAATGCCATATTCAATTTAGTATACATCTTGCCGAAATCGCAATATTTCACATGAGTTTGTCGTAGGAATCGAGTGTTCCTTGAGGGTCAAATTGGCGTTCTCCTAGAAAATGTGATTTTACACATACAGTGATGCTCACTTATAACGAAATTCAGGGGACCTTGCAAATTAGTTCGTCTTATCCAAACTTCGTCTTATCCAAACAACGAAATTTCTTTGTGAATAGTTTGCATATAAAGGAATTTTTACTTATTATACTTTTAGTACAGAAAGAAAGATAGAAATTAAATCTGATTTGTTTTTAAATTTTACCAAATATAATGAATGATAACAATATAAGATTGGCTATGACATAAGAAATGACATTTTTCTTCTTGAAAATTTTATCTGTTACCTTTTTTGTATATAATTATGTAAATAGAAAACTCAACCTATTGTGAATATTTAATAAGTAAACTTTATTAACATAAACAGTTTTTTTAATATACATCTACTATGTTGATATAGCATCAGTCATTCAGTGACTGTTATCTTTTTGCAGAATACGGGTGTCAAACAGCAAGAAGTCCGATCAGACACCCAGTTATTAAGCATCTGATCTGGATCCAAACAAATAAGATGCCCAGTAAACTAATTATTCCAATTGTTTGAATATCTTATCAATAGCATGTATACAAAACATGTTGGTTGGGTAATGTTTTGTTATCAGAGGTGATGAGCAGCTAAGCAATTAAGTACTGTCACCTTTGTAAGCCACTTGTCAAACTGTGATAATGACCGGCATGTTGTATTAACAGAACCATTTTACAGGTAGGGACCTACATATCATGTTGTCTTATCCAGTTTTTCATTATATCCAGTGATTCCAGTTCATCTTAAGCAAGCAGAGTCCATTGAAATAAAGAAGGAAGCAGTCGGGGAATTATTTTTATTTTGTATTAAGCAGTTTTTCATCTTATCCAAGTTCGTTATAAGTGAGCATCACTGTAACTGGTTCCCTACTTATACCGGATAACAAAGTAACAGATTTTGGGACTATTGACCATTTATTTCAATCTGATTGGCAAACAGTTTTGAGCCTGATCAGACGCCGGGTAACCCGGCGTCTGATCTGGCTCCAAACTGTTTGCAATTATATTTTTAGCACATAGGCTGTCAATTTGGAAGAACACCATGATCTCTAGTGTAATACTACTGTAAAGAAGACGGTTATTCTTTCCCAGTAATCGCATTGACGCTATATAACTACTGTATCCATTGCAAACATTTTGGAGCTAGATCAGACGCCAGGTAACTCAAAACTGTTTGCCTCTCAGATTATAATAAGTGGTCAGAACTGTCAACACGTTGTCATTTTCTACGTTTTAAAGCATTGCGTTTGCGTTTAATTTGTATTTAAACGGCAACGAATGACGTTTTCTCCACTGTTGTTAACGCCTTTGATGAAGTTGAAACTGAAAAATTGAAAAGATACATCTGTAACGTACGTGGTACGTTGGTATATGCAAATGAGGCTTCCCAAACCGTTGTATGTTGGGAAGCGAGTCAATTATATAGCGCATCAAACATCTCTTGGTGTGAGCTTAAGCTTTGCACCGACGGAGTTTGTTGTTGCTGGGTCACTCGGTTTGCACGTTACACATCCATGAAAACAAATCATATTCGATATATTCCTTAAACAGAAATTAATATCTATGTGGAATAAGTATACATGTATTCATCAAACGGCGTTGCTACGGCTGTAGGGTAAACATGGTCGGGTAGCGTACAAGGGGAATCGTTAAGTTTGTAGACTATATTAAAATTTAAATGCCGTTCACACTGACGTCAATTACTTTTTAAACTTGTATCATACACATCATACCTGTTTTTTTCTTTATATATTCTGTTTAAACCGTGAGGAGTTCGTTATCTAGTCATACCTCTGTTTACCAATTAAAAGTGATACATGACCGCATAAGGTGGCATCTGATTTGAATCAAAATTGTTTGCAAAAACTATTGCAGTCGGGGTACGGCAATGAAGAGTATTAATTACATAAACAGATTGTCAATAATTTCAAAACTTGTAATTGTTTCCATTTTCTTACTTGCGTTTGTGTCTTTATTCGTTTCATCCTTTCATGATCAAATTTATCGTAAGGGATTTACATGTACAGTGGAGAATCTGTTATTCTTTCCCAATAAACGCGTTTACGCTAAAACTATTAATTGCAGTGCAAACAGTTTGGAGCCAGATCAGACGCCGGGTAACCAAACTGTTTGCCACCAAGATAAACAAGAATTATCAGAATCGTCCAAAAGTTGTTCTTTTCTACGTTTTAGTGTTTTGCGTTTGCGTACGTTTGCGTTTAAACGGGAAAGAATAACAGATTCTCCACTGTATGACGTCACGAATGACGTCAGAATAACAGATTCTCCACTGTACCCCTTCACCGCCATATTGTCGGCTGCCTCACTATTGTTATCTGCAATATCGTTTCATTTTTAGATCTAATGCAGTTTAACTAACGTAATTTCAAAAACAAGTAGCAAACGGTTTTGATCCGGATCAGACGCCGCGTTATGCGGCGTCTGATCAGGATCAAAACTGTTTGCAAAAGCGCTTTATGACGTCATTGAGAGTGAAAGGGATAATGGGGAAATATTAACGATTGTTAAACTGGGCAGTAAACACATATATAGAAGACCATAAGATGTCATTCAGTTTCATAGTCCATCGATACTTGCAAATATCAAGGGCGCCATACATGCTAGAAACTAAACATACCTCCGTACAATATCTAACTTCCCTGTGCTACAGTGGATTAAACGTTATACTTTCCCAATTAAACGCAAACGAAACGCAAACGCATTGCAATTAAATGGAGTAAATGACAATTTTTTTTATAAGTCTGACAATTCATTTAAATATAAGAGGCAAACAGTTTGGAGCCTGATCAGACGCCGGGTAACTCGGCGTCTGTTCTGGCTCCAAACTGTTTGCACTAGAGAAATTAGTTTAAGCGTAAACGCGTTTATTGGGAAAGAATAACGTTTTCTCCACTGTATAACTAATATGCTGTCCAAACATCGAATGCTTTGAAATTGGTGTCTATAAATTGTTGTTTGTAAAATGTCAAATTATTATCTACGTTTACTTTTAGTTTAAAAATCCTGAAGTTGATTGACAAACAGTTTGTGCCCTGATCAGACACCGCATTACGTTGTTTCTGAAACAGATTCAAAACTGTTTGCATGTACCGCCAGTACGTGGTGATTGGCGGAGAAAATGCAAAAGAGGCCGTTCATAGTTCCCGCAATTCAGGGACAACTTTAGCAGCAGAACATTTGGCATGCACTATTAAGACATATGATTTATTAGAATCGTTTAGAGAAAAGGAAAAGTCGATAAGCAATGGAATACAGAGTGGACCAATGTAACTGAAACAATGGATAGTGGATGCCTACAGTGGAAAGAACGTTATTCTGACGTCATGTGACGTCATAACGTTATTCTTCCCCATTTAAACGCAAACAAAACGCTGACGCAAAACATTTAAATGTAGAAAATGTAATATTTTAGACATTCTTAAAATTCTTTTTAATCTGACAGGCAAACAGTTTGGAGCCTAATCAGCGTTTATTGGATAAGAATAACGTTTTCGCCGCTGTTTACTGTATTTCTAGCAGATACTTTTTGTAAGTACCCCCTCCTTACAACGGCTTCCAAACAACGACTTCCTCCCTACAACAAAGCTTTCCACTGGTCTAAGATAAGTATGTCAAACTATTTGACTGCTGTTTTATCGTCAGCATAAAATTGCTCTCTATTGTTTTTCTTTTAAAATGGAAGTTTCGACAGGAAAACCATACTAACGAGTGACAAACAGCTTGAATCAAGATCAGACGCCGCGTTACGTTCAGATGTTTGCAAATATAAGCCAATTTCCCTCCCTGTAAGAACTCCATCAAAACAACACACACAATCGTTGTCTCCGATTGGGTGTCGTTGTTTAGAGGGAAAACTGTATAAGAAATAACTGTAGGGTAATCGAGACATTTAATATTGGAATACAGTCGGATAAATAGGGTTTTTCTGTTTAGACAATAAACAGTACCTGCCTGCAAATGTTAGCATTGTCCATAAACATAGCAAGTATATACAGTGGAGAATCTGTTATTCTTTCCCGTTTAAACGCAAACGTACGCAAACGCAAAACACTAAAACGTAGAAAAGAACAACTTTTTGACTATTCTGATATTTCATGTTTATCTTGGTGGCAAACAGTTTGGAGCCTGATCAGACGCCGGGTTACCCGGCGTCTGATCTGGCTCCAAACTGTTTGCACTGCAAATAATAGTTTTAGCGTAAACGCGTTTATTGGGAAAGAATAACAGATTCTCCACTGTATATATAAGCGCGTTTACATAAAAGAAACACTTGCAGTTAAAATCAGATCACATGTATAGTTGAGAAGACGTTATTCTTTCCCGCTTATACGAAATTAATAAGCGAATACAATGAGATAAATGGTTCAATTTAGTATACATCTTGCCGGAATCGGGAATATTTCACATGAGTTTGTCGTATGAACCGAGTGTTCCTTGAGGGTCAAAATGGCGTTCTCCTAGAAAATGTGATTTTACACATAACTGGTTCCCCACTTATACGGGATAACAAAGTAACAGATTTTGGGACTATTGACCATTTATTTCAATCTGATTGGCAAACAGTTTTGAGCATGATCAGACGTCGGGTAACCCGGCGTCTGATCTGTATCCAAACTGTTTGCAAGTATTATATCGTAGTATCATCTGTTTTGAAATTGTTTTTTGCCCAAAAAAAGACAAATAAGGATTTATGCAATCATTTTATGTCAGATCAATACGCGATGTCTGAACATGAGCCAAACTCTCTGCAAATCCCAGTTAACATGTGTACCCTTTCACTTCAAAATTGTTTTTGAGAATTTTACCTTCATGAGAATTTTACCCATTCACCGTTTCATGTCGTCCGCCTCCATTTGGTTGTATGCAATGTCTTTTCAAATTGAAAAATTAAGGCAGTATGACTTACGAAATTTCAAAACGATGGTCAAACAGATTGGGTCTTGATCAGACGTCGCGTTCATTAGCAATGGAATACAGACTGGATCAATGTTTGTGGAAGTTTTGAATAGTAAAATGGCTAGAATATGTCCAGAAACCGCTATTTATTTGGTTGCTGGGATGAATAAAAAATAAATGTAGGGTAACCAAGACTTTTAATACAGTACTGAACATTATTAAATTAACAATTTTTGCGATTCGCTTGCAATTCGCTTGCAATTCGATGGCAATTCGCTTACGATTCAAAATAGTAACTTTACCCATTGGTAAGTCTGCCTGAATGGTGTGTCTCACAAATATTCGCAAATATACCTTCGTTAATGGTTTCGATTCCATTATTGTCACAACCGCTTCGGAAAAATCGCGTAAAAATATTCAAGCGTACGTTCGCCTGTTGAAGCACCCGATTCGATTGCAATTCGATGGCAACTTGCTTGCGATTCGATTTAATTTAATACGGTACAGTACTGTATTGGAATGTAGACGGGGAAACGGGGTTTCTCTTCAAAAGAAACCTAGCGTGAACACAGTACAATGTTAAATCGGTCAAACATGTTTGGTGGTATTTTTTAGTTTGAACGTACAAACATTCGGATACATATGTGGCTAAAATTCTTAGCCACATAATAGAAAAACATTAACCTGGCCGTCTCTTGTGACATTAACCTGGCCATTTCTTGTGACATTAACCTGGCCAGTTGTGGGACATAGGGTTAGGGGTAGGGTTAGCCTCCAGATCATTTTTTTCCAAGTTAGAGCAAACAGAAATTGTCTCTTGTGTTGCTAGCCATCCAAGAGAATACAATAGAAAATAGCCACATAAGTATCCTTATTTAAGTACGTCCGTATAATTAGTATTTAGTATGTTTAGTATAAACACATTTATTTGTAAAAACTGACGACATTCGATAACTCGAACTGGCCTTCATCAACATATTCGCATTTTAAAGTTTAACCACACACTAGCAATATTTGAACTTTGAAAAACTAATATGCTCAACTTAAGTGTGTTCAATATGATTAGATTCAATTGTAGAATTATATAAATACAGTAGACTTAACGAGTTCCAAAATTTGACATTTATATTTGCTTTACTTAAATGTATGTATAATAGAGAAACTAAACGCAAACGCAATTCAATAAACTGTAATGTTGACGCTCAGTTTTAATCTGATTTGCAAATTGTTTGGAGCCTGATCAGATGCCGGGTTGTTACCTGGCGTCTGATCTAGCTCCAAAATGTTTGCAATGGATACAGTAGTTATATAGCGTCAATGCGATTACTGGGAAAGAATAAGGTCTTCTCTACAGTAGTATTACACTAGAGATCATGGTGTTCTTCCAAATTGACAGCCTATGTGCTAAAAATATAATTGCAAACAGTTTGGAGCCAGATCAGACGCCGGGTTACCCGGCGTCTGATCTGGCTCCAAACGTTTGCAATGAACAAGTCATTATAATACTTGTTCGATCAGTGTAAAGGAATAACATCTTCTCCCCTGTATGTATACATTGGAGAATCTGTTATTCTATCCCGTTTAAACGCAAACGTACGCAAACGCAAAACACTAAAACGTAGAAAAATACAACTTTTGTACAATTCTGATAATTCATGTTTATCTTGGTGGCAAACAGTTTGGAGCCTGATCAGACGCCGGGTTACCCGGCGTCTGATCTCGCTCCAAACTGTTTGCACTGCAAATAATAGTTTTAGCGTAAACGCGTTAACGTTTTCTCCACTGTAGCACGTGACATATTCTTTTAACCCTGTCACACGTTAATGTCACATATTGTCAGAGCGTTTTTAAATATTAACACAGCGAGACTGTAACTTCCAGAACACGATGTTAGTTGATCACATATGACATTAGCCCGGAAGACAATGACAGATACGTTAATAGGTTTTGACCCGAAGCCTTGCACAGTAGAGAGAACGTTATTTTTTCCCGTTTAGACGTAAACGAAACGCAAACGAAACGCAAACGCAATGCACTAAAATGTAAAAATTAACAACTTGTTGACAATTCTGACTATTCATATTAAGCTGAGAGGCACACAGTTTAGAGCCTGATTAGACGCCGGATAACCCGGCGTTTAATCTGGCTCCAAACTGTTTGTACTTTGTACTGGAAATAATAATTTTAGCGTAAACGCGTTCTTTTGGATAGGATAACATTTTCTTCACTGTACGTATGACAAATATACATACTGTTAGCTGTTTACAATGACACTAAGGTTGTATTTAGACTTTTATTAGACATCCACTATCATTCCATACAGTGGAGACACCGTTATTCTTTCCCAATAAACGCGTTTACGCTAAAACTATTATTTCAAGTGGAAACAGTTTGGAGCCAGATCAGACGCCGGGTTACCCGGCGTCTGATCAGGCTTCAAACTGTTTGCCACCAAGATAAACATGAAATATCAGAATTGTCCAAAAATTGTTCTTTTCTACGTTTTATTGTTTTGCGTTTGCGTACGTTTGCGTTTAAACGGGAAAGAATAACAGATTCTCCATAGTATGACGTCACTAATGACGTAAAAATAACATACAGAGGAAGACATTATTCTGTCCCATTTGACCCACTGCCCATACCTGTTTCTAGTTTTAAAGAAATTATGATCACTTAAAGCAGGTAGAAGGTAAAGCAGAAAGTACCTTTTAGACACTTTCGATAATTCGATAACTATTGTATTGCCACCAAAAGACGACTTTCAAACGTGTTCGATCCTGATTAGATTCCGCCTAACGTGGCTTCTGATAAGGATTCAAACTCAAAATTGCCGAAAATCTAACTTAATATATTGTAGACGACACTATCCATGTTGACGATAGGTTGGTGGCAATAGGATTTAAGCAGACGATAAAACTTGGCAGTGAAACCGATAAGACGAATTTTACAGAGCTGCCAAATTATCCGGATTTTTCCTAAATCTTCGGATTTTTTTTCAAGAACATGAGTAGTATATGGGTCTCTTTACGTGTAAACAAAGATGATGTAATCGGCGGCCATCTTGGATGACCTACTTTTCTAAAAATAGGATAAACACGTGGGTCTATATTTAGCCCAGGGTGAAGGTAGTCGGCCATGTTGGATATTTTAGCGGATGTAGGGGCGGCCATATGGGATCAAGATCTACACGGTATACAGAGCTGAACATGTTCAGACAAAGTCTTTCAAAGTTAATCCCTTCTCAGGAGACAGGATGTCTGGGTCCTATTGACTCAAGACAGGATATGGGAACAATAGTCCCATTGAAACTTAATCCCTCCTCGGGAGACAGAATGTCTAGCGTGGCTTGATTCAACACCGGATGTGTGAACAAAGGCCCATTGAAACTTAATCCCTGACCGTGTCTGACTGCGCTTGGCCTAGGAAGGTACAACAATGGCCTATTCAAAGTTAATGTAGTAGACGTCTACAACCCTGATCCTCTTTTACAGGCAGTTACTAACATGTTGGCGCAGGAGTTTTACAGGCAGTAATAAAGTTAAAGCTATTTAACTTCTGTAGTACATTTCTATAATTCAAGATAAGTTAAACCTTAATTTTACAGAGGCTATAACGAAAGCGTGTATACGTCAATATCGGTTGACTTGAGATGGTATTAAGATAAGAGTACAAAGACCCTATTGTTGGGGGATTAAAAGTTTACACACCAATAGCGGTAGTCACTAGCAACGGATTAAAATTTAACAAAAATACTGCCTTTATACGAATAGTTCTGTCCCCGATTTCACGATGCATCCTAGACTTAACCATAGTGTTCATCATTTTAGAAAAACTCAAAAAGGAAGGATATCAATGAAAAGTACCGTATTCTTTTTCTCTATTGGTGAACGTTTTAACGCTGTTATCTTATTTCTTTTAGGTACCTATGGTGAGCTCTTATCCTCGGCTTTAAGTTTGAAGTAACTTTCACCATATATTGTCAGTCATTCTCGAGTTATGCCCCTTTACCGATATTTTAAACCTAATGATCAAACTTCGCGTAACCCTATGATTTATAGACTGTTCGAAAGAGCGCGTCGCGCTGATCAAGAATGTATCGGATGTGTGGCTCTAGGTTGCATAGTTCGCGAGTTACGGGGGTTTTAAAATGGCACCTATGACGTCATCATCTAGAATGAAAATATTCAAATCCTTCTCTCTCCCTTAGTTTTAGACCGAATACAGTCGTGTTTGGTATCGTTAGAAAGGCCTCGAGACCACCTATCGACTGACGTAACCCAACCGGAAGTCACTTTTCCTCGAACCCGGAAATGACGTATTTCTCTGATAAAATGTCTGTATTTCCGTTATTACTTGACAAATGGGTGCAATTTAGGTCTCGTTCGATAGGATGTCGGTTAGAGACAAGTCTGTATGTGCGTTATTTAAATTAACCACAATCCGATAAATGTATTTGGTTCTCCCGGACAATAATACTAACAAATAAATAAATACCTCATTCTACCGTGTGTACTCCTCGACGTCTTGAGTGCAAATGACTGGTTATCCAGTGTTCTTCTCCTTACTGCGTGCGCATGCGCGGTATTGTACGTATAGCTATTTTTAGAACTGGACATGTTCAGACAAGTAGACAAACTCCTAATCAGAAATATAGCACGATGTTACTGTATTTAGAACTAAGTATTTCTCTTATAAAATGTCTGTATTTCCTTTATTACTTGACAAGTGGGTGCAATTTAGGTCTCGTTCGATAGGATGTCGGTTAGAGACAAGTCTGTACGTGCGTTACTCAAATTAACCACAATCCGATAAATGTATTTGGTTCTCCCGGACAATAATACTAACAAATAAATAAATACCTCATTCTACCGTGTGTACTCCTCGACGTCTTGAGTGCAAATGACTGTTTATTCAGTGTTCTTCTCTTAACTGCGTGCGCATGCGCGGTATTGTACGTATAGCTATTTTTAGAATCACATCATAACTATTTTTAGAATAGCACGATGTTACTGTATTTAGAACTAAACATGTTCAGACAAGTCCTTTCAAATTTAATCCCTTAAGAGTAGACAGAATGTCTGGGTTCTATTATTCGGAACAGGATATGGGAACAATGGCTTATTCATACGTCAGAGTTAATCCCTTCGTAGGAGACAGAATGTCTGATGTCTATTGATCTAGGACCGGAAGGTACAACAAAGGTCCATTGAAATGTCTAACTTAATCCCTTTTAAGTCGCCAGGATGTCTGGCGTGGCTTTATTCAACACCGGATAGGCTAAAAAAGGTCAATTGAAATGTCTAAATTAATCCCTTTTAAGTCGCCAGGAAGTCTGGCTCGTATCGATTTTGGACAATAGGTGGATGAAAGGACTGTGGTCGGATTAAGCTTGGACCAATCAGATTGCAGTATTTCGACCAATCAAAAGATTAATCCTTACACCCATTGACCAATCAGATTGCAGTATTGCTGACCAATCAAAAGATTAATCCTTACACCCATTGACCAATCAAACGTCGTTTTCGAAACGAGGCTTTCTGGATAGTATATAAGAAGGGCGCACAACCCGTTGATCTTCATACTGACTTCAGAACTGACAAGATGGATCTCGTAGCTGAAACGTTCGAACTTATGGTGAATTCTTACACCAATGCAGAAGAACTGATGGACTTTGCAGCGACATGGGGAATCCAGGATTCTCCCACAGTGAGATTTCGGTTATTTCAATTAAGTAATCCTGAGTATGATAACAACTTTATCCTTGAAGAATTGGACACTGTAATGGAAAACCTAGGAGGGCCACTCGAGACCCCGGTTACGTTCAACGAGGAAGACATGGAGTTGGCTCTCGACTATGTGAAGACACAAGAGGAGATTGAAGGGGCTGTCAAAGCTATCCTCTTTGACGATGAAATGGAGGCCCTAGCCAAAATGTGTGAAGAAGATGGTGAATGGGATCCTAGCGTGGACCAGATGGGTAGTGGGGACGAACCGCAGACTGGCCCATCACATAGACGAGACAGTAGTGTGGAAGAACCACGATCGGGACACTCACATCGTTTGAACTACACAATGAGAAAAAAGTCGGAGAGAACTTATGCGAAGAATGCGGCCGTGGATCGGACCTACCAAGTCAAGGTAGACGAGGTTTACCACGGTCAACAACTCAGAGATGTAAGGGAGGGTCTCCACGACATGTTTCAAGACGTTATGAATGAGGCCAGAGGCAACCTAGCGGGAAACGATTTAGGTCGAGTCGTGATTCACCACGAAGGCTTACACGACCCCATTGTCGTTCCCCTTCAGGCCTGGGATGATTTGAATGCGAACAAAGTCATGGAGACCCTAGAGAAGGTGCTCAACAGTAACCAAGAACTTTCCATTAATGACAGTTTTAGTGTAACTATTGGCACCATCGACTTACCAAAAGGTGGAGCAAGACGACGTATCACCCGAATTAAAGGACCGAAAAACTCGTTAGACCTGAAGAAATCGATAGTCACCATAGAGAATGAGGACAACTTGTGTATGGCGCGGGCCATTGGCGTAAGTTGGTCCAAGTTAAAGCGATGTACTCAAGAGGAATGGAAGGAGGTGACCAAACACAGGCAGGGGAAGCGTAACTTAGAGTTGGTTCTGGAACAAAAACTGATCAAGTAACTACAAAGACTGATCAAGTAACAGCAAAAACCTGATCAAGTATCTACAAAAACTGATCAAGTAACAGCAAACCCCTGATCAAGTAACAACAAAAACTGATCAAGTAACAACAAAAACTGATGCAATGACCCTATACAAATTCAATGTAAAATGACAAAAACCTGATCAAGTAACTACAAAAACTGATCAAGTAACAGCAAAAACCTGATCAAGTAACAACAAAAACTGATCAAGTAACAACAAAAACTGATGCAATGACCCTATACAAATTCAATGTAAAATGACAAAAACTGATCAAGTAGCAACAAAAACTGATCAAGTAACAACAAAAACTGATCAAGTAACAACAAAAACCTGATCAAGTAACAACAAAAACTGATCAAGTAACAACAAAAACTGATCAAGTAACAACCAAAACATGATCAAGTGACAACAAAAACTGATCAAGTAACAACAAAAACTGATCAAGTGGTCCTATACAAATTCAATGTAAAATGACAAAAACTGTTTCAATGGTCACATCTTTCTGTTTAAGGGATAATACTTTTTGATTCAGTACATACACATTCTGATATAGTACATACACATTTTGATTTAGTACATACACATTCTGATTTAGTACATACACATTTTGATTTAGTACATACACATTCTGATTTAGTACATACATATTTTGATTCAGTACATACACATTTAGAACGATAGAAAATTGATCAACTGTACAAATAAATATACAAACGCAATCAAGTACATATATACAACCACAGCTTTACCCAAAGCTTTTACACTAAAATCCGTAGGGGACTGTATCGAAATTATCTAACCGTCTGCGTTTCGTATACACCATTTGGTAACTCTTCTTTTCTTCCCTCGTGTACAGTTTCCGTTTACCTTTGTCTCGACATATTTTGCTTGGATTGGTGATTGTAATATTTGGTCTACTATCTGGGTCTGTTACTATGTGTTTGACGCTGTCAAAGTTAATGAGTCGACTATTTTTGTAATTGAGAGTGAATCCTCTCACTTTACACGTTTCCTTGTTTTTGTTGGTCTTGTACGCGTAATTCTTTGGACCTCCAGATACAAACTCTACAATGTGCTCTCCGCTATCTAATTCATCAGTCAATTCACCCAAGTAGTCCCCGAGAGGTGGGTCCACCTCTCCGGGTCTACTTACGTAAATGACACTGTCTGTGTCATAATACAACACCCTTCTATCTAATTGTTCTAGCACACTGTACAGTTTGAGCCTGGCCCAACATGTGGTGAAGGTCGCTAGGTATATATTGGTTTTGTTGTCTTCTGGTTGACAGTCTCGTTTATAGATCCATTCCATCTGTATCATGTCATTTGAGAGTATGTGGAAATTGAGAGGTTGTTTAGTGGGATCCGAAAACAATTGAAAAAACAAGTTTGCCTGACTTTCGTGAAGAATCTCAGTCTGGCGCATGTTGAGTCTCTGGCCAAACTTACCCCAAAAACTATTGAGGCACAATTTAGCCAAAGCTCTCAATCCCGGGTTTTTCACAATGTTCTCGGGATCCAGTGAAACTCCCTCTTTTTGTGCGTACTCTTGTATATAAGTGTGTTTGTCTTGTGTCGTTTTAATCCAGTCAGGGGGCCCACTGGCTTCTTGTTTGAATTTCAAAAATGTGTTGATATATTGGGAGAACAGTCCCCCTTCGCGTGTGTTTGTGTCATATTGTGTGGTTTCCTCCCAGTGGTATACTTCGTATAGGTGTTGGATTTGATACCCTAGTCTGAGAGCTGTGTGTATCTCTGGGGTACACCACGTACCCGTCAACACTCTCTCTTCATCCGAACAAGAACAAGTTTCCGTATTCTCGGTATCCGCGCAGGTTCTACACAAAGGGAATTTCAGTTTGCCATTTGATCTATAGGGGAGAACAGGATGATAGAGTCCTCGCGGGGGTAAGATCTTGACCTTGGCAATACCGAAATAATCCTTAATGTCTCCAAAATCTTTCGTGATAATAGTGGGGTGTCCAACGGGATACCGACAATACTTATTCACCCAAGGATACAAGCTCGTGAAATCCACGTATTTGATCCATTCTTGTTCTTTCGTGATGTAGTAGAGCTGACTGGCATTGGTACGACCGCCAAAGAAGCTCTCTCTAGGGTTTAACCTATCTGTTAAGTCTAAAGTGTGAATGAATGTTTTGAGATCTGAATTTTGATTGATATCATTTTTAAAGTCGTGGTCCCAAATACACACGTACTTCATACCTAAAGATTCGAGATGTGCTTTCTTTTTCATAGTCAAGGTATACAATTCATTCAATGAGTAACAGATAGGTTAAACCCTAGAGAGAGCTTCTTTGGCGGTCGTACCAATGCCAGTCAGCTCTACTACATCACGAAAGAACAAGAATGGATCAAATACGTGGATTTCACGAGCTTGTATCCTTGGGTGAATAAGTATTGTCGGTATCCCGTTGGACACCCCACTATTATCACGAAAGATTTTGGAGACATTAAGGATTATTTCGGTATTGCCAAGGTCAAGATCTTACCCCCGCGAGGACTCTATCATCCTGTTCTCCCCTATAGATCAAATGGCAAACTGAAATTCCCTTTGTGTAGAACCTGCGCGGATACCGAGAATACGGAAACTTGTTCTTGTTCGGATGAAGAGAGAGTGTTGACGGGTACGTGGTGTACCCCAGAGATACACACAGCTCTCAGACTAGGGTATCAAATCCAACACCTATACGAAGTATACCACTGGGAGGAAACCACACAATATGACACAAACACACGCGAAGGGGGACTGTTCTCCCAATATATCAACACATTTTTGAAATTCAAACAAGAAGCCAGTGGGCCCCCTGACTGGATTAAAACGACACAAGACAAACACACTTATATACAAGAGTACGCACAAAAAGAGAGAGTTTCACTGGATCCCGAGAACATTGTGAAAAACCCGGGATTGAGAGCTTTGGCTAAATTGTGCCTCAATAGTTTTTGGGGTAAGTTTGGCCAGAGACTCAACATGCGCCAGACTGAGATTCTTCACGAAAGTCAGGCAAACTTGTTTTTTCAATTGTTTTCGGATCCCACTAAACAACCTCTCAATTTCCACATACTCTCAAATGACATGATACAGATGGAATGGATCTATAAACGAGACTGTCAACCAGAAGACAACAAAACCAATATATACCTAGCGACCTTCACCACATGTTGGGCCAGGCTCAAACTGTACAGTGTGCTAGAACAATTAGATAGAAGGGTGTTGTATTATGACACAGACAGTGTCATTTACGTAAGTAGACCCGGAGAGGTGGACCCACCTCTCGGGGACTACTTGGGTGAATTGACTGATGAATTAGATAGCGGAGAGCACATTGTAGAGTTTGTATCTGGAGGTCCAAAGAATTACGCGTACAAGACCAACAAAAACAAGGAAACGTGTAAAGTGAGAGGATTCACTCTCAATTACAAAAATAGTCGACTCATTAACTTTGACAGCGTCAAACACATAGTAACAGACCCAGATAGTAGACCAAATATTACAATCACCAATCCAAGCAAAATATGTCGAGACAAAGGTAAACGGAAACTGTACACGAGGGAAGAAAAGAAGAGTTACCAAATGGTGTATACGAAACGCAGACGGTTAGATAATTTCGATACAGTCCCCTACGGATTTTAGTGTAAAAGCTTTGGGTAAAGCTGTGGTTGTATATATGTACTTGATTGCGTTTGTATATTTATTTGTACAGTTGATCAATTTTCTATCGTTCTAAATGTGTATGTACTGAATCAAAATATGTATGTACTAAATCAGAATGTGTATGTACTAAATCAAAATGTGTATGTACTAAATCAGAATGTGTATGTACTAAATCAAAATGTGTATGTACTATATCAGAATGTGTATGTACTGAATCAAAAAGTATTATCCCTTAAACAGAAAGATGTGACCATTGAAACAGTTTTTGTCATTTTACATTGAATTTGTATAGGACCACTTGATCAGTTTTTGTTGTTACTTGATCAGTTTTTGTTGTCACTTGATCATGTTTTGGTTGTTACTTGATCAGTTTTTGTTGTTACTTGATCAGTTTTTGTTGTTACTTGATCAGGTTTTTGTTGTTACTTGATCAGTTTTTGTTGTTACTTGATCAGTTTTTGTTGCTACTTGATCAGTTTTTGTCATTTTACATTGAATTTGTATAGGGTCATTGCATCAGTTTTTGTTGTTACTTGATCAGTTTTTGTTGTTACTTGATCAGGTTTTTGCTGTTACTTGATCAGTTTTTGTAGTTACTTGATCAGGTTTTTGTCATTTTACATTGAATTTGTATAGGGTCATTGCATCAGTTTTTGTTGTTACTTGATCAGTTTTTGTTGTTACTTGATCAGGGGTTTGCTGTTACTTGATCAGTTTTTGTAGATGATCAGGTTTTTGCTGTTACTTGATCAGTCTTTGTAGTTACTTGATCAGTTTTTGTTCCAGAACCAACTCTAAGTTACGCTTCCCCTGCCTGTGTTTGGTCACCTCCTTCCATTCCTCTTGAGTACATCGCTTTAACTTGGACCAACTTACGCCAATGGCCCGCGCCATACACAAGTTGTCCTCATTCTCTATGGTGACTATCGATTTCTTCAGGTCTAACGAGTTTTTCGGTCCTTTAATTCGGGTGATACGTCGTCTTGCTCCACCTTTTGGTAAGTCGATGGTGCCAATAGTTACACTAAAACTGTCATTAATGGAAAGTTCTTGGTTACTGTTGAGCACCTTCTCTAGGGTCTCCATGACTTTGTTCGCATTCAAATCATCCCAGGCCTGAAGGGGAACGACAATGGGGTCGTGTAAGCCTTCGTGGTGAATCACGACTCGACCTAAATCGTTTCCCGCTAGGTTGCCTCTGGCCTCATTCATAACGTCTTGAAACATGTCGTGGAGACCCTCCCTTACATCTCTGAGTTGTTGACCGTGGTAAACCTCGTCTACCTTGACTTGGTAGGTCCGATCCACGGCCGCATTCTTCGCATAAGTTCTCTCCGACTTTTTTCTCATTGTGTAGTTCAAACGATGTGAGTGTCCCGATCGTGGTTCTTCCACACTACTGTCTCGTCTATGTGATGGGCCAGTCTGCGGTTCGTCCCCACTACCCATCTGGTCCACGCTAGGATCCCATTCACCATCTTCTTCACACATTTTGGCTAGGGCCTCCATTTCATCGTCAAAGAGGATAGCTTTGACAGCCCCTTCAATCTCCTCTTGTGTCTTCACATAGTCGAGAGCCAACTCCATGTCTTCCTCGTTGAACGTAACCGGGGTCTCGAGTGGCCCTCCTAGGTTTTCCATTACAGTGTCCAATTCTTCAAGGATAAAGTTGTTATCATACTCAGGATTACTTAATTGAAATAACCGAAATCTCACTGTGGGAGAATCCTGGATTCCCCATGTCGCTGCAAAGTCCATCAGTTCTTCTGCATTGGTGTAAGAATTCACCATAAGTTCGAACGTTTCAGCTACGAGATCCATCTTGTCAGTTCTGAAGTCAGTATGAAGATCAACGGTTTGTGCGCCCTTCTTATATACTATCCAGAAAGCCTCGTTTCGAAAACGACGTTTGATTGGTCAATGGGTGTAAGGATTAATCTTTTGATTGGTCAGCAATACTGCAATCTGATTGGTCAATGGGTGTAAGGATTAATCTTTTGATTGGTCGAAATACTGCAATCTGATTGGTCCAAGCTTAATCCGACCACAGTCCTTTCATCCACCTATTGTCCAAAATCGATACGAGCCAGACTTCCTGGCGACTTAAAAGGGATTAATTTAGACATTTCAATTGACCTTTGTTAGCCTCTCCGGTGTTGAATAAAGCCACGCCAGACATCCTGGCGACTTAAAAGGGATTAAGTTAGACATTTCAATGGACCTTTGTTGTACCTTCCGGTCCTAGATCAATAGACATCAGACATTCTGTCTCCTACGAAGGGATTAACTCTGACGTATGAATAAGCCATTGTTCCCATATCCTGTTCCGAATAATAGAACCCAGACATTCTGTCTACTCTTAAGGGATTAAATTTGAAAGGACTTGTTTGAACATGTTTAGTTCTAAATACAGTAACATCGTGCTATTCTAAAAATAGTTATGATGTGATTCTAAAAATAGCTATACGTACAATACCGCGCATGCGCACGCAGTTAAGAGAAGAACACTGAATAAACAGTCATTTGCACTCAAGACGTCGAGGAGTACACACGGTAGAATGAGGTATTTATTTATTTGTTAGTATTATTGTCCGGGAGAACCAAATACATTTATCGGATTGTGGTTAATTTGAGTAACGCACGTACAGACTTGTCTCTAACCGACATCCTATCGAACGAGACCTAAATTGCACCCACTTGTCAAGTAATAAAGGAAATACAGACATTTTATAAGAGAAATACTTAGTTCTAAATACAGTAACATCGTGCTATATTTCTGATTAGGAGTTTGTCTACTTGTCTGAACATGTCCAGTTCTAAAAATAGCTATACGTACAATACCGCGC
Organism: Gari tellinella; assembly: GCA_922989275.2. Classification (NCBI taxonomy): domain Eukaryota; kingdom Metazoa; phylum Mollusca; class Bivalvia; order Cardiida; family Psammobiidae; genus Gari; species Gari tellinella. The sequence goes on from OV277870.1 coordinate 1,162,724, forward strand.
ATGCGCACGCAGTAAGGAGAAGAACACTGGATAACCAGTCATTTGCACTCAAGACGTCGAGGAGTACACACGGTAGAATGAGGTATTTATTTATTTGTTAGTATTATTGTCCGGGAGAACCAAATACATTTATCGGATTGTGGTTAATTTAAATAACGCACATACAGACTTGTCTCTAACCGACATCCTATCGAACGAGACCTAAATTGCACCCATTTGTCAAGTAATAACGGAAATACAGACATTTTATCAGAGAAATACGTCATTTCCGGGTTCGAGGAAAAGTGACTTCCGGTTGGGTTACGTCAGTCGATAGGTGGTCTCGAGACCTTTCTAACGATACCAAACACGACTGTATTCGGTCTAAAACTAAGGGAGAGAGAAGGATTTGAATATTTTCATTCTAGATGATGACGTCATAGGTGCCATTTTAAAACCCCCGTAACTCGCGAACTATGCAACCTAGAGCCACACATCCGATACATTCTTGATCAGCGCGACGCGCTCTTTCGAACAGTCTATAAATCATAGGGTTACGCGAAGTTTGATCATTAGGTTTAAAATATCGGTAAAGGGGCATAACTCGAGAATGACTGACAATATATGGTGAAAGTTACTTCAAACTTAAAGCCGAGGATAAGAGCTCACCATAGGTACCTAAAAGAAATAAGATAACAGCGTTAAAACGTTCACCAATAGAGAAAAAGAATACGGTACTTTTCATTGATATCCTTCCTTTTTGAGTTTTTCTAAAATGATGAACACTATGGTTAAGTCTAGGATGCATCGTGAAATCGGGGACAGAACTATTCGTATAAAGGCAGTATTTTTGTTAAATTTTAATCCGTTGCTAGTGACTACCGCTATTGGTGTGTAAACTTTTAATCCCCCAACAATAGGGTCTTTGTACTCTTATCTTAATACCATCTCAAGTCAACCGATATTGACGTATACACGCTTTCGTTATAGCCTCTGTAAAATTAAGGTTTAACTTATCTTGAATTATAGAAATGTACTACAGAAGTTAAATAGCTTTAACTTTATTACTGCCTGTAAAACTCCTGCGCCAACATGTTAGTAACTGCCTGTAAAAGAGGATCAGGGTTGTAGACGTCTACTACATTAACTTTGAATAGGCCATTGTTGTACCTTCCTAGGCCAAGCGCAGTCAGACACGGTCAGGGATTAAGTTTCAATGGGCCTTTGTTCACACATCCGGTGTTGAATCAAGCCACGCTAGACATTCTGTCTCCCGAGGAGGGATTAAGTTTCAATGGGACTATTGTTCCCATATCCTGTCTTGAGTCAATAGGACCCAGACATCCTGTCTCCTGAGAAGGGATTAACTTTGAAAGACTTTGTCTGAACATGTTCAGCTCTGTATACCGTGTAGATCTTGATCCCATATGGCCGCCCCTACATCCGCTAAAATATCCAACATGGCCGACTACCTTCACCCTGGGCTAAATATAGACCCACGTGTTTATCCTATTTTTAGAAAAGTAGGTCATCCAAGATGGCCGCCGATTACATCATCTTTGTTTACACGTAAAGAGACCCATATACTACTCATGTTCTTGAAAAAAAATCCGAAGATTTAGGAAAAATCCGGATAATTTGGCAGCTCTGTAAAATTCGTCTTATCGGTTTCACTGCCAAGTTTTATCGTCTGCTTAAATCCTATTGCCACCAACCTATCGTCAACATGGATAGTGTCGTCTACAATATATTAAGTTAGATTTTCGGCAATTTTGAGTTTGAATCCTTATCAGAAGCCACGTTAGGCGGAATCTAATCAGGATCGAACACGTTTGAAAGTCGTCTTTTGGTGGCAATACAATAGTTATCGAATTATCGAAAGTGTCTAAAAGGTACTTTCTGCTTTACCTTCTACCTGCTTTAAGTGATCATAATTTCTTTAAAACTAGAAACAGGTATGGGCAGTGGGTCAAATGGGACAGAATAATGTCTTCCTCTGTATGTTATTTTTACGTCATTAGTGACGTCATACTATGGAGAATCTGTTATTCTTTCCCGTTTAAACGCAAACGTACGCAAACGCAAAACAATAAAACGTAGAAAAGAACAATTTTTGGACAATTCTGATATTTCATGTTTATCTTGGTGGCAAACAGTTTGAAGCCTGATCAGACGCCGGGTAACCCGGCGTCTGATCTGGCTCCAAACTGTTTCCACTTGAAATAATAGTTTTAGCGTAAACGCGTTTATTGGGAAAGAATAACGGTGTCTCCACTGTATGGAATGATAGTGGATGTCTAATAAAAGTCTAAATACAACCTTAGTGTCATTGTAAACAGCTAACAGTATGTATATTTGTCATACGTACAGTGAAGAAAATGTTATCCTATCCAAAAGAACGCGTTTACGCTAAAATTATTATTTCCAGTACAAAGTACAAACAGTTTGGAGCCAGATTAAACGCCGGGTTATCCGGCGTCTAATCAGGCTCTAAACTGTGTGCCTCTCAGCTTAATATGAATAGTCAGAATTGTCAACAAGTTGTTAATTTTTACATTTTAGTGCATTGCGTTTGCGTTTCGTTTGCGTTTCGTTTACGTCTAAACGGGAAAAAATAACGTTCTCTCTACTGTGCAAGGCTTCGGGTCAAAACCTATTAACGTATCTGTCATTGTCTTCCGGGCTAATGTCATATGTGATCAACTAACATCGTGTTCTGGAAGTTACAGTCTCGCTGTGTTAATATTTAAAAACGCTCTGACAATATGTGACATTAACGTGTGACAGGGTTAAAAGAATATGTCACGTGCTACAGTGGAGAAAACGTTAACGCGTTTACGCTAAAACTATTATTTGCAGTGCAAACAGTTTGGAGCGAGATCAGACGCCGGGTAACCCGGCGTCTGATCAGGCTCCAAACTGTTTGCCACCAAGATAAACATGAATTATCAGAATTGTACAAAAGTTGTATTTTTCTACGTTTTAGTGTTTTGCGTTTGCGTACGTTTGCGTTTAAACGGGAAAGAATAACAGATTCTCCAATGTATACATACAGGGGAGAAGATGTTATTCCTTTACACTGATCGAACAAGTATTATAATGACTTGTTCATTGCAAACGTTTGGAGCCAGATCAGACGCCGGGTAACCCGGCGTCTGATCTGGCTCCAAACTGTTTGCAATTATATTTTTAGCACATAGGCTGTCAATTTGGAAGAACACCATGATCTCTAGTGTAATACTACTGTAGAGAAGACCTTATTCTTTCCCAGTAATCGCATAGACGCTATATAACTACTGTATCCATTGCAAACATTTTGGAGCTAGATCAGACGCCAGGTAACAACCCGGCATCTGATCAGGCTCCAAACAATTTGCAAATCAGATTAAAACTGAGCGTCAACATTACAGTTTATTGAATTGCGTTTGCGTTTAGTTTCTCTATTATACATACATTTAAGTAAAGCAAATATAAATGTCAAATTTTGGAACTCGTTAAGTCTACTGTATTTATATAATTCTACAATTGAATCTAATCATATTGAACACACTTAAGTTGAGCATATTAGTTTTTCAAAGTTCAAATATTGCTAGTGTGTGGTTAAACTTTAAAATGCGAATATGTTGATGAAGGCCAGTTCGAGTTATCGAATGTCGTCAGTTTTTACAAATAAATGTGTTTATACTAAACATACTAAATACTAATTATACGGACGTACTTAAATAAGGATACTTATGTGGCTATTTTCTATTGTATTCTCTTGGATGGCTAGCAACACAAGAGACAATTTCTGTTTGCTCTAACTTGGAAAAAAATGATCTGGAGGCTAACCCTACCCCTAACCCTATGTCCCACAACTGGCCAGGTTAATGTCACAAGAAATGGCCAGGTTAATGTCACAAGAGACGGCCAGGTTAATGTTTTTCTATTATGTGGCTAAGAATTTTAGCCACATATGTATCCGAATGTTTGTACGTTCAAACTAAAAAATACCACCAAACATGTTTGACCGATTTAACATTGTACTGTGTTCACGCTAGGTTTCTTTTGAAGAGAAACCCCGTTTCCCCGTCTACACTCCAATACAGTACTGTACCGTATTAAATTAAATCGAATCGCAAGCAAGTTGCCATCGAATTGCAATCGAATCGGGTGCTTCAACAGGCGAACGTACGCTTGAATATTTTTACGCGATTTTTCCGAAGCGGTTGTGACAATAATGGAATCGAAACCATTAACGAAGGTATATTTGCGAATATTTGTGAGACACACCATTCAGGCAGACTTACCAATGGGTAAAGTTACTATTTTGAATCGTAAGCGAATTGCCATCGAATTGCAAGCGAATTGCAAGCGAATCGCAAAAATTGTTAATTTAATAATGTTCAGTACTGTATTAAAAGTCTTGGTTACCCTACATTTATTTTTTATTCATCCCAGCAACCAAATAAATAGCGGTTTCTGGACATATTCTAGCCATTTTACTATTCAAAACTTCCACAAACATTGATCCAGTCTGTATTCCATTGCTAATGAACGCGACGTCTGATCAAGACCCAATCTGTTTGACCATCGTTTTGAAATTTCGTAAGTCATACTGCCTTAATTTTTCAATTTGAAAAGACATTGCATACAACAAAATGGAGGCGGACGACATGAAACGGTGAATGGGTAAAATTCTCATGAAGGTAAAATTCTCAAAAACAATTTTGAAGTGAAAGGGTACACATGTAAACTGGGATTTGCAGAGAGTTTGGCTCATGTTCAGACATCGCGTATTGATCTGACATAAAATGATTGCATAAATCCTTATTTGTCTTTTTTTTGTGCAAAAAACAATTTCAAACACACAGATGATACTACGATATAATACTTGCAAACAGTTTGGATACAGATCAGACGCCGGGTTACCCGACGTCTGATCATGCTCAAAACTGTTTGCCAATCAGATTGAAATAAATGGTCAATAGTCCCAAAATCTGTTACTTTGTTATCCCGTATAAGTGGGGAACCAGTTATGTGTAAAATCACATTTTCTAGGAGAACGCCATTTTGACACTCAAGGAACACTCGGTTCATACGACAAACTCATGTGAAATATTCCCGATTCCGGCAAGATGTATACTAAATTGAACCATTTATCTCATTGTATTCGCTTATAAATTTCGTATAAGCGGGAGAGAATAACGTCTTCTCAACTATACATGTGATCTGATTTTAACTGCAGGTGTTTCTTTCATGTTAACGCGCTTATATATACTTGCTATGTTTATGGACAATGCTTACATTTGCAGCCAGGTACTGTTTATTGTCTAAAAACCCTATTTATCCGACTGTATTCCATTATTAAATGTCTCGATTACCCTACAGTTATTTCTTATACAGTTTTCCTCTAAACAGCGACACCCAATCGGAGACAACGATTGTGTGTGTTGTTTTGATGGAGTTCTTACAGGGAGGGAAATTGGCTTATATTTGCAAACATCTGAACGTAACGCGGCGTCTGATCTTGATTCAAGCTGTTTGTCACTCGTTAGTATGGTTTTCCTGTCAAAACTTCCATTTTAAAAGAAAAACAATAGAGAGCAATTTTAAGCTGACGATAATACAGCAGTCAAACAGTGGAAAGCTTTGTTGTAGGGAGGAAGTCGTTGTTTGGAAGCCGTTGTAAGGAGGGGGTACTTACAAAAAGTATCTGCTAGAAATACAGTAAACAGCGGCGAAAACGTTATTCTTATCCAATAAACGCTGATTAGGCTCCAAACTGTTTGCCACTCAGATTAAAAAGAATTTAAAGAATGTCTAAAATATTTCATTTTCTACATTTAAATGTTTTGCGTAAGCGTTTTGTTTGCGTTTAAATGGGGAAGAATAACGTTATGACGTCACATGACGTCATAATAACGTTCTGTCCACTGTAGGCATCCACTATCCATTGTTTCAGTTACATTGGTCCACTCTGTATTCCATTGCTTATCGACTTTTTCTTTTCTCTAAACGATTCTAATAAATCATATGTCTTAATATTGCATGCCAAATGTTCTGCTGCTAAAGTTGTCCCTGAATTGCGGGAACTATGAACGGCCTCTTTTGCATTTTCTCCGCCAATCACCACGTACTGGCGGTACATGCAAACAGTTTTGAATCTGTTTCAGAAACAACGTAATGCGGTGTCTGATCAGGGCACAAACTGTTTGTCAATCAACTTCAGGATTTTTAAACTAAAAGTAAACGTAGATAATAATTTGACATTTTACAAACAACAATTTATAGACACCAATTTCAAAGCATTCGATGTTTGGACAGCATATTAGTTATACAGTGGAGAAAACGTTAATTTTTCCCAATAAACGCGTTTACGCTTAAACTAATTTCTCTAGTGCAAACAGTTTGGAGCCAGAACAGACGCCGGGTTACCCGGCGTCTGATCAGGCTCCAAACTGTTTGCCTCTTATATTTAAATGAATTGTCAGACTTATAAAAAAATTGTCATTTACTCCATTTAATTGCAATGCGTTTGCGTTTCGTTTGCGTTTAATTGGGAAAGTATAACGTTTAATCCACTGTAGCACAGGGAAGCTAGATATTGTACGGAGGTATGTTTAGTTTCTAGCATGTCCATGTTGTTTACACGTAAAGAGACCCATATACTACTAACATGGTAGCTTGAAGCAGGCTGAAAGTTAAGCAGAATGCGCCTTAGGGCGCATTCTGCTTTACTTTCAGCCTGCTTTAAGGAGACACGTGTCAACAAAACTAGAAACAGGCGATGGGGAAAAGGAACAATTAGTAAAATCGCACTTGAAAAATGCAAATTTGGAAATCTTAGGATTTTTTATGTCAACTTATGGCAGCCCTGATTTTGCTTAACTTACAACCTGGGTTTAGCTATCGTCTACTAGGATATAAAAACTATGTCTTATAGTGCATATTCATAACTGTATAAAATGGATCTAGTTTCTTCAATGGCGGAGTAATCTTGAGGTGTTAAAATGCATTTCTCTCGGGTAATGAGTTAATAGGGAATAGTCCGTCCATACTGGTGTTGTGGGATTGTGGGGTTGTGGTTAGGTCTAATGTACGGTTTTTATTATCTTTGAGCGACTTCACTTTGAACAATACATGTAGTTCGAATCTTTAATCAGGCAAACTAGCAACCGGCGCATGCGCATTAAGGTCGGCAAAAGAACACCGTCTGTCGAACCAATGAACACTGAGAATGGTCCGTCAAATGACGTCATTTTAGTCGAACCAAACGGTGTTCAGTTGGTTCTATAGTCTATATAGACGACTATAGACCGGACTCTAGTTCAACGTTAAGTCAAATTACGTCATTTTAGTCCAACCAATCGGTGTTCAGTTGGTTCTATAGTCTATATAGACGACTATAGACCGGACTCTAGTTCAACGTTAAGTCAAATGACGTCATTTTAGTCGAACCAATCGGTGTTCAGTTGGTTCTATAGTCTATATAGACGAGTATAGACCGGAGTCTAGTTCAACGTTAAGTCGCGCTATATTGTCGGTACTGTTGTAACTCTTTGTGTTCAGTTGGTTCTATAGTCTATATAGACGAGTATAGACCGGAGTCTAGTTCAACGTTAAGTCGCGCTATATTGTCGGTACTGTTTTAACTCTGTGCATGCTGTGTAAAACTAATCTACAACAATTGTCGACTGCTACTGTTCTAAAAAATAGACATTCAAAGTTTCTTTCTAAACCAGGGTCAGAGTGTCACATAGTTTGGATTCTGATGAGACGCCGCGTTACGCGCCATCTCATCAGAACCCAAACTATTTACACTGATAATAACGATTCCGCTGCTAGCATGCAAAGAGTTACAGTGGAGAAAACGTTATTCTGACTTCATTCGTGACGTCATACAGAAGAGAATGTGTTATTCTTTCCCAATAAACGCGTTTACGCTAAAACTATTATTTCCATTGCAAACAGTTTGGAGCCAGTTCAGACGCCGGGTAACCCGGCGTCTGATCTGGCTCCAAGCTGTTTGCCACCAAGATAAACCTGAATTATCAGAATTGTCCAAAAGTTGTACTTTTCTACGGTTTAGTGTTTTGTATTTGCGTACGTTTTCGTTTAAAGGGGAAAGAATAACGTTATCTCCACTGTAAAGCATTTGTGAATATTATAATTAATCAGTTTCACTTTTCAAGTGTTAATTGATTAATATGTCACTTAACCATCCCATACCATTGACATATAACCCGTTAAAGTGCCTTAAGGTTAGGTATTATTACTAGATATTCTACAGTAGAAAACAAACGCTAATATCTTCCGTTTAACCTAAATATAGAGCAAAAACATATATTAAAACGTAGTTAATGACAGGTTAGTGTATTTCATGACGTTTTTTTTATCTGAATGGCAAACACTTATTTACCCGTCGTCTAATCAGGCCTCAAACTGTCTGCAACGGACAATTTATTTCAGCATAAGTCCGTTTATTGTGAAAGAACAACAGCTTCATCCTTGCTGTATCAGGGTTGGAGTAATTGTGTTAAGATAATAAACGTTTGGCCTAATTGTTGTTGAAGAGTAAACAGTGTTCCCGCCCTGCAACGGCCCTCTGAATAATTGTTTTTTCGTTACAAAAATGTTTGCCGCTATTCCCCCAACCAAACGAAAATCATTTTACGCGGGGTCTGATCGGAATTTAAGCCGTTTGCAAATGTAGATCGTTACTTAATTTTCACTCCTGATAAAAACTCCCACCGCACTTACACACTTTCGCTATACGCGCTTGCGATATTTCAACACAGCGGAAGTCAGTGTGAGCCCCTGCGCTTTGCCACACTATAACTCATTTCAATGTGTAGCCTCTCACAAAAATTTAAAACATTCCCCATACTAGGCTGCATATATCTTGTTTCTTAAAGACATCCAGCCAGTCCTTCCATTGATTCACCCCCCATTCTTTAGTTGGTGTCAAAATACAGGTATATACCGGTATACAGCATGAGAAAAGTCTTCAGGCAATGGCTCAGCTTTGAATAGAGGCCCTTACATAATAGATATCAATAGGTTTTTCTATGGGTTTTACTAACCAAGCTATCAAATATTAGGTGCGGGCCTCACTTGAGACGCCTGAATGATTCTTTGCCTAGACGCTACCACTGTTAATGCATGCTCTGCATGCTTTGACTCAAACTATATACGGGGGTAGGTGTTACCACCCAAGCTTGGTCATGTGATATCTTTAACTCTTAAAATCGTTTTAACAGATATTAATTCTTATATCATGATAAGTATGTATATTTAGTGTTGGCAAACTGATGTATTCGCTTTAACAGGCGGACGCCGAGCATATCGTTTACTTTCGGTTTCAAAAATGCACTTGTCTACCATCAAAAATAATGTGTTTACCATAGAAACCGTATATGAAAAGCAAGAAAATTACATAAACTTTAAAAGATAATTGTCTGGTTCTTTGTAAAAATTCGGATTAATATTTACCAAAACGCGAACTGTATCTCTTTTTATTTTCTATAGCGAAGGGGAGTCATTTGGCCGAAATTGATAAGGATTAATAGGAGTTGTCTTTCGTATCTTGCGAATACGACCGACTGAAATTAAGTACACAAGTTTCAACGTGCACCGAACAACACATTGACCTATGAACGCTATTTTTCAGGGGACTGTGCTACGAAACGTCGTACGACGAAAACGCTCGTAAGTCTCAATTATTATTTGTTTCCCCATCTAATCCAGCCTTGAGACAACTCTTTTAATTATCTTGAACGACGATTCCAAAGAGATATGACAAGACAGGATTATAGGGAGAAATTAGAAATAATATGTATGTTTAAGTTTTGACTTACGACCGTTTTCGTCGTACGTCGTTTTGTAAGAAAGGCCCTAGCTGTATAAAAACAAAGTCATTTAACTATTTGAGTGCCAAACAATATTGTAGCCTGCAAAATATTAAATCTGAATATTCACAAATGATCTTACCGTAAATAGAAAATACACCATTTTGTATTTAGTTTAATAGACCAGTGAGTTCAAATTGCATTGTTTGATTAAGAATTTAATATTTACATTAAAGTAGATGTTATTCTTTCAAAATAAACGTTGTTGGGCTAAAACTATTTTTCAATGGCAAATAGTTTGGCGCCAGATCAGACGCCAAACTATTTGCCACTCAGATTAAAATAATTCGTATGATATGTTTTAAATATTAACATGTTCTGCGTTTTACTGCAATGTTTTGTGTTTCGTTTGCGTTTAAATGGGAACAAATAACGTCTTCTCCACTGTAATAGAGTGTTGACTTCGAGTGATATTTGGCGCATGCGCAGTATATATAATGTTGACGGACGTTTTACTGTTATCTAGGGTCATCTCAGATACCTCTGGCGAATACTAAAATGCACACAGAAAATAACAATGTATCATCATTTGTGTCTGCAAATACTTAATATTTACATATCTCCGGGCCGATTGTCTACAATGGATCATACCAATGTACTGATACGCAAGTTAGTAATATTTCATGTTAGGGTCTTGCAGAATACTAGACTAGAAAATATTTCAGTATATATATAGCACTATTTTACATTAATTTGACCCCAAATGTTATAAAACTCTTAGTTGAGTCTGTCATTGTTCTCAAGCGTTGATGAGTCAGATTTGAGCTTTTGCTGAGCAAAAGCTCAAATCTGACCAATCAAATACTTGAGAACAATCGCTCAGCAAAAGCTCAAATCTGAATCAATAATCGCTTGAGAACAATCACAGACTCAGCAAAAGCTCAAATCTAAATCATAAAATGCTTGAGAACAATCACATACTCAATTTAAAGTCTTTATAAATGCGGTGCCTGGAAGTACACTAGTCTGTCTTAACCCTTTACCTGATAGCATTGTTTTAGTATTGAAGATGTGTGACTACTTAAAGCAGGTTAAAAGTAAAGCAGAATGCGCCCTAAGGCGCATTCTGCTTTACTTTCAGCCTGCTTTAAGCTATTAACTGCTAGAATAAGGAAAGTATTAAATATGACACATATTCATTACGGTATAATTTGGAACTATTTTCTTCAGCGGATGAATAAAATGAATGTGCTAAAAGTCGCTTCTATAAGGGAAAGGGTTAAAAATACTTATGTTCATTGTAAACAATCAAGAGCCAGATCAGAAGCCACGTTACCCGACACTTTTCAGACTCCAAACTGCTTGCTACTCAAACAGAATTCAAGTCGTCCGAAATTTCAATAATGTGTTATATTTTGTATCCGAATACGTTGCACTTGCATTTCAAAATTTCATTTTACCTCACAAAAATAACGTCTTGTCCACTGTACTAATAACCGGCTGTAATAATTTTCAGACGAAACAATGAAGGCATTTTTTCCACCACCTCATTTGTTTGTCTTTTTTGAAGACTTACTATTTTGCTGTTGAAAATCAGGATTTGTTCGTATTAAAGTCATAAGTACAAAACATCGTCGCAAATCGCATTTGAAATGACGTCATAAGTTCACGAAATCGTCGCATATCTTATTTGAAATGACGTCATAAGTACACAGCGTCGTCGCAGACCTCATTTGAAATGACGTCATAAGTACAAAACATCGTCGCATATCTCATTTGAAATGACGTCATAAGAGTATACTCATAAGTACACAACATCGTCGCATATCTCATTTGAAATGACGTCATACATAGTATATGCCATTTGAAATGACGTCATAAGTACACAACATCGCCGCATATCTCATTTTAAATGACGTCATAAGTACACAAAATCGTCGCATATCTGATCTTAGATGACGTCATAAGTACGCAAAATCGTCGCATATCCCATTCGTATAGTTTTAATACTACAAGTACAGTTGAACCCTTCCAAACCGGAACCTCTAAATACCGGAATTCTTTCTAAACCGGATAAAAACGTTGGTACGGTTTCGAACCCTTTTTATTTTAAAATATTATACCATTAATATGCCTTTCTATGTCACTGATTTATTCCTTCACTTAAGAAAATACAATCATGGATATGTATCATTAGAAATATTCTCTATATTCTAGCAGATGATCAAATTGCGAATAATCAAGATCTAAAATGTTTGACACTCATCATTTCAATTGTGTTGTTTGCAATATCGTTTTATAGTTAGAGTCAATGAAGGATGACTTAAAGCATATCGATACAAGTATCAAACAGTTCGGATCCGAATCAGACTCTGGGTTACCCGGCGTCTGATCAGGCTAAAACGGTATGCATTTGATAAAATTGGCTAAGCACAAGCGCATTTATTGGGAGATAAATAATCCAATCATTTTGACAATTCTAGTTATTTTACAAACAGCAGGTAAACGTTTAACATTAGAGAGGTTTCGATTTCTTACTTGTACGTGTACGTATACCTGTAGCTTGCTTTCTGTGCAGAATACGATCGTGACATAATCATGGTATGCGCACCCATCTTTTGATTTACAAGTGATAACGTGTGGCATACAGTCTACCCGTTAGGGTAAAACGTGTAAGTTCATCATCATTTTATTCCTATTATTTATATAGCTCATGTAAATGTTATTTAACAGAATGTTGGTACAAACCCCTATCTTCATTTTGTATGTATTTATTTTTTCAGAGATTTGAGTTTAAAGAGAGTGAAATATCGGATTAGGTGACACGGTTACACGCTATAATCCACAGCCAAAAAGTCGCTTGAAACGACTGACAAAACTTGATATCAGCCTTTCAAATGATACATAATTCTTCCTTGAGTACTAAAACAATAGAAAATATGTGCATGTATGTGTGTTCAATGTGCGTGCAAGGTGCATGCGTCTGTCTTTATCTGCCTTTGTATGTATGTCTATCTCTCTTTGTCTCTCTCTTTAACTCTGTGTCTCTGTCTGTCTGTCTCCGATTGCGCATGTCTATGGGTCTGCCTATCTGTCCGATCTGTCACTTCGTCTCTCTTTCCCTCTCTCTTTATCTCTATATCTCGCCTTTTCTCTAACTGCTGTCTCTCCCTCTCTCTGTTTTTCTGTCTCCTTGTGTGTCTCTCTGTTTCCTTCTCTTTCTCTTTGTCCCTGTATGTCTATTACTCTCTCTCTCTCTCTCTCTCTCTCTTTCTCTCTTTCTCTCTCTCTCTCTCTATATATATATCTTTGTTTTACTCCTCTCTTTTGCTCTATCTCTATCTCTCACCCTCGCGTCTCTTTGTGTGCGTGTCTCTCTTTGTCTCATTTTCTATATGTGTCTCTCTGGCTGTGTATGTTTGTCTCTATATCTCTGTCACCCTCTCTATTTCTTTCTTTCTTTCTCTCTATTTCTTTTTTTCCTCTCTCCCACTCTCTCCATCCCTCTCTCTTTCTCTCTATCTTTCTCTCTCTCTATATATATATATCTCTCTTTTTGGATCTAACATAAATTTTATCATGTTTCTCTAATTTGAAAACAGATTTGTTTCTATATAGATCTACTATAGATCTATATAGATCGATACCTAATCTAACGCTATACATCTATTAAAGCTGACTTATTTTACAGAAAAAAAGGCATCATCCCGTAAAAATTGTTCTTTTCAACGCAACGCTTGATGTTCTCAAGCTGTTGAGAGAGGTGTTAGCACAAAAACCCCATCAAAAACAAAAAACGCTGGGAACGTATCGCCGACGCAATAAGAGATGCAGACATGCCCATCGATGGAAGACGAAACGCAAAGACAATACATTAAAATGCAGAAAATTACATTTTTTAAAATTTATAACAAATTAATTTCATCTGAGATAAAAAATGTTGGAAGCGTATTCAGATGCCGGGTTACCCGGCGTGTGATATGGCTCCAAACTGTTTGCAGGGGAAATACTAGTTTTAGCGTAAACGCGTTTATTTGGAAAGAATGACGTTTCTCCACTATAGGCTACATCAAGGATTAATATAACTCAGTAAACTAAAGACCTACATCATGCATGATTGTACAAGTTGTCCAATTTGGAAACACGATTTAGAAAATACGTGTAAACATACATGTAATATGTACAGTGAAGAAAACGTTATTCTTTCTCGTTTAAACGCAAACGATACGCAAACGCCGTGCATTAAATGGGTAAAATGGCAATTTTCTGACAATTTTGACGACTCATTTGAGCCTGAGTGGTAAACAGTTTGGAGCCTGATCGGACACCGGGTTACCCGGCGTCTGATCTGGCTCTAAACTGTTTGCAGTTGAAATAATAGTTTTAACGTTTAAAACGCTTTTATTGGGGAATAATTACGTTTTCACCACACGTACACGTTCACGTAAATGAAATCGAAACCCTCTTTACAAATCTTTTAGTCGTGAACGGGAACTTGTGGTCACACGTACCCGTACCCGAACACGTAAGAAATCGAAACCTCTCTAATATCATGTCTTTGTCTTGTAAAACATAATAACTGTTGAAATATTAAAATGTCTGAAAATGCATTTCAATCAATAACACACGTTATGCAACTACTGTACATACAGTGCCATTTCTCCGGATGTTTCGAAATATTCGGAATTTTCAATTTCTCCGGACCTACGGATTTTTCCCGAAATCTTCGGATTTTTGCTTCTACTTTTGAAATTAGGAATTTGATAGGGAAACATGGGTGGCAAACAGTTTTATAATCCAAACTGTTTACATAATTATGTTAAATCACCCTATACAATTTTGATTTTCCGGTGAGTCCCGGTTTAGCAAACCGGCAGTCGCCGGGTGTCACCGGGAGTACATGTACAACCTTGGCGGCGCCGGGGGCGACCGGGACGATCTGGGATCGACCGGCCTCCACCGGCTGCCACCGACTAACAACCCTGGATGCTTTAAAATGTTTAATACAACCGGGAGTCACCGGGACAGTAACTAGAACCGGCTTAATCCGGGGAATGCGGAGAAACGCCGGGGTATGCCGGAGCAACGCCGGGGCTTTACCGGCACATCCGGGGCAGCTCCGGGTCTCTACGATGTACAACCGGGGTGTTTGCGAGCGAAGATTTTTATTTTTTGTAAAATTGCATTTTTCTACATTTTATTTTAGCGTTGCGTTAAGTCTGCGTCTAAATAGGAAATACTATCGTCATCTCTACTGTATAAGGTAAATCTAACATATAAAAACGAAGTTATTCTTTCTAAATAAATGGCTTCAGGCTAAGGTCTTTATGTCCACAACAAACAGTATGTAGCCAGATCAGACGCCGGACAAACTGATTGAAACTCGTATCAAAATGAATTTTGAACAGTCTACAACATTATTATGTTCTACTTATTGCATTTCGTTTGAATTTTATCTCATTAACACTGAGATTCAAAAGAGAATTGATCGTAACCCATGTTCGCCCCGGTTTATGTCCTTTCCTGCGAACACCGGGTAATGCCGGGTGTAACGCAGTAGAATGACCCATCCCTGCCAAAGGACCCCGGGTCTTTATACTACGTAGAGAAATGACCCCATAGCGTGAGGGGGTCATTCTACTACGAGTTGATAGGGTCTTTTTCTACGGCCTAGAGTCATTTTTCTACGCAGTAAAATGACCCGGGTCACTGTTCTACGTAGTGACATGACCCATGGGTCATTTAAGCAGGGGTGGGTCATTCTACTGCGTTACACCGGCACGTCACCGGTGAACAACCGGGGTTGAACGGGACGACACCGGTGATCACAGGGATACCATCGGCGACGACCGGGTTACACCGTGTTATACCAGGATTAACCGGGAACAGGCCGGCGTTGCACCGTAATTACTCCGGGCCAAACCGGGAACTCACCGGGATAGGCCGGGGAGATCCGGCTTCATTACCGGTGCTCCACCGGGGGGGTGGGGGGGGGGGGGGGACACCGGGAATATGAGATCGCAAATTACTTTTTCAAAAGATACGTCCCGGTTCATCCCGATTAACCCCGGTCCACCGGCTATGTTCACCGGGACGTACCTGGACTACACCGTAGCACCGGACAGTGAGATCGGGGCTTAAGGAAATCAACCCATTTGCGCCCAGTGGATTCTTCTTTTATATTTGATTTGTCCATTTTTTTATCAAAGGGATGCCTGGTCAAATTTTCATTTTAATTTTGTTTTATATTGAAGTTTCTATCAGCAAACTGTGTAGACACTGATCAGACGCCGCATTATGCAGCGTCTGGTCATAATCTACACTGTTTGCCTATGTCCAATATAATATTTATGGGATCGTGGATATAAATGGGTAAAGGATCAAATTATGGTAGCCCTGTATTTAGACTTAATAAAAGTTTCATTTGGCATTCCGAAGGGATAACGACAATGATGAAATGTTGAGATGGCGCCATATTAGTCATAAACTGAATTTTGAATTCACTGATGTATCGTCATTCTAATTTCGTTTCGTCGGTATCTATGAAAATAAAATGTTGTGTTTTTTTTAATTTATTATGGAAAATTAATCAAATATTTTCTATTTAGGTCGTCAAGATTTCATGATTCAAAGCTGCATGAAATCAGTGAAGTTTACATTGTTTTGTTTGTTAACCCTTTCATGAACAACTTTAGCGTGAGGTTTTTAGCCCTTTACCGCCATATTGTCGTCTTCTTCAATAGTAATGTCTGCAAATCGTTTCAAAGTTAAGTTTAAGGCGTAATTTCAAAACAAGTGGCAAACTATTTAAATCCTGATCAGACGTCGCATTACTGTAAATTAAAGATACTCGTGATCACTGTCGTCTTTGTTTAAGCCGATGACGCCCCAACACATATCGCGACGCTCCTGGCAATTTCTCAAACCAAAATGGATCGTATTGTATAACCATAAAGTTTGTAAAATACTGTCTGGGGTTGCTGATCCTAACTGGCCCGTGATCCAAAGTTTGTCAATGTCATCATCACTGAGGGTTTCGCTTTTTGTGGAAGATTTCCCTTACCTGTACTCTTTAGCTGACGCTGTTTTTTAGATAAAGTTTCTCTGACTTTTGCAAATCCTTGGCCATTTGCAATAGATTGTTCATAACTTTTGCGACGGAGTTGGCGATCAAAACTAGATATCATGCCTCTAAGACAAGATGGCTCGTACTCGTCACCATTCTTCTTTTTAACACTTACGAGAAACCTACAGAGAACAGATGACAGTTCAGGCACAGGGATTTGATGGATCTCACGGGGCTCTTTGATTTCAGGCAGATCGAAGAAAGCTCGTAATATCTTCAGATCGTTTGCAGTTTTAATTAAAGCGTTTCTATTAGTTGGTTGGCAGTTGAATTCATCTACCTGTTCCTCGGAAACGACCCTAAAGCGGCTTGTCTGATCTGTCGTTGAAACTTGCGTCTGTTGATGAGCGTTGCATTCGGGAATGATGTTTTCGACTCGTGCAAGTCTTTCACGAGAAAGTTCTACTTCAAAGTCGCTGCCAGATAATTGTACAGTAAAGCATGTTCCAAAACCTCTAAATATCGTTGATTTGATTGTCCCTAATCCTTTTCCATCAATTGTCACTTGATCTTTGACAGCTAGGTCAATGTCGGCCATTTTGTTTGTTATGACAGCGCGTAGGAATATAATTCGCTCGTTCGAATGTAATAAAGATGTGTGTGTGTTACAAAAATTAAAATATAGTCTTATTCACCAGCAGAGTTCCGCGTTATGTTATACAAATCTTTATTTCTCCCGTTTAAACGCAAATGCAATGTACTAAAATGTAGAAAGTAAAACCTTCATTATAATGTGAGTAGCAAACAGTTGGCATCCTGATCAGACGCCGAGTATTCCCGGTCTGTTTTCTGGCGGCAAGCTGCTTGCAATAGAAATATTAGTTTTAGTGTAAACGCGTTTATTTCCAGTCATCATAAATTCTTGGACTCTGATAGGCTAAAACTGCACATGTGACCACTGTGTACGAGACCGTATTCATTGATTTTGCCGGGTAGTACGGATCACGTGACTTAATAGATGTTTCACCCTCGATCGATTCGCGTAAATAATCTCTCTTTTTCTGTTTATTAAGCAATTGTTTATCAAGAAATAAAAAGAAATCTCAATTAAAAACTGTATTGAATCTATCATTATGCGTATGTGTAACTCAAATATCGATTAAATGCTAATTTCTTGCTTTGTTTTCCCTGATTACCCCACCCGCGTCGTCACCATGGTAAACAAAAGACTGGAAATGAAATGGCACTTGTCACTGGTTTGTAATGAAATTGACACATAATTAGGACATATTTAGATCAATAGTTTTATCGAAATCAACCCAAATAGACTTTTGCCAGAGAAAGGAAACTATTTCTGGCGTGTAATACTGATCGTGCATTTTTTACAAATGACACGGTTAAGCATTACACTATGTGGACTTGCACCGATGTCTGTAAGTCACTATCATTTCTTCTGGATAATATTTATGTACGTTTTGGGAGTACCATATACCGCCAAGTGATTGGTATCCCTATGGGTACAAACTGTGCGCCCCTTGTCGCAGACCTATTTTTGTACTGTTATGAGAGGGACTTTATGCTAAGTCTAAAACCTGATACACAGGCAGATATGATCGAAGCCTTTAACAACACATCGCGCTATCTAGATGATATTTTTAATATAGACAACCCATTTTTTGATACGTTGTTTCCTTTTATTTACCCAAAAGAATTACGCCTTAATAAAACAAACGAGTCAAATTTATCGGCACCATTTTTAGATTTGGATCTTTTAATAAATAACGGTATTGTTTCTTCTAAGATTTACGATAAACGAGATGATTTTGATTTTAGTATTGTAAACTATCCTCATCTAGATGGCGATGTTCCCCGTTCTACATCTTACGGGGTTTATATTTCACAACTTATTCGTTTTGCTAGGGCTTGTACCTCTGTTGAGGACTTCCACATTCGTAATAAAACTATTACTGAAAAGCTTCTTAAACAGGGGTACAGATTTCATAAACTTCGTAAAACATTTTCTAAATTCTTTTATAGAAATCTTCCTCTCATTAACAAGTATAAATGTAACTTAAAGTCTTTTCTGCGGCAAGGTATTTCACATCCGGAGTTTTATGGTGATGTGATTTACAGACTTCGTAAGATTCTTGGACATATGCATTTTCAAAACCTATTTGTGAAACGTATAAGATTTTTCCTCAAAAAAGATTATGATCCAACTATATTGCTGCGCACTTCACGTTTGGTTATCGATCAATCTACAATTGATAACTATGCTTTCCTCTTTGGTTGTGCGACGACAGACAGGGCTTAGCACTACATGATGATGTATCTCTAAAGCCGTCCTTAACCGGGAGAGTTATGTCGGATTTTCGTGCTTTGGTTTTTCTCTCCCTCTCTGTCGTACCCTAAACCCTCCCATGTCTTACAGTTACTCGTGACTACAGACTATTCGCTTGAGTACAATTTGACCGTTGCCATAGTGGGTTATTTTTAACACGGGCTTGAATGTTTAATTCTTTCCCGTGTTACTAATAATCCTGTCAGAGAATTTTGTTGGATGTTTTACATGTATTTACTTACTGTGCTGGCGGTCTTTTTGATTGTAAGGTTGTGGAACAGGGTTTATATTTTATGTACACTGTTCGTCTTTATAGGTGAATATAGGAGATAAGTGTGAGGTTGGGCGCCCCTAAACCCAGGTTTAACCCCCCAGTGGTTGTTAATAATTAATTAATTTATAATTGATTATTGATTGCTACTGACCGTACCAAGGCGGGCTCCTATGTTCACTTAGCTTTATGTTTGTCTTGCGTGTTGTTTTCTATTTAGTGTGTGGATGAAGGAATGGTATTGCGTGTGTGTGTGTGTGTGTGTGTGTGGTTGTGTGTGTGTGTGTGTGTGTTTGTTATGGTATGGTTGTGTGTGTGTTCTGCTTTAGAGATGGGTGTATTGTTTGTGTTGCGTTTCCTGCTTGAGTCTTCTTTCGTATTTATTTATTAACTCGATATGCATATCCACTGACCTACGTATTCATTCGTTCGCTCCTGATTATTTCCGTTCATTTTTTAAAACTTATCGTTACAGTGTTTCATAAAACATAAATGTCGTCCTAGAACTGTCCGTTCGAAATATTTTGGTAGTCTACATGTAATGAACATTTATAAAATGCCCACATTCCAAGCTGATGACGTAATCATATTAGATACAGTTAAAATTAAGGCCTATCTTGAATTCTGTTCACTCAAACATGTTGGTATTTCAAAGTTTAAAGGTGGAAATGCCACCTTTTTAGCTTGAAATACGGTTATGGTCAACAGAAGCGGGTTTATGACATTAATCTATAGAAATGCAGGTAGATTCTACTTATGCGAGTTCCAAACATCGAAGTTTAACTGTATAGACTTTTTTTGTTCTAGCGCGAGAGATTTCAGAGAACTGTTGTTAATTTCAAGTGTCAATTTAGGATCAAGTAAACAACGCTATGTCAGATGGTGCATGTTGTCTTTCTTGTATTGGATCTAGACTGGAAATAAATTCGTTACACGGCATTCCGGCTTCGCGCTCAGGAAATACGGAATCCAAAACCGTCATACCAGCCCGTACACCCTGCCGGAATGCCGTGTAACTAATATTATTGGGAAAGAATAATGTCTTCTCTAGTACAGATTGACAGTTAACCCTTAACCCCATAGACTATTTCTAGTTTTGAAAACAGGTGACCACTTAAAGCAGGTTGAAAGTCAAGCAGAATGCGTCATATGGCGCGTTCTGCTTTACTTTCAGCCTGCTTTAAGCTATTACCTGCTAAAAAAAGTATTAAATATGAAAATATTGGAACTATTTTCTTCAGTGGATGAATAAATTGCATGTGTTAAAAGTCGCTTCTATAAGGGAAAGGGTTAAAGAGGGTTTTAGGTCAAAGGCTTTTAATATGGTCTGATAGGAGTTCTCTAGACGGTGACACAAAGCATCCATACTGAAACCGTACAAGCCACGTAAGTAGTGTAGGAACAAGGAATTATACAGTAGAGAATGTGTTATTCTTTCCAAATAAATACGCTTACGCTAAAAACTATTATTTCTATTGCAAACAGTTTGGAGCCAGATCAGACGCCGGGTAACCCGGCGTCTGATCAGGCTCCAAACTGTTTGCCACCAAGATAAACATGAATTATCAGAATTGTCCAAAAGTTGCACTTTTCTACGTTTTAGTGTTTTGCGTTTGCGTTTCGTTTCGTTTAAACGGGGAAAAATAACTTTTCTCCACTGTAACAGAATGGATGTTCAAGGCTGGCGATAAATACAATGCCCCCTACCTACAACGGCCCTCCAAACAACGGCTGCCTCCTTACAACCATGTTTTCCGCTGTTCCCAAACCAAAACATTTTATGTTTTAACGCTTTTACAGCTGTACTATCGTCTGGTTAAAATTGTTGTCTGCTGTTTTTCTCAAAGTTACAAATAAAGGACATTGTGATACACGAAACATAATGAAATTTAGCAAACAGCTTGGATCAAGATCATAAGCCGCAAACAGCTTGAATCCAGATCAGATGCCGCGTTACGCGGTGTCTGATCTGAATTCAAGATGATTGCAAATGTAAGCCAATTTCACTCCCTATAACAACTCCCTCATAACAACGAACATAATCGTAGACTCCATTTTGTGTTATTGTAAAGGGGAAGCACCGTAGTCTATTTGAACATCCTGGTGTCAAAGAAATGTTACAGGTATGACGGTATTTGGTCCAAAAACTAAAACTGTTATTACCGTCACAACGTTCAACTCAACTCAACTCACAATTATAGTAAAGATGACGTCACAGTCTCGAACACTTTATTGGTGCACTGCACTGAACTATTTGCATGCTAGCGCCAGATACATGTACCACAGTGATTATCTTTGCAAACAGCGGCGTCTCATCAGGGTTCAAACTGTTTGATACTCTGACCCTGTTTTGAAAAGAAATTTTGAAAATTTTATTTTCAGAACAGGAACAGACGAAAATTGTGACAGACGGAAAAATACCCAGCATGCAAAGTGTTAAGGTAGAACGTTCCTATTGTGATAGCCAATGTCGGTTTATATCGGGTATTCTATGTAGAGTTTTCAGTCATTCTTGTCAACTTTGCACCTCATTCTAGCATGACACGCGTTTTGGTCACTTTAAAAATAGAACAAGCTGATCGTGGTATTCCTATGACGTTTTACAACGCTCTTCCCTACCCCCGCGCCTCCCGCGGTCATATGAAGTGACGTGTTACGTAAAGACCATATACTTTTAACCAGTCATGTTACTGTAATTTCACCATTTTTCTGTCTTGTTTCATGTTATGTTTGTTCTCTGCCAGATGGTGGGTCGGTAAATGTCGAAAAACTGCATCCGCTGAGAAGATAAGTTTGAAACATTTGATTTCCTTTCTAATTAATTTCTTTAAATCTGATCATGTTAGAATCGAATTATTCTATGTTCTACCGTTGTGAAACGGTATTTTACAACGGCTGGTCGTTGTGATGTGCAGGAATTGACCACTCAGGCCGTCGGCCTTCGTGGACAATTCATGCGCATCACATCTCCCAACCGTTGTGAAAGACCGTTTCACAACGGTAGAACATAGATTATTTCTTAAATATATCATCTCTTAGTTCCTAACTATGTCCGAGCATGAATCTGTACGACCGTGAGTTAACGAATATGGCCGATTCCTCTTCGTAGAGTACCGATATTGATCGACATTGTCCCGATCCTATTAGGGGTATTCTACCTTGAAACATCCTGTAACTAATGTCTGAAATGTGTTATCACCGCTATGACGATTCGAGTTAAGAAATAATTTCGTTGTGTTTCCAAAAAGGGAAAATTGGGACCCATGTTGTCCTCCTTTTCTAAGAAATAAATAACAATTGTCCTCGTTGTTGTTGTTTTTTGTAAACGTTTCACTATTACGTTGCCATAGATACATGTAATATGTCAGTCTTTTAGCCTGTCAGTGGTTCATTGTAGTTTGAGTAAAATTGGTAACGATGGTAACTGCCCCTATAGACCTTCTGAAAATCTCGTGCGTTTAACCTTTAACAAGTGACTGCTGAGACAAAATTAGTCTTACTTATAGCAGACGACGTGAGCGTTGAATAACATGCTTGGCTTCTCCGTATATAACTACATGAAGTAAGAAACCCCTCTAAACTGGACATGTGTGGTGACAACATAAATTTCGGGTTTGGAGGGGTTTCCGGTTTAGAGGGATTTTAACCCATAGTTTGATTCTAGTATGGATATAGCTGATCACTTAAAGCAGGTTGAAAATTAAGCATTTCTGCTTTACTTTCAACCTGCTATAAGTAATCATCTGCTAGAATTTAGAAAATACTTCTAATGATACATATTAGTGAATGTATTTTCTTCAGTGAAAGGAATAAATCAAAGACGTAAGAAGGCATACTTATGGTGAAATGGTTTGAAATAAAGAAGGTTTGGAATCGGGACCAACGTTTTGTCCGGTTTAGAGATAATTCCGTTATTTAGGGGATGTTATTTGGAGGGATTCCTCTATTCATGAAGAGATATATCTATGCAAATGAGATATGCGACGACGTTGTATACACATGACGTCATTTCAAATGAGATATGCGACGACGTTGTGTAATTATGACGTCATTTCAAATGAGATATGCGACGACGTTGTGTACGTATGACGTCATTTTAATTGAGATATGCGACGACGGCATGTACTTATGACGTTTATACGGTAAACGTTCTTAACATCAATAGCAAAATAGTAAGTCTTAATAAAAGACCAAAAATCAGGTGGCGGCAAGGTCCTTTTATTGTTTTGACTGATGATTATTCTAGAAGTTAGGGTTTACTTGTATTTGATAAAACATACTTAGAGAAGGTTATTCGTCGTCTGATCTTGCTTTCAAACAGCCAAGTCACAGTAGGCGAGAAAACACGATTATTTGACTTTAAGTTAACGCGAAATTCTGAAATTTAAATGTTTTGCATGAAATTACAGAAAATATAACAGATGAAATTTCTTACGATTTGAATTCTATTTTAGTAGCAAGCAATTTGGAGTCTGAAAAGTGTCTGTTTGACTTCACTTCTGATCAGGCCTTATTGGTTAACAATTGACATTTATAAGTATTATTGGGACAAAATAGTGTGCTTCCTGACTCCAAGGTTATAAAGAGTTTAAATTGAGTCTATGATTGTTCTCCAGTATTTGATTGCTTAGATTTTAGCTTTTGCTCAGCAAAAGCTCAAATCTGACTCATCAAATTCTTGAGAACAATCACAGACTCAGCTCAAGAGCTTTATAATGTGAAACAGCGTTATATAAATACTGAACTAATTTCTGTCAAGTATTCTGTTAAACATAAAATATTACTAATTTGCGTATCAGTATGATCCATTGTAGACAATCAATACGCTGCGGCTGATCTTGATTAAAATTGTTTGCAAGTAAGAACATAATTGTTTGCAAGTAAGTATGAAATTGTTTGCAAGTAAGTATAAAATTGTTTGCAAGTAATTACACAATTGTTTGCAAGTTAGTACAAAATTGTTTGCAAGTAATTTTAAAATTGTTTGCAAGTAAGTACACAATTTTTTACAAGAACAAAATTGTTTGCAAGTGAGTACAAATTGTTTGCAAGAAAGTACACAATTATTTGTAAGTTAGAAAAAAATTGTCTGCAAGTAAGTATTAAATTGTTTTCAAGTAAGTATAAAATAATTTGCAAGTAAGTACACAATTGTTAGCAAGTAAGTATAAAATTGTTTGCAAGATGTATAAAATTGTTTGCAAGTAATTACACAATAGTTTGCAAGTAAGTATAAAATTGTTTACAAGAAAGTATAGATTTTCCGTAAGTAAGTATAAAATTGTTTGCAAGTAAGTATAAAATTGTTTGCAAGTAAGTATAAAATTGTTGGAAAGTAAATATAAAATTGTTTGCAAGTAAGTATGAAATTGTTTGCAAGTAAGCACACAATTGTTTGCGAGTTAGTATAAAATTGTTTGCAAGTAAGTATTAAATTGTTTGCAAGTTAGTATAAAATTGTTTACAAGAAAGTATAGATTGTCCGTAAGTAAGTATAAAATTGTTTGCAAGTAAGTACACAATAGTTTGCAAGTAAGTATAAACTTGTTTGCAAGTAAGTATAAAATTGTTGGAAAGTAATTATAAAATTGTTTGCAAGTAAGTATAAACTTGTTTGCAAGTAAGTATAAACTTGTTTGCAAGTAAGTATAAAGTTTTTTGCAAGTAAGTATAAAATTGTTTGCAAGTAAGTATAAAATTGTTTGCAAGTAAGTATAAAATTGTTGGAAAGTAATTATAAAATTGTTTGCAAGTAAGTATAAAATTGTTTGCAAGTAAGTATAAAATTGTTTGCAAGTAAGTATAAAATTGTTGGAAAGTAATTATAAAATTGTTTGCAAGTAAGTATGAAATTGTTTGCAAGTAAGCACACAATTGTTTGCGAGTTAGTATAAAATTGTTTGCAAGTAAGTATTAAATTGTTTGCAAGTTAGTATAAAATTGTTTGCAAGTTAGTATAAAATTGTTTACAAGAAAGTATAGATTGTCCGTAAGTAAGTATAAAATTGTTTGCAAGTAATTACACAATAGTTTGCAAGTAAGTATAAACTTGTTTGCAAGTAAGTATAAAATTGTTTGCAAGTAAGTATAAAATTGTTGGAAAGTAATTATAAAATTGTTTGCAAGTAAGTATAAAATTGTTTGCAAGTAAGTATAAAATTGTTGGAAAGTAATTATAAAATTGTTTGGAAGTAAGTATGAAATTGTTTGCAAGTAAGCACACAATTGTTTGCGAGTTTGTATAAAATTGTTTGCAAGTAAGTATTAAATTGTTTTCAAGTAATTATAAAATAGTTACACAATTGTTAGCAAGTAAGTATAAAATTGGTTGCAATTTAGTATAAAATTGTTCGCATGTAAGTATGAAGTTTTTGCAAGTAAGTACACAATTGTTAGCAAGTAAGTATAAAAATGTTTGCAAGTAAGTACACAATTGTTAGCAAGTAAGTATAAAAATGTTTGCAAGTAAGTACACAATTGTTAGCAAGTAAGTATAAAATTGTTTGCGAGTAAGTATAAAATTGTTCGCATGTAAGTATAAAGTTTTTTGCAAGTAAGTACACAATTATTTGCAAGTAAGTATAAAATTGTTTGCCAGTAAGAACACAATTGTTTGCAAGTAAGTACACAACTGTTAGCAAGTTAGTATAAAATTGTTTGCAGGTAAGTCCACAACTGTTTGCAGGTAAGTACAAAATTGTTTAAAGTTAAGTACACAATTGTTTGCAGGTAATTACAAAATTGATCGCAGGTAAGTACAAAATTGTTTGCAGGTAAGTACTAAATTGTTTGAAAGTAAGTTCGATTTGTTCGAGGCAAGGGAGTGAATGGTTTAAAGAGGTAACAGGATTGTAGCTATTGGCGTCCTGACTTATCTATCAACACTGTATAGCGTTATTCTTACGTCATTCGTGAGGTAATACAATTGGAAAAGCGTTATTCTGTCCAAATTAACGCGTTAAAGCTTAATTTATCATTTCAATTGCAAACTGTTTGGAGCCAGATCAGGCGTCGGGTAACCCGGCGTCTGATTAGGCTCCTAACTGTTTGCCACTCAGATTAAAATAAGGTCAAAATAGTCCAAAAGTTGTCCTTTGTAAATTTAATTATATTGCGTTTGCGATTCTTTTGCGTATCAACGGGAAAGAATAACGCCTTCTCCACTGTTTAGATATTCTTAGTTATGAAAGTTGCATGTGAATTAGGTCGTTGTGATGCATTGAATGAAAATCTGTTGTGAAAGGACTTTTCTGTAGGAACTAATTCAGCAATGACGGATCAGACACGACTCGCTTCAATTTAATTATGTTCGCTTCCCATGCAAATGAAGTGATATTATAGCGTTTCTAAGAAGTATTGTCAAACTCATTCAATCCTCCAACATCAAATGGAAACTTCCTATCTCCAATGAAGCTAAGTCCATTACACTGTTTCTACAGTGGAGAATCTGTTATTCTTTCCCAATAAACGCGTTTACGCTAAAACTATTATTTGCAGTGCAAACAGTTTGGAGCCAGATCAGACGCCGGGTAACCCGGCGTCTGATCAGGCTCCAAACTGTTTGCCACCAAGATAAACAAGAATTATCAGAATTGTCCAAAAGATGTTCTTTTCTACGTTTTAGTACTTTGCGTTTGCGTACGTTTGCGTTTAAACGGGAAAGAATAACAGATTCTCCACTGTAACTAACGTACATGTACATATAATAGCGCCAGAGTAAGACTTTGAAAACAGATTAGATCCTGATCAGGCGCGTGGGTTACCCGGTGTCTGATCTTGCTCCAAAGTGTTTGCAATGGAACAAATAGATTTGGTGTCCGCGTTTATTGATGAAAAATGGGGCCCGTCTTATTAAAAATCGTACGAAAAATATTGTCGTAAGTCAAATTCTAAAATTATGAATTATTATTTATTTCCACATCTTATTCTGTCTTGTGATATCTCTTTGGAATCGTCTTGAAAAGACGATTCCAAAGAGATGTCACAATCCAGGATAAAAAGGAGAAAGCAAAAATTATTTGTACTTTAAATTTTGACTAACGACAATATTTGTCGTACGACGATTAGTAAGACGGGCCCCAGGTTTGCTAAACTATACTTACGCAAAAAATTTGCGTAAGTCAAAATTTTAAATTTTAATTTATATTTTTTATGATCACTTTCTACAAACAGCTAAAAGCTAGATCTGAGGACGCGCTTTTAGCGCGTCCTCTGATCTGGCTATTTGCTGTTTGCAAACGTTTATGATCGAAAAATAAGAGTTAAACGAATTTGACTTACGCAAATATTTTGCGTAATTTGTTTAGTAAAACGGGTCCCATGGCGCAGGTTTGCTAAATTCACTAGCGTCTAATACACACAATTTAGAATAAGCTCTGTTATCCAGTTCATTTGCGTAGTGCCCGTTATAGCCATCGTTTAAAATGATTAAATGATTCAATATCTTGAATTCTTTTTAAAGGATATTAAAGGGGCTACATGTATTTTGAAACATGATAATTGATTGAATTTCAAGGTTACAAGCTGCCGTTTCCGCTCTATTCTAATGTGCATTAGGAATTTAAAGTCATTGTACGCAGATGCAATTTAAGCCGAATTCACTCAAAGTTTGGATCACGCGTTTTTTTTATCAGAATCCAAACTATTTTACTTTTGATCTTACTTTCTGTGTCAAAATCTCAGAAACTTTGATTTGGAATACCCTCGTATGTGACAGGAATAAAGGCAGACTTGAGGTATTGGTCGATATAAGGGTTTAAACGTATTGGCAAAAGAAACATCTGATGGAATTTCAACTTGCTTTTATTTCTATACTTTGAGGTAAAGGTATTGGTGACTTAAGATATTTTTAAATGAGTCTCAAACTTTTTGGATTCTGATTAGACGCCGCGTGACGCGTCATCTGATCAGGGGCCCGTTTTACTAAACAACTTACGCAAATTATTTGCGTAAGTCAAAATTTTATATTTTTATTTATATTTTTTATTATCATTTGCTACAAACAGCAAATAGCCAGATCAAAGGACGCGCTTTTAGCGCGTCCTCTGATCTGGCTGTTTGCTGTTTGCAAACGTTTATGCTCGAAAAATAAGAGTTATACGATTTTGACTTACGCAAAAAATTTGCGTAAGTTGTTTAGTAAAACGGGCCCCAGGATCCAAACAATTTCCTTATACTCGTCGGACTCGAGGAAAATAATAGAATTCATTCATTATCCCCTGAAACTTCCAATGGATAATTCCAGTTTGCAATAAAGGCTTGTCAAATTTTGGATAATTAAGGGTTGTTTTTTGTAATAAATTGCAAAATGACAAACAGTGAACTCCCTGATCAGAAGCCTCCTATAGGAGCCCTCTGATCAGGGACTTTACGGTTTGCATAGGACAAGTGTACTCTTCACAGGTACATATTTTGTAAAGGACGCATATATGCGTCACTAGGGCTCAATCAAATAAATGTAGTAATGCAATTTAGTGAACAGGTTGTCTTGAAAAAAGACAAGAACTCAATTTAGGAGAATATTTTCCGCTCTGATGGCATGAAGTTTATCACGATTAAATTCTTAAAGACTTTATTACTGCGGGAAATTGGTTGGAAGGGCATACAAGGCAAGAAATGACGCGAAATGATTAGAAAAACCTGATCATAAATTTCAAGGTCCTGAAGGGTTTGGTACAGTGCTCCCTCTCGACCACAACTCCTAATTGACAAATACAGTACTGGGGCCCGTTTCATAAAACTTCTTACGACAAATGTTGTCGTAAGTCAAAACTTTAAAATACATTTAATCTCTAATTTCTCTATCGAATCCTGTCTTGTGACACCTTTTTGGAATCGTCTTTTCAAGACGATTCCAAAAAGATGTCACAAGACAGGATTAGATGGAGAAATAAATACTTATTGAGAGTTTTATAATCTGACTTACGACAACATTTGTCGTAAGAAGTTTTATGAAACGGGCCCCTGAACCTTATTAAATTAAATTGATAATCGCAAGCGAATTGCCATCGAATTGCCATCGAATCGGGCGCTTCAAAAAACAAATCCTACGTTTGAATATTTTTACGCGAATTTTCCGAAGCGGTTGTGACACAAATGAAATCGAAAACATTAACGAAGGCATATTTGCGAACATTTGTGAGATATACCATTAAAAAAAACGTACCCGAGGGTAATTTAGTATTTTGAATCGCAAGCGAATTTCCATCGAATTGCAAGCGAATTGCCATCTAATTGCAAGCGAATCGCAAAAATTGTTAATTAAATAAGGTTCAGTACTGTACCATACATTATGTGCATTTTAGGAAGACTTTATTATAGGGAGGGAAATTGATTTACATTTGCAAACAGCTGGAATCCATGCTGTGTGCCACTCTTCGTTATGTTTCTTTTAGTAAACTGTCCAATATGTATCTTTGAGGAAAACAGCAGAAGACAATTTTAAGCAAGCGATATTGCAGATGTGACATACAGTAGAGAATCTGTTATTCTTTCCCAATAAACGCGTTTACGCTAAAACTATTATTTCCAGTGCAAACAGTTTGGAGCCAGATCAGACGCCGGGTAACCCGGCGTCTGATCAGGCTCCAAACTGTTTGCCACCAAGATAAACAAGAATTATCAGAATTGTCCAAAAGTTGTTCTTTTCTACGTTTTAGTGTTTTGCGTTTGCGTACGTTTGCGTTTAAACGGGAAAGAATAACAGATTCTCCACTGTAATTGTCCTGTTTGAGGAATACCATCAAGTGTTGTTGTAGGGAGGGAAACGTTGTTCGGAGGGCCATTTTAGGGAGTGGTACTGTATTGCGATTTGAATTCAATAAATACTTTATCAGACTCTACACTGTTTACGTTTTATCAGAATCTTTACTATTTGCCACTCAGATAATTCGTCAGCATTTTGCTCTTAGGACCAATGACTATCTTCATGACCACTGTGAAAATACTGGGGCCCGTTTCATAAAACTTCGTAGACGACAAAACGATCGTAAGTAAAATCTTTACAATACCTTTAATTTCTGATTTCTTCATTTAATCCTGTCTATAATTGTCTTGTTTGAGGAATTGTTTGAGGAATACCAGCAAGCGTTGTTGTAGGAAGGGAAACGTTGTTCGGAGGGCCATTTGAGGGAGTGGTACAGTATTGCGATTTGAATTCAATAAATACTTTATCAGACTCTACACTTTTTGCCACTCAGATAATTCGTCAGCATTTTGCTCTTAGGACCAATGACTACCTTCATGACCACTGTGATAATACTGGACACTATATAGACTCCACAGAAAGCCACAGTGTGGACGTCAGAAGATATGCACATAACGTTCAGTGAAAGAATCCATCCTCATGAAGAAGAGGCGACCATCTCTTAACCCCATCACTGCCTTACCCCGGGTACACTAGTAATTTGAAAACAGTTTGGACCCTGATCAGACGCCGCGTAACGCGGCGTCTGACCAGGATACAAACTGTTTTACACTCATTCAATATTTCGTAAGTCAATATAACTAAATAATTAATTTTAGAAATAAAAGTATAGACGACAATTGTTTAAAATCGATGACGTCATGGCAGTAAAAGGGTTAATAGGGACGAGGGGTTGGAGTTGCCCGCGGTGTACAATTATTTCCTGGAACATGTATCACATGACGACTCAAAGTCACGTGATACCCCCGGAGTTCGTCTAAGTGTGTTGATGAAGATTTTGAGACAAAGTCGAAATATCCAAGTATGAAAACTTCTGCTCTGAGTCCAGGGCTGCCATTTCTCCGGATTATTCCTAAATCTTCGGATTTTTTCGGCGGAGCTGACTGGTTTCTATTTAGTCACACTTTCTATTTGGCCACACATTTCAACCAATTATATTTGATCAGAAATTTAGAATTAAGAGCACCTGTTGAAACTGAATAGTCTGATTGGATAGTAGCCAGGGCTCCAGATAAGGGAATTATTTCAAAACTTAAAATCTTTATTTGTGCATTAAACCCTGTGGTGTCACTATACATTTGAATTGTTTCTTCGAGACAATAAAAATGAGTGGTAACATCATAGGGTTTGGTGCTGAAAGGAGTGAAAAAATGTGATTTGTTTAGTTTACTCCCTCTTATCTGGAGCCCTGTAGGCTGGTCTATGTCCAATTACAGTTTTACCACATGTGGATTGTGAGTGTAAAATTTAGAGATACAGACTGCACTGTTTACACTGGGATGATGCAATTATACTTCTATTTTAAGATATGACATCTGAAATCTTTTTATAGATATACAGAGGAAGCTAGGTGTTTTGTAATTGTTTACTACCAATTTGTTTGAATTGTTAACTATTTGTACACATTTACCATACATTTAAAGCAATATTATATATAAAATTAATGGCCTCAAGTGAGTTAAACACAATCGTGTTGTTTCATCATTATTTACAAGAGTGGCAGTCGAAGTTCAGCAGACTGTTGTATCTGTACATTTGTGTATGCTATAGTTTGTTTCAAGAAACTCTATGAATGAAGTTTGATATATAGAACAATAGATTAATGTGAGGATCTCCTACCAGTAGCTAGGATATGAGTTAAATTATTGTTCTGTTTTGCATTTCTGTACATGATAGTTTTGCATTTTAAATAAAAGTTACTGTTTCAATCTTTTTTGCTTTTCAATCCAAGACATTACAATTCTTTGAAAACCTCAATTTCATTTAATTTTGCACACCCAATTTCATCTATATAGCCTTAGTTCAACCACTCATTCCGCCGAATATCTTTTTTAAAGATATTTCTTGTTTCTAGTACATGGTAGCTTAAAGCAGACTGAAAGTAAAGCAGAATGCGCCTGAAGGCGCATTCTGTTTTACTTCCAGTCTGCTTTAGGTAGCCACGTGTAAAATAAAACTAGAAACAGGCGATGGGGTAAAGGTACGATTCGTAAAATCGCAATTGAAAAATGCAAATTTGGAAATCTTAGGATTTTTCATGTCAACTTATGGCAGCCCTGTGAGTCAATGGATTAAATTGCTTTACAATAAACATCAGTCAACTTAGCAAACCACTCGTATATATTGATCAGACTCGTTTGATACCCGTGTTGACACTTTTTCAGTCGATAGTTCAAAAATTCGAAAGTTTGATAAAGTTCAAAACGACAACGTTTGGCAGAAGTTTTTTTGTCTTCAAAAGGGTGTAAATCAAGCAATAACATTTAGTTGTAACACAATGACAAAACAAATTACTTACTGTAATTAAACTATGATTAACCCATTCACTCATGAAGTCTTTAACGGACAATTTCATTGCCTGATTACAATAGAGAAAACGTTATTCTTTCCCAATAAACGCTTTTACGCTAAAACTATTATTTCTATTACAAACAGTTAGGAGCCAGATCAGACGCCGGGTAACCCGGCGTCTGATCAGGCTCCAAACTGTTTGCCACCAATATAAACATTAATTATTTGAATTGTCCAAAAGTTGTACTTTTTTACGTTTTAGTACGTTGCGTTTGCGTTTCGTTTGCGTTTAAACGAGAAAGAATAACAGATTCTCCACTGTACGGTTACTTTATTGTTTGGCTGTTTTAGCGTTCTTTCAACAATGTATTGTATTCTTGGTCTTACTCTACGCTGTTTGTACAGGGCAAGTGTACTCCTCAAAAGAATATTCGTTGTAAATGACGAATACAGGGCTCCCACAAAGGTTCCCTCCGAATAATGCTTGCTGCTGTTCTCAAGACAAGACAATTACAGTGGAGAAAACGTTATTCTTTCCCAATAAACGCGTTTACGCTAAAACTATGTTTTACAAAACAAACAGTTTGGAGCCAGATCAGACGCCGGGTAACCCGGTGTCTGATCAGGCTTCAAACTGTTTGCCACTCAGCTTAATAGCAATAGTCAGAAGTGTCAAGAAGTTATTTTCTTCATGTTAGTGCTTTGCGTTTGCGTTTCGTTTGCGTTTAAACGGGAAAGAATAACGTTTTCTCCACTGTATGTCCGAACCAAACTTATCACTGCTGAAATGTCGTCATCTTAACCCATTTATGCCCAGTGGATATTTCCAAGTTTATATATTGGATAAGTCCATTTTTTATCAAAGGGATGCCTGTTCAAAATTTTCATTTTCATTTTGTTTTATATTGAAATTCCTATCAGCAAACAGTGTAGACTCTGATCAGACGCCGCATACTGCTTCGTCTGATCAGAGTCTTCACTGTTTGCCTATGCCCCATATATGGGATCGTGGGCACAAATGGGTTAAAACAAAATTGTCTACTGTGTTTTTCTCAAAGTTACGCAATTGACATTTGGATCGAAGAATCATAAAGAATAGTAATACATAGCTTAAATCCTTTTCAGACATTTGCGTCTGATTTGGATACAAACTGTTTTTAAATGTAAGCCAAGTCGTGTTGAGAACTACAAATGTATATGGGTATTTAGTCTCCCTCCTTATAACAACTCCCTCCGAACAACACACACAATCTGTTTCTACAGCAAATACTTAATAACACTTCGTTTGCAACATTATAATATTATACGGTGATATTTGACAGCGAAAGGGTAACAAAGAGATGCTTTATGGATTTTTGACTATGTTTAAATGTAATCACACCATTTAGGATACAATTTATCTGGAAATATTCTGCTTTCAGAAGAATGTTCTTCCACCAAGAGGACATGCAAATGAATCACGATTAAATTCTAAACGAATCTATTACTGCGTGAAATTAGGTCTTTCAAGACATGAAATCACACGGACTTATTGGGAAAACCGATCGTAATTCTCAAGACTCTGCCATGAGTTAAGTAAGGAAATCGATGGCCGTCGATGGCCATCGATTGCGAGTTGGCTATAGGAATAAACAGGGGGTAAGTTTCGTAAACGCCCGAAGGGCGTTTACGATTAACTTACCCTGCGAAGCCGATGTATTCATACCGCGTGAACGGCAAAAAGATGTTGTTTATTCCTTAATTGCCTTATATTTATATTTTTATTTTCTGTCTTGTCCATTTAATGTGTAATTTGACCAGATTTGTTTTAACTGTATATAAATATATCATATACCGGCCAAATAGGTTTGACAGATGTAATCCTGGATGCAACAGCCATTCGATCTCTATAATATGCGGTATGAAAAGTAGTCCAAAATACATGTTTCGGAGTTGAAAACAAAGTCAAGATTGTACCCAGTAAACTGTCGCTGTGTGCTTAATGAACACTTATAAGATATTAAAAATAAACAATGCAACTTAAATATCTATTATTAAAGCATATTTTAAAAAATCGGTCGCGCATGTTTATTTCAGCCTAATTACAATCCATAGCAACCATTAGCTGGTCGCTAGGTCGGTATCTCTCCGCGGCGGAGACTCCGCCCTCTTTCTAACTGGCTGGAACCAGTTTCGATTTGTAGGTTCATCGAGAATTGACCTGCATATTTTTAATACGATTATATAGAGACTTTACAGGGTGAATGTAAATATTACCGATTGAAATACAGTGGAGAAAACGTTATTGTCCGTTCAAACACAAACGCATTGCAATAAAACATAGAAAAGGACAATTTTTAAACAATTCTGACTACCAGTCTTAATATGAGTGGCTAACAGTTCGGAGCCCGATCAGACGCCGGGTAACCCGGCGTCTGATCTGGCTCCAAATTGATTACAAAGCAAATATAGTTTAAGCGTAAACTTGGTTATACCTAAGTAGCGTGTTCAATTACCATTGTTTGCTGTTTAGGTAAGCAGTTTGTGCTTCGTGTGCAGCGCGCAGGGAATAGTAGAGAACACGTTTTCTTTCAAAATAACCGCGTATTATTTTCATTGCAAACGGTTTGGAGCCGGATCAGACACCGGGAAACCCGGTGTCTGATCAGGCTCCAAACTGTTTGCCACTCAGATTAAAACTGGTAGTCAGAATTGTTAAAAACGTTGTCATTTTCTATATGATATTACGATGCATTTGCGTTTGAAAGAAAGAATTACGTTTTCTCCACTGTAAATCAGACCGGTAGCCAACTCGCAATCGATGTCAATCGATGGCTATCGATTGCTTTACTGAACACGCTACTCGTGGAAGTTTGTTTTGCTACTGAAATTCCCTGAGCACTATGAGTTTTAGTGAAAACGACGGTATTATATCCCGTATAAATCACCGTGTAGAACGCCACACTTAGGGGGCGTGATTTAGCGCACGGGGTGTATGTGTTTATGCGGCATTCGGTGAGTAAAAAACGAATATTTTGTCTTTTACAGAACTGCTGTAGAATAGTTCGACGTTTTAATCCACTTCGCGTTGTGTAACCCAAGTTCATGAATCTGTTATATAATAAGGCAAACGTTCTGTCTATAACTTTTATTTCCTAAAGTGTTCCCAGGCCAAGGTCTCTATAAACCAGCATATCTAACTTCACCCTTTCATTTCTCCAAGCCCTGTTCTAAACGTATCCCTACATCGTGCCAGTTCTATTTCAACTATCACCCTCAGTTCTCTGTACTCTTGCAGAGCGCACAGGCTCTGTAGGAACTCGAATGAATAACATCAGAGCTACGTAAGCACATTCCAGCCACGTCCTAGCAACGTAACCAGGAATAGTCTTACGGTCTCTGGCTCCCTAATATGGGAATCTATCCCGGCTCATAACCAAATATGTAATTAACCTAGTCGATTGACGTAACATCGTTGTTATGCAATTTGCATAACGGAAGCGTGGGATCATATGAAGTTGCTTTTCCGGGATAAGGGGAGTTAACAAAGTCTTACTAATCAGTGACCTAGTTTGACCATATGCTTTTTATAGCGCATCATTTTATTAGATTCTTTATTTTATGTAAAAAGGTAAAACGTTTGAAAATGAAATTGTTCTAGTATTTAACTATTTTTTATTTTCTACCAGATGAAAGCCCATGCTAATGCAGTTCAAAATATGAAAAGAAATGGAAAGGTCAGCGTTGGAAATTTTGAGTTAATAAAGTAAAATGAGATATCTCCCTTTAAAAATTTACAAAAAAGTACCATATCTATGATATTTAGAGCTTTATAAATTTCACATATGGTGCCTGCTTTCTCTTAAATCAGTTTTTGTATGAAGAAATACTACCATAGACAGAAAATAAATAACACAAAACCAAATTATCATATTTGTTTTCATTTGAAATAGATTTTATTGAAGCGGGCTGTTTGAAAAGGACAAAATATGAAAGAGTGGATGGGGTAAATTTTACATGGCCGTAGAGCCAAAAGTTGTTCACAAAAAAGGTACACTTTTTCTATTTTTTCTTCATCTTAAATAGCTCTTTAATACAGAACCATCATAGAGTGTTTTCATATACTTTGAAAATTTCCAAAATTCATGAGTTTCATACACCCTAAACTACCAAGGCCGAAAACTCTGATATTTGCAAACAGTTTGGATCCTTAATAAACACCGCGTTACGCGGCATCCCATCAGGATCCAAACTTTTTGACAATCTTATATATACTCTGTTGGTAAACAAAAGAATAATATTTCACATTTTGAAAATGAAAGCAGACGACAATTCTAAGCAGACGATAATATGGCAGCGACTCTGTTAGACAGATTATGACGTCATCGTGGCAGCGAAAGAGTTAATTTGCGTAAGATCATTTTTGAAATGAACCCCGGTCAAATTTGATTACGTCGAATTGGCTTAGATTCTGTTGAAAATTGACAAATGATTCAATTCAGTCAGATAATTTTCTCCGATTCCGGAGGCAAGTAATTATGCTTGATATTGATGGAAAGATGCTCATCTGTTCTGCATAAACGAAACTACAGTGG